>WACJ01000540.1:0-1200000 GCA_008973525.1 Stenopsyche tienmushanensis
TGAGAAATGGGTGCTGTACTCTAACCACGGATGCAAAAATCAATGGCTATCGAAGGGGCAGGTAGCAAAACCAACCCCGAAGCCCGGATTCACTACAAAAAAGGTTCTTTTGTCTGTTTGGTGGGACAGCAAGAGAATTATTAATTTCGAAACTCTTAAACCCGGCAAACAATAAATGCAAAAGTTTATTGTGAGAAATTAGACCGTTTAACGGCAGAAATTAAAAAAAAACGACCCTCTCTCGTGAATCGAAGACAAGTGTTTTTACAGCATGACAAAACTCGCCCCCATACTGCAAAAATAACGCGGGAAAAAATTGACAGCCTTGGATGGAAGATAATTTGACATCCTCCGTATTCACCAGACATCGCTCCTTCGGATTATCATCTCTTTAGGTCCATGCAGCACTATTTGGACGGTAAAAATTATAAAACATACGATGATATAAAAAAAAGGGTTAAAAGATTATTTCGATTCAAAGCCGATGATGTTTTTATGAAAGAGGCAACAAAATGTTGCTAGATAGGTGGAGGAGGGTTATTTCTAGTGATGGAAATTATATTATGTAAAATATTATTCAAAATAAAAAAAATATGAGAATTTAAATCTTTCATTTAAAAAACGACATTCATTTATAATACCTCTAATATCTCGTAAGGCCCGATCCACACTATGGTGCCAGTAACGGTTCGATCTCGCTCCGATCTCGGTCCGATCAAATATTCTTACACAAGAAACAATCAGAGTATTCACACTATCGGATCGTTCCAATCCCGTTTTTTGTATGAGAATATTTGACCGGACCGAGACCGAGAGCGAGATCGAACCGTTACCGGCACCATAGTGTGGATCGGGCCTAATAGAGTCGATTGAAACATCAATAATAAATTCTCTAAAGTACACTCGGATCTCGTATAACACGATTTTATACAACACATTTGAATAAATAGTGGCATGTTTTTTACAGCACGCTTTACATAACACGGTTTGAGGGGGGGAAATATACATAATTTTAAAGTATTATTGATATTAGACAATGCACCAGGGCATCTACTCGATTTAAAACATCCTAAACCCTCAGACGAAGGCATAATTAAAAATATTAGGATGCATCGATTAAGATGAAAATTTAACACTTCCACAAGTCTGAAAAAAACATTCTATTCGATATTGTTTCTGCATCCGTCAAAGAAATAAAACAAAAATTAAAAAAAGCTTTGGCTAGAAGTAATCTCTAGAGCAGCGGTTCTTAAACTGGGTACGCGGACCTTACCGAAAACATTACTGAGGGTCTGTGAGAATATAAATAAAACATTTATATACTATACTTGAAAAAGATATTTTCGTAGAAAATTATTTATGAGGGGATCTGCGAAAAAAAAAAGTGGGGGTCTGAGAAAGAAATTTTGCTCAAGAGGGGGGTCCGTGGACTACATAATTTTAAGAAGCTCTGCTCTAGAAAAAATGTTTTACCATCAATAGAAAATTAATACCAAAGGACAATAAACATTTGTCGTGATATTAGTGGAGAAGATTTTGATGACAAATATTTATGACACCTAAGAAATATTGAAGGATCGTACGTTGAACAAAGATGAACTAGTTGAAATATTAAATGAATCCACCGCAATTACTGACTCAGAAAGCAGTTGCAGCGAAGTAGCTACATATTTCACATTAAAAATAAAAATATGAAGGCATATAATTTACTATTAGTTTATTTTTTAAATACAAAATGATTCTATAATGGGAAAGAAGTTTAAAATTCAAGAGATAATTGTAACAGATTGTGTAACCTTATTATGAAATACGTCATGATATATACGCTAAAAGCAGAAAATCACTTATTACTAAATTTTTGAAGACTAAAACCAAAAATACTCGAAACCAGAAAGGCGATGCTTAATGAATGGCATATTCTGAAATGAATGAATGAATGAAATGAATGATACCAGTTTTCGTAACAAAAACTGGTGTCAGAAGTGGGATACGCAGCAGGAACATCGTCATTGATTCATATTCTACCCTCAAATTCTCGTTGGACGGTACAAGATTTCTTCTCGTCATTTTGGCGATCGTCGCCAATCTCACCGATCCCCGGAATCCTGCAGGAGAACATCAATTTCGTTGGTGGACTTTAGTCCTTCGAACGTGCAAGTACCTACATTTCGATTGTCAACCCTGATATGACCATCGAAACTCATATCTATAAATTCTTAATATCGCAAAATCCTATGAAGATCGCTGTCTCCTCTCCACAACAATCGGACGAGAAGAAGACATCAAGGGACTGCATCGACAAGAATTCAACAGTAAGCAGATAAAAAAAAAATGATTAACAAATATTTTATATTCTTATCGAACACTTATTTTTCATAATTCGTCTTGATTATATAATTATTATTATTGTCATCCTTCCATTTCTTTTCTATTTTGTAATCGTAATATCGAATCTCGCGATACATATTCTTACAAAAATTATACCTACCTTCAACGATGAACAAAAATTTGCTATCAATTCAAACAACTGCGACGTTGTCATTGAATTATTCGGACGCGCTTAAAACCATTATTCTTATATTATAATTCTATAATATTTTAATTATCTCATAATGGCAAACCTTTCGCTTGAAACTCTAATGGATCTCGTGACATCTTTTGACGGAGAAAAAGATTTAAATCCATATCTAAAAAACTGCGATACCGTTATTGAACTCTGTCCGGACGATCTTAAATATATTCTCTTGAAATATATAATTCGTTTCTTAACCGGAGAAGCAAAATATAATGTTTCCAAGTTTTCGTTTAAAAGCTATCAAGAATTCAAAATGCACCTAATCACTACTTTCGGAGAAAGTGCAACAAATATACGCGCGCCAAACTATCATAAGGAGACATGTACTCAACCCAATAAATTAAATCAAGACAATTATTCGAACTACCCATATTATGTTACAAAGTCGTGTAACTATTGCAAAACACGAGGACACTTAACAGAGGAGTGTAGGAAGAGATAATTTTATAATCCTCGTAATAATTCATATAATTCAAATCTTCGAATTCAACCACATATTTTAAAAGGTTCATATTCAAAAACCAAATCAAATACGCAACAATCACGTATTCCAATTCGTTCGCTTTCAGAAAACGATTCAAATCTTCGAAATCAATCATATCTTTCAAATCTCTCGAATTTCAAAGATAATTCTAACTTCCAAAATTATACGGATTCTCAAAACGATTTTATTCTTCCAAATCATTCACGTTCAGCATTTCAAGAAATTTCTAATTTTAAAATTATGCCAATTTCTAATTCGAAATCTAATGAACCTATGAAACTCCAAGAAGATCATTTGATCATTAAATCAAATAATTCTATTTCACATGTTGACATCCAATCTCAACATTCAAAATCACAAAATATTAAATTACTTGTCAATACTGGTGCCAATATTAAATCAGACTCTATTGGAAGAAAAGAGTCTTCAGATGAAGCAAACATCGTCAAACATAATAATATCAAAAATCCAGATCGAGATAAATTCTCATCATACAAAATACTTATTTCAAATCGAAATATTAAAATGAATTCTGGAAAATTTCGCGTACGTGCCAACAATACACAAATAATCATGTAAATAAATAAATAACGAACATACTGTAGCATTGAACGCAAGAGGTCGGTTATCTTCGTCGCTGCGACTCGAAAGTCCTTCTCCGCGTAGGTCCGGTCGCCAACTGCGCGCTCGGCGCCTTTTCTTTCCGTCGTCATGTTGGTATTGCGTTGCAAAAATCCCCGGAAACTGGACCTCGCCACGCGCTCCGACCGCCGCCGGGGCTTCCCGAGAATCCGACACCCGACAATGGGCCGCCGATATGATGACACCAATGATGTCATCGTCCGCGCACTACTCTTTTGTAGAAATCTCTTCTGAAGAAAGAAAATCCGAACTGATAGGCTTACAATTTTTCCCTGGGTTTCCTTCCGCGTTGCAATACAAGTAAATAAATAATAAAAAGAGAGAATAGAGGCAGCCGCGCGGCCACAAGAGTATGGATGTGAATATTGTAGGCAGAAGGGCCCACGATGCGTTAAATTATGGCTTCCTAACCTCGGGTGGCTTTTGCGCCAAAACTGAAACAAAACGCTTTAAAGGCACTGATTATCGATTCACCGGGGAAACTTTCGGGCTTATACAAATAACATGTCATTCGAAAAATAATTAATCGCAAAACAAGACTTCGAACGAAAAGCATGTAAAGTGTGCACTGGAAACATTTGTAATGTTCCGTATCACGCTAAGAAATGCTTTGAAACTTATCATACAAAGAAATATTTTTAACTTTTTCCTTATGGGCGGATTCCAAGAGCGTGATATTTTTTATTACGCCCAACTGCATCCTGTCTCATGATGCCCTTTAGGGCACATGCCCACTTTTGTTCGTTCACAGCCAGTAAAATTCACAATATGGTGCCGTTGACGGTTCAATCTCACTCCGGTCTCGGTCCGATCAAATATTCTTACACAAGAAACAATCAGAGTATTTACACTATCGGATCGTTCCAATCCCGTTTTTTGTACATTTCATGAGTTGTACATTTCTTTAAATTATATATTTTTTGTTTTATTTTGAACAATCCGAATAATCGAGGTTTTTATGAACTTCATACTTTGTATGACACAAATTTTTATTACGCGGCGTTGTGTTATACCAGGTTCGAGTATAATTTCTTGTTAATATGTTTTCATACGTAAGAATTTCATTTTTTTTTTTTTTTTTTTGAAGCAACTGCAAACATATTATTTTTTTCGACATATTTTGTAAATAAAGTAAAAGCGTTACCAACACTACGTTTCGCCTCGCGTAAATTATTTCTTCAATAGATTTCTTCAAAGCTAAACTTATTGGTGTATTTAAACTTCCCAATTCATTTGACAAAAACTCGAAAATACCTACTCTTTTCAGCAAATTCGAGTTGCAGCGCCCTAAGGCATCAGTCGCTAAACGTACTGGGCCCGATGCTCTTCCAAGCATAATTACAATCACAAAAATGTCTTCTTTTCATATATGAGAAGTCCCATTGTCATTTGAAGCTAAAATTGCGCCGTCTTTTAATGTTACAAACCGTTCAGGCATCATACCCAAACTATTCCATCTCGTTTTGCAGAGAGAGAATCAGCTTTAGTTCCTTCCTAAAATTTTACATGTTTTTGAAAAATACTATCTCTAACTGGAAAGTTTCCGAAAAGTCTATATTTTTTTTCTAATTTCATAAATCGATTCTTCATAATCAGGAGGCAACGCTACTGGAAGTTCTTTTCCATCCCCATAATCATGCTCTTTCTCAATCTCCTCTGCTTTTTTGGACACTTCTTTAAAAATACAGTCAACGCTCTTATAGCGTCCACTTTGTTTGCGGCGTCATTTACGTAAGCAATGGATAAAATACGTAAGGTTATTCACTTGCATCTAATAACAAACTAAACACCTACAAATTTTATATGGGTGTCTAACTTTCTATACCTGTTTGCTTCCATAGCGTGGTCCCTAACTCGACGCCAAAGAAGGGTTGAACGTATTATGAATTGATGTCCTTTCAGTTTTATTGTCTACTTCCATCGCCTCTTTGCACCGTTATATTCAGTTTTGGAAAGCTCTTTTTCATCCAAAATCGAACACTATTAATTTATGTTGTTTGCTTTTTCTAATGACGTCATATTTTGACATTGAAGTTTCGAGATAGCTGTGTCACATTGAGATAGCCTTTTGTACTGATTGAATGAGTTTAGAAGAGCATCATAGCGAGTTGCCCGCGATATATAGCAGAGCTCTGCAACCTTTTCTCGCATGTGGCATACCAATGTTCTTCTTTAAATTTTGCGCAACATCAAATGCTAAAATAACAGATAATGATTTATTTATTTATTTTAAAATAGCTTTCACCACTGTAAATAAAGAAAAGGAAAAAAGACAAATAATTAAAATATACATAATAAGAATATGAATAAGAAGAATAACAATTACAAAAAAAAAACATTTAGGGAGGCCAAATATTTGATACATCGATTTGTGTCAAGTCTACTACATAATAGAAACTTTTTTTATATGATCCGAATGAATATATTTCACAAAGACGAGCAGCTGAGCAGACGAGCTTGAGTCTGTTGATTCATCAACTTGAAAAGAAAACAATGGTGAAACCTTCATTTCATTCAAAATCAGCTCAATGGTATTATTAGACAGAGATATTCGTCGCATCTTTACTTCACTGGAATCTCGAAGAATTAATTTCACCATATTCAATGTGCAGGGTTTAGTGAGCTTTTCTCCACTTGTGTGAGGTTGTTTTGCTTAGCAATTTCCAATGCGATTTCATATGACGTTTGCACTGTTGCTGTGCTCGCTGACTGAAAACGTCCTCTTGGATCGAGTCTCTGATGTTTGCAAATAGTTTCGTGCCAACGAATGAACTCCAAATCCTTTTTAGTGTGTTCTGAATGCTTCGTTAATAATACGCATTATGGCGTCTCAATTGCATTACTAGTCAGTAAATTTAAAGTTAGTAAATTCGAATTTCAGATATTCTTCTGAATATTTACATTTTTGCACACAAATTTTTGGACAAAATTGCATTATTGTAAATATATTTTTTTAGTTGAGCCCACAGAAAACCCGCGCTCCAAAAGTTAGGAACGTATGATATAGAATTATAGAGTCTTCAAGAAGCATCGTCCGGTCGGAGACACGTGTGAGATGTCCAGTGTCGTAACTAAAGTCCAGTCAATTTTTTACGGAAATTTATTTTCTTTAGATGGAAATCCGAAAATTTAAAGGTTTTCATCATAACCCGAAATTTTCCACGTTGCAATGTAAATTCAAATTGTGGAATGACATGAATAGCAGTTTTTATCATCGGTTCAGTGTGAAGCTGTACTAGTGCGGAGAGCTCTTCAAACCGTGGTCTTTCATTACAGAAAGCGCAGAAAAGTCAGATTAGCATATGTAGTCGATAAAAAACGAAACCAGTACGTTCATAATTTTAAAATCCTTCTTTTTATGACGAACTATACTCACCTTCTGACAGAAAATATTTGGCTTTATGATTTCAGAAAGAGCTAACGAGAGTTATCCTAACCACTGCGAGAATAGTTCTTCTCTAATGGGTCTCAGTCTCGACGGCTAAAGCCGATTCTGTCAAATGTTTAAATAAAGATTTTATGATACTTTGCTCTTTTATATACTTCAAAGTTTGAATATGTATTCAAATAAATACTTATTTATGAGAACAAAAAATCTTGGAAAATAATTTATTGAAAACAATATTGTCCGAATAACTGCAATCTCGCCACTGGCCTTCTTCAAATCTGACCTTTAGCTCGAAGTCAAACTTTTATCATTGTTTTTACAAAAGATAAAACAACTCTATAACAATGTTGAACACGCTCAGGCAACTTCTTTTGTGCAGAAGAAGAGACAAAAGGAGCTCTTGACGTTTTTATATTGTTTGTATTTATTTAACAAAAAAGGATTTTTTAAATGCTTCAGTATCGAAAGCAGAATTGTTTGTCAGCCAGGCGAGTAGCTTTATTTTGACGCTCCATGAAGTCAATATACAAATTAGAAATATCCCCGATGCTACTGCTCGCATGAAGGTAAGTGTTCGCTCTGGAAATATTTAATTTTGTTCGTATTTATTATCACTTTTTTTTAATATTTTACATGTTTAGATTTTAGACGTTGGAAATCGTGCCATCCTGAGAGAGAGGACATTTTTTAAAAGATCGTCTTCTAGCGAGCCGCGCCATCGATTGGACACATAGTGCACTGTGATTATTATGAAATGGAAATGTAAACTGTATTTATGATCATTGAATTGATAATGTATCGTTTTACAACCGCTCATGTGTGTTGTGTGCGAACAAAAAATAAGAGAGTGTCACTCGCATGGTGTCAAACTCATGCGACTGAAGTGGATTTTTCGAATAATTTTTCGAACGATATCAACGAAGACGAATTTATCAACTTTCTTTACATTAGTGAGTTGAATCTTGAGAACGATGCGCTCACCTATATTCATCCGGATGCTTTTCTCCCATCCTTGATTTGAAGTCGCCGTATCTGAATAATAATTTATTATTTTATAATTATTTTAATATCCCATTCGTGATAAGTTCTAACGATTTGTCGATTTACATGAGTTCCAATAATCCGGAAAATGCAAAAATCAGAAGAGATTTTATAATAACGAGATCTACTCAGGCGTCCACTGCATTACAAAAAAGTATATCCGTATGTTTGAATCTAACCCATCTCAAATTAAAACACAATTTTATTGTGGCATTCTCGGAAGATTATTTTTGGTATTATCTAAATTTAAAACAATTGGATTTGACACAACATGTATTTGTTACTCTTCCAAATATGTTGTTGAGCAAAAATATTCTGATGGAGTGTTTTTTTTTTAAACATATGCATTATGATATTTCAAATAACGAATTGAAATAAATAGATCCGAAGATATTTTCAAACAACACTAATCTATTTGCGATCATATTGAGTGGAAATCCACTAACATTTCTTCTCGATAACATTTTTGAAAACAACTAAAATCTGAGAAGCTGTATAATTAATGAAATGAAGTTGACACATTTTCAACCTGACGTATTACGAAAGCAGATTTATTTAACGCGACTGGATTTGTCCCAAAAAAGATTGACCGAATTGAACGAATACACAATCAGCATGTTAAAATATTTGAAGCTCTTCGATGCCAACAGAAACAGTATCAAATGAATTTTTGAAGTCATCTTCTTCGATATCTTAAGCCACATCGAGGTAGATCTCAGTGAAAATTTCTCAGAGAGTCCCGTCGTCGTCACTGTTTTCTCTTCTCGGTGAATTGGCAGCGGTGTCCTTCGCCAACAATCGCATATCTTTCCTATCAAGATTGCAATTCTACCACAACAGGAAACTAAAATATGTCTACATCAGTGGGAATTTTATTAAGTTTTTAAATTTCGATACGTCGATGTAGAAATCCTCAATATATCTAGTAATCAACTGGAAGATTTTTCACTGAAATCTGTCAGGCATTTGAAATCATCGATTCGCCTGAATATGTATATTAATCGATTTAGCAGACTGGAATCTGGATTGGGAGAACTTACACGACTGAAAAATACGATATTCTCCTTGCCACGCTCTTGCGATGTCCATTGTGATGAGGAGCTTTGGGATGCGTTCTTCCAAAGACCCCTTTCACATAATTCCGGACGATTCGAGGGCTCCTCGTACCTTCGATTTTACGCAATTTCGGGAAGACGTTCATTGTCGCATTGATTGTTACTTAAATCTTGCAGATAAGTGGGGAAAGTGCCATCTCGGAAGCGCTTGCGACGATGCTCGAGTGGTTACCAGTGTGGGGGATTTCCATGCAAATAAATTCGCACTCCTTCCAGAAGCTCAGGCAAGAGTATCGTAAAGATGTTTTAGTAGAACAGCGGCTCCTAACCTTTTCCCTTTTGTTACCCCTATGGTCTATCAGGGAAACTGATTTTACCCATCTTTAAAATTTATGCCCAGCCACGTGGTGCTGACATTCTATTATCTACATACCAAAAATTATCAGCATTATTACTCCCACAGAATAGCCGTTTTACTCCTGCAGGGGTAATTACCCCCAGGTTAGGAACCGCTGCAGTAGAACATCGCGTCTTTCAGTCGTGTCAGTTCTCCCAATCCAGATTCCAGTCTGTTGAGTCGATTGTTATTCATATTCAGACGAATCGATGATTTCAAATGCCTGACCGATTTCAATGAAAAATCTTCCAGTTGATTACTAGCTACGTTGAGGATTTCTATATGAACGTATCGGAATTTAAAAACTTACTAGAATTCCCGCTGATGTTGACATATTTTAGTTTCTTGTAGTGGTAGAATTGCAATCTTGATAGGAACGATATGCGATTGCTGGCGAGGGAAACCGCTGCCAATTCACCGAGAGGAGAAAACAGCGACGATGGAACTCTCTCCGAGAAATTTTCACTGAGATCTTCCTCGATGAGGCGTATGGAAGAAGATGACTTCAGAAATTCGTTTAATACTGTTTCTGTTAGCATCAGAGAGCTTCAAACATTTGTACATGCTGATTATGTATTCGTTTAATTCGGTCAATCTGTTTTGGGACAAATCCAGTCGCGTTAAATAAATCTGCTTTCGTAATACGTCAGGTTGAAAATTTGTCAAATTTCATTTCATTAATTATACAGCTTCTCAGATTTTGATAGTTTTCAAAAATGTTATCGGGAAGAGATGTTAGTGGATTTCCACTCAATATGATTGCTAATAGATTCATGTTGTTTGAAAATATCTTCGGATCTATTTATTTCAATTTGTTATTTGAAATATCATAATGCACCTGTTTAAAAAAAAAAAACACTCCATCAGAATATTTTTGCTCAACAACATATTTGGAAGGGTAAGGCGCGATCTATATTATGGTGCCGTTGACAGTTCGATCTCGCTCCGATCAAATATTCTTACCCGAGAAACAATCAGAGTATTCACACTATCGTATCGCTTCAGTTCCGATCCAATATCGCGCCAGTACCAGTTCTTCCGAAACAATATTTAACTGGAGCGAGATCGGAGCTGTCATGAGTCATGACCTCATCACCACAACACCGATGTTATGAGTCGTGAGTCATACGTACCGATACCATCAGTCGTGCAGCAAAATGCTACGTTTTTTATCTAATTATGGCTATCAATAAATCGTGGAATTCTTAAAAAAGTTTGTATTTATGCGTATAATTTATAGCATTTGATTATAAATAATAGATAATTACACTATAATTATTTTTGCCAACTTTTCTAGAAGCCTTTTTTTTCGAGAAAAAAGTGTGTATGGTAAAATTGACGAAAATTTTAAAAGAATAGTTGACTGTTTGGCACTTAAAAAATATTTTACATACAAAGTAAAATGTAGTAAATTGAATATATATTTTATTTATTTTCAAATGTCCATTCGTGAGTCCATTCGATAATATTGTAAAAATTTGTCTTCGTCGTCTTTCAAATGACGTTATAAAGTGTGATATTCACCTTCTTTTTTTTCGTTAATAAATTGGGATGTATCTATTTACTTCTTTTTTTTATTTTTACGTTGTAATTTATTTTATTTGTATCCTGTTTATCCAAAATAATAGCTATTATCGCTAATTCTTCAATTGAAAAATTAAATGCCAGTTTTTGCCGAGTCAAATTTATCTGATAATTTTAAAAATTATCCTACGCCGACCATGGATCGAGACAGACTGGGTCTAATTTCACACTATGGTGCCGTTGACGATTCGACCCTGCTCCGGTCTCGGCCCGGTAAAATATTCTTACACGAGAAACAATCAGAGTTTTCACACTATCGTATCGCCCCAGTTCCGATCCGATATCGTACCGGTTCGTCCGAAACAATATTTGACCGGATCAAGATCGGAACTGTCATGAGTCATAACTTACCAATGCCATGGGTCATGAGTAGAGATACGTGATTATCGCGTTTTGCAATAAATGCGACATAGAAGCGATAAATGCGAAATTGTTGTGAAAATTTAAAACTTGCGAATAAATGCGAAATTTTATTTAAACTGCTAAATATTTTTTCCAAAATCGTTAATCTTGTAAAATGACTAAGACAACCCTCCCTGACTTTATGCTCGACTCTTGTCTATGGTCTATGACAGGGGTGGCCAACCCAAATGATCTTGCGGGCCACTTTGGAAATGCATCATAGCTCCGCGGGCCGCATATAAAATTATATATCCCCATATTAGATTTAGATACACTATAGACATTTATTTTTAAGTGAAAAAATATATTTTGTAAAGGTGTGATACATTTCGCGGGCTGGAAAAATATACAAGGCGGGGCGCGCCGTACAATAGATTCTATTATATCTGTTATTGTCGATTGACGAGTATTACTTGTGGCAGGTGTCAAAGCTTTTTTCTTGTGTCCATTCATATATTATATTAGTGTTTTGCATCATAGACCAGGGGTGGCCAACCCGCGGCCCGCCTTGAATAATTTTCCAGCCCGCAAGATTTATTACACTTTTACAAAATATATTTTTCCACTTCAAAAAAATGTCTATAGTGTATCTAAATCTAAAATGGGGATATATAATTTTATATGCGGCCCGCGGAGCTATGATGCATTTCCAAAGTGGCCCGCAAGATCATTTGGGTTGGCCACCCCTGCATTAAACCAACTACCGGCGGCCAATTTAATTATTTTCAAAATTTCGTTCAAGTTTCACACATTCAAACGTCATCAAACTTTTACAATGTATCTTGAAATATGCATGGCGATGAATTTTTCAGTATTTACTCCTCGATTTATTCACAAGATAAACATATGTATCTTGTGCTACTTATCGCAGCCGAGGAATTTGAACGCTCGACATAAAACGATATTTACTTCACTTACTTTGTACTTTATCGATACAAAAGGTTATCTCGATGTGACAAGACTATTTCGAAATGTCAATCGTTCCAAAAATATGACGGAATTAGAAAAAAGCAAACAACATAGTTTGTAGTGTTGGATTTTGGATGAAAAAGAGCTTTCCAAAACTGAATATAACGGTGCAAAGAGGCGATGGAAGTAAACAACAAAACTGAAATGACATCAATTCATAATACGTTCAACCCTTCTATAGCGTCGAGTTAGGGACCGCGCTATGGAAGCAAATAGGTATAGAAAGTTAGACACCCATATAAAATTTGTAGGTGTTTAGTTTGTTATTAGATGCAAGTGAATAACCTAACGTATTTTATCCGTTGCTTACGTAAATGATGCCGCAAACAAAGTGGACGCTACAGGAGGGTTGACTGTATTTTTAAAGAAGTGTCCATTCTAACAGGATAAAAATAGAAAAAAAAATGATAAGCATTTGGTACCAAATTTGGTGTATGTATAACGGACCAAATGTCAAAAAATTACAGTTTCAATTCGAAATCCTTTAAGTGACCCATCTATGTGTTTTTTAATGATTTTGGTATGTACTGAATCAGCAGTGTTATTCACATGTCGTACACTTGGCGGCGACTGATGTGCTTTACAGAAATAAAAACATCAAAACTCGATTCGATCCTGCGGCAGATATAAATGTTGAAGAGAAGTGTGTAGAAATACTTGAAGAAGATTTAACCTTCAAAGGAGCGTTGGAGTTCATTAATAAATTGCTTCAGGAACCGGTAGAAAAAAAGTCCAACCTCAAATCTTTAAAAATAGAATTTGCGCTATATGAGTCAACTTACCAAAGAGAGAAAAAAATAGAAATATTATTCGAATGTTTAAAATGCATTCACCCTACTGCGATACTGCGTTTTAAATTTCTTTTTGCATTATTGACAGAAAGAAGTTTCTTTCTTTGGATAAATTTAGTGAGTAGATTAGTTTTTTATAGATTCAAATTTACACTAAATAATAATTAAAATCGTGAAAAAATAGGTATTATAAAAATAATATTACATATATTTTTAGTTATTTTATAATAATTGTAATTACAACGCACAAATATTATTTTATTTTGATAAATATTGATTTCAACGTAAATATATTAAAATGATGGTTATAACTATGTATCGGAAAAATATGTTGTTGGAAACTCGGTGCGAAAGCGGACCGATTGAGCATACAAATCTTATGGCCGCTCCGTCTTCTTTTAGGGCTTTTTGCGGCATTTTCTATGATCTGTACGATCACGAAAGTAATGTAGCTTCTAGATACGTTCTGTCATAGTATTTTTTTTACAACAGTAACCGGCATCTATACATTAGGTTGGATACTTTTGGGACTATTTAGTATATTATTTTAACCCTTTGCGGACATATTAAATTTGAACATGGGTGTCGTACTGGTCGGAATTAATTATCATTAAAAGAGCACTTATACATAACATGCAAGACTATGAAGGATAAACAACATGTATCAATTCTTTATTGAACATTAAAATGTATGTTTAGACCAGCGGTTCTTAAACTGGGGTCCGCGAAAATATAAAAAAAAAACATTTATCTATACTTGAACAAGATATTTTCGTGGAATTATTTACAGAAAAAAATGTAAGGTCTATTTTGATCAAGAAATATTTGTTAGAAAAATTAAGTCACAAGGGTTGGGATGGGGTCAAAATAAATTTGTTCAAAAGGGGGTCCGCGAAAGAAAAATTTTCGCTCATCAAAAATATTTTGCTCAAGGGGTTCGCAGACTATATACGTTTGAGAACCGCTAGTTTAGACACTAATGTGTTTCAATAACTTTTCGTTTTTTATTTAAAAATAAAATTTAACTTTTATATTGTGTGGTATCTTTGAATGCAGTCTCCAATATGCAGTTCTGATTTTCAACTACACTTCTTTCAGTGATTTTTTTTTTTTTTGCTATTTTGAAGTATTATTTTGGAAAATCTTAACAAGCGAGTATGCCTAATTACAGTTAAATGTAATTTTTAAAGCCTTATATGAAATTCTGCGAAGTATCTCCGAAGCTTGTCAATTTCTTCACTCTCAAAAGACGACCGACTCGCCATGGTATTTTGCATTACGAGTGTGGAACGACCGCATTTCTTTATATTAGGGAAAGCGGAAAGTAATAATAATTTTTAAAGAAATCAGTCTACCGCCGGATGCCGTTGAGTTAACACTTGCAACTAAATTTTATTTAGTAGCTCTATTGTTCTACTTTTGTTTTTACATAAAACTTTTTTTTAAGCTTATAGAAAAAATGTCACGGCCATAGATCGAGGAGACACGTTTGCGATACTTTATGTTGTTTTTGTTTGATAAAGGATTGAAAGCCAAATAAGCTGCTCAGACTATTGGCGAATTTTATGGAGAGGTGCTACAACTTCAAAAATATCATAGATGGTTTAAAAAAATTAAATGTGGTGATAGGGTATGGAAAAACGCCCCTAAATCAGGAAGACCTCAAAAAATAGATAACGACGTTTTAAAATCGCTAGTGGAAGTAAATCCCCGGAAAACTTTGAAAGAATTGTCAGTTGAACTTTGCTGCCTTTGAATGACCGAAAAAAAGTATCTTAAACGCATCAGAAAAAAACACAGGGAAAGAATTTAGATACCGCACGAACTTTCCCAAACGAGTATCGAGCAGCGAATAACCATTAGTGCATCGCTATTGTCAAGACACGAAACAGGCTCATTTTTAAGACAGATTATTACTAGCAATGAAAAATGAGTCCTATACAGTAATACTAAGAAAAAAAAACAATGGTTTTCCAAGAGCCAAGTACCTGTTTTTACCCCTAAAGCGAAATTGACCATAAAAAAGGTTTTTCTTTGCGTTTGGTGGGACGTCATTGGCGTCATCCATTATAAGTTATTAAAACTAGAAGAAACAATTACCGCAGAGTTCTATTGTGCTCAAATAAATAGATTAAAGGCGGAGCCACTGAAAAAACGCTCAGTTTTGGTAAAGAATCGAAGAAAAATGTTGCAACATGATAATGCCAGACCACATTTGGCGCGGATTACGCAGGAAAAAATCAGGGAGCTTGATTTCAAAGTTTTGCAGCATCCACCATACTCACCCAATATTGTACCTTCCGAATACGATATTTTCAGATATTTAGAAAGCTCAATTAGAAATAAAACTTTCATTTCTTTTGGCAGTATAAAAAATCACATAGACTCATTCTTCAACGAAAAACCAGCTGAGTTCTACAAAAAAGGGTTTGAAAAATTACTTAAACTATGGAAGAAGGTCATTTAAAATAATGGAAATTATTTTATTGAATAATATTGTATACAATTTTTTTAAATGCATTTTTTGTGTTTGTAAAAAAAAAATATTATTTCTTTCCGCTTTACCTAATATTGAGTTTCGTTATTTCTGATTGGTCTGGGCATTGTTTTGGTTTGTGATAAGGTCGCTTAGACACTTGAGAGAAGTTATAAACTGATACATGAATAAATAAAGTTAAAATTCGTATTGTTCCTTGTTGTGGTGGCTGAGTGCAGACATACGACTACACCTGAAGATTTGAGTCAGACTGCTTGATCATGGGACTACCTACAGGTACAGTGATAGTTTATTAACATAATTATTGAATAATGTCAATTTGGGCTTTTAAATTATAATTTTATTTTATTTGAAAGAAAAAAATAACAGTGAGAATGTAAAATAGGAAAAGACATTAGGAAGAAGGCAACGAAGTTTGTCATTACTTGTATTTTATGTACCTTATCTTTACTAACTTGAAAAATCGTCTTTTTTTCCAAGACCTGCATCTGATTGATTGAGGGCTTTCAAAAAAAATCATAATTTTCTTAAAAGTTCTCAAAAAAATAAGTAATGCAAGATTTTGAGATGTTAAAATATCAAAGATATTCACACACTTTAACGTTCAACTTTCAAGTGTAAGTTTTGACATCATAAATATAATAACTGTTGTAAATGGACTAATACACGTTATGCTATTGCTGTGTGATCTGTTTGCAAATTTAGATGTGAAAATGATTTTAAAACAGTTTTTAGTGTATTTTGACATGCCTAATAATCTGAATTTCAATTTTAGACCACTTGTTTTGTTTTGAAACTCACAATTCATCAAACACTTCTCTTTCAAAAATCACAAACACAGATTTACTATTAATTGTTCAACTACAAAAAAAAGCGATAGCATCCCAAATATCTCAGCTTAGAAAAAAAACCGAGAAGGTTATGGCAACATGCGTAAATCCTAAATCGAACCTGAGTTACGACATATTAATTTTGCTATTTGCTTTAGATCTTTATTAACCTTTCCCTGCCGATGGTGAGAATACTTGTCGGTGACTCTTTAAATGAGAATATCGATATGAAATATAATAGATACGGGGTTCCGAATTTTTGTATGCCTCCGTAATATAATTACGAATTACATAGAAGTATTATAGTATTTAAGTATTCATCTGCAGCGACGGAATTAAATAATTTGTCGGTAAATCGGGAATTTTGTTAGTTTTACTGCGCATCAACAGAATGGAATTTTATCAGTCACATTGATTACGTCCTTGATGTGTGGATTATCTCCAAAGTACAGTGTTTCTTCATTTTTTACTCAATATTCTTAGTTCTCCTAATACTTATTTGGTATTTTAGCGTGGAGACATAAAATAAGTAATTAAACCAGGGGTGGTCAACCCACGGGCCGCATGCGACCCGCCTTGAATATTTTTTCGGCCCGCGAGATTCATCACACTTTTAGAATACATATTTATTTTATAATGACTAAAGTAATCGTAATTGAAAAGTAATTATGCTTACATTTAGGGGTATTTGTCCATTTCAGGTTTACACGAAATCCACACCTGGAAAATATGGTATAAAAATTTGGGTAGCAGCTGACTCTTCCACGGCATATATATTGAATTTACAAATATATTTCGGACTGGTTGATAATCGGAGAGAAATCGGCCAGGGATCTCGAGTGGTCATGGATATGGTTCGACCACAATACGGCACCAATAGGGGAGTAACGACAGATGATTTTTTTACATCGGTGCCACTATCAGCTAAATTATTAGAAAAAAATTGACCCTGACCGGTACTCTTAGGAAAAATAAAAAAAGATACCCAAAGAATTTTTGCCAGATAAAAAACGTGAGATGTACAGTAGTATTTTTGGCTTCACGCCTACCACAGTTCTTGTGTCATACGTGCCACAAAAAAAGAAAAGTGATAGAAGTCGCCGAAAATGCTTTATCAGATAGCTCAGTTTAGATTTGATCAAACCTAACATTATGAAAAGAAAAAATAATGCGTTTAAACTTTATAAACCACAACAAGCCGCTTTTGACATTGCAATGTCCCATTACCAAAAAATATCACCTGACACGGCTATAATAAATATTACAAGCAATTCTCAGGACGGTGTATCAACATCAACAGCTTCCCGAACGTTGGCAAGAGCTTGCAAGTTTTGCTCTTATGCAACAAAAAAAAGGAGCACGCTAGTTTGTAGTATTTGTAAAAAACCTGTTTACACGACACACAGAAAAACATTTTGTTCTGATTGTGAGAGAATGAACGCAAAATAGATATTTCGTTTAATTTATATTTTTCAAATTTAATTTAATTTTTTAACTTTTTATTATGTATTTTATTATTTCTTTTTTGTGTGTGTATTTTATTTTTATATTATTACGTACTATGGAAAAGCTGCTTATAAAATAAAGAAATAAATATGAGCAATGTCAGTTACATTATATTTTTTCACATTTGTGTTATTTATATGCATTGTCTTTTTATTCAATGAAAAATATGATGAAATGATTGGAAAGCACCGATCTAATCTACACGTGCCGTTTTTTTGGTACTCCCAGCTCGCATTCAGTAGCACGCAAGGCGTTCTCTACGATGGGCCTGTCGGCTATTTACGATGTTTTTTCTCGTTTTCAGAGCTAACATTACAAAAATTGTTACATTTCAATCTCAAATATAGTCAATAAAAGCAATATAGTTATAAATATTCACTTTTTACGATTTTTAAATCAGTTTCATATATTTGCAACCGCCGGAGCTCGTGGCCTGCTTTTTTCACAGTAAGGGAAAGGTTAATAATGATTATTCTAATATACACAACTTAAATATTCTAGGGCCAAATATTAACTTCCATTCTGCTATTTAAAAAAAACTGATTTTATTATCCTAAAATAAAAATACATTAACTTTTAGTACTGTATTGTAATCATTAATTAATATAAATGTAGCTTTTAATTGCATTATACCAAACTACTCTGGGAAAGTTATGGATGGTGATGAGAAAATATGAATATTTTCTAAAGCATTCTCTTCGGGTATTTCACTAGCCACACTCTGTGTTGGAAATGGAGGTGCAGATGTTAGTTTTCGCAATGGCAATACTGTATCATAAAGATAACAGAGTCCGTTGACCGGCCCGGGAACGCTCCTTCCTTCCACCCAGAGAATGTTGTATTTGGTGTTAATGCGCAATATTTTTACACCTCGCAATACTCTCCATCTGAAAAGACATATATTTATTTACTGAAAACTTTTCACTTGGCATATTGAGAATATCACCTTTCTATAAAATGCTGCATGCATTAAATTTTATTGAAAGTTTAACTGCAACATTCTCGGATCACAAAACTTTTGAATTATGCTTTAGGTGTTCATTCATTTATATCTTACAGGATAGTAAAGAAAAAATGTTTTAATTAAAACATTACTTATTTCCCATGTGTCCTGGCAATTTGGTTCCCGGCCAGACTCTTCCTTTTTCTCCTCCTCCGCCTATGTTTCCTGGTCTGCGATGCGTTTTAGTGACTCCGTGAGATGCAGGCATTCCTTTAAATCCCCATCTCTTCATTACGCCTTGGAAACCATGATCAACTCTGAAAGCAGTAATTTTAATCAAGACTTAATTACAAATTACCTGTTTTTTTTGAGGTTTCCACAAATTGAAACTAAAATCTTTCATTATAAAATTTTGATCGATAATATACACATATTTTTTTAATGCTTACGTTTTTCCTCTGATATCAAGTATGTCTCCGACCCGAAAATGAGTCGCAAGCAAAGGAGTTCCGGGTGGGAGAGCAGCCTGAGGTGATACTGCAAATTGACACAAATTTCTCTTCGGTAAAACTCCAGCTTTTTGAAATATTCCATAGTAATCTTTAGTGATGATCGAAGGATCAATAGTTTCCGCTCCGACAATTAGGCAACCTAGTTTCTTGCGAATGGGTTTCGCACTTTTACGTGGCGGATCCCATTCCTCGGGAGACATATATTTCACAACATGATTATCTGCTACCTGAAAGTTAAAGTAAACCTTATTGAGTTACTAATCATTATAGTCAAACAAATTAATTCTGCTTGAATTTATAATCCTTTGATAACACGAATGGAATCTTTTTGTGCCCAACATCATTGAAAATTTTAGACTAGAACAATAGAATAAGAGAATCAGCATTTTGTGAATTTCTATCGAATGAATATATGGTTTGAACTTCTTAAATATAGATCAAACGTGGAAATCTCCACAAGATTAGAAATTTCGACATAGTGTAACAGCAATTCAAACATATAAAAGGCATGTTTTAAATACTTAAAAAATGATTCAATATTTTTTTAAGGTGGCTTTTAGTAATCCCTTTTACGAAACCATTGCCAACCATGTTTATGTGATTTTTTATGGTGTATGTGTGGTTTTTAAAAATGCAGTCGCCAGTCACATCTGTAGATTTAAACCCAAGGTGATTGAGTTATGGGTCCAACGGCTTAACTGTGGGACTACCTACAGGTACTAATGCATTATTAAAATAATACAAATCACTTCTTTGCAAAAACTTCTTACCAGAAAGGAATATGTTTCTTTGCTTTCAACACGTTCTTATTGCTCAGATTAAATCGGTGAATGTTCTCGAGACGCAAATTCGATACTCGGAGCGTAAACAGAGGCAATAGTGATGCGATACCGTAATGCGTGGGATAAATAAGGACTCTAAGAATGCGACTTGTGACACATCCAAAAAAAAGTCCTCCAAACAGAAAAGACTAGGAATACAAATTGCGAGGTCAATACACATGGCAGGATGAATATCTGGCGTCCACTAAGATACATTACAATATCCATGAAAATATTAGGTAAAGCGGGAAAAAAATGATAATTCTTTAAATGTGATGACCAGTTTGTTGCTGGCTGCTGTCAAATGAACATGGCACTATTGATTTTATGTTAATTTGGTAAGTAACCATAATTTTTTCATCTAAAATTTTGTACTATAGAAAAAATATCAAAGTCAGATATTGAAGAATATGCTAATTTATTTCATGATATTTTTGTTCAACAAGAAATTTAAATCAAATAAAGCTACAAAAACTATTTGAGAAATTTAGGGAATCAAATTAACCCCTAAAGGAGTACTATTCCAGGGCAAAAAGAGAATGTAGTGCAGTTCGGGAGACAGAGATGGAGAGGTTCCCTGCATACATCGCACGATCATATAGATTGTTAGCCCAAATTTATTGACTAATAATGTTTTCGATTTTAAGTTTGTTATTTGTTTACGCAAAGAAATTACGGAATATTGTGAGCTATGAACAGTGTTTATTTATTTAATTACTTGCTGTTTGTCGCTGCTTTTTGAATGAGTCTTTGTCTGAATATCATTTCCTTCTAAAGCAGGAGCAAATGAATTGACTTCTTGTATATTGTTTATGTAAAAAAATGACATGCTTATTTACAATTGACTCTGCCTCGAATTGAAGATTGTCTAATGCTGATAGGAGCTGACAGAAAGTAATCAGTGTACAGTCGCCCTTGCATTAACGAACACTTCAATACCGGCATTTTCTCTATATAAATCTCCGATTTTTTGCAGCGTGTCCGTTAATAGAAGGACCACTGCAAAAAATCGAAGATTTATATAGAGAAAAAGCCGGTATTGAAGTGTTTTTAATGCACATTCGACTGTAAAGCGATTATGGCATTAACGACTTCATCGATTTTAAATTTGCTCATTCCTCAAAAGTTTAAAGCTTCAAAAATATCATGGATGATAAAAAAAATTGTAACAGGAAGTTAAAGAAAAACCTAAAATCAAAAAGTGTAGTGCTAAGGGAAATGCCAGGATGTGTCAAAAAGTGCATTCACAGGTATAATCAGTTTCCCATAATATCATTTACAACCCCCTGGGCTCAATCAATTCAATCACCCAAATGATCATTTTGAAAGTTGGAAAAAACTTAAGTAACAAATAACCATTTGTTTTTCTAACATTATACATCATTTTTATTTCTTCATTTGAGGTCAATTTTTCATAATTCATTAAAAAAAAAACCTGCAAACCTATTGAGTGATAGTTCTCTAAAAATGAAACTCAATCATTTTTGAGAACTAGATTCTATACAATCCACAGAGAAAAAAAACAGTGGCTTTCTACAAAACCAACTATTTTTACTTTTTGACTATCATTAACCTTGAAAATAGTTCTACTTTGAATTTAGAGGGATGTAATGGATTTGTTTAGTTATGAGTAACTAAAATCTGACCTGACTGACTATTACAGCAGAAGTATATTGTGCTTAATTGGCCAGATAAAAGATAGAGTTGTTAAAAAAAATACCATCAAACTAACATCAATTATAACCAATTGGGTAAATAACCAAACAGATTTTCTAATATGACAATACAAGACCCTACACAGCAAAGTAAAAATCAGAGCTTGATTTTGAAGTTCTACAGCATCCACTTTATTCACATGATACTGCACCATCTTTTCAAATATTTAGAATATTCAATAACATTTGAAGATTTGAAAATGTTACCCAAAGACAACTTGGACTACTGCTACTGGTAGTTACAAATTACTAACATATATAGTATAAAAAGCAACAATCAATTACCTGTAATAAAGTGGACATAATCCTTCGTCCGTCAGTTGACCACATTGGATATTGCCCGATATTTCTTGCAATAACTCCAGTACGTCTGACATTCGGTGACCATTCCCCATAATCGACAATTTCATTCTTTAAGGGGGAATTTTCATAAGTAGTATTATTATTCTCGGTAGCTGTCTTTTTAAGTCTTTCTTGTATCACATCATTAATGAATTCATTATTTTCCAAAGTGATTCCATCATTATACACCTTAAGCAGGGAAATTTGACATTAAACATTTGACATTTCAATAAAGACAAAATAATGGAAAACATTTCTTTTTAAAACAGACATGAAATTTATTCTCAATCTATTTTTAAAAATATATTAAACTCTCAAAACATCAATTAAGAAATACTTTAAATACTTGTTGAATTTTTTAAAATACAATATATTCACTAAAAAACAATTGTATAAAAATAAAGATGTGTAAACATGTATTTAGTTTATCTGAGCATAGGGTAATGGCAATGAACTGAGAATGGGCAATATTGGCACCCTTTGTCATTACACAGTGCAACACATTTTAATCCTAATATATATGCTTTGATGAATTTCAACCGGCAATGAATTGCGTCATTCTTGAAATCGACAATTTCATCACAAATTTGTCAGTATTTGACACAAATTTCACAGCAATATAAACAAACCACAAGTAAAAAGTCTATAGTGGTTCACTTTACATATATTTTTTTTCGTACAAAGATAAAATCATAATCAATTATGGTTAGGAATGCATTCTAAACACAACTAAATCATTGACTCTATCGAAGGAGCAACATTAATGATGTCTTTGACATTTAGGATTTCCATCATCACTATTATTATTTATTAGGTTTCGCTAGCATGATCTAACATTTTCATTGAGACTGCATAATGTGATGTTGTACTATCAAACTTGTAATACAGTGTACAGATACTTACAACGCGCTCTTTTTTTATGTGCCAGTCCGGCGCTCGAAATCTAGGCTTTTGGTGATATGTTATATTTCGATGCAAAATATTACTATGATTTACTCTGCAAGCATAGAAATAATAAATGCAAATATTTTTTGTATTTTAAATGATTGCATTATTACAAAGTAAGAATAACAAAAAGCGAATACTTACGAGAGTTTGCATAATTCTTTACAGAGATTTGATAACCTAGTATGAAAGGCCATGTTGAGGCCCGCAATGTTGCCAGCTTGAGTGTTTGATGTCCCCTTGTTGACTTGTAAGCAAAAAATGTCTATTTTTATTACTAAATGGTAATCCTTAATCTTTTAACTGCTAACGACGCATCGGCGCGTCGAATTTATACGCGCTGATGAGTCATTGGCAGTTAAAAGGTTAATCAGTTAGAGACGTATCGAATTATTTATTTAATGCTGATTTAAAAATTGCAAATTTTGAAACATAAATATTACAATTTCAATTAATACTTAACAGTTAACGGTGTTCATTATTTTTATATTAAATATACTTAATTTCACTTATTATTTTAAATGTTGAATGAACGTATCTCAAACCGTAAATCGAAAAGTTAGACGGTTAAAAATATGTTTATATTTCTATTCAAAATAATTCAAAATTAAATTTTCTCAAATATCATGCTGACCTGCCTATGTTCACAGATGTGCAATTCTTCTCGTAATTACATTATTATATATTTTTCCCAAATAAGTTGGTAATGGAAAATAAACCGAAGGATGTTAACATTATATTTACGTCTGTCTGAATGTCATTTTAACCTTGACGAAGAATATTATATTGTTTTTAAAATACAATAATTCGTTCATACAAGGTAAACGAAATTTATATTTATCGGAAGTATTATAGTCATTTGTGCGATTTAGTTGTCGTTTTGACATAATCGTGAATGATCGAAATATTTACACCAAAAATCAAACGTTCGTTTTGTTTATTGTTTGTAAATTAATTTGAATATTTTATGCATTTATTGCTTACAATTAAACATGTCATATGTAAGATTTATTTTTATCCAACTCACAATCAGTCCGAAGAAGACCGATCCCGACCGACGGCTTCTCCGACTCGTCTCTGTTTGTGTCCATCCTGAGTTCGATTATGCTTCACATGTTTTTATAATCCTTTCCGTTGGTTTATTTTTCAGTAAACATTGTAGATCTTAATTATTTATGTTTTTTAAATAATAAATCATAGTTACCTTTTTCTATATGCTGGGTGAAATTGTACATATTTACCCTTGCTGAACTGATAAGATCATTTTCTATGTTAATCTATTAAGAACGAGAAATAATTTATTTGATTCTCGGCACAGTAATATATTTTTATAACTTTGAGCTCTTGAATAATTGTCAGCTTTGTTAAAGGTGAATTTTAAAATTACAATAGAACTCATAAATCCTCGTCTGACAAAATCTAAATATCATAAAACCCAAAAATGTATCATATTTTTACTTTACTTTAACTTTAAAGTCTCATTAATCCAAAACTAAATTTTTGTGGTTTTGTAGATAATTCATTCAATTGAAAATATACATAAAAACTTTACTAAATATCATTATTATCAGCGCAATAATATTATATATTTTGAATATTTGATAATAATTTTTGTTTCTTAACACATCTCCATCGGGAAGGGTATTTATACCGTTTACGCAGACTGGTCTTTGTTACCGTTTGCGAGGTATTTTTACCTTTTGCGTTGACTCCACTTTGACGGCGGAAAAGGTATAAATACTAGATATGAACGTTTCCGCCATCAAAGTGGAATCAACGCAAAAGGTAAAAATATCTCTTCCGCCAATAACGACCAGTCGGCGTAAACGGTAAAAATACCCTACCAGATGGAGATGTGTTAATATTGTTATTTAGTTATTTTATTATCATTGTTGAATAACAATTATTTAATTTCTATTAAAAAAATTGTATAAGTTGGTACTTGATATTAATTGTTTTTATGATTAAGCATTAATAATAAAAAAATTTAATTGGTAGGTTTCAAAAGAGTTATGATACAAAATATGAATATTGAAATGACTCGCCAAGGAAGTATTGATGAAACGAGTTCCACTCAATTCCTCAAAACATCAAATTATGAAGATACTGTTCGACAACTTGATATATATTATGGAATTGGTAAAATTTAATCATTTAACTTAAATTGTAGTAATTATACATTTCCATTATTAAAATATACCGAGGAATTAATTTTTGCTTAACACGTTTCACGCCACGTAAGTCACCGGTGACCTAAGACTTTTTTTCAAACAAACAGTCCCGGCGTGCCAGCGGTCACATTTAGTTCGAATTTTAACATAGAATGTGACCTATATGGCGCCCCTGAGTCGAATGCATATATATATTTGTTTTTCAAAATTATAAATCTTAATTTATGAAGACTATACACCCATCCCTTGCTTAACACGGAAGATAGGTTCTGCCAGATCGCCGTGTTAAGCGAGACTAAACGTCTGATGTACTGTCTATATATTCTAGGTACTATTTGTTGTTTGAAATGCGCAGTTCTATTCCTCTATCCCCTTACCGTTATTCTTAGAATTTTGCACAGCTGTGTGCACATCTACGAAACGTGGAAACATATATTTTTTCACCAAAACTGAAACCGTGTTAAACCGAAACCGTGTTAAACGAGTACCATGTTAAGCGAGGGATGGGTGTATATGCATACACGGCGCAGGTATGTATTTTCTTAAAATGTACTATGCAGTGATGTAGTGCTAAATAAAAAAGTCTGGGAGCGCTAATTAATTATAATATTTCAGTACCCCCTCCCCTACCAGCAGTGATACAATTTTCGCACCAAGTTTCCAACCAAACGGTTTTCAATTTAACCAATTTAAGTTAAAATATTTTTTTAAAAATTACAATATATATTATGCAAAATTTCCAAATCGTTTAGAAAAAAGTGTGGGAGCGCCGACCCCACGCGCCCCCGCCCCACTACACCACTGGTACTATGGCGTTAAACGTGTTAAATGAAATAACTTCCCCTTTCATCCCACGGAGAAATATTTTGGGGTCGGGAAATCTGTAGTTTTTATTTAAAAAAATTAAGTATAAATAAATATATTTCTATATTTTTTTGAATCACTCGCCATAATTTTGTACCTCGTTTAACGCGGGTTTACATTGTGGAATGTTTTCATGGAACCATATAACCATCTTATATAGGAATCGAGTTTGTTTATGATTTTTTTCACTTATTTGATTATAAATTTGTAAAAAATCTCATACTCATCTTCATTTACATATCATTGCTAGCATAATTAAAATTGTTTTTGTTTTCAACTAGTTAAAAGGCAGCTTCTTCGTTATCAAAGTTCAATATCTGGGCTTTTTCCCGTTTTATCGTGTGATACTAAAGTAGGAAGTGTAAGAGAAAGTATTTATTGTGCTGCTGCAGTGTGGAGTCTTTATCAAGCATATAGGTTTGATTTTAATTTTGATTTATTTTCCAATAGCTTAAAAATGCAAAAATATTTATTTTTGTAGACGAATAGACGATGATAGAGGAAAATCATATGAGCTCGGACAGAGTGCCGTAAAATGTATGAGGGGCATCCTCGAATCGTGGATCAAACAGTCTAATCGCGTGGAGAAATTTAAAAAACATCAATGCAGTGCTCATGCGTTACATTGTAAATTTGATTTAACGACGGGTGAAGTAATATACAAAGATGATGAATATAACCATTTGCAAATAGACGTCGTTTCAATATACTTAATATTCTTAGTTCAAATGATTACATCTGGTCTTCAAATAATTTATACTCAGGTAAATTCTGTGAAACCTTTTTTCTGATTTTTGGATGTATTATATATCAGGTCAGTCCGAAAGTTCGTGAGCATTTTTGGGAAATTTTAAAATATAGTGTAAATAAAACACAATTCAACATTTTGATCAACGATATATTTTCCTCCACTATCTACAATTTTTGGCAACAAAGGCTTTTTGATTTCATTGCTGTAGAAAAACACTGATTTTGATGCAAAAATAACTTGAAAGTTCATTTTGCGTATCCCGTTATCATGATGAAACGACACTCTTAATATTCACCAATCACAGGCATTTTTGAATCAATTCTAAGTTTAAACGACAAAGTTGTTCACTTCAAACATCTGCATTAATGGTTTGATTTGGTCCTAACAGTTCATAATAAATCACGCCATATATGAATTCCATGAGATGAATCCATCCTTTCTGCAATCTGATCCACTATTAACTGTGGCTCTGACTTTATAAGATTTTTAAGAATGTCGTTATCAAAATTAACAGGACTTCCTAAAAGGGGTTCATCATAAATGCTGCTTTTTTCAACTTTAAATTTTTTAAACCATTTCTGGGCAGTTCTTACAATGTTAATATGTTCACCATGTACACTATTCATTTTTATCGCTGCAGATCTGGTAGATTCGCCACACGAAAATATAACATAGAAAGTTTGTATTGATTATTCATATTCATTTTCTATGGGTACTAATATGCTTCCGATGTTTACGACAATGATGTTAGCGACAACAAGTTTCTCAAGGTTCAAAATCTAATGTTAAATTGTGTTTTATTTACGCTGTTTAAATTTTCCCAAAAATATGCACAAACTTTTGGATTAACTTGATATATAATCAATCATTTGATAACGACTTAAAATTTGAATGATCATTTTAATAATATTGTATGAATTATTTTATTAAGCATGGTATAATTCTTTCTTTTCATGTGTATATTTTATGGATTACCATTACTATTACTTAACACATTGTGTGCGGGAGATGGAGATTACAGTCCTCGGCGCGCCACTCGTTGAGCGCGGGAGACTTGCGGGTGACTGTGATCCCAGTCCTTTTCATTTGACTAGAAACATCTTTTAATGCTATTTTAAGTGAAAATCTATTCACACAAAAATATATTTAAGCTGAGCGATCTGTCGACTTACAGTATCATTTTTGAATAGCCTTGAAATTGTTTTTTACAAATATGATGCGGACGTCCCCGCACCAGGCGTTATCACTCATCAGACATACCCATATACAAACTGTTAAGATCGACTTGCAATTTCTTAAAATCAAATTTATTTTCGTATATATATGTATAAAAAAAAAAATTAAAAATTTGTGATTGTAATTTAATTGAATCCATGAGTACAATTGAGCAATTTCCAAATTATGAAGTCTTACTATTTACACTGCAATCCCTCAGAATAAACGTAAAATAAATCCTGAATCTGTATGATACATGCATCGCATAAGTTTTGTATAAAAATAATATATTTTAATGTTGTGATTTCCCATTGTCTTCATGTTGAATTAAGATAAGTTTGCTTAAATAGAAATTTTTAGGGAAAAAGGATCTATCGATTGATCGAATGAATAGTGACATTGTAAATATTAATACTTCAAAATTTGTTGGTATAATAAAAATTGTTCCTCAATCTGAATTTGAATCTGAACTTTCATTATTCAAATTATCAGAATGCTTGTATGACTCATGAATTATATAAGAAACTAATCAATGTGTTTGTAGTAGAGTTTGCATTATATATTAATTTAAAATATATGTTTTGCATTGTTATTTTTCTATGTAATTTTTTATGTTATGTATTCACGTTATTTTGCATTTTAGGATGAAGTAGCTTTTATTCAGAACCTGGTTTATTACGTTGAAAGGGCTTACAGAACCCCAGATTTTGGAATGTGGGAAAGAGGAACAAAATATAACGATGGCACTCCAGAAATACATGCTTCTTCAATCGGTATGTACTTAACGTAGACTTGCCACATGCTATATTTATTTATTTATATCTTATATAACGTCATAATAAGAACTAAATGTCCCTCAAAGGATAGATTGTTCAAATTAAAAAATCATATAAAAACGCATTGATTAATCTTATAAATAGCTTACTATCATCTCACCTCTGAGAGTGAATTATGTATTTCATTGATTCCGAAGTATATATATATTTTAAAATCATATATGGCCTACAATAACATACTGTTTGAATCAGTGGCTTATTGGAGTCATTGTTGTCTAAGTATATTAATTCATAATATATTTTTTGATCCTTATTACAGTTCAAATTTTCCTGAAGAAAATTACACTATGGTTGCTAAGTTTAATATAATAATAATATACATTGCAACTATAACTTTTTAACTGCCAATGACTCATCAGCGCGTACAAATGCGACGCGCCGGTGCGTCGTTGGCAGTTAAAAGGTTAAACAATGCTATCATTCATTACATTTATTTTCTCAAAGCTTTGCATTCAGTTAGAATTCTCTAAAGTTTATTAAATTGAAATTATATTTAATGATAAAAGGAATGTTTAGGCAGTGGCTGATAAATAATCCGTCTATTGAGCCATTTTTTGTAATAACGATGCCCAAATCATAATAAGTTAAATTGGTGTATTTTGAGAATATTACATTTTTTGTCTTTGTTTTTTGAAATTGAATAAATAAAGTTTCTTATTATTTCTTGTAATATTGTTATTGAAAAATCTACATTTCACAATAAAGAGTGTCTTATAATTGGTGAAATATAATTATTCAACAATAATTCATTTTCATTTGGTGTTTATTTTTTACATGATTTATGAAAAAAAAGCTTGAAATTCATTAATAAGATAATAATGATTTTCAGTAGTTCCTATAATTTTATTTAATTTTCACAAACAGTAATGTATTTTAATATTTTTAGCTGAACTGAATTAGAATGACACAAGACATGTTCTTTTATTGCTCACATAACTATTTGCAAAAATTGAAAACGCTAAGAAAATTATTTATATTTTTACAATAATAATTTACCAAAGCCGCTAATATTAAATTGATTTTTTTAAATTTTATTATCTACATCGATCTCAATATCGACCGAGATTGCTCAAGGCGCATTGTTTTACAACTATTGGTTATATACAAATAATATTTTATTCGTTAGTTGATATATATAATCCTGTTTTATATTCTTATTCAACATATGTACTTTTTCACCTGTATATTTTTTTAAGGAATGGCCAAAGCTGCTTTAGAAGCTATAAATGGCTGTAACTTATTCGGTGATAAAGGAGCATCTTGGAGTGTTATATATGTGGATATTGATGCTCATAATAGAAATCGTAGTATATTTGAAACCCTACTTCCAAAAGAATCAAGTTCTAAGGTTTACTTATGCATTTTTATTTAAAGAATTTGTGTGATAAGTAGATTTCTAAATAATAAAAAAAATCTGTAAGAATTTTATACTTAACATTGTTGATATTCAATATAAAACTTTTTACATAATTGATAAATTCATCATCGTATAATGATTCAAACTGAAGGAATCCACGATAAATGCTAATCAATGAATAACAACAGTAAATTGTTTTGTTCTATATATTTTTTTCTCAATTAATGTCTGAAAAAATATAGTAAAAATTTTGGCTGCTTTATGTAATCATTTTTTTCTTTTTTTTTGGAATTGAAAAAATGAATAATACATATGGAAAATAGTGGCTCTGTGAGAGATAGATCATAATTTCACAATATGAATATTATTTTTCTAAATTATGATAAATTTTTAGAACTCAATCCCTTAGTTAAAATATACTGAAATGTTAAATGATTTTATAAATTAACTGAATAATCAAGAAACTATCACAATCCATGTGAAAGTGCTTGTTTTTATAAAATGACTTTGAAACGTGGTGATATTTTGGGGAGCAAAGGTGGGTGTTTTACGTGGCTTTGGAAATATTATAAACGTTTTGATGTTTGTTTATATTAGTGAAAGGGGATTGCAATTTTGTTTATGTTAATGTGGAGATGGAGATTTTGAGCAACGAGATTTGCTTATGATTGCAGAGTTACTGATATTTATAACAAATTTAAAATTTGTTTTCTTCAAATTTTGCTATAAATTAAGAAATAATCTTTTTCGTGTATATTTATTTTTATAGGCTGAAGATGCCGCTTTGATTCCGACAATTTCATTTCCTGCCTTTGCGTCTCATGAAGAACATTTAATAAACCAAACAAAAAATAACGTAATTCGTAAGCTCAAAGGAAGATACGGATTGAAACGATTTAATCGTGATGGATATAAGTGCGTTTTGGAAAATAGCACTCAACGGTGATTAAATAACGTATTGAAATTATTATGTTTTGATAATTAAGCTTATTAAAAAAATATGCTTTATATAGATTTTATAATGAAGGTGAATTGAAGGAATTTGAAGGTATAGAATGTGAATGGCCTATATTTTATACATTCATGATTATCGATGGAGTATTCAGGACATTACCTGATCAAGTTGAAGAATATCAAAAGCTCCTTAAGGCGAGAATTTATACTGATGAATGTGGAGGTATTGACATTATATTATTGTATTAGTTTAATGGCTTAAAAAAGCAATGAAAACGTTTTTTTAATTATTTTACATAAACATCAGATTATAACTAGGGGTCCCAAATATTTGTAAAATCAATTATTTGAGTATCGCATATAAACTTTGTAAAATATTCGAGTATTCGAATACTTTGTATATGTATACGAGGGTGGTTCAAATATAACCCGGATTTTTTTTGAACAAATTTATTAGTGTTATATAAAAATACAAAAGGAGTATCTTATTTTTCTATAAAGTTTCTTTCATTCACATAAATAAATTTATTTCATCGAATAGGAAGGTTCTTGATCACACAAAGAAGGCGAGATCCTCTGTTGCGCAACACGTTTTCTTGTAGACAAAGGCGTGAAATTTTGAGGTTTTTGGTTTCAGCGAAAACAAAAGGATCAGAATTTTATTTACATTTCAAAAATACATATTTTAAAAATAAAAGTGCATTTTTATTGAGCCTGCTGTCGAAAAAACACAAAGAATATCTAAAATATCACACCTTTTTTTGATGTGATTGATATTTTTGAATAGTTTTTCAATAAACTTTATACTAATTCAATATAATAATTTCATTCAACTTGGCACATTTTTTTGTTGTTATTTCGATTAGCAGAAAAACATTAAGAAATCTTCTTAAAAAATATATTTTTTCATCAGTATTATTTTCCGATTTTAAATAATTTGTTGACTAATTCAGAAAGTAAAAGAAATCTTTTTTCCATCATGTTTATTGAGTTCTATCTTGTTTTAACTTTCTAAATTATCTAACGAATAATATCCGATTACTTTTATGAATATTCGAATATTGAAAAACGACCAAATATATATTCGAATATCAAATATTCGATTGGGATCCCTAATTACGACGCATCAAATTAAAATGAATGGAATATTAAATAAACAGCTTTCTATTTCTTCAAAATGGTATCATTTTCAAATATACCATTGTCCTTTCTTATTCCTCGCAGTCCTGAGTTCCATTTCCATCAATTTAAACTACTTTTAAAGTATTTTTGAAATAAATATTTACATTTTTTTTTCATATAAGAATATTTATGACACAGATAGTTTAACACGCTTTCAATTCAATTTACATATAAAAAAGAACATTTTAAAAGACTTATTTTATAATATATCAGTAAAACGTATTTTGACATTAATATTTTTAGATCCTGTTATACCATGGTATTTTTATGTACCTAAGGATTCTATTGTTGGAGATCGAAATGACGCTAATGCTGTTAGAAGATTACCAGATGGTAAGAAAAATTCCATATTTAGTTCTTTTATTTTACACTACAAATATGTTAACAGCTTAACGACCGCATGTTTTTTTAATAAATTTGACCTGGTTTGACAGTGTAGTAAATACACCACAGTAAAGGAAAGGTTAATGATATATTATTAATTTGAAAACTAATATATTTAGGGTGTTTCTTTCATTACGTACATTTCTGGTCAGTGTTAGAAAATCTGTCAAATTTTTATTTTTATTATTTTCAGATAAGATATTTCTGTAATATAATTGGATATCTACAATATAATTATTGTAATTGTGCATATTTTACTTTCCAGAGAGTGGAGGTATATTTTTATGGGGGCAGGCTATGTTTATTATTGCACAGCTCTTAACCGGTGGATTGATACATGTCAACGAATTGGACCCGATCAGAAGATATCTACCTTCTTATAATCGTCCACGTAAAGCTGGAAGGTATTCAGCTTTTCAGGTATCATATTTGTTATTTCCAAAGAGACTATATTATTTGTGTCTAAAGTTAATCTAAACCAGCGCTTCTTAAACTTATGTAGTCCGCGGACCCCCTCTTAGAGCAAAATTTCCTTCGAGGACCCCCTCTTGAGGAATTTTTTTCTCGCGAACCCCCTTTTGAACAGTTTTTTTTTTGGTGAACCTCATCCCAACCCTTGTGACTTAATTTTTCAAACAAACAAACATTTCCTGGCCAAAATAGAGCTTTTTATAATGTTTTCTGTAAATAATTTCACGAAAATATCTTGTTCAACTACAGATAAATGTTTTTTTATATCTTCGCGGACCCCCGGATATGGCCTTGCGGACCCCCAGGGGTCCGCGGACCCCTGTTTAAGAACCGCTGATCTAAACGATATAAATATAATCTGAGATGAAATAGCTAAAAGGGTTTTGTAAACACTTCTTATTTAATCGTAAATAGTTAAAAATGTTTATTTGATAGATTGTTTTTATTTAGTTAATTTGATAATAAGTAGTGTAATGTATATATATTGAAAATTCATACCATAAATTAACATTAAATTAAAAGAAACCTTTTAACTTTAATATTTTCAAGGGAACTGCGACAGACCTCGTAGTGCAAGTGGTTTTAATAGCAGAATCTATGCGATTACAAGCAATGATGGGGACATACGGTATACAAACACAAACCCCCCATGAGGTAGAGCCCGTGCAAATATGCAGTTCCTCTCAACTAGTCAACGTATACCAAGAACTCGGTGTTTGTAGAAAACTAGGTCTAACCGGTAGACCCGGTCGTCCTGTAGGATCTTTAGGTACTAGTAAGGTAAATACAGCCAAATTATTTTTTTTTCAATTAATTTTGGCATATATCAATATACCTGTGATCAGTCCTGCAGTCTGATATCGAACGATCTGGCTAATAACAACAGTCTCGGGTTCAAATCTACGGCAGGTGTGGCCGGCAACCGCATTTTCAAAAACATATATACGTCGATGCGGTCAGCAATAACCCCATAAAAGAGACTGTAGAGAGCCATTTAAAAAAATAAGTGTATTAATACATTTCTACATTTTAGGTTTATAGAATATGTGGAATGACCGTTCTATGCTATCCTCTCATATTTGAAGTGTCGGAATTTTACTTGTATCGTGACATGGCTTTATTGATCGACGATATTAAAACTGAACTACAATTTGTCGGAAGATATTGGAAACTCTCCGGACGTCCCACTGTTTGCCTTTTAATCAGAGAAGAGCACATGCGTGATCCACAATTTAAAGAAATGTTAGATCTCTTTGCCATGCTCAAAAAAGGTTACTGTGACAATGTCAAAGTGCGAATCGGTCGACTACAAAATCTTATTTCAAGTTCTTGCATGGGTATGTTAAAAATTAGGTTAATCTAAAAACGTGAATAAATAACTATTAAGGATCAAAATTGAAATGATTCCTCGGCATTATGTCACCTTATCAAAATAGTTATTTTACTTTCTTTCTGTTTTTATGTTCTATCTATTTTTTAACGCTTAATTTTTTCATAATGTTTTTTGAAAAATTAGATTTTTTTCTCTTGCATTAGTTAATTCAGTTACTATCTTGTTTTCAATCGAAATATCTGTAAAAAAAAAATGCTTAATATATATTTACATTTATCTACTCTCGTGAGGGATAAATAAAAATAATCACAATCACGATCGTTGAAAAATTCTTATTTCAAATTGTACCCTTGACTCTTCTGAATACTACCAGTACATTTTTTTGTCTATTCTATTATTACTGTTATTTCAGAACACCTCGATTTTATGCACCAAGGAGAACTCGCCGATGGAGTTTTTACTCAGTTTAAACAACTAGAACATGAATACATAGGTTATCAGAGTTTAACTGACGTTCCCAAAAGTTTGGCATTTACTGAGATAAATAAAAACTATCAGTATTTACAGCACAAGCCCATTTGGGAAATATTAGATGTTTTGAGATCAACTGATAATGTATACGCGCAATGTGAACTATGGGGAATTTTATTGAAACGAGAAGGACCACATTATGAAGTTTGTTTACGTCGATCTATATAAGAACACGTGAAACAGTTGATATTTTTCAAAAATATTACATTTCAGGTCAACGGAACTAGCGTGGAAAAGGCATTACACGGATTGTATCATCGAGCCGGCGTACTTCGCTATTGGCGTGCGGTTCGTTACTGTTCCAGTCTTTTGCATCACACTGTGGACTCTATCAGTCCTTTCATTACGACCGTTTTAGTTAATGGAAAACAGGTGTGTAGACCGTCATATGGTAAATAATTTATTGTCGAAACGGTGCGTCTATTCAACATTCGAAAGAAGCTAAGAACAAAATTGAAGTCAGGTTTGACGAAAAGAACGTTTAAACGAATTCTAACATTGGCACAGTAACAGAGGAGACCTATTCTCTAAGGCTCGTTTCTGATAGAACATATTTAATCACTCGCAGATAACTGTCGGTGTCATCGGACAAAAGGAAACAGTTTTCGATAAACCCATGACGCCGAGCGAAATTCAGTCTGTGATGTATGAAACTATTCAACCGTATGACATCATTCATGCTGTATTACAACAGGTAAATAAATAGATCACTATATGTCCATAAATACAATTATTGTCATTCGAGCGCGTCGCAATCGCGTTTGACTCGTATCAAACTCGCGTTTATCTATGAGCCTCGTTGAATGGAAAAAATGTTCAACGTGGGCCACGCGGAATCGCCCCCCCCATCCTAATGGAAGTTCCATATGGGATAACATATTTTAGATATATTATCTGGTACAAAATTTACCATACCTTTTATTTAAACAACAAACGCTGTGATTTATTTTAATCTTTTCAGGAAGTCGTACTGTACTGCGGACGTTTGATAGCCACATGCCCCGATATGTTCAAAGGCATTCTCAAAATACGTGTCGGATGGGTGCTCGAAGCTATCAAGCTTTACCTTCAATTGTTTCCTGGTAAACGAGATTTAGCAACGTACCCGATTGAAAGTTATTCCCCTTACGAGTTGAGACAACTCTTGCAGCAAGTTCTCACGGTGTCCGATTGGGCTCAGGATAGAGAGTAATATGAGACCGATTTAAAATTCATCATTGAAATTTTGTATACTTTAATATAAACATATGTTCGTTTTCATAGATTAAATACGCTCCAACGACGCAGACTCGAAGGGTGTCTGTGTAGAGTTCCGAAACACTTTTACATACAAGTCTGGGATGTTTTAAATCGAACCCCTCAAGGAATAACCGTTCAGGTATGCGTCGATTGAATGAAAAAAGTATTCACTAAAATATTTAACGAAAGCGAGCCTACATATGAGTATTTGATCTGATTATTTCGTTATATTATTTTCTCATTTATATAAAAAAAAAAAAACCTTATGAATATGAACATTCGACCGTAATAAAAATTCTTGATTTCGTGACCGGTTTTATAGTGCATATGCAAGTTTTCTGCATATCTATTACGTCAGTTGGGAACTCTGTAAATCTGCAAACTGTAATATATCTTTCAGGGCCACTGGCTGCCGGCGCAGCCTACATTATCGAACATGAGTCGATCCGAACTTAGCTTTTCTCTACTAGTCGAAGAAATGCTCAATCATATACAGGAACCTGCTTACAGACAGCTGACTGTCGAACTTATCTGTATAATATCCACGATCTTGCGAAGAAATCCTGAACTTACGTTTCAAAATAAGTTGGATTTAGATCAATTAATGTCTGATGCTGTAAAAATGTACAATAAGGTAACTTTCATCTTTATCGTTCTTCACGTTATTTTACCCTCTTTTTCGACAAACTATATTTTATCCTCCGTTACCAGGACTCGAACGCGTCGAACGATCCTGACATGGATCGGAGCCTATTCGCTGCGCCGTTCTCTTGCACCGCGGGATATTTGGCTCGAGCCGTCGTAAACACCGTACTGCAGGGAGGAGCCACCGCGCTGTCCACCTACGTGTCCAACAATCAACAGGAAAATTGCTTGGTCTCTTGATAGAATCATCGGAAATGTTATTTATTTAGATTTGAAGAATTCTCTTTTTATATATATATCTGATTGTGTACTGATTTGTTTGGTAGCTTTTATGAGAAATGTAATTTTTTTTTAATAAATAAAGTAATTTGAAATAGATACAGTTGTGTGAGATTCGGGCATAATGATACGTCTGATTAGTATCAAAAAATGTTTAATTTAGTAATAGTGTTTTGACAATAACAATAAAGTTTCAAATGATAATTATCAACGCAGTAACTCTGCTTTCCGTAGAGGTTGATCCTGCTGACGGCGCCCGTGACGTTCCAGCCGCCGCGCGCGCGTCTCGCGGTGCCTTCGAAGAGACCCTCCCCCGGCTCCGTGTGCACCACCACCGTGTAGTCCTGCACGACGTGCGACACTCCGCTCATCTCCAGCGACTCGGACGGCTCCGCTATTCTGGCGTCCAATATCTCGGTCAAGTTGAGCGTCGCGCACTGATAGTAGTCCTCCAGCAGGTCGTTGATGTGTCTGACGATCAAGTTTGCGACTTTAACCACCGCCCTGTCGGTGATTTCGATCTTCCTCGCGCGATGACAGGTGCACCAGTGCGGATCGATGCCGGCGGACTGACACGTTCTGTTCTCGTTTATCGGCAAGAACAGACTTATTCCTCGAGATTCGTCGAAAGTGTTGTTTTTGATCTTCTCTCTGATCTTTTCGTCTTCGATCCGAGTCGTGTTCAGGAGGTCCAGGAGCGTCTCGTGGAGGTCGAAGGGGGTCGTCAGCCTCCTGGTGTTCCTGCGGACGTTGGAGGACGCCAGGGGATATCTCTCCTTGAAGACGCTCGGCAGGGAGATGAAGAGAAAGGGCAGGCGCTCCTCCATCCTCCCCTGGTGCGTCGTGCGAATCTCTCCCCATCTGATCCCGTGATCGCTGAGCACTATCACGACCGTCCTCTCGAGCAGGCCTTCGCTCCCGAGCCTCTCCATGAGAGCCGAATATTTGCGGTCCCCGAGCAGAGGATAGTTCAGAAAGTCGTGGGTGAGACTCGTCTCCCAGAAGAAGCCGAAGAACAGACGGTCGGAGAGCGCCTTCGCGACTTTGTAGACGTACGCGAGCAGGACGTCGACCGTCATCCTGGGTCCCAGGCAGAGCTTGGCGTTGAGGCGCTTCTCGTGTCCTATCTCGGCTTCGGCCAGATAGTTGAACGTCCTCCAGTAGTAGTCCGTCGGCGTGCCGGCGAAGCCCCTCTTCAGGTAGTTGAAGAGCGCGATCTGCGAGGCGTCCTCGGCGAAAGCGGTGAAGTAGCCTCTCTCGTCGAACATCTTCCACAGGAAGGGACAGCCGTCGAAGGTGGAGTCGCCCGCGGGGACGCAGAGGGAGTCGAGCTCCCTCTCGGTGAGGCCCGACAGCAGGGGCACCAGATTGGGGTAGGTGTTGTCGCCCACTTTGTTGTAGCCCTTGAACTCCGAAGCGCCGGCTTCCTTGAGATATTTCAGCGTTTCGGGCATAGTCCTGTGAAAGTTGAGGCGCGACACCGCGTCGATGCCCAGGATGAGCACGTTGAAGTTCGCGCGCGACTCCGGCGTCGTTCCCTTTTTGCTCTCTCTTATGGGAACGAACGAATGGAAATCTTTGTATATCTGAGTTCCGCCGTGCTCGCACTCCACCCTCACGAACTCGTCTTCGATTCTGGCGGCGCTCTCGAAGACGGTGCAGTTTCGGGCGTATCTGTGTCGGTTGTCGGACGCGCTCTCGTTCGCGTCCGGTCTGTGAAACGGTCTGTAGCAACACGTCAGACGAGACTTTTCGAATATGCTAAAATTGGCGAAATACTTCTCTTCGATCCACAGATGCGTCAGGTTGGATTCGACGAGAGGCGGATTGGTCCGATTGTGGCAGGCTATCGGCTCGACCGAATGGTAGTATTTGAGGATGGAAGCCTCGAACGGGTCGAAGGCTGGAATGGTGCATCCTTCCGTTTTGATGAAATAGCTCGCTTCGCTCAGATCGACGTACTGAAAGTCGTCCAGGCGGCTCCACGCGAGCCTGATTTCGTGCGATCGAAACTGTATCTCCAGACCTATGTCGGTGAAGAGCAGCAGTATCGTCGCCGCGATCGCGGGCAGGGCGAGAAGATAGTATTTATACTTGAATATGTGAACGGAGGACTTTCTCTCTTCTATGAAGCTCAGATATCCGTCGTCCATCCTGAGAGAGAGGCGGAGGCGCCCTCCGAGGGCGGACTCTTCGCTTCTCCTCCTCGCGGACTCCCCGCAGGCTCATCCCCCGCGCCTCCCTCCGCCGCGGCGAAGCCTCCGACGTCGCGTTCGATCGCTACCTGGAAACTGTCGTCGGTCTCTTTTTATTTTACAAGTCGCGTCCATATAAAAATATACGCGCACGAGATTCCGCAGTCGACATTTCTAAAATGCACACAGCCTTCGGTTGAAATTTCACCGTTGACACCGCGACGGACACGATAACCGTGGAAATATTTATTTATTTAAGAGAATATTGTGAATCAGCGTCTATCTTCGGGAAGGACGGAGTAATATATCCAGCCGAAGGGGATGCGATTGAAATCGAGGGTGCATTTAATTTATTGATTTATAATATTATGTAAATAGTATTTACTTTCGGGCGGTGATACATTTTAGAAATCGCGAGGACATCGAGACGGAAGGCGAGAGGCCGGGAACGGAGAGACACACCTGAGGGATGCTGAGATGCGGTCGTCATGGAAAAGGAGGCTGCGGCTACGACACTACACCGGGCTACGCGAGAGACGCGTCTGCGTCTTCTCCCATTCGATATAAGCGCACATGCGCTTATCTTCTTCCCACACACATCCAAGCGAACCTTTCAAAAACCCTCAAACGAGACGATTTTTCAAAAAAAAAAAAAAAAGGAAACACCGACGCTCTTTCTCTTCCTCGACAGTCAAATTGAACAGCTCAATATACACACCGTTCCGTATCCCCGCTCTAGCCCCCATTTCTCATCTTCATTCATAATTCGTATATCTATCAGATATATATCAGCATTCTTTTAAAAAACTTAAGCATCGCTTCCGAGATCTGGTACATTCAAGAACATCTTCAATCGAGACCTAACATTTTTCATTTTTTTAGTGTAGATCCTTATTTGGTAAACGAAAAGATAAAAAGATAATATAACATTTACTACTGTACAGTCTCAACTCAGAATGACAATTGTGAAAGTAAATAATTTTTATCATTTAATTATTTTAAATAATTTAAGATATGAACTTATTTAAAAAATTGTAGATCCGTACATGTTAGGGAGTGTATTTAATTTAGTGTTCAAAATATACTCTTTATGAGAAAATTTTCTTTCTTCGACTTGCGACAGTAACGGACGCTGCCCATAGAAAATAACCAATTTCATCAAAATTATATATATTCAATTCTTATATCATCGTCGAGCTCGGTCGCTCGAAAACTGTACTACGCTACTTCACAGGGTCACGAGATCCATAGATTTGGCATTGCGTTACATTCGTATTGAGAAAAATAATCAAGTGTATACATCAGATCTATCATTTAATATAATAAGTATAATACAAATATACATATTTAACAAATAGTCCAATATTTAATTGACAGATTATCTCTTTTGCTTCTCATCGACGAACCGAGCCGCGTCAACGGGGGAGTCGTCTGCGAGATCGCGACGGACTCCTCTCTTCCGCCGAGGTCCTCCGCCGGGTGCGAACGGACAGTTCTAAAATTAATAAAATGCCGACATGCGAACCATCGATATATTTAATACTAATCGATACATTTTTTACATTAAAAATGAGTCATTCCGGATGCAAAGCGACGGTGGCTCATCACTGAGGGGCCGACGGTTGGTAGTTGTAGCCGCCGTACGCTCCCTGGGGGGGAGGCTGCGGGGCCGGCGGCCGAGAGTACTGATAGGACGCGTTGCCGTACTGCGAGGGCGGATAGCCCGGCTGCGGATGGGATCCGTAACCGTGGGGGGGATACCCGCCGCTCGGAGGGGGGTAAGACTGCGGGGCTGGAGGGGCGTAGCCCTGCGGAGCCGTCGCGGTCGGGTTGCTCGGCGCCTGCGAGACCGGAGACTGGTAGCCCGACGGGGCGGGGCTGCCCGGCTGCGACGACGGGTTCGAGAACGGCGGCTGGCCGGCAGTCGGGTAGGCCGCCGGCTGCCCGGGGGGCGGGTAGGACTGGGCCGGCTGCATGCCGGAGGCCCCGGACGGCTGGGTGCCCCCGTTCTGGGGGTTCGGGGACGAGTAGGTCGGGGACTGCGCCGACGGCGGCCCGTAGCCGGCCGAGCCGGGCGTCTGGTTCGAGTAGCCGGACGTCGGCTGCGGCGAGTGGTTCGGCTGCGACGCCGCCGCCGGCGGGTACCCGGAGGGCGGGGCGCCCGAGTACTGCTGCGGCTGATACGAGTTCTGCGCGGCCGCGCCGTAGCCGGCGGGCGCCGAGCCGCCGCCGGCGGGGGTCCCGTAGCCGGAGGCCATCGGCGGACCCTGGAAGCCCCCCGCCGGGGAGTAGGTCTGCGAGGCGCCCCCCCTCGCCCCCGCGTACGGCATCGGGTTCGCCGGCATCGGGCCGCCGGGCGCGGGTGGCGCGTACGACTGCTGCTGCTGCTGCTGCTGGTAACCGCCCCCCTGGTGTCCGGCGCTCTGATAGTTGCTGTTCTGGGCGGTCGTTATCGGCGGCCCGTAGTTGGCGCCGGCCTGGTAGGCCTGCGGCTGGGGCCCCGGCGGGGCGTACGGCTGCTGATTCGGGTTGGCGTACCCGGCCTGGCCCTGGGACGGATACGCGCCGGTCGCGCTCTGGTACTGCGCCTGGTACTGGGCCTGCGGGTAGCCCCTCTGCGCGTACGGCTGGGGGGCCCCCGTCGGCCTCGGGGAGTTGGGCGCGGTCGCGTTCGGCGAGCCCCTGTAGGGCTGGGACGGCTGCGGGTAGCCCGGCGCGCCGGCGGCGGCGCCCGCGGGGCCGTTGGCGGCGGCGTCCTGCGCGCCCTGGCTCGGCTGCGAGTTGCCCTGCAGCTGATGGGGAGGCTGAAAGTTCGAGAGGGTCCCTTTTAGCGTCGGCGAGATCGCGACGGAGGGTCGCGAAATCGACGCGCGACTCACCGGCAGGATGGCCTGGATGTTCTGGTTGGCGTCGGCCATCGAAGCCAAGTATACGAGGTTTCTGTGGAGGACCTGCTGGTACTGGACGCACTCGTTGATCTGCCCCTTCGCCTGATACTCCTGGATCGTCTGGATGAGGTGCGTGTTTTCGTCGAGCATCTTCTGTATCTGCTGGGTGTTGGGCGAAGGGCGATTGCCCCGCTGGGTGAAGACCACGGACATGACTGAAGCGGCAGCTTGATTCGCCGACCGACCGTTCGCCGACCATGACCGTCGCGCCCTCTCCCTCTTGCTTTTGCTCTTTTTCCTCATTTCTTTTCTTTCCTTCTTCGCGAATCTCCGTCGCTCCGATGAAAGCGTTTTGTCCCTATTTTTTCAACTTTATATTTATATTTTGTGATTTTTTTTTTTAAATATCGAAAATAAAGAATTCGGATTGCAACGCTCGACCGAAGATCTGCCGTCGATTACGACGCAAATGTGTCTTAAATTTGGCTCTGTTAGAGAAAAATTTATAAAAGGCATTTTTAAGCTTAAGACCAAAATTCGCTCGATTAAAAAAAAAAACTAAAAATATATGACATTTCGTTTTGCAATATCGAAAGGTTTCGTTTTAATCGGAGGCGAGTGAAATGTCGTAAGAAGCAATTCTCGATGGAAAAGAAGGCGTCCGCCGCGAACTCGACTCAGGTGCGTCCGCCGCGACGTCGGTCCGCCTCCCTTTCCTCCCCGTTGACTTGCGTTTGCCGAGTTTCAGGTGGATCTCTTCCATCTCATCGGCGATTGGGTCGTCGAGAGCAAAGGAAAGACCAAATCGCTCCTCGTAGGAAACGATGAAACGATGTCGAAAAACAGAGGGAAAACTCAGCAAACCTCCACCATGTCGAGGAACAAATCGCTAAACCTCATATCTCACTTCGACAACAGAGCGACTCAGTCGAGGAACCGCGCCAACGAGAGGGAGCAGCTCTCCGACGACGGCGATTCCGCCGCGGGAGTCGGAAGATCGACAGGTGACGGGCTTTCCGATTTAACTGGCAACACGCCGCGAGATATATTTAGAAAGATAGATTACAAAAATAGATCAGAACGAGAATTGTAGCGTGTCAAAAGTGATGAAAATCGTGACGACCGTTTCACACATGGAAGACTATTACTCTAATTGCGATGAGCTGGTGTCCGTTGAAAACATACCAATTTTCGTCTTAGAATATGAAAAAGGTAACCGTTCACACCGGGCACCGATCCGAAGAAAGTCGATCGACGACCCGTTTCGTCGACAGAGCGGTCTTCCCGACGGTAGAATAGAAACGAGACGACTGAAACCTCTATAGATAATTATGATCATCCGACTGACTCAGATCGATACGTGAAAAAATATGTACACGAATCGAATTTGAAAAATGTGCGCTAGTTAAGTTTTATTTTTTACATTGTGATCTCGATGTCTCGTCAGATCTCTCCGATGTCAACGAGAGCGATCAGAGGCAGGTCTCTCGCGTCCCGACGGAAATGCAGGCGACGATCGCGTTCGACGCCGAAATCGGAGTCGGCTCGATGGTCGAAGTGGATACTGAATCGACGACGCCGTATTACGGAGTAGTTCGATGGATCGGCAACGTTGATGGTAATTTTTGTGACCGTCTTCCGTTTTAGCTCTTTTCATTTTTTCAGTGATGGTCTTCATCTTTGCAGATAATAGAGCTGAAAAAGTAGCCGGAATCGAACTCGAAGATGAACATCAAGGTCAATATAATGGTATCTATCAAGGCGCACAATACTTCACTTGTCCTGCCGGAAGAGCTCTCTACGTGCCGCTCTCGAGGTGTCGAAAGGATAGCAGATTTCAAGATGTCGTTGTGACTCCGCAGCCGGAGACGATATCGCCTGAATTTGGACAAGTTTGTTTTAAAAATACTTTTTTTTCGCATTACATGAATCAGTATGCCCTCTCGCTGCGCTTTCAAATTTTCTAAACTTGCGTATTATTTTACTTTTCAGATAGAATGTCCTATCGTTCCCGGCTGTATTCCTCCATTGAGCTATACCACCGATTTGGAAAAACTATGTGGTAAAAATAGAGGTATTCAAGGACATCACAACTCCTGTTATTTGGACGCTACCTTATTTTCTATGTTCACTTTTACAAGTGTTTTTGATTCCCTTTTATTCAGACCGCCAGATTCACAGGTAAAGTAAATTTATTTAAATAGGAGTTCAATTGAAACTTGAATATCTATTCTGTTTGCATTGACACTCGAGGCCCCACTGAATTCGAGCAAGTGATAGCATGTAATCCCAAACATTTTTGGTGATTTTTTATTATGTACAACTTTCACAAAAATACTCATAATTTGTTTTGTGTTCATGCTAATTTAGTAAAATAAAGCGTATAGTATAGTCCACGAGTACTTAATTGGTTCATTAATAAGTCTATAGAGTTGAAAAAACTATGATCTATTTATACTTTTGCCTGAAGACGCGATAAAAATAAATATTTTTTTACTAATTTCACAAATAGAATATTGTCAAAGTCTTTAGAAATTAAAACGGGTCCACAAGTGTTAATGGAAAGTTTGAAATTCATTTCCTTTGGCTTAAATATAAAATTTAAATTTCAAAAGTAGTAATTTTTAATTATTGCATTCTCGATTTTCCCAAAAATATAACTCACGAAGGAATTGTCCGTTGTTGTTTCTAGGATTGTAAAGATTATGAAGAAGTTCAACTTGTATTAAGAGAAGAAATAGTAAATCCTCTAAGGAAAAACTTATATGTTCGAGCAGACAGGGTAATGAAATTAAGAAAATTATTGGAGAATTTGAGTTCTATATCGGGACTAACATCTGAAGAAAAGGTTCGTAAATGAGAGCTCTAATAAGTTAATTTGCCATTATATAATATTTTTCAAATTTTTTAAGGATCCAGAAGAGTTTCTCAACAGTCTTGTTGCACAAATTTTGCGCGCTGAACCATTTTTAAAATTAAATTCTGGCCAAGAAGCATTTCATTATCAGCTATTTGTAGAAAAAGATGAAAAATTGACTTTGCCCACTGTTCAACAACTATTTGAACAAAGTTTTTTGACTTCGAATATAAAACTGAAAGAAGTTCCAGCATGCCTTATTATACAGATGCCACGGTTTGGAAAATCATACAAAATGTATCCGAGAATATTACCATCACAATTATTAGATGTAACAGATGTTATCGAAGATGGTAATTTATTAGCGATTGTTTGATTTAATTTACAGAGTATGAGGACATTAACTTGAATAAAACAAACATTTCAGCTCCTAGGCAATGTACAGTCTGTGGAAAGGTTGCCGCTTTTGAATGCAGAGAATGTTTCGGACAATGCGGAGCTGGATTAGAGAGTACTGCATTTTGTCAACCATGTCTAGATACAGCTCATTCGCATAAAAAAAGAGCTAATCATAAGGTAATTCAGCTCATCATAGAGAAAATATTTTTGTGAATTTGTTGCTTTCGGTGATTTTTCTTTCTTACGCTAGTTTTCTATGCAGGTAGTCCTTGACTTACAACCAGTTGGCTTGCGATGGTTCATATTTAAGATTTTTTTATTATACATAAATACATATAATTTTGAACAAAGATTAAATTGTGAATTTCGTGTCAAATAATATTTGTTGTTATTCTTTGTTTTTTTTTTGTGAAACTCAACTTATGACCGATGTTAAGGAACCAATCTCGGTTGTATGTCAAGAAATACCTCAATCTCATGAGTATGCATCAAGATAAAATATAATAATTGTACACCATCAAGATACCTAATCATAATTTCATTTGAAAATGTTTTCTAGACATTAATTCTGTAATAATTACACTTTTGATAAATACGCAAACTGAAAGCTAGTCATTTAAAAAACATGTGAAGCTATGTAAAATTTTGTAAGCATATAAACATACATTAACGAAATCCCTAACATATAGTAAATATACAGCACCAACTGACATATTGAATTCTCTCATTGAACTTTAATAATTTATAAATTCATCCAATGTCAGGTAACATTCTGTAAATCGATCATAATAGCTACCTCTCTTATAAAAATTACAGATGGTGCTCTCGTTTGATAAATTTCAAGTGTATTGTGTTCTAATAAGTCTCATTAAAAAAACTTAGCAATAAAAGTACCCTCATGAGGAACGCCAAAAATTCTATTGAATGTTCTCCCTTTGATTTCTCAGAATTTAAAATAATATTTTAATAAATGAATGCAACATCATACATCTTATACCGTTAATACTTTTTACTGTACAATGTAATATTAATTAAAAAAGATAACTTGTAATTTTATTTTTAAAAAAATTTCAGCCAACTGCCTTATCGGTTCCTTCTGATTTTACAATTATGGCTGAGCACTGCTGTGTTCCCCGATTATACATGGAACTTTTCGCAGTTGTTTGTATAGAGACATCACATTATGTCGCATTTGTTAAAGCAGGTTCTGGTCATGAAGCTCCTTGGTGTTTTTTTGATTCAATGGCAGATCGAAAAGGTAAAAATAAAAAAAAGTATAGCCATATATGAAACGAGCACAGAAATCATAGAATTAACCATATTAAATAGAGTCGACCGAGTGTCGGTACAGTGGCTTAGATCTTGCACTCTTAGAGAGAGTCAGGTTCAAATCCAGATTGTGGAAAAATTTTTCACTGTACCAAAAAATTTGGGAGATCGGAAATATTAACACTTTGTATACGGGTCCGGTTTGATGAGTGATAACGTCTGGCATGGGGGTATCCGCGTTATACAAGTAAAAAAGATTTCAAGGCTATTCAAAAATGATACCGTATGTCTGTAGATCGGTCGGCTTAAATATATTTTTGTGTGAAAATATTTTCACTTAAAATAGCTTTAATAGATGTCTCTAATTAAATTAAAAGAACTGGGATCACAGTCACTCGCAAGTCTCCCGCACTCAACGAGTGGCGCGCCGAGGACTATAATCACGTGTTAATATTTTTGATCGATTGTCTCGATCCAGGTTTACCCTGATTTTCTGGATTAGAAAAGGCAAATGCTGAGCGATTAATAAAGTCATGCAGGGACACTCGTGAGTGAGTGATTGAGTTTGCAACAATAATTAAATTATCATTTATATATAATGATAATTTCACTACTCACTCATAGATTCTCTCCTCTCCTACCTTTCCAAATAATCCTTTTCTTACTTTACCACACGTGGAAGGCAAATGGGAAACCATCACATTAAATCCTTTCCCTAGTAATATCTCTTATGGAGATCCCTTACATGCGTAAAGTTTTTAACATGTAATATTTTTTAAATTTACTCACCAATATCTGTAAATTACACAAAAAAACATTCACACTCTTAAAACACTTAATTATTCTTATATTCTTAAAGATCGTCTTATAATACAAATAAAAGTTTGAATTATTATTTTAAATTGTCAATTAATAGTTTAGGAATGTGTGATACTTTTCAAAATAATCACCTTTGTAAAAAGTTACATTAAAAAATATGCAAAAGTATCGAGTTTCACTATGCATTTTACGTACACACAACAAGGTCTGGTTGGGTATTTAGATTTGCCAAAAACATGTGAGATGGTCTTCGTTTAACATATATATTGAGAATGATAAATTTTAGCAAACAAGTAAATTTTGTAAATGAGTTTTCTTGTATGTTGCGATTTACGCATAGTCTTTGCAAACACGAGAATTCTAGTTTCCCGGTGTTAACTAGCTACTGATACTAGCATTGTCTATCATGCTGTGCTAGTAATTTTGGGCTGATCCTTGTCTTTTTTGTGAAATATTCCTAGTCTATTCTTTAAATTATTTTTGAGCCAAATGCATGCATAATTTTGACACAATAAGTTTTTTAATTACAAAAAGTCTCGTTATCTGTTTATTTTAATAATAGTATGAATTATTTTTTAGCCTAATTGATGCATTGTATATATTTGTTAAAAAAAAGTACTTTTAACATTAAAGGTGAGCAAAATGGTTACAACATTCCAGAAATTGTATTAGTTGAAGACATACCAATTTGGCTCAGCGAAGAAGGGGTTCGTCCTCTTCATGAATCGACTCCTAGCGATAAGATGCTTCCAGAACATGCAAAAAGGTTACTATGTGATGCATATATGTGTATGTATCAGAGTCCCGATGTTAGTATGTATCGATAACTGTAAATTAAAACTGTAAATTATTTAAACAAAATAAATATAATGACTTTCTTTTATAAATTTATATTATGTCACAAATCTTTTATCACTGAAACCTCATTATGTCCAATAATCAAATAAGGTCAACCATAAATAATAATATTAGCTCCCTATGCTATGATGTAATTTTTGATAGCTGAGCTACAAGCGATAGTTTTTTTTATCTGATGCTGATAATAAAATGAGAATTTTGGTTTATTAACACACTTCCATCGGATAGGGTATTTGTACCGTTTACACCGACTGGTCGTTATTAGTGGGAGAGGTATTTTTACCTTTTGCGTTGACTCCACTTTTATGGCGGAAACGTTATAAATTATATCTAGTATTTATACCTTTTCCCCCGTCAAATTGGAGTCAACGCAAAAGGTAAAAATACCTCGCAGAAGGTAACAAAGACCAGTCTGCGTAAACGGTATAAATACCCTTCCCGATGGAAGTGTGTCAAAATTATATTCCAATCGACCCCACTGATTTATGATGTTTAATAAAGTGCATGACCTATGCTATTTACATTTGACACAAATTTACCAAAAGCTCACTCACTCCTAAACTGTTTGTTTGTTTCTGTGAACACGGTGGTAATCATTCAATTTTATGAGTATGCTTATGAACTTTGTTGTCTTATTTTTTCTATAGAGCAACGGTTTTTAAACAGGGGTCCGCGAAGCCATTTCCGGGGGTCCGCGAAGATATAAAAAAAACATTTATCTGTAGTTAACAAAATATTCTCATGAATTTTTTTACAGAAACCTTATAAGAACTATTTTGATCAATATTTTATGAAGAAATGTTTGTTTGTTAGAAAAAATTAAGTCACAAGGGTTGGGAGGAGGTCCACCAAAAAAAGATTGTTCCAAAGGGGATCCGCGAAAACAAAATGGCTCAAGAGGGGGTCTGCGGACTTTAAAAATTAGAATCCGAGACTTGAGTTTAGTGTAAATTTACATGTAATACTAGACTATACATATTCTAAAAATTGAAGGATATCAATAACGATTAACCCTTCACGGTTTAGATAAAAGCTTTTTTAAATCATAATGAATATAGGTAGCTGGTATGAAAGAGTATGTCTCTGGAGCATTATAATTTTCAGAATAATTATTAAATTAACACATTGCGGTAAAATCTATCAATGCAATATTTTTTTCTAGTTTTGTTGAAAGATGGTCTTATATATATTCAAGACTTGACTAAAAAATTAAAATTATAAAAAAAAAAAAAAATTTTTTTCACTGAAATTTAACAACTAAACATGTGATCTCCCACATTTGCCCCAATTCTGCGCCCCGTAATGTGTTAAGACAGAAGAGGAAATATTTTACTCTTTGTATTTGGAAACGATCTCGTCAGAATTTAAGAGTTAGAATTCAACGAGTAAACAATTTCCTGTCATACCTTGAAGGTATATTTAGAGAACATTTTATCCAGATGTGAACTTCCAAGTTGACGAATCAATTGTGAGGTTCAAGGAAGAATTGAATTTTTTGCGTACAACTCAAAGAATCCATAAAATTGGCTTTGTAGGTGATGGTTGATTCCAGTACAAGCTACACATATTCGTTATTCATAGATTCAAACAAGTCCCCAAAACAAATGTTAAGCCCTCAACCGAATATCGGAGCCACTCTCTCCGGCTTGTAATGGCATTCTCAGTACCAAGTTGTCTCTGCCGCGTCCCTCGTAACGTCGGCGAGAAACAATCCGTAAGTTAATTATTGTGATTGTAAGTTAATAACTCCAAAATCAATAATTTATTTTTGTAATAAATTTATTTATGATAAGCCGTGTGTAAATAAAAATTATACATACTTTCCCTGTCAATTCTGATTATATTAAATTATCCGGACTACTTTCATCCTCAATTAGTCCGGATAATCAAGGTTCTACTGTATGTTTTTTATATTTTCGCAGATCACAGTTTTAGAACTGCTGGTCTAGAATGTTCAAATTCGGCATAGATAAAAATGAAAAACCTGCATATAAAATGTGAAAAAAAAACCTGAAATATAATACGTTGAAAAAATATAATGCCTATACATATTTTTATTAAATAAAATAACATTGTTAACAAATAATAGGGTTTTATTAAATAATAATTACAAAATGTGTTTTTTTTTTTTCTTAAAAATCTTGTAAACATTTAGTGACCTGCTGGAACTATTTTTAAAACTGCAAAAGTTTAATTAAAAATCATGTATAGTCATTTAGATTATGACAGTATTTATGTTGAGCAATTTATTATAATTGCATTAGTGTTGGAACACTTTTAATTCCAACTGCAGGGGAATGCTGAAACAACCGAATCTCTATCAGTCATACATGCCTAATACATATTTAAGCATGTAAAGAACTTACAATATCATACTTTTATTTTTTTGTATCATTATTCATAGTCAATTAATTGTAACACTAGGACATATTTATTTTCATTTTTTTGTGATATACAGTCAAGATAACATATGTTATGTAGATAGTGGCCCAGGGACATAGACCTTCCGGGTTACATCCGTGCCCCTACTAATGCCTCAGGATAGATGAGCCTTTGTGGATTCGTACACTGTCTGATTGTAGAAAAAGTATGCTGAAGTGAATGAGAATGAACAGATGATGGTGCAAAAGACACGTCATTGGGCGAGCCCCATTTTTACATCTTTCTATTACGACTCCACAATAACGTATATTCAAAAGCTTTAGGATTATTGCTAATATCTTTCAAGAAAGACATTCAAATATATACTTTTCAATATATTTTTAAGAACAGCGGACCCTGTTTTTGTATACTGAAGCTTCTGTCTAGGTTATCTCCCTTTAATTTTTGTTACTTTCGCCAATCACAGAGCAATCAGACAAGCTTTTTCGCATTACGATAAATAACAATTAACAGTAGTGCTCCTAGGCGTCACATTCTTTGAGTCTGTATTTATACCCTACGTTGCAATGACTGATTTCAAATAATGTCTTATATCATTAAATATTAATTTACAAACAGATCTTCATATATACACATTTTTTGATAAATATAAAAATAATGTATAGTTTGGAATGAAACACTTCTAATGTAGTATTAATTATAATTCATCTTTCTGATGAATATGTTTTTCAGCACACATACATTCATCATTGTTGATATCAGTTTGAGGAACTTTTTCCATTGATTGTAAAATTTCAATCGGAGTAATTATTCGTTTCGACCATTCCTAAAAAAAATTCTAATATAATATATTTTAGTTATTTAATCCATCCATATGAAAATGTTAACATATTGTAATATCAATTCATGAGAACTATGTTATAATTTATTAAATTATTTGAATAAAAATATTACCTTATGTCAAAACTTTTACATATTTTATAAAATATCATTGCAATTGGATATTAAAAAATTCAACAACTACATTTAATGATTAATGATATGACTTACGTTGAATGCAATTGCATAATAACAAATTATATCCTTTGGCATTAGAAAATTTCTCGCAAATTTCTGTCCATTTTCTGCTATGCCTTTTGCTTCTTCATCATTATCAATAGCCCACTGAATTTTTTCAGTTAAATCAGACAAATCCCTCGTGAATGGTATGTAATGTTTTCCAGGTTGAAGCTGATGATAAAAATGCTCATAGTATGGAGAATCTTGTTTAAAAACTAAAGAATCACCTGCTAACAGGTAAGGAAATCTATATGATGCCACTGTTCCGTCAATGTTGATCTGATACTTGTACTAGAATATAAACCACACCAAACTGCTTATAAATAACATAATAAATAAAAGCACTTGTAACATTCGAAAAAAAATTAAATACATATGTGTATAATATTTATCACGAAAAGTGAAAAAGGCATGTCCTGGAGTGGTCAAGTTAAACCCTCTACAACAGCAGTTCTTAACACGTTTCACGCCACGTAGGTCACTGGTGACCTACGCTGTTTTTGACCAGTACACCAAGTAGGTCACCGGTGACCTACGATTTTTTTTCAAAAAAAAATTTTTTTTTCGAAAAAAGAAAAAACTACATAGACAGGAAATCTTTTATCTGCTTCCCTTGATTTAGCCATAATTTCTGATGAACTACAAGATGAATTATTTGGATTGATTTGCGGAATGATTCATTGCCACGTTTAATGGAAAATTGCTCACACATTTCTGGTTTCATTTAATTTCTTTTGCTTGTTTTTAAACAAAGAATATTTGAAAATCCACTCTCGCAGAGATATATACAAGCCAAGCCAAATGTGACAATGCTTGCCTTTCGAGTTTTAGCTCCATTTGTATGTATATATCTCTGCGAGAGTGGATTTTCAAATATTCTTTGTTTAAAAACAAGCAAAAGAAATTAAATGTTAATCTTACAATTTAACTTGAAATGAAAAAGTTTAACTTGAGCTGGAAAAGGTTCAACTTGAAATGTAAAAGGTTTGACTTGGCGTTAAAACACTGTATATTTTTAATTACATTAAAAATTGGTATCTGATTGCCAAAAACGCCACTGAATACTCTTTTTTAAGGTAATTAAAAAATATATAAATTTGAGGGAAATTTTGTCTCTTCCAAAAAACAAAGATTGATTGACCACATGTTGAAATTTATCATACTACCTTGACAACTAGAAGTATTATATTATTTTCAAAATATGTCAATAAAAAAAAACATGTCACTGGTCACTTACTGATGAAAGCGATTTTTTCCAAAGCGTTTGTTACTGTATAAAATGTAAAAATACTCACATCAAAAAATTTAAAAAATGAAGTATGGGGCACTTTAGGTCCATACTTTTCTTCGAGATCTTTGAAAAAGAAGAAGTTGGTCAACGATGCATTATATAATGTAGGATTTTCTCTGGCTATGTCGATCAAGTCGAGTCGTTCTCTCCGAGAATCTCTACCTCTCCAGAAAGCTTTGGGTATCTTTTCATTCCATTTCTTATCTATGTTCCCTTGCACGGAGAGCATGTCCAGCATGACTCTGAAACATTATGATAGAGAAATATCATGCTCTTTTGAATTAATCTTTTGAATACAAAAATAGTATATAAAAAATGACCACTACTTAAAAAAACAATATACCTTACCGTCCCATATTTTCCAAAGTGGACTCGGTCAATTCGTACGTGGGAAGCACTATATCGTGAGTGTCGTCGCTCCCGCACCAAGAGAACACGGGAACTGCGAACTTTTCGTTCTTCTTTACGAGAGGCCAGTCTCCCAAGTTGAAGAAGAACGACTGATCGGGAATGGCCACTTTGCGCAGGACCGAAAGCAGAATAGCATCGGAGAAGATATGAAAGCCGACGTGATTGCCGTAACATTTTCTGAATAGTTCATTATTTTTTATGACATAGTGGCAGATGCTGACGCTCCCCGGCCGATCGAACCTCCGGAGGACGTCTTCGTGCGCAGCCGTCATGTTGACGCTGTCGAAGGGTTCCATGTCCCGATCGATTCGATCCATTCGTTTCGGACAGCCGTAACTATCGGACCATCGAGAGAAATCGTCGACCGGACAGTAACAGTTTTCATGATAGATCGGACCTGCGAAACAGTCAATGGGTAAAAGTGGACAACTTTCGAATTTCAGCAGATTCGTAAATCCTACCAGTAAAAAAATATGGAGAATCTTCGACGTGTTCGTTTTTGTAGAGCACGTCGATTTGGAAATCGGTGCATGTCTCGTAGAGACGATATCTAACGATAAAGGTGCCATCCTTGAGATCCAGTCTGTTGAACCACAGTCTACAGGAGCCCGATTGCGATCTGCCGGATATTCGAATCGAGAGGTCGTCGCCGTCCGACGCCCTAGAATACGGAAGAACGATCACATCGCGCCGCTTTTCAGCGATCTGTCGTTAACTGAGAGCGAAATGTACCCTTCGACGAAGAAGTATCTCGCCGGCAAGACGACAGATCGAGGATCTATTCCCGGACCTCGCACGCGAACCGCATCGACCGCACCGACTGCGCCTGCCGTACCCGCCGCGATTAAAAACAAACACACCCGAAGCGGTAACATTCTAACTCAAATCTTGACGGCTAATTCCATCTTAACAATATTAACTTTGACCAGCTCAAAAATATCATTCGCTATTTTTACGTAAAACGAATTAGCAAAATTTACAAAAATACTAATATTGAACAAAATGATTTATTATAAGGTTTTAGACTGAATTTATGTAAAAATAGTATAGGTAGCTTTAGACATATTTTTTGAATAATAAATATTTAAACAAGCGGCATCAATAATAAAGTTCCATAAATAGTACTCAGTTGTCTTGTAATCAGTCGCTTACGTGTGCATTTGTCATAGTTTGTAAATTAACTTTTCATAGAACTTAAAATTCATTGAAAATGCATTTTAAATTTATTAAATTATTTCTCATTTGAAAATTTCAATGTTTAGCTGTACTTTGTACAAAATCCGTTATAGAATTAATTATCCGTATGGCAATTATATCAGTCGAATTGAGAATATTAAAGCAAATAGAAAAACACTAGTATTATTCGACAGTCACTAACGTGGTGGTCAAATTCTATTTGATTGCTAATAATTGGGATATGGAGATTTTTAAGCTGGTAATACTATGATATCTGTCATATTACGGAAGAACAATGAGGATGCCCGAGCTGGAGTCGAACTCGGACTCGGACGCAGAGAAACTCGCGGAAGCACCGGCGGATAGAAAGATAATTGTGTTGGAAAACAGTTGTCATTCAGAATTTTTCGGTTATATGAAGAAAAATCGACCGTGCATTCTGAAAGGCGCGGCGGCGGGGTGGAGAGCGACGCAGCGATGGCGCCGGCCGGACGGCGGGCCCGACTTGGAGGAGCTCGTCCGGGAGTACGGCGAGTGCTCCGTGCCGGTGGTCGAAGGATGTCGCAGGACGACGATGCTCTTCCGCGAGTACGCCGAATATTGGAAGAGCGCTCCCTCTCCGGCCGGGAGCGTCGCCTACCTCAAGGACTGGCATCTGCGGAGACAGAGACCCGACGACGACTTCTACGCCGTCCCGGAGCACTTCTCTTCCGATTGGCTCAACGAGTATTCGCTCGACAGGAACGCCGACGACTTCATGTTCGTCTACATGGGACCGAAGGGATCTTGGTAATCGAGTCCCCCCCCCTTCCGGTCGAGGGCGAGCGTCGGACCGCGACGCGCGCCCTCGTCCGGATCGCCTCTCGTCTCTCGCGACCGCGAAACTGACCGGTCCTCGTCTCCGTTCCCAGGACTCCGTTCCACGTCGACGTCTACTCCTCGTTCAGCTGGTCGGCTAACATCGTCGGCAGAAAGAGGTGGCTGCTGTTCCCTCCCGGGGAGGAGTCGCGGTTCGCGCGACCCTCGGGAGAGTGGCCGCTCGACGTCGAGGAGCTCCTCGGGGACGACAGCCGTCATTTTGAAGCGACGCAGCATCCGGGAGATGCAATTTTCGTCCCGTCGGGCTGGTATCACCAAGTCTGCAACCTCGACGATGCGATATCGATCAACCACAATTGGTTCAACGGATGCAACGTCGGACGCGTGTGGAACGCTCTCAAAGAAAATCATAGTTTAGTGGAAAAAGAAATATTCGAATTCAGAGATGACCCCGGTTGGGCCGAACAGTGCCAACTTGTCTTGCGAGCTTCTTTCGGAATGAACTGTAGAGAATTCGCCGATCTCATAGAGCATGTGGCGCACAAGAGAATGGATCGTCTGAAAGACAACGCAACGGCCTGTCTCGATCGGCAGCCCTTCGACGAGAGACAGATAGACTATGACCTGAGGTCGATCTCACCGCTGCTGCGAGAGATGGTCTCCGAAGAGAGGCTCTTCGATCCGGTCCGAGTAGAGTCCCTGCAAAAGACGGCCGCTGAAGTTGAAGCCGCAATACCTGTCGGCGTCCAATAGAGCGCCGTCTTAATTTTATATCTCTCGCCTTCGTCTTCCCCCGAAGGATACATTTGATTTCCGATGCCGAATCAATTCTTATTTTGTTGTATCTGTTTGCAGGCTACTAGTGAAAGAGATGAGATATTTGAATATAAATTACATGATAAGTAAAGTGTAACGCAGCCAAACATCAAGTTGTAATATTCTCACGGCCTTCTTTATTTTAGCGATTGATTGAAATGAATTAAAAAAAATAATTCTCAATATATACGAAATTCTACATAGAATAAAACTGTTTTATAGCAGACAGATTTTTTACTTAAAATTGTCATTTTATCAATTCTTGTCATTTCTTCAATTGATTATTTTGTTTGATTTGGGATTTTGAAGTGCTTTACTTGCAATTATATATAATGTCACTAGATTATAGTATAAAATTTAAATTCACTTGTATAATAATGCAAGACAAGAATTCAAAACAGTTATCCAAATTCTAAACTTTAAATACCATTTTGCAATTGCATTAGCAAAACATTGATGTCTTCATATTTATATTTCTGGATAGTAGTTTTTAATTTATCTCTAATGGAATTGTTGCATACGACGGGGGCGCCGCGCTTCGCGAGCCCCCAACGCAGCACCAACACCGCTGCCGCCACGGCTGCCAACCGCCGCGGCGTATCTCGGACGGCCCAGACGGCCGCGCCGCGGGCGCAAAGCGCCGGCCGCAACGCCGGCCGCCGGAGCCCGAACAGCGGCGGACGCGCCCCCTTAACTAGGCGAGGGGGCGCAGAGTTCTTTGATCCGCTGGATCGACGACGCGTGTCAGGCTGTCGAGCGGCGACGAGGGGAATACTCCATGGCGGGATATGAGGATAATCAATCAAAGTCTTCGGTTATTAAATACGACTCCGAAGATTGCGAGGCACGTGGCCTCCATGCGGGGCGATGCGTGCGGGCCAAAATGTCCGTCAACCGCCTCCCAAGGCTGCAACAACGCTAAGACTTTTTGGTTGCCCGCCTAACGGTTAGTCCGCGGCGGGTCTTAAGAGCAAAAAGTATGGCCAGCTTAAGGCCGACCAAACTGTCGACGACAGAACATTTTGGTCCACGCAACACTCCCCTTGACTTAAGGGTTGACTCGTCCCGAGTCAAACACCACGTGTCTCACAATCGTTCGCATATTTATTTTTCAGTCTTATACAGTTTACATAGAACATTCAAATATAAAGCAACGCCAAAGAGATTTCTTAACAAAATATTATCCTTCTGGTTGAAAGATTCTATTCTATACACTTAATTACTAGTAACAATTAAACATAAACAATTAAATCACAAGTATTAACCAATTTGTACAAATTCAAACAGTAATAACAATATTAAACATCCCCCAAAGAGCTTGTCATTGTCGTCGCCATCCTGTGTCGTAAACAATCATTTAACTTTATATATTTACCTCCGTCGAGATACCCCTTGGTACGTGAAGTATCACATTACTGCGTGAAACTGAAAGTTTCGGCTGCCAACCCTACTTCACCGGTCACGACGGTGCCTCTTGATAGGATAGGGAAGGCAGCGATCGAATCCACCGAGGTGGTTCGATCCGCCCTGATCTGAAAGACCCGTAACAATTATCGCAGCGGATTTCCCGTCGCCAGCGTCTATTGTTGCTTCTATTCAAATACCATAACAACCACATGCTACCAGCCTGACGGCATCACCAGCTCGCCAGCGCCTGGTTCAAAGCATTGCGGCTCACAACAAATACTTCACGAACCATGGTTCTCCGACGACCTTATTCATACAATTCAACAACATCAATGACTTGCTTCATAACAATTACGACACACTTACGTGAAGCTTACAAAAATCAAACAAAGCGACGACAACAACAGCTTCTTAACTTAAAACGAACAGAGGATTCGTTCCTTGGGGTTGTCTCTGAAACATTTTAAAATTAATGATTAGAAATATGGCGTTACATTTACATTCAGAATTACTAAAAACTAGTTTAAATGTGAGGATAATCATCTCCAACACACATCACTATGAAACGTCAACTGTCAAACATAAAGTCTTAACCTAGAACTGTCAAATGCACGACACTGTATGGAATGTCACAACAACTCCACTGTGAACTGAATCAAAACAATTTTACGTATCACGGTGACGATGAACTGTAGTGGCTCCAGCTCGAGCTATTGGAAGCCCGAGCGACTTCCGATGTCGGCATCTCTCCGAAGGTGCTTCGCCTTCAGCAGCTACCGCGTGGTCGGTCGGAAGTGAGCGTCTCCATGACGCATCAACTTCCTCGTGGATGATGGGGCGACGGACCGCATTCCTGGCGATCCTCTAAATCGCACCGCATCATCTTCCCAACCGATACGCCGGTGCCGGCGCGTCGATGTTCCGCGCGTCATGATCACAGCTGATTTTTTACAAAATGGCCGCCCAAGCCGGAGGTATCCTAACCTCACTTTTCGCGCCATGATGTTTTGGTTTCCCTTCATCGTCGTCCTTATGGTGTCGTCGTCCCGGATTCCACTTTTCTGACACCATTGTTGCATACGACGGGGGCGCCGCGCTTCGCGAGCCCCCAACGCAGCACCAACACCGCTGCCGCCACGGCTGCCAACCGCCGCGGCGTATCTCGGACGGCCCAGACGGCCGCGCCGCGGGCGCAAAGCGCCGGCCGCAACGCCGGCCGCCGGAGCCCGAACAGCGGCGGACGCGCCCCCTTAACTAGGCGAGGGGGCGCAGAGTTCTTTGATCCGCTGGATCGACGACGCGTGTCAGGCTGTCGAGCGGCGACGAGGGGAATACTCCATGGCGGGATATGAGGATAATCAATCAAAGTCTTCGGTTATTAAATACGACTCCGAAGATTGCGAGGCACGTGGCCTCCATGCGGGGCGATGCGTGCGGGCCAAAATGTCCGTCAACCGCCTCCCAAGGCTGCAACAACGCTAAGACTTTTTGGTTGCCCGCCTAACGGTTAGTCCGCGGCGGGTCTTAAGAGCAAAAAGTATGGCCAGCTTAAGGCCGACCAAACTGTCGACGACAGAACATTTTGGTCCACGCAACAGAATTATTTTTGAAAATAAACAGTTCAAATGAATACCAGAAATAAAATAGGATCAAGATGAAAGTATTTAGCAGCGATGAGTAGTGAAAGCTAGAAAATCACTTTCAATATCTCTATAGAGAGATTCATTGTCAGTGGTCGTTTAAGCCTTTGAGATTTAATATGAATCGATTTGTTCAAAAGCTCTTAGGAAACTATTTTTTTAACGTTTGGCTGTCATTTGTTTCCATAAAGATTACTCTATAAAAAAATTCTAATATTACGTTAGAAAAGAGGAAAGGTAAATTGAATATTGTGCGTATATTGCATTTTTCAAAAGTCAAATTAATAATTGTCTATAAATGATCATTCGTAAATATATTTTTGCTTTTACTGATAAGTGACATGTTGGCAGCACTGACAGACTGGCAACATTGGTACTTGCTGTGACACTTGTTTTGACAGTCATTACGCGATGCTTCTTTGGAAGAGAGTTGCAATTCTGCTGTGCACATTCGGACTCGTTCGCGAAATTCGTCCCTCGGAACCTTTCGTATCGGAATTTCTACTGGGTCCTTGGAGAAACATAACACAAGAAACTTTAAATCAAGATGTTTATCCTGTTGGAACGTATTCTTATTTGTCGTTGTTGGTTATAGTATTCTTGGTAACAGATTATCTCAAGTATAAACCGCTCATAATACTTTCAGGTATGAATATATTAGTCATCTCGTTTTTATTTGTAATTTACACACCATTTAAATGCAAAATTCCTATTTACAGAAATATATAATTTTGGTAACAGAATTACTATTTGCTGCATATATTTTTTATTCTATTTAACGATAAAATGTACATATTTTTTATTCATAAGTAACAGCACACCTTGCATGTTGTATATCAGCGATGGCGAACCTTTGGTTGTCAAAATTTGGAAAACTGAAAATATCCATCATTTTATGATATTGTATTTTTAATATTGTATTTGTGATATTGTATTCAATTGAAGGTTGGTATTTCATAGATTTAAATACTATTAACTTCATCTTTCAGTTGATTTATTTTATTGATTCGAATATTATATAAAACTGAGAATACGTTCATACAAATGTATGTAGAGAAAAAAAATTACGAGTAAGGACATTGCTATATTTTTCAGGGTGCTAAAAGTGTCCGGTAATTAGTTCCAAGCGTTGCAAGTTTCCTGATTGTAATGGCATTTTTTCTCATTATCCAAGGAATTTCTTTCCAGATTCTCATATTTTTACCGATTGGTTACTCAGAAATTTATTTAATAATTGCATTATTTTTTTCCATATTGTGAAATAAAACTAGTGTACATCTCAAAAGAGTTTAATAAATTTTTCTTTGCCGTGCCGAGCTACAGAGCGAGCGATGCGGAAACATGCTGATCTCAAATTTGTTGAGTCTCTTACAAATGTAGGATGGAATTTGATTGACTTGGAAATGTATTCCTTCCTTTCATCCTAATTTTTTTTCCTAGCGCTGGCAATGATGTTTCAAAATCTTGCTTTTTTTTCCACGTTCTGCTTACTGCCATTTCATTACACAGATTGATCTGTTGTTTCAGTCAATAATGCCATACATCTTTATCCATGTTTACTGTTTTTGGTCTCGACTGTCCATAAAAATTGCACATCACCCGAGATGTCTTGGCGTATCATAGGTTCTCCATCATTGTTCTGTACAGAGATAAAGTAATTAAAAAGATTTGTTCAAAATTTTCAGTATTTCTGTTTGTAGTTTTATAATTCTGGATTCGATTAAGCTAAAAAATATATACTATTGGGGAAAATGTACAATTTGTGAGTGATTTTTTCAAATTTTATTATTTTTTATGACCATTTCATTTCTTAACAATTAATCAATATTTGCTTTGAAATTACTTTGATTTGATTTGAAATGATCATATCTTTCTAGTTATGTGCTATCAATATATTAATTTCGTGACTTGACAATGCTATCTATTTTCTATTTTTAATTTTTTAATCATCAGATTCAATGATAATTATTTTCACTAATTTAATTAAAGTAACTTATTTTGTAAAAACTTATCTAAATAGAAAAATTAAATCGATCTCAAAAATAATTGCATTACTAGATTACATATGCACCTGAAAGCTCTCGGTAGAATGAGGAAAAAAGTATCAAAGATTTTCTTCAAATCAACTTGTTTTTAACCTTTTTATATCAAATTATTTCTAGAAATGCTCCTAAAAAGGTTAATAAAAAGGTCATATAAAGTATGATTGACTTGGCCAGAACGGAGAATTGCTCAACTGCTCAATTTACGCAGAAAGACAAATAAAAATGTCCAAAATTACAGAATTTACAGACATCCGAATAGGATTAGTTATTACACATTACTTAAAAAAATGGGATTAAGGCAAGGTGGGTTTCAAGAATTTTCACTTCAGTAAAATTGTATCAAGGTATTGCTTCGGTAAAGTGCATTTAGGGATGCAGTGCATCACTTACTTTTTCTGCAACAAATTTAAACATGGAATCAAATACAAAATTTAGCAATTATTACTATTTAAATGAATATGTATTCTAAATATAACATATTTTTAAACTAGTTCAAAACTTTTATGATCTATGCCAGCGCTTCTTAAACTTATGTAGTCCGCAGACCCCCTCTTGAGCATAATTTCTTTCGCGGACCTCGTGAATATTTTTTTTTGTGGACTCACCCCAAGCCTTGTGACTTAATTTTTTCAACAAACAAACATTTCTTGGTCAAAATAGATCATTTTCTGTAAATAATTCGACTAAAATATCTTTTTTTAATAAGATAAATGTTTTGTTTATATTCTCACGGACCCCGGGGTATATCCCCTGGACAGTAAGGTCTTGGTGGCCTTCCGGGGTTCATGGACCCCAGTTTAAGAACCGCTGAGCTTTGCTATTTATATGATTCAATATATTTGGGTTTAATCTAGTTTAATGATTATGTTTTTTTGAAAAATTTGTTTTTATCCTGACAAATATACTGATATTAATTGTTCTAAAATTTGTGCAAAAAATATTGTTCGTCCCTAGAAGAACGAACATGATACAGTCGACCAGAGCCCGGAGGATTAAATTTAAATTGATGACAATCTTCTTTCTTTTCACAAGACATTTAATAACATTAGGGTGAGATAATTAAGAATTTTGCATTGAAAATATATTGATTGATATTACCCTTTTTGTAGTCTTAACACATTAACTGCAGGGGCATGCATAAAACATGCTTTTTTACATAGAATATCAACTTTAAAAATAAACAACATATTTAAATATTTTTTTAACATGGTTTAACTCGTTCGGACCGGAGATCAGACATGCTATGCTCTAATGTAAATTCACTTTTCTGTCAGCTCGGTCGCAGCGTAAAACAAGTTTGATAATGAACCTTAACACTGTTGATAGCACATAATATTAATTCATTTTTTCGCATTATTTCTTAATGTTCAACTTGCATGGTATTTGCTTTCTGTTGTTCAGCAATTTTTGCCTATTAATGCGTTGCGGAAATAAAAGGACAGGGTTACCGTATAAGCCTACCAGTTTACTTCTGAAGGAGTAGATTTTGCAAAGGAGTGGTGATACTCGGCTAATGATGCCACTCCAGAACACTCAAGTACTTTAATTATCAAAACAAACGCCTGTTCTCAAGACAACACGAACAGTCGAGCTATATATATAAGATATTAATTAAAGAAAAATTGGGTATTCAATCGCGTTTGAGCTATTTTTTATTCCGATATTATATAGAGCGGTGTCTTGAAACAACCCCTCACCTTAACCCAAATGAATATCTGTGGTTCATACATTATAAAGCAGAAGACTGCAAAAAGTAATTTAAACTATGTTGAAAAAAATTAAATATGTTGTTTATTTTAAAAGTTATGACATTTTATGTAAATATGCATGTTTTATGACACATGCATTGCAACTAGTGCGTAAACCACAGCAGTGGTCATACTCATCAAAGAGTTGATGTGCTTCCTCCAGTTGATGTCTTAATTTTACAGGTTCATTAAGGCCATTTAATATCATTTATATTCGTACTCTCAATGAAAAAAAACAACATCAACTTGAGAAATATAGTTAGGATTTTTTAATAATTAATGTATCCAAAATAATGGAAATACAAAAATACCTCAATTTCTAAGTGTAGAATTACATAACTATGTTGTGTTTGAATAATTATTGAATTTGAAAAACTGTTAGTATATAGAATTTATTAAATCCAGATATATTTCCAATTTATCGTCAGGTTTTATTTTGTTTTGGAAATGTGTATTTCTTTGAGGTTTCTTTTTCAAACAAAAATATTGTAATCACACTTTTCATCACTTTGTTAAATTGGTTTTTAATTTTCTATATCTGTCTTTGTGACGAATATTTGTTGCATCCTGCTATGCATATTGACAATCTTTTTTTTGAGGTGGCTTTTAGCGATTCCTTTTATGGGGTTGTTGCCAACCATTTTGACATGGTTTTTCATAACAAATATATGTTTTAAAAATGTGTTCGCCAGTCACACTCCTGTAGATTTGTACCCATGACAATTGAGTTACTAGTCCGACCGCTTAATTGGGGGAATACCTACAGGTCATTGACAAATATTAATGATTTAAAATGGTAAATAATACATAATGTTAATCATTTGACTAATTATTGTAATACATTTCATTAAATACAAAAGAAAAAAATAAATATCAAGCAATTTTATTGTTTTTTCTTTGCAACATATCCGGCTCCCTTCTCCATGACTTGATAAGAATAATAGTATTTTGTATTAATAATATCAGAAATTAAAAAAGAAGAATAGCCACAATGATTTATGATAATTAATTCTAATTCGATTTGTGTAAATTTGATGTACTGTGTGTTTGATTCTAGTTTTAAAGTTTCCATTTGTTAAAGTCTAATTCAAGTTAACTTCAGGATATTCAATTTCGGGTTTATCTTTTCTATGATGAATATTATTTTTTATACAGAAATAGATTTTAGGCTGTTGTTTGTTCTAAATAGTTTGACTGCCAAAGAATTCTTGAAATCAGTAGGCTTAAAAAGATTATGCTTAGCTATATGACTAGTATATTTATTCACTATTACTCTACCTATTAAATGCAGTTTTAAAAAATATGTACATTTAATTATTTCATTCACTTTGTTTTAGCAGCCAGTTTATTGTATTATTATAGAAGTATTATAAAGGTTTTTGCATAAGTATTATAAAGGAGTTAAAGACAGATTTATGAGACATATTTTCTACAAGCACTTACATGCTTCTGTATTTGTTATTTTAAGTAACATGTTGTTTGTGTTTGTAATTTTATATAAGTATCAGGCACACATGCCTGTAATTTTATATTTTCAAATTTAGTTTGAGAATTAACATGTTATATTGTTATCGCTAATTTGATTTATAATGATCATTAATTGATTGTAATAAATTTGTAGATTAAAATGAAATATTTTCATTACTATTTTTTATGGTTTCCATGGTTACAAAATGGTTTTGATCACTTTAAATTGATAATTGATATAAATAGCTTCAAGCAAATATATGAAATAGAAGTAAAAGTTTAATTACATTTTGAATAATTGATGACATTTTAATATCAGAGCACCAAAAATGTATTTTATTCAATATGAGCGGTGTAAGATGTTGTGATCATATTAGTCTCTTTTTTCTGCAGGGTTTAGTGGCATTACCGTATATTCCATACTTCTTTGGACAAGTTCTTTACAATGGCTACAAGTGTCTCAATTTTTTTATGGTTTATACATGGCAACAGAGGTAGCATATTATACTTATATGTTTGCAAAGGTATGCAAAAATTTAAATATTTTAAATACGACTTTTAATTTACAAAATTCTTATTTAGTAGTTTAAATGGTTATATCAACATCTTAATTCAGCTTTACAGAATAAAAATATTATCACACTTAATATTAATTTATTAACATTAACTTAACTAAATGCACACATAGTATGTTCTTGGACCCTTATTATGAATGTTTGGGATCAAGGCAATTTGTGGAAAAATCAAAATGTACATAAATATGAGATTGAGAAATGTTCGGACTATTTTCAAGAGTTTTCCTGATTTATTTGCTATAAAAAACTAAAACAATTAATTAACATTGACCATGTATCAGCATTTCACATACACCAAAACATGTTATCAGATAATTTATTAACACATTCCCATCAGGTTATTTATGTGCGTCTTTTGGATACTCGAGCTATGTGATTCATTGGTTTTTAAAAAGAAAAGGGTCTAACGCAATAATCGAAAATATGTCAAGCGAGAGACAATGCTATGTACAACCCAACGGGAGTGTGTTAAGAGTTTGTTGTTTGAATGATTGGAAGGTTGAATTTGTGAAAAATTGTCAACGTAAAATGTAAATGAAAATTAACCTTTGCTTCTGCTCATAGAAAGCAGGTTTTCATTTTGAATTCCTTAGATATAAAATAGCTAAATCAGTCAGCTTATAAACACCATATGCATATAAAATGACAAGGGAGGCATATTTGAGGTTTAAAGCTACAATCCCAGGAAGATAGATTTAGAAAAAGAACTAGTTTTTATGATAAGATAGTCCAACGGTTAAATGGCCACTCATAGTACGCAAGCCAGGTGATGAATTGATCTTAGTAAAATAGATGCTTGTATATTAAAAATTGATCGGTACGAAAAACATTAAATGTAATTTTTTAAATTAAATGTTGAAATCGATCATTTGACTTGGCTCAGTACAGTCTGTATTAAACAGGAATTGAATATGATTTAAAAATATTTTTTGTAGACACAATTCTATCAAATTAAGTTATTTCAATGACCTTATCCCAGTTATACTAAATTTGGAAGCCAATGAAATATCACCATATTTAAACTCCTACTCTCCTATGAAAACCTTTTTTGATGATCATAATTTCCAGAAATTTTGATTTAAAAAATATACTGGTCAATAAAAATCAACAAATCTCAGTAATTCAATCACCCAGCACATGGGTCGGCGAACCGTGGCTCGTGAGCTGTAAACTTATCTTGGGGTATGCACATGTGGTTCTTTTTTTGCTAAATTAACAATATTCAAGACTACATATGGATATGTAACTTTGAGATATTTTTTTTCGATGAGAATTTGGAGTTATGCCTGAAATTAAAACTACATACCAAAAAAATAAAAGTTACATACCAAACGTACATAAACTCTCCAAAAAAAAAAAAAAAAATCAAGCTCATTATTCACCGTTGCTTTAAGGAATGCATGTAAATTGTTTATAATTCAGATCATGTAAAAATTATATACATTTATGATTATTTTAATATTTATGCTACTCATATTTAGCTCTTTTGGTCCAGGAGTTTGTGGACCCCTGATATGACTTAGGAACTAAACTAAAAATATTCAAACTATTGAATGTTTTTATATTTTTGAATTTCATAAAATTATTTCGATTATTGAGGAAGATTATGTACTTTGAATTACTGCAGTTCTACCAATATATATGTACCATTAACCCATCTTACGACTACATCATCATCATCATAGTGCAGCCACTAACAGTCCACTACAGAACTATGGGCCTCTTCAATATCCATTCACAGGAAGGGGTTACATCCATCTCGTCTGTATCATACATTCACCTCCTTATTCGACTACATAAAAACTTTTATTTTACAAAATGTTTTGATCAAAAGTTGTATATAGTTTTATAAGAAATGTACAGTATTACAATTTATAGACTAAAAGAAAAATAAATTAAATGAGGATATAAATCTATAGAATGCTATTAATTTATTTAATGATTAATAATTTACAGGAAGGAGACAATTTACCTCTAGAGTAGTTAAAACTCAACAACATAAAATAGTATCAATGTGTATGTATTATTAATTATGTATGTTAATGTTTTTATTTTGTAAGGGATATTTAGTCCAGATATACACCATGCAATATATGTTAACAATATAGTGACCATATTAATGCCTAATTATGGTGCTATGGTGCCGTTAACGGTTCGATCTCACTTTCGGTCTCGGTCCGGTCAAATATTCTCATACAAGAAACGGAATTGGAACGACCCGATAGTGTGAATACTCTGATTGTTTCTTGTGCAAAAATATTTAATCGGACCGGGATCGGAGCGAGATCGAACCGTCAACGGCACCATAGTGTGGATCGGGCCTAAAGGGTTACATGGGTTTCAAAGCATGTAAAAAAGCATATTTTCTATCATTTTTTTAATATAATAATATATATATATATATTATATTCAAACTTAGAAACATGTAAAAGAGCAACATTTAAATAATATTTTATAAAATTATTATTTAAAAATTTCGAAAATTCAGCTATTGAGACTTGATTTTCAGAGACTCGGGATGATTTGTGCATTCAATTATGAGAAATCATGATAACCGACTTCAAAAATAGAGTTTTGAGAAAAAAACGATTAAAGTTTTCATTTCCAGCTGGTCAAGTCTAATGACCAAAATTTCCAAAGACTCCTACAGTTTTACTCCGATCGACTTGAAAATTTGGGAAAATATTCTTGATATGTGCTATTAGATTAAAAAATGGACTATTTGAAAATTTATAACCCATGTAACCTCTAAATAGTCTATAAAAATTAAGTCCTTAAAATATACTTAATATTAATTCAGTATATGACTATAACATTGCAAATTTAGTATATTGTTTAGTGTTACCGAGTTCGGGCGTATATTGGATAACTTTTTACAGGTAGAAGAAGATAAATATGAAAAAGTTACTTCATATAGCCGTTCCTCAGCCCTTGTGGGACGATTCATATCAGGAGTCACAGCACAATTGCTAGTATCATTTGAAGCACTTGATTTGCGACAGCTCAATTATATCACACTATCTAGTTAGTATATTTGATTGTCATTTTTGTAATCAACATAAACTATATGTTAATCATCATTAGAAATATACCAACCGGCTTGTGAATTCTATATTGATTGTTTAAATGTAATAAGACTAATTATTACCAGCGAGATGTGAAATTGCACATTTAAAAAGGATACTTAAGTTTTTAAGTATCAATGTAAAAAGTTTAATAATTAAAGAGATTCAAATATTAAATATATAAAAAAGGTACTAATTTAAACTACTTTTTAAATTAATATTGTTGTGTGAAAATTTTTTTAAATACATGAAAATATTTTAGTTTTAAAAACTATTTGCAAGTTAACATATATACACGTAGTTCAAGAATATGAAATGAGACTGATGCCGATTATTTTAAAATCTAAATATTATATTATTAGTAAAGTATAGAAAATATTATTTGTAACAGATTTGAACCAAACATGACTTAAATCATTTCACCCATATCTGTTAGCATTTCTGGTTTTTGTTTTTGATACAGATTTTGATTCATACCATAAATAATTATTCCTTTATAGGTCAAATATTTGCTACTATTTGGGCCTTTTTTCTACCATCAGTTGAAAGAAGTGTATATTTTCATAGAGAAGCTAAACCTTTTGTTGATGGAAACAGTACCGATTCTCCGGAAGTCAATAGAAAGGCAAACAAGGTTAGAAAAAAAATTATATCATCACTTATATTTTAATAGCTTCCCATCCTGAAGCGTCAGCGGAGCCGGGGGCGCTGTTCCGAGAGCTCTATCCCTGAGTCCCTTATATGTATATGTAGCCTTATATGTAACATTTGCAATACATTTTATTTATTAACTTTTATGAAATGATAATTTTGAAATACTTTTTAAGATTGGAGGCATACGATTACTTTGGGAGCATACTAAATCAGCATACAGTCGAAGTACGGTAGTGGGGTGGTCAGCTTGGTATGCAGCTTCTACTGCGGGTTTCTTTCAAATACAGTATTACATGCAACTACTTTGGAAAGAAATTTCACCTGAACAAGAGGTATATTGGACAATGTAAAATACACATCCCAAAAAAAACTAGCCCAGGGGTAGAGAACCTTATCATGCCGGAAAGTGACTTTCATTGGTCTATAATCAAATAAGGCTTAATTTAAAAAGAACTTCAATTACATGTGCATAAAAATAAAAGTTTTTGCCTGTAAAATTTTGATTCGACAAAAGGTAGTACTTCAGATCCTCGAGGCTTAAGGTTTTCCATGTCTGCTTTACCCCTATTAAGCTTAATTATGTGTTTGTTATTTCAAATAAATATTTTCTCAGAAATTTGCATTAATTCATTTACGTCATGTTTTTTGCGTTAATTTTTTCTGGTTACTTACGAAAATGTATATTATTTCTTTGCTTTAACTCAAAATATTTGAGATATTTATTTAACACTCTTGAAAATTAGAAAAGATAAGTTTTGCTTGTAGGAATTCTCCAATTATGAAAAAACGTTTTTTTTAGATATTGTATTTTAAGTTATTTTAAGACATTCAAATTTTGAGTTTCATTTGAAAAATAATCCTACTGAATGTTATGATGCAAATTGATTAGCATGGAATTTTGTGTGTATTGCTACTTATTGCAGATTTAAGTAATGTTATGTCGTAATGTCATAATTGTTATTTCATATTGTGTATATTTTGAGATAGTTGTATTGCTCAATGTACAGTAAAACCTCTATATAACAAACTAATTGGGGAGAGGAGGCGTCCGTTAAAGCCGAAAGTCCGTTATATAAAAATAGGTTTAAAAAAATATTTTTTTTGTTGTTGTGAAAATACACTGTATTTAGGTACATCGAGTAAACAAGTTAACCTTTCTCTTACGATGCTACCTATTTAGTACGCCATATGACATTTTAAAACCCCGTGTTTATTATATTTCATATCGATATTCGATAATATATATATATCAATATAGATAGTATATATATCGATATAGATAGTATACGGAGATTCAATGTAGTAATGTAAAAATTCTCATTATTACAACTATAATACAACTCGACTCAGTGTAGTAAATACACCATAGTAAAGCACAAATTAAAACTGTTGTAGAGTTGCGTGAATCCCCGGCCAGCATGGCAAACACCAGTGTGCTGTGTCAAAACCCCACGCGTTATTATATCAGGGAATCCCCTAATATACTATCACTCTGGCTATTATGTCTCAAGTTCTAGTGCTATGTGTATGATGTGATTATCAAGGCCGCTAAAAATTGTTTACATGCGGCGGCACTTGAATTTAAGTATATATAGTATTAACAGGACGTTTTTAACTTTTTTACATTTGACTGGATTTTTTGTTTGTTATATCCGAAGTCCATTAAATAGAGGTCCGTTATATCGAGGTTTTACTGTAATGAATTTTATTTCAGAACCTGTATAATGGCATTATTGAAGCTATTCTGACAGCATTGGGTGCAGGTGCAGCTTTACTAGGAGGTTTTAAAAGATTTGAAAATAGAAGTATTTTTAATATACTTCCTGCTTTTGCTGCCGGCCTTCAAGCTGCTGCAGTGCTGGCTGCTTCGTTTGCAACCAATTTGTGGCTCAGTTATTTTGGATATATTGTGCTCGGTGTCATTTACCATTACATGATAACAATATCTAGGTGAATAGAAATTAAATAACACAAACTTAATATACTATTTTTGAAATATGCTTCTAACTAGTCTTTTTATTTTCATTTCAGTATTGCAATCGCTAGAAATCTTGTTTACAATAATTGTTTTGGTCTAATATTTGGTATCAACACTTTAGTAGCTTTAGCTATACAGTCTCTTCTGACATTTATTGTAATATCTCCTACTGCATTAGGATTAGATATCAGGGGCCAGTACAGAGCATATGCAGTATATTATGTCATATTATGCCTCGGTGCAACTTTATCGTGGTTAATACATTTGTTTGTACGTCGTGGAAATTTAAAAATTACCACAGACATACAACATTAAGATAAATATTATTTAGTAAAGTAGGGTAGAGTTTCTAATGCAAAAGGATCATATCTATATTATCTCTGCCAAACACTACAAGTTGCAAACACTACTCTAACGTAAATTTTTTAACTATATATTTATTGATTCACATAAATCTCAAAAACGAATATATATTTACAGGAGAGTCTGAGAATTATGTGAATCATGTTTAGATGATTGTTTGTAATTGTATTTTTTTTTTTATTATTTAGCACATTTATATTGTGTATATAATAAAAATTGTTATTTTGTCAAAATGTAAAAAAAGGAACTTGTTGTATGAACTTTGTTAACTTGTTTTACTTTATCTGTATAAATTATGTACTTAACCATGCATAAACATACTGTTCAACATTCTCATGTTTAGATTTAAAACAATCTTATCAGTATTTTATAAAAAGGGGCGTATGTAGGGTTGCCAACTTTTTCTGAGACAATTCCGGGACACATTGCCCAAAACTGAAATATATATATATTAGAATTATGAAATATAAATATATATTAGAATGAAATATAAATATATTAGAGTTTTTAAAATTTATATAACTCATTTTTCTGGTTGCTTCATTTTTTATTAATTATTATTATAAGTTGTAATAACAAACATGTATGTAATTCATCAACCGCTCAACATACCTTTGCAGAATTTTTTTAAATAGAAAAAAATATATAAGAGAATAATAATAATTTTGTTTTTTTTAAATTTTAATTATCACATGAGACAAATGAACAGACTGACATACGGTATTGCCTTTCAACCGGGATCACGGGCAGTAACTTCTATTCTCGGATAGTTGACAACCCTAGGCATATGTGTAGGTATATAGTGTCAAAACACTTAAAATTTAAGAAAGATATATTTTGTTAAAACCATAAAAATGAAGATAATGTTTTAATAATTAAGGCCTTGTAGTTCATTTTATATGAAAAAATTAGTTTTTTTTTAAAGTTGTGGTTGATATGTTTCAAACATTTTGGACCAAGTTCATCATCAGACTACTTAAACCTTTTAACCTCAGCCATTTTTTTAAAAATCATGCGAAATAGCTCAATAAACATTTCAAAAAAATATGGCATTGTCTTGAAATATTTTAATTAGTTTTATTGTATGTTTCAAAAAATTATATAAAATACAGGCACGATCATAACATATTAGAGCAGTGGTTTCAATTCAAAAGTGGCTCTGGATTGATTTCTAGTATGATTCTTATAGGAAATTTATTAAATACCCTAAATTAGCAGAAAGCACGAATCAAGTCGATCTGAACAGTTCGATTGCCGATATTTTATTTTTCATCGTCAGCTGTAAATATATAAAAAAAAATTTTTTTCAAAATTCATTAAAGTTTTTGGGATTGATCAAATTTTACTTTGACAATTTAGCATCCTTGGGGTTGGGATGAGGTCTGCAGAAAAAAAAATGAAAGGAAACACGACACTTTCAACGAGACAAATATTTATGTAAATACCAAATAATAAAACTTCATAGATGGCTTTATTTTGTTGATAAATAATTTTAACAACTGAGAGTTGTATTTATTAAAAAAAAACTATTTTACCCATCATTCAGCAAAATCTTTATCAATGATGTGCAGTGACTTCAATTAAAACCACTTCATGCTCGGGTTTTTTTGACAAAAATGTAATTAAAAACATCAGGTTATTTTATTCTTTATTTAACAAGTATACATATTTTTAAAATTCCTTAGTTAAAAAAAACTGGCAAACGTCGCTTGCACGCTTATCTTATGTAATGTGAAGCAGGCGAGCAGCTCTCGGGTTGGTGCGATGCGGTGCATGCGCTGCGCGCAAACACCGTACGTTCTAAAGCATGAAGTGGTTAAAAAAGTAATAAAAATATTTTTGAGATGAATTTTAGAGGTGTACCGCATCCTTGGACTGCATGAGACCAATTGTTATAAATTTTTTTATGGTTGCCTTTTTCATGTGATTATAAATCTGTTCCGCCTATTTGAGAAGTTAATGGATTCTATGTTTAGTGTGAATTGATTGTTAATATAAAACATAGATTTTAACCGTTTAGGTGCTATGCTAAATTTTGCAACTTCATACAACCATTCACAAGAAGGGGTTACATCCATATCATACATTCACCTCCTCATTCGCTCGATATTGAAGGTAGCATAACCTCCGAGTTTCATTTAGAACGCTCACCCAGCAGCTCTCCTAAATGAACGTATCGACAGGCACTTTCGCGACCATTTCAATAGAGTGTGGGAGGTTTGTATACACTGAGTAGTTCTTTTGAAGACGGTGGAAAACTACTCTAGACGACTTTTTTGATTCTGCTTGAAAGGGCATTCTGGAATAGAGTCCAATCCCTCCTTTCCTCGTTAGAGCGTTGCTGTGCTAGAGTGAAGACATACGCGATGCTTAACTGCTTAATAAAGGAGTAAAAGCACAAAAACAACTTTTATGAAGTTTTATATTTAATTGTATGAAGTATATGACTGTGCAAGAAAATATGATATTTTTGCAACAGTTCAACAATGAAAGTCTCAAAATGCCTATCATCGTTAAATTGTTGAACGTGTATAATTACCCTTTGCGGTTCTATATCGAATCTGATTCAACATCGATTTTATTCCGGTGTGTCCTTTGTCGAATCTTTATGCGCGCTCTCGTGAACTTGGCCGATTATACTTACGATATTTTTTTCATAATTTTATTATATTTTTGTGTGAAACTAACGGATATACAAATTATTTTTTTCTTAAAAATGTCTTAAATATTTAAGGACCTACTGGAACGTTTTTTTTTTAGACCGCAAAGGGTTAAAGTAGTTGTACATAAGAACTTGGTATGCGTTGTAGATAAGAACATGATGTGTTCTCCGCATTGGAATGTGTTAATTATATGGCTCAATAAGAACTTCATTATTAATTTGAAAAACAAAACCATGTTATTAATTTGAAAAACAAAACCATGTTATTGAAATTTTTATTGATACATTTATGCATTATTGTAAAAAAAAAATATATAATAATATATGTAAAACCAAACTAAAAATTGATTCTTTTTCCTGTAAATTTGTACTTTTTTTGAAATTGTTCACTGTTACCTTTCAACTTCGACTTGAGTCGACCAATGGTCGCAGACAAGACAGATTTTTTATTTATTTTTTAGCGTTTACATACTGTGAATTAATGATTATAAATAATTTAAATAATCCATAAAGAAAGCAGAATTTATTCCACAATTTGAAAAGCAAAATATTTTAACTTTCACATGATATTATATTGTTTACTATAATTCTTTTCCTATTGATCCTCCACCAACATCACGTCAACATTGCACCGACCACCGTGATTAATTATAGTTTAACGATTTTTAAATCGCTAATAAGAATAAGCAATATTTTTTAAGGTATTTTGGTAAAATAGGTAAATACCTAAATGTTACCAACATTGAATCGATAGTTCTATAAATGTGATTGCTCTTGATTGAAAACAACTCCGTCTTTGTGAAGTTGTCCTATTTCTTCCAACGAGTAATTCAAAGACAACAAGATTTGTTTCGTATGTTCCCCGTGTCGCGGCAGGCGCTGCGAAGCGAGGGAGAGTCCCGGAGTGCGTTCGAGACGTGGAGCGGGCTTGGGCACCATCCGACCGTCGTAGTCGACTTCGAAAGAATTCCTAGACGCGTTGTGAGGATGTAACGGAGCTTCCTCTATGGAAAGTACTGGTGTAACGCAGGCATCGACTTCGTCGAATATGTCACACCACTCTTTTCTAGTCTTAGTGAGAAATATTTTTTTCAGCAGAGCTTTGTTCTCTTCGAAATTTGTAAACTGGTCGAGTTCAGCGATGGGAATATTTGACAGCAACTCTTGGTAGAATTTGGATTCGATTGCTCCCACAGCCATGTATTCTCCGTCTTTTGTTTCATAAGTATCGTAAAAATGTGCTCCTCCGTCCAAAATATTCTCGCCCCTCTGACTACCCCAAATTGGCAATTTTTGAGATCTGTAGAGCCAGCTGGAAACGTAAGCCGTTCCTTCCGTCATGCTCGAGTCTACGATTTGACCTCTGCCGGATGCGGTTCTTTCGTATAGAGCCATCACGATTCCCAGCGCGCAAGTCAATCCTCCCCCGGCAAAGTCGGCGGCGAAATTGATCGGCGGGAGGGGATTGGAAGATTTCCTACCTAACATTGACAGAAATCCCGAAACGGATACATAATTTATATCGTGACCGCCTTTCTTCGACATGGGTCCAGTCTGTCCGTAGCCGGTGAGCCTGGCGTATATCAGCTTTGGATTTTCCTCAGAGAGAATTTCGGGACCGAGACCCAGCTTCTCCATCACTCCCGGCCGGAACGGTTCTATCAGAACGTCGGACTCTCTGACCATCTCTCTGAAGATCTTCGCTCCTCGTTGATCTTTCAGATTCAGAGCAACGTTTCGTTTGCCGCTTCCCATGACGTCCATCGACGAGGGTCCAATCTGAACGGAGAAAATGGAAAATGTAAATCGGAGTCTGGGGAGCTAAGATGTGAGATTTGGTAACTGTAAGATTTGAACGGTGAATGGTTTTTGGTGTGTTAAAAGTAAAGATTTTTGTGCTGTTTTTAATTATTGAATTATAATAATTTACATAATAGCTGATTCATATAACGGAGTGTTCGTTTTGGATGAGCGGAATTAGCGGAGACTACGGCTGCGTGCATCTCAGAGAGCGAATGAAAAATGAATCTGAAGGGAATTTAACAGAAATGCCATGTATAGGATGGATAATAGTAGAATCGCCTATGCAATCAAAATGATGGATGAATCCTTATCGAGTGTCCTATTGGATTCGGTAAAGTTTATTTCAGTGAGAACATTTGATAATTTAATATTTAAAGAGAATATTGGTTGTTAAGTGCAATTGAATCTGCTTTAGGCTCGATTCACACTATGATGCCGTTCACGGTTCAATTTCGTTCCGATCTTATGTTTTGCTTTTAAATATGGCTAATAATAAATCGTGAAGTTCTGAAAAAGGTAAGTATTTATGCGTGTAATTTATAACATTTGATTATAAATAATGAATAATTATAATATAATTATTTTTGCCAAATTTTCTATAAGCGTTTTTTTCGAGAAAAATGTATGTATGGGTAAAATTGGCGAAAATTTTAAAAGAATGGTTGACTGTTTGGCACTTTTAAAAAATATTTTACATACAAAGTAAAAAGTAGTAAATTGAATATAAATTCCAGATGAAACACTTATTGAATTAGTAAAAGGTAAACGCGGCTTATATGATTTGCAGCGGAGCGAGATCGACCCGTACCGTTGTGAGACTAGTAGCGCAGACGCAGCGCGATTTGATCGGACCGAGGCCGGAACGAGATCGAACCGTGAACGGCATCATAGTGTAAATCGAGCCTTAGGATAATACCACTGGGTATGGAGTAATCGATTCAACAACTATTCGATATCCAGCGTTGACCGTATCGAGGGTCAAATCGGACTCGAGTGAGGAGATCTCGGTGAGACTGGACGGACGCACAGCGACAAGGAGATGGGGTACGTAACACGATTTCCTAGATGTTGTCCTAAACCTAGACTATCCTAGAAACTCGACCGACTCTGCTCCGGACTGGTTCCGTTTCGAGCGAGGGTCCCGCGCGCCGTGCGATTGACGCCGTCAAAAAAAGATACGACACCTTGTCCACGACGGTCACCGAAGCCCCGAACTCTGCGAGGAGCATTCCGCAGAAGGGGCCGGGAGCGAGCCCCAGCAGCTCCACGACTTTGATTCCTCTGAGGGCCATCCCGTCGGCTTCTCGCGAGGGCGCACCGAACGAACTGACATTTCGACGGAGGCCTTTGGACCCGGCGGCGACTGTCAGAGTGGCGCAATTCCACCCCCGATCGGAACCGCTGAGGCTCGAAACGAACGCGGGAATCGCTTCCGTCTGCGAGGAAAGAATATTTGATTTTAATCAGAAATTGAGTATATGTATTTTAAAACGACGCCCAATTCGCTTTGCGATCGAGTTGGGTCAAATTAAAAATATTTTTTTTGATAATTTATATAGGTAATATAAATATATTTATATATAGTTTTTACTATCAAACGAAGTGAATAGTTTTAAAAACCATTTTAGCGATTCCACAGGTGCACGGGAGTCGTCGGGGAAAAGGGGACCCGGACGGGAGCGAGCGTCTCTCGGCCGGCGGCTATCGATCGAGGGGCGGCGAAAAGGGAAACGGTCGGCGAGCGCGGAGCGCGTCGCGATGGCGGGTCGGAGCCGTCGCGGAAGAGCTCGATGAGCGCGGGGGGGTCGGGGACGGGGGCCGGGGCCGCGCTCCTCGGCGCGGAGGCGTGCGGGGCGGAGGCGGGCGCGGGCGCCGGAGCGCCGAGGGACGCGGGCGGCGGCGAGGAGCTCCACCCGGAGCTGGTCGCGCTCGGCTGGCGCAAGCTGTGGTCGAAGCGCGAGAACAGGCCGTACTTCTGGAACAGGGCGTCCGGCGAGTCGACGTGGGAGACGCCGACGACGGCCAAGGGCGAGTTCGACCCGCTGACGGACCCGCTCGGGATCGGCGCCCGCGGGGGCAAACGCGCGTGCGAGGCGGGGTCGGGGGGCGAAGAGGAGGCGGGGGCGCCGAAGAGGTTCGCGCTGGCGGGCCCGTGGGACCTGGAGGTGGCGACGAACTGCGTGGTGTACGAGCGCGCCGCGTGGAGCGGGCCGCAGCCGCACCCGGAGGTGGAGGCGTACCGCTGCGCGCTGATGGCGAAGCTGCGCCAGTGTTACCGCGAGCTGTGCCACGCGCGCGAGTCCATCGACGCGCCCAAGGACTCGTTCAACCGCTGGCTGATGGAGCGGCGCACCAACGACCGCGGCGGCTGGGACCCGCTGCTGCCGAGCCGCTGCGTCCCGGAGGTGTCCGAGTGCATGTACGACGAGATCATGGACGACATCCCCATCAAGCTGTCGCGCCCCAAGTACACGGTCGACGCGCGCAAGCAGCTCTCGAGGTACGCGGAGGCCGCCAAGAAGATGATGGAGTCGAGGAACGCGTCGCCGGAGAGCAGGAAGGTGGTCAAGTGGAACGCGGAGGACACCTTCCAGTGGCTGCGGAAGACCGTCGGCGCGACATACGACGACTTCCAGGACCGACTCGCGCACCTGAAGGTAGGGAGGGTCCGGCGGCGGCGCCCCGCGCGCGCCCCCGGCCCGACGGTGACCGCGTCTCTTTTCAGCGCCAGTGCCAGCCGCACCTCACCGAGACCGTGAAGAAGTCCGTCGAGGGGATCTGCCTGAAGATCTACCACCTGTCGGTCGAGTACGCGAAGAAGGTCCGCGAGAAGCATTCGGAGATCGCCGAGGAGGCGGAGGCGCCCCCGCCGCCGCCGCCGCCGACGCCGCCGCGCAGGGTGTGGTGCTACCCCGTGCAGTTCGCGTCGCCGGCGCCGCGGCCGCCGACCGTCGACCACTTCGTGGACCGCGACCAGGCCGTGCTGCGCTACCGCGGCGACGCGGTCGCCGTGGACCCGCCGCACCTGCAGAAGCTGGTGAGCGTCCGCCCCGGCCCGCCGGCCCCCCTCCGGCGCTCTCCTCCGACGCTCTCTCTCTTCGGTTTCAGGAGCAGCTCTACCGCTACGGCTGCTTCGACGACGGCAAGTTCGAGCTGTTCCTCGCCCGGGTGTGGTGCATGGTGAAGAGGTACTGCGCGTTCCTCGGCGCCGTGGACCCCGGCTGCGAGAGCCACGCGACCCAGTCGTCCCTGCCGGTGACCGTGTTCGAGTGCCTCAACCGGACCTTCGGCGTGACGTTCGAGTGCTTCGCGGGGCCGCTCGACTGCTACTTCCGCCAGTACTGCTCGGCCTTCTCGGACACAGACTCGCATTTCGGATCGAGGGGGTGAGGAGGGGCGCGGGGTCGCGGGGCCGCCGCCGCGGCGACCGGCGGCCCCGCTGACCGCGCGCTCCGTCTTCCGCAGGCCTTTCCTCGAGTTCAGGCCGGTGTCGGGGTCCTTCGAGGTCAACCCGCCCTACTGCGAGGAGCTCCTCGACGCGACCGTCGGCCACATCGAGCGGCTGCTCGCCGACTCGGCGGAGCCGCTCAGCTTCATCGTCTTCCTGCCGGAGCGGCGCGAGCGGCCGCCGAGGGCGCTGCTGCGCCTCGAGGGCTCGCGCTTCAAGAGGAAGCAGGTCGTCGTGCCGGCCCTCGAGCACGAGTATCGCCACGGCCACCGCCGCGTCCCGTCCAAGTGAGCGCCTCCCGAGCGAGCCGACGCCCGCGCGGCGCGGGCTCCGGCTCACTCTCCCCGCTCTCCGCTTTCAGGTCGGACGTGCACTTCCGCTCGACGAGGGCGACGCTCGTCGTCTGGCTGCAGAACGCCTCCGGCTACGGCAGGTGGGGGCCCACCGACGAGAGGGTCGAGGCGCTGCTCGACGCCTGGCGGCCGGGGCGCGAGCGCGAGAGGGACCGCCGCGAGCTGCTGAGCCCGCCGCCGGCCCCGCCGTCCCGCGACGCCCAGCTCCAGCGGGGGGCCGCCGCGCCGGCGGGAGTCGCGTGATCCCGGCGGGCCCCCGGAGCCGAGGGCTCCCCCCGGGCGGTCTCGCTCCTCCCGCGCGGGGACGCGTCCGAGTCGAACGCCGGCGGCCGCCCGGGCGCTCCCCCGCTCCGGAGGACGCCGGCGGTCCCCGGCGACCGTCCCGCGGCGGAGTCGATCGTGCGGTGGCATTTTTGAGAGATAAATCACCATCGTCGAATTTGCGAAACTTTCAATGCTGTGATAATTGTGAAACTGTAAAACGATGCGATTCCTTCTCGACGAAGCCGCAGAACCGGCGGTCGCTCGAGAGCTCCCCCGTCGAGAGACGCTTCGGACTGCGCTCTCTCTTCGTTCGGTGCGCGTCGACGATTTTGCGATTCGATTTAGTACCCCTCGATCGACACGGTAGATCGGTTCCGCGAGTTTATTGTGCGAATCGAAATTGTAATTATTGTATAGGAAACCGTGTAAATCATATTAGATTAAGAAATATATGAAAAATATTTATTGAACATTATTATACAACATTTTATTATTATAACAGAAAATTAAAAATGCATAAAAAGTGAAACATATATTAAAAATTTGTTGTCTACTGAATTCTGTTGTTGATTTTTTTTACATTGTCACCTGTCCGACAATACAGTTAGAGAATTTTATTCGATCGTTCGATAGTCTATGTTGTAATTATATAGGTCGATGTTTTATATTAGCGTACGTATGAGCACAGATAATTCATATATTTTTAATTCAGACCGAATTCAAAATCCCGTTCGAAGCCGAGAGAACAAAAAAGTTCTCCGCTCCATCGGAAACTGAGTCGCATCGCGGAACGCCTCGACCGGAGAGCGCGTCGGTGTCTCCGCATCGCTTTCGACGATCGCTCGATCCTTGCGAACGTTAAACAAAGAGTATCGTGTATATATTTAAATTTATTATGTACGTTGACAGAGCTGCCCGCTCGTGCGACTTGCGAACGCGGGAGCGATTGTCCGGATCTCGCTCAAACGTGTCACTGAGAGATGATCGGCGCTCGCCGATGAGATTCGAAGCGATCGCGGGTGAGCGCCGGTGCCGTTCGCGACCGACTGCCGCTCTGATGTGATCTATTTCGTGAATAGGTCACATTGAGGCTGTATTATGTGATCCTTTTGTTGTTTTGTGATTTCTAGTATTTCAAAATATAGATGAATGTAAAAATATATTTTGAAGGATGTGAAATAAAAACATTTTTTTTTTTTGATTTGCTAATTTTATTTAGCGACGACCAGTTTCATCTGTGCGCAGATTAAAATCTAGGATTTTAAAACTGATCACTGAATAAATTTATAAACTTTGGAAGACAAACATATAGTTTATATTTTAAATTATTTGATTATGTTTGATTTATTTTGAAGAAACTGTTTTCTACGATGATAAATTAGTAACCAGTTTTGAACGAGTGTCGTCGATTAGATTTATCACGGGATAAGTTGCAATGATATTGTAACCGAACAATTTTGCCATATGTTTTGTAATCCTCCGATTCGTAAGGAACGAGAGTGTTTGCTGAAATGTAAAATTTATGGATCTTGTTCATTTGTTTTATATATGAATGGATTTTTAATTGTTTTTTAGGATTCAATATTTTATATGTGAATACATTCATATTTTTACATAAAATTGCGATTTTATTATAACAATTGTAATCAATTTGTGACCTATTTTATGCCATTTTGCGTTGTCGACTGGCCACCGGTGCGAGTTGTCGACTTCATCGCTTAGTTTATTTGTATTTCTTGGCTTGACTGGTCAATTTCATTTATAATAGGATCACACCCTAGATTTAGGATGTCGGAAGTCCGAGTGAAACTATCTCATACATGGCATGGCACACGCTGACTGTGAAAACATATTCTACATAATCATAACTACTCATAGAACACCTCATTTTATCACTAATATGACTGCAATTCTTTGCGATCTTGGCCGCTGCTTAGACTTCTTCAAATAGACATCGTTGAATTTATCTCAATGTAAATATTTCATTAGCAAATTACTGATGGAACTATAATTGCATTTCCTTTTTTCTTCAAGTGCCATCGCCTCCGCAGAGGAGAGCAATCGCCGTCGTTAAATCTCGCCACCGAGAATAAAGAAGTGCCGATTTGTCTGGCTCCTTTTTTTTTATTCTTAAAAGCACATTTTCAATATGAAATCAGTCAGTTTGTGGGATTCTTGGCATTTTATTATGTGCTTATGATGACTTGTATTGCTTTTAAAGAAAAAATCTGAGTTCATAAATGATTTCCATATAAATCTTCAGCCTCATCGAACTGTTCAGTTTATTTCTACATTGACCCATAATACAGTCAAAATTGTTAAGCCTTGCAATCTGATGTTACAGTTAAAATCTTCATCAATTCGTTTGATGGGTGTTGTAGGTTTATTGTTTTGTTGTAATAATCAATTTCCATAGCTGAAATTGCAGTATTATAATTACATGTAATTACATATTTACAAGTGGGACGTTGAATTGAAAAATGCGAATACGGTCAGACCTGCAATCGAGTAGGTTTCATTTTGTACACATTTTTTTAAAAGAAAAAAAAAATAATCCTGTCCACACAGCGAGTGTGCACAATATTTTGATCTCTGTAGATAAAATAAAGTAAGCACAAATCATGATAGTCGTTATCGGTGCTCTATAGCTATCGAATGAAATTTTTACATTTTTATTGTATTATTTATTAGGAAAGGCTCTATTCTAACATAAAAATATTAGAATACTGATTAAAACTGTGTATGTTGTATAATCATTCGTTTCAGTGAGCAGAATGCAGAAGTTCCATTCATTTGTACGAGCAAAATGATCTTCAGTCGAAGCTCTACGACCGGGACTGGCGCGGGCGCTTTGATATTGTAAAAAATAGCAAACACAAATCTGATTTTAAAAAAATTCAATATTATGTCCACTATTATAATGTATGTATTTATTATGAACGCAAAATTAGTGGGATTTTTAACACTACCTTTTGTTTACTAATTTCTCCCATTCATGAGTAAGATGATAATCCCAGGCGTCAACGGTCACAGTTGGCATTAGTGAAACGGGATTTGATTTAGAAAGCTCCTTTTTTAGGTTTTTAGGTCGACTAAATTTCAAAAGTTTTCATCCGCATCTTGAAGTTTTTATATGATGTTCTTTTGGAAGTCTAAAATGTCTTTAATTTTTAATGATTCTTTCTGTTCTGCCATAGATTTAGTAGTAGCGAAATAAAAGGATTTACAAAAAAATATTGCCAGGGTTTCGATAATGGTAAATTACTGAAATCTACTCTAAAAACAAGTTTTGTAAGATGAGTATAGATAAAAATATAGGTTCAAAACTATTTTTTAACTTATTTTTAACAGTTTCTTTTTTCATCCTCGGAAAGTGTACAAAATAATTTTTCTCGCGCATCCCAAAAATTCGCCCCCTTTGTTTAATTATCCCAGTGGAGCTGAGGACCCGAATCTAACGTGGCAGATTTACTACTCGAGTGATCTTCGGGGCGATCAAACTGACGTGCAATCAGATTTCGATTATCCCGTCTCGTAAAACGTATTGTCCAAACAATTCATGAACGTTTAATTTCACAACAATTTGTTCAAATTCACGGATGTGTACATAACAGAAGCGCGTAACAGAATGTGTATTTCTAAAATTGATAGTTTTTATGGAGCCATAACGAGGTTATGAAGCGAGAAGTATCTAGCTTTCGCTCCCCGATATATATTTTTTTAAAGTAAAATATTACTAGCATAAAATACATTAAATACTATTATAATGTATTTTTTAAAATAATATACGAAGATAGTCCCAGAAGTACCCGACCTAAAGTATAGATGGCAGTTCTTTTTTAAAAAAATATGGAAAAAACCTTATAAAGTTTAAGTTTGAAGATACTACGTTTAGTATTTGGCAGCCTTCAATAGTCAGTCAAGTGATACAGGTTTTTCATTTCAAATTGGATGTTTTGCAAACCAAATGGGACGTTTTCAAAATCAAATTGGACGTTTAAATCAAGTTGGACGCTTTACAAAACAAATTGGATGCTTTATTGTATTTTGTAAAGAAGTTAGAATTTAAAAATATATAATCAAAAAAGTACTACATATACCGTCAGGGTGAATACTTACCTACATCTTTTATTATTATTTGAAAAACTAGCAGACGGAGCTGCTGCTAGTTTCGGCATTAAAATTAACTATGTATAACAAAACGAAATATATGATGGTATCGAGGGTGAATGCTGGGGGTTACACCTCCGTGAGTAGTAATAGTGAATTAAATATTGGAAGAGTACCTTGAATTCGTCCTCACGGAGAAGAATTCAATGACAAACGAAATAACCTCCAGGATTCAACACAGTAATCGGTGCTATCATGGCCTGAAAAACATATTGGGGAATAAATCGCTATCGGCGAGAACAAAGATTAAAATTTATAAAACACTAATAAGGCCGGTAATGGTTTACGGCGGTGAAGCATGGACCATGACCATCCGCGACGCGATGCGCCCGGAGAGGTTCGAGAGAAAAAGATTCGGATCCCTCCGGGACGAGACCTATGGCGCATAAGTCACGAGGTCATGGACATATATGGCGAAGCGTCAATAACAATCGAGTCCCTCGAACCGTCTTGAATTCGGGGCCGAATGGCAGTAGACCCGTCGGAAGACCTCGACTCGCTGGGCTGATTAGGTCAAAAAAGACGCCGCACGTCTGGAAAATTGGAGGGAGGAAGCCCAGGACAGACGGAAATGGCGGCAAGCGTTGTCGGTGGCCGGGGCTCTCTTATATGGCTGTAGGAGCCACTTTAAGTAAGTAGTACATTGATGGTGTTATACGAAAATGGGGGCTCACGCGGTTATCAACTCGAAATAGCATTTAAATATCTGATGACGAGTGTGGAGGCTGAGCGTGCATTTTCAGCAGCAAGTTGCCAGGCTTCCAAAATCAGATCCTGACTAAATAAAACACTCGATGCTTTAATGTTATTTCGGCCATATTTTCAAAATGGACCTGTTAGTAATTTTTAATCAAATTTATCAATGTAATTTCTTAAACTATTGAAAATCCCGGTCCCGGAATTCCGGGACTGATACCAGCATGGTCTAATACAATTCTGGGATCTAAAATTCTAACATTTTTATAAAATATTATAAAGCGTCCAATTTTTTTTGTAAAACGTCCAATTTGATTTTTAAAACGTCCAGTTTGATTTTTAAAACGTCCAATTTGATTTGTAAAGCGTTCAGTTTGATTTTGAAAACGTCCAGTTTGAAGTGAAAAACCTGTAAATGTTTGAAAGATCTAAATCTAACTCCGCGTCAGTGTCGGAACCGAGCTAGATTCTACTGTCTGCTCCTTCGCTTGCAACAATAAGATGTCGGGTGGCAGACCGTATGAGCTGCCGAGACGAGCGGCGCAGTATTCAACCAAATCAAGTAAAGGTAAAGAAAAATCACAAAATTGTATTGGTTGACCGTCGACTGTAAATGCGCGCGAGCTAGCAGACACAAAGGGCCTTTCAAAAAGCGCTGTATAGTGCATATTGACTCATAATTTGGATATGAGATAGCTAACGCGTTTGCTCACAATGGAACATAAACAGCGTCGTGTTGATATTTCAATTTCAAAGTTTGGCGATAACAATAAAGCCGAGATTTCAATCCATCTTTCACATTTGAGACGAAAGAACGCGGGGACCCGAGCTGTTTATCGGTCCCGCTATTCGAGAGCATGCCAGCCCGCTCATCAAAAGTGCACAGCATGGTGCAAGACCTGAATTCAATATCCATGTCCGCGAGAACGCGCTCATTCTCAATTTCCCTTTCTCAAGAGCCCGGGGGGGGGGGGGGGGGGAGACTAGCTATATTTTGTAACTTTATAGAAATATGAAAATCAATGTTTGTTTGTCCGTATTTAATACGTTTCCATACCGTTCATCCGATTGCGACAAAACTTTGTCAATTTACTGTTTATACTTGCAAGAATAACATAGGCATAGTAAAAATATTATATGTTGGCGCATATTGGTCTTGTGAAATGAAGTTTGGGCTGCGGAGAGAGAAAGGATGCGCGCGCAATACGGTGGTCAAGTCGGTCTTCGAGACGAGAGCGGGTGTGCATTCGCTTTCGGATTCCAGCTTTTCGGTTCGCGCTACACGTGACTTGAGACAATAGACCGCGTACTGCGTTTTTTTTACGTATGCCGGGTATTCGCCAGTATAAAAAAAATATTATAAATTAAAACCAGACAAAATAAATTAGTTAGATAAATTTATAAGTTTTATGTGTGAGGGGGAAGTTTAGTCTCGCTCTCGACCTCATTTGGCGCGAGTCACCTACGTAAATTAGCCTATGGCTTCTGCGATCGTATAGATCTTAGAAGATCCCGAAGGTACGCATTTATCACCGAAAATGTCCTAAAAGAGGACAGAATGGCTGCAAGGTCTGCGTGTCCGACCGGTCCAGTTTTCGGGCCGCTGACACGGCGAACGAGCGTCTCGCGATCGGACGCCGCGCCCGAAAATCTTCACGGAGCACGATCCGCACGGGCGCATGATCGTTCGCGAGTGTTTCGACTGTTTTTTCATGTGACACAAAAAAGTTTACGAACGTCTATGATGTCTCTCGCGTATTTTTCTCACGGACGAGAGCGAGCGAAGGACGACAAATATACATCTGTATATGTTCGAATTAAATACGCCGTTCGTTCGCTTCAAAACGAACGTAGAAAGTGTTACGTCGATTCGAGGACGCGAACGGAAGGAGTGGGCGATCAGTCGCAGAATGGAAGTGACGACGAGCGAAGGAAGAGTGCGAGGCACCCGAGACGAGTTCCGCGGATTCGTCTACTACAGCTTTCGAGGCGTTCCCTACGCGAAGCCTCCTCTCGGAAGGAATCGTTTCAGGGTGAGTCTCGGCAGACGACTGTCGCCCCGAACTGTCGAAACATAATTTCCACTTGGAGGATCGTCGAGAGACTCGAACGTCGGGACGTCGGACGAGCGGAGCGTTCGATCCGTCGCCGGGAATCGGGAATCGCGTAAAACGACCTCGGATCCGTCGTCGTCGGTCTCGTTGCGTTCGGAATGCGACGGTTTCCTTTCACTCTGAGCGTTCGCGCGCATTGCGAAAGCGCGCGGAGCTCGACTCGCGTCTCCGAGACGCCGACTCGACCGACGACTCTGCGTCCGCAGGATCCGGAGCCGCCGGAGCCCCGATCGGACGTCTGGGACGCGACGAGGGAGAGGAGCGCCTGCGCCCAGTCGGACCCGATCTATCGGAAGGCGGCCTTCCTCGGCGACGAGGACTGCCTCTATCTGAACGCGCACACTCCGGACCCGGGCGCGTCGCTGCCCGTCATGGTGTGGATCCACGGCGGCGGGTTCTTCGCCGGCTCGGGGAGCTCCGACTGGTACGGCCCGGAGCGCCTGGTGCGCGAGGGGGTCGTCGTCGTCTCTCTCAACTATCGACTCGGCGCGCTCGGGTTCCTGTGCCTGGACACGGAGGAGGTGCCCGGCAACGCCGGCCTGAAGGACGTCGTCGCGGCGCTGAGGTGGACGAGGAGGAACGCCGCGAGCTTCGGCGGCGACCCCGAGAGGGTGACCGTCTTCGGGGAGAGCGCCGGGGGGGCCGCCGTGCAGCTCCTGATGATCTCGGACGCGGCCCGGGGACTGTTCCGCGGGGCCGTCTCCCAGTCGGGGTCCTGCCTGTGCCCGTGGGCGTCGCGCGCCGGGGACGCGGAGCGGCCCCCGGCGGCGGCGGCCGCGCTCGCGAGCTCCCTCGTCGGGCGGGAGGTCCGAGAGCCGGCGGAGGTCCTCCGCGTCCTGCGGGCCGCGGACGCGCGGGAGCTCGTCGAGGGCGCCGCCCGCCTGCGCTCCCCCGCGGACAGGCTGAGGGACGCCCCGTTCCCGTTCGCGCCGGTCGTCGAGCTCTCGTTTCCGGGAGCGGAGGCCTTCCTCCGGACGTCGCCCTCCGATGCGGTCCGCTCGGGGGCCGTCGCGCCCGTGCCCCACCTCACCGGCTACAACTCGAGGGAGGGCCTCGCGTTCCTCTCGGACGCCGGACGGCCGCTCGACCTGCTCGACGGGAACTTCGAAGCGTTCGTGCCGCCGGACCTGGGGCTGCCGCCCGGGTCCCCGGGGTCTGCGCGGGTCGCCGCCGCCGCGAGAGACGCGTACTTCGGAGGGGGACGCCTCGACGCCGGTTCGCTCGACGGCTACGTCGACCTGATGACGGACGTCGCGTTCGCCAAGGACGCGGTGAGGTTCGCGAGGGCGGGGGCGAGCGCGGGGACGACGTACTTGTACCGCTTCTCGTACGACGGCGGTCTGAACGCCTGCAAGAAGCGCGAGGGGATCGTCTCGTTCGGCGCGTGCCACGAGGACGAGCTCGGCTACCTGTTCGAGAGCGGAGTCCGTCCGCTGCGCTGCGAGCCGGGGAGCGCCGACGACGCGACGAGGGAGAGGATGGTGGCGATGTGGACGAACTTCGCCAAGTGCGGGTGAGTGCGCGGAGTCGGAGCGGCGCCTCCGCCCTCTCTCGTGTCCTCGTCTCATGCGTCCGTTCTCCGTTGCAGCGATCCCGTTCCCGAGACTTCGCGGCTCCTCCCGGTGAAGTGGCCCCCCGTCCGATCGGACGAGCTAAAATATCTGGAGATCGACGCCGAACTCGTCGTCAGGACGAATCCGGACGCGGCCCGCATGGCGTTCTGGGAAGAGATATACGCACGAGAAGGCCTCTCGTCGAGCGACGGCATTCTCGAAAAATAAACACCGAATTAAAAGTTTAAAATTCTTGATTTTTCTTCTTCTTTCATTCCGAGACGAGCGACACGAGACGCGTTCGACCCTAACGCGTCTCGTGAAGATCGAAGAGTAAAATATATGAGCCGCTTCGAAAGCGAAGGGTTGTCGAATTAATATTTTTTTCATCATTTCGAAAAAATATCTAAAATTTCACCTTTAAATCCTCGAACATAATTTTTATAATACTATCTCAATCTGTGGAGCACGAAACAGTTGTTTTGTATTTTGCAATGTATTTTTGATCTAAACAAATCTTTATTTAATGCAATCGGTTTAAGGAAAATCACTTCTGAACTTCCAAAATCACATAAAATGTGCAAACGAATGAATAATGCCAACTTTTAAATTATTTAAACAGTTTTCTGAAGTAACATTTCCTCTTTCATTTTTGCAAGGCGGCGTTAATTTCTTCAATTAGGATTTCTTTTGTGGACAGTCTTTCGTTCAGACTATTTCGTTGTTCGCACGGTCTCCAAACCTGTGGATTTCTTTGTCTGAGGACGTGCCCTGTTCCGTTGCTCGCGCGATTTCCAGACTTGACACTTGCTAAATTTCTTTGTTTAGAGACGTGCTGGTTTTCTCGCAAAGGAGAAGTGTGCGGCGTTTTCCAATTAATCAAAGATCTACCGTGATTGAAAAAGGTACAAAAAAAAAGGGGGGGACTAGGGGCCCACCACATGCCCGAGCGTGTACCCAAGATCGAGAACGACCTTACGACAGCTTTCGAAAAAGGTACAACTATTTGAAACATCAATGTTTCAATTCGAATGCTTAAGCATCAACAAAGACACAGGGTATGCGTGCATGCTTCTCACGTGGACAGCTGTATGTGGGCTGCTCATATCCAAATCATTTCTTGCCAGACGGAACGCATCATATGGAAAAGTATTGTGAATCAAAAAGCACGCCATAAGCATAATCTTTGGGATGAATATAACAACAACATGGGGAGCCTCCTCTGACCCGAGCTATGTGATTGATCCCCCTATTCGGGAGCATGCCAGCCCGCGAGCAAAGTGCACAGCATGGTGCAAACCCGTGAAATTAAAATTCCATGTCTGCAAGGACACGCTCCTTCTTCACTTCTTGCGGCCACATACGCTCTGAGCGCGGGGGAAGCTAGCTAAAGATTCTAAGTTTACTTTGAAATTCTATAGGGTAAATATATAGATAAAAATTGTTTAAACATTTTTTTTTTAAACAATTTTTTTAAAAATTTACAAAAACCCCTAAATGCCCTAAAATGAGAGATAATGACCACAAGGCTTCCGTGTCCAACTGATCCGAATTTCGGACCACTGACACCTGCGAACGCCTAGCGATCGGGCGATCGTTTGAATAAAAATACGTATAAATCGTCAATGTTCCCAGGAATGGAAGTTTTTTAGAAGGCGGTTTTTCATTCTTATGAATATGTACGAATCTGTAACAAGATATAAGATGTATGTAAAAATATTTAAATTGTGGCAATTTAAATAAAATATTAGGTCAGAGGGGAGCAATATGAATTTTAAAATGCAATGTTCTATCAATTAAAGATAGACATTTTAGTAATTATATTTACAAACTATATTTGTAAGTAGAGGGAATAACCTAGAAACCATAATATTTTAGATTCGTTTACCCGATTGATTGGAAAGAAGGAACAACTCTATTTTATTTTGACTGAGTGACGACAGATGGTAGTCATAAATAAATTATAACGTTAAAAAATAATGAGAATTTCACATTCATATTTTTCCTGAACAAATTGAAAATTAAAAATGTAGTATTAATATTTTAAGCTAGTCTGAAATGAGAATAATAATTTATCCACAAAACTATAGAGCCATCTATTGGCTATTTAAAAAATAATATATGAGAAAATAATTTTTTACATTATGGGTTGTAGTTTTATCAAATTTTAGCACTATAATATCGCAAATTTATATATTGACTACATTTATAATAAAACCTATTTCACCTACAAACTTTAAAAAAAATCTTAAATATCCTATTACTGAAGGGGTCGACTGAATAAATCAACAATTATTTATTTATGACGTAATCATTTAACCTAGGGACGTTCGTTATCCTGCAGCAATAATATCTCGCTCGTTTCACAAGAAATTGGAGATATATTGTCTACCATATTGTTATTCCTCTCCTTAGGTTTTCACCTTTACGATTGTTTCCAGATTGTTAAATATTTTAGTTTTATTGTCGTAATATCCCAGAAACAGAGCCAAACTAAGATCCTTGGATGCCCTAACCAATTTTAGTGCCTCTCACACTTACAATTCAAAATATTAAAACATTAATAAACTATAGAATAACATTTTATTTATCGAAAATTCGAAATTAATCAAAACTTACAATAAGATCTATACATAATGTGGACAGCCTGCTTTGTTATTCTAATTGTTAAATTTTTTGACATTTTTTAATATATTTCAACCGAGAGAATGAACGGTCGGCTGAGCAATTTGTGACCATTGATCTTAAAAGTATACAAAAGGTAATGTCTACATTTGGAAAGGCACACGCATATTGTCTTCAAAAATCATTTTCTAAAGTTCAACATGACTGAATCTTGTTTTTATATTTTCTGTTGCACTAAATTTATGTCGCGCATATAAATGGAACTGCCGAACTTCGGCTGAGAAATGACTGTTGAATTCCTTTGGATGAGCATCGATCAGCTTTTGACACCGCTGAGAATACCTTTCAACGCTAGTAAATAATCAAGTGACATCATATGTCACATCACATCACTAATGCCCGGCGCACACGAGGCTAGTTTTCTAGGCAATTGCTAGTAAACTAGTGTCCCTAGCTTCGCGTTTGAGCTAAAACTGACTTAAAAAATAGCTAGCCTAAATAGTCCTAGTTTGAAAACTGACTTCGTGTAGGCAGTAAAATAGAAAATCTCTGCTATGTCATTAGATATCCCTTATTTTTTTCATCTCAATTGCAAGTTTATCAAGAATTTTGCAAATACTATATATACATACACCTGGTATATTTTTTTATAATTAGGTAGCTTTCTTCTGATACATTCGCGACTTGTAACCACCTTGTTATCAACGTCTATTAACATTTCATTTACATATCTTTCAAACTCATCTCGTAAAGTGTACAGTTAGTCAGCTAATGAAACAGATAGGTCTGCGTATGTTTTGAAGTCCACATTCTAATTTAGTAGAACTTTGCTTTTTCTGTGGAAATTTTGCAAAATCACACTCCAAAAACAAAAAAGAATTCCAGCGCTTGCATTTTATCCGCAATATTATTTGCTTTTCTTCTAGTATTTCCCTTTTGTAGCAGGCCTTTGGCTATGTATTTTAATGCTTATAATAGTTCAAGATTGCTGGTATTGCCATAGTCAGTTGCCATGCCGTCTTGTATTAGAGAGGGATTTTAATATACTTTCATTTTAACATATTTTTTGATTCCATTGCCGTAGAAAGACGCTGGTTTTGATTGTAACATTTTGTATATCCTGTTAAGAATTTAACTTTTTCCCTAGTAAAAAAAAAGTCACGAAATAAGTGAAAATCATTTGGGGCAATATCCGGGGAGTAAGCAGGATAAGGCAAAAGCTCCAAATTAAATTCACTATTTTTTACAGCGTCGTTGAGCCGTATGCGGTCTAGCGTTACAACCCTTTCTTGATATTCACCAATCGCGGGCGTTTTTTAATCAACTCTAAGTTTAAACAAGAAAGTGGTTCACTGTAAACATCTGCATTCATGGTTTGATTTGATTTGATTTCAAAAGTTCATAATAAATCACACCATACATATTCCACTAAACACTTAAAAGTTTATTTTTATGACGTTGGCTGGCTTTATGAATTGGCTGCTTATATTTTATCTGTCCACTGCCTTTTTCTTGTGACGATATGATAAATAATCAATTTTCGTCACCTGTTATCAAACGGTCAAAAAATGACTCTCTTTCGAAGTGCGACAAAAGGGAAGTGCAGCTGTTTATTCGTTGCTGGCAATTGGAACCGGATAGCTCATGCGGTACACACTTTCCCGGCTTGGATAATTTCCTAATAGATGACGAAAAATTGTTCCATGAGATGAATCCATACTTTCTGCGATCTGATCCACTGTCAATTGAGACTCTGGCTCCGCAAGACTTTTAAAAACGTTATTATCAAATTTAAAAAAGACGTCCTGAACGGGGGTTCATCATAAATGTTGCCGTTTCCAACTTTTTCTGGGCAGTCCTTACACTGATAGTATGTTCATCATGTACACTATTCATTTTTATTGCTGTAGATCTGGCAGATTCGCCACACGAAAATAAAATATATAACACACGTTTGTATTGATTATCGATATTCATTTTCTATGGGTATAATATGCATCTGATGTTTACGAAAATTAGTGACAGACAGACTAAATGCATCAATTTCGACCGGTTCGAAATCTAATGTTAAATTGTGTTTTATTTACACTATTTTAAAATTTACAAAAAATGCGCACGAGCTTTTGGACTGATCTGATACTTTGAGATATGCATTTCAACACATTAAAAGAAGGTAGCCGGTATGTCGATTCATACAAACTAATCGTTCATTTGTACTAGTGAACAAATCATTTTAGATCAATAAAATTACGGAAAAAAGCTTTTGCAGATAAATCGTTCGGTTGAATGCGAAATACATATTTGAATTAAAGAATTTGATGTAACTTATTTTTAATTGAATAAATTAACGTTCTTTTAGAGATTTGATTAATTTCGTTCACAGTGTCAAAGAAAGGAGCGAACGAACCAGCATCTTCGAAGTAAAGCGGAGCGATGCATGCCCAGTTTGAAATAAATCAGCAAATGCACACTCGAATCGAAGGATTCATTTGACGGTGCATTTTTCTGGAAGGTTTTAGGTGCATCGGGAGAAAAGGAGACGGCGGGGAAGAGAGACGCTGACCGATCGAAAAACTTTGTAATCGGTTAGCCCCCCGCGGCTGGCGGCTCTTTGACCCGATATTTGTTTTTCTCTCGTTTAATTACCGTAAAATATATTTTAGAAAATGGGAACGAAATTAAATAAAACGAACACTCGTAATGGGCTCCGAACACGAGATCGCTCGACAAATTAATATCGACTCTTCTCTTCGGACCTTCACAAAAAACCTAGATAACTTTTGACAAGTTCAGTCGTATAAAACTAGTCTTGCACTTGCGCCGACAGACGAAACATCTAGAATGTTTATTTATTTTTTTTTTTTTTTTTTGCGGTGGCTTTTAGCGATCCCTTTTATGGAATCATTACCAACCATTTTGACATGGTTTTTCATGGCATATATATGTTTTTAAAAATGTGGTTGCCAGCCACATCTCCTGTGGGATTCGAACCCGAGATAATCGAGTTATGAGTCCAACCGCTTAATGCGGGACTACCTACAGGAACAAATGTTTTTTAGAATGTTTATAAAAACTATATTAGCTGTTCTCCTCTCGCTTCGTTGAAAAATATCATCAGGAGAGATGCTCATTGCAACTGAGACGATTATTGAAGCTTTCAACGAGCATGTTAAAAAAAGCGACACGTAAATATTTGTCGATTCTACATTTAGATAGTGAAGTAAACATTTGATTGAAAGTGGTCGAACAATATTGCAATATCTTACACGATATTCCATAATATTTGACATATGGTAGTTTGCTAAGATTTTTAAATTACTTGTTTCTTACTAATCGATTCAATGTCTATTTTGTTGCAGGAAAATCTAAGATTATCTAATATTTGAGGATGAAGCTGTTTTATTTGTCGTTTTTTGATTTCAGGCAATGCAGTCATTCATCAGATTCAGATTTACATGTAAATTTTATTGCACATTTTGATCCTTATTGCTTAATATATTTGTTTCGATGCAACCAATAAATCGAGACAATTTTTTTGTATAAGAAAGCAATTATTGACTACGCTGCCCATATCTATATCATAGATACCAAAATTATGGGTCGCGACCTACAAGGGAGTCGCGACGGGTTTTCTGTGGAGTCGCCAATTTATACAGTCAACTAAAAAAATATTCACTACAGGTTTTTCACTCCAAGTTGGACGTTTTACAAACCAAATAGGACGTTTTCAATATCAAATTGGACGCTTTACAAAAAAAGCTAGAATTTAAAAAAATATATTCATATAAGTACTATATATACCGTCAGGGTAAATACCTACCCACATCTTTTATTCTTATTTGAAAAACTAGCAGATTTTTTTTAAAATGCGGTATGGTTAATTTTGGACAATGCAAGTATTCATCACACTCGAAGAAGTGCGCGAGCTTATTGAACAGTCAAGTTATACACTAAGTTTTGCTAATTAACTAACTAATTAATGCTGGTAATTTCATATACATATTTATGAAATATTTGTATGTAGCAGTTTGTACAAGTTAGGATTGCAATAGACTCAATTATTAAATCTTCCAAATTTAGAATGTTTGTTGTATCCGCTAACAAATTCCTAGCAGAAAATTTCTCTTTCGAAAATATCTCTGTGATAGGATGCATCATTGGTGAATATGGTGGTATTTTTTTTAAATTCTAACTGTTTATAAAATACTATAAAGTGTCCAATTTCCTTTGAAAAACGTCTAATTTGATTTGTAAAGCGTCCAGTTTGATATTGAAAACGTCCAATTTGGTTTGTAAAACGTCCAATTTGAAATGAAAAACCTGTATAATGCAATTTTAATTTTATTTAAAAAAAGTAAATATTCATAAGAATATCTGAAATTCGACTTTAGTAATTTGACTAGCGATAATATAGGGAAGCCATAATGCGTATTGTGCAAAGTTGTTTTCAGTCTTGAGTCTATGAAACCTTCAAAACTCAAACGTCACTCGGAGGCGAAGCATTCAGAACACACTAAAAATAATTTGGAGTTATTTCGTCGTCACGGAACTAGTTGCAAAACTTCAGAGGCTTGATCGAACGGGACGTTTTCAGCCGTCGAGCACAGCATCAGTGCAAGCATCATATAAAATCGCATTGGAAATTGCAAATCAAAAAAACGAGTAGATTTTGAATAAGATCAAGGTCTCACCATTGTTTTCATTTCAAGTTGACAAATCGAAAGACGTAGGCTCGTATACGCAGTTGCTTGTCTTCGGGAAATATATTCATTCAGATGATATCAAGATGAGTTCCTATTTTATAGTGAACTTGAAACTACTTCAAAAAGTTACCACGGAGAAGATAAATAACGTTTTGAGACTGGAGGAATTAAAGTGGAAAAAACGTCTGTGTGGTTGGTGCACTGTCTATGCCCGGGTCAAAATTTCTCGTCGGCAAGTCTCTTCCGACTCCTCTGCGAGAGGTACTCGATCCGCTGATAAAAATTGTTATTTACATCAAATTTGGAGCTCTCGACACCCGTCTGTTTAAAGAACTGTGCAAAGACATGGATTCTGATCACGATGTTCTTCTTTTCTATACTGCAGTACGCTGCTTGTCGAAAGGAAGCGTTGAAGTGAATCGTGTCTCCGAATTGAAAGATGAAATCAAGTTGTTCCTGCAAGTGCAAGAGAAATATGACCTTTTGGTATACTTTAACGATAAAGCTTCGTCAAAAAAGTAGCATATTTAGCAGATATAACAGCGAAATAGGTTTAATCTGAAACTTCTGCGAAAAGTAGTTTTTCAACTTTTCATCGTTTAAAAGAAAAAAAAATTAAATATTTAAAATTACTTTAGGTTGGTGTTGACAAAAAGTCATTCGTAAATTTTGAGACAGGTTAATAGCATGCAATTTCAATAATCGCATTAAATTAATAATTAAATATTTTTTGGGGGAAAGAAAAAAATAAGAAAATTATTGTCTGGATGAAGTTTAAATTTGAACATAAACTTTTATAACGAGATACACGATGCTCGACGCCCGAGCAGGATTAACGTAAACGGCGTCAAGCATACAAATTATCCATCGGAATTAGATCTATAAGTTCTGTGAGGTTTTCATTTTTCACTAGCGACATTTATCGAATCGATAATGTTTCGAAATATTTCTCAGTTTCAATGTTCTTTTTTTTCGTTACGATTTGTCCAGCTCGTATTATCAATTGAACTGTTTTTATTCCCTCGGTTCGAGCAGTACTGTTATCATTTATTTTTGTTAGAAATTTGAAACGTGGTCCTGAACCAAAACTAATATCGTCACATCTAAGCACAAATATTTTTTCAAACATACGACAATCTTCATGTTGAATATTTAATAAAAGTGGAAATACCATTGCAATCTAAGATATCGTCATTAGGTTCGAGCGAGGTCATCCGAGGGGAGTCCGCGAGGCGCCTGATGACATAAATAATGAAATAAAAAAGAGAAAGGACGAAGGGCCGAGCTGATGGCGTTTAGCGCGATGCTCAGCAGGACGCTCTCGGCTCCATAAAAAGCTCTATTCGTAAATAAAGGTACGCCTCCTTCGTCCGGAGCAGAAGGAACGACTCGCTTCCTTCGAACGCTTCCGACCTCGTCCACACGCCCGCGTTTTCGCGACACCCTCTCGTTTCGTTTCGTGCGTGGAAAATCTTTTTATATCTATCGAAAGACTTATATCATAGCACTCTCAATCGAAATATGATGTATCGTTTGCATTATTATTTTAATTATAAATATTGCTTTTTCTGGAGTTTCAATATAAGAACAATTTAGATATTTTGCAATAGAGCCTATTTCTAAACAGTGAGAGCTTTATACTTACCGAATTACAAAAAACTGAATATTAATCGAGTAATATATTGATGGATATGCAAAAAAGCAATTTAAATCGTCAACTCAAAAGGAAACGAGAGAAAAAAGAGTACTTCGTGTCGATTCAATGTAGAGTCGGACGGTCGCCAACGGAGGGTAGAAAATGGAAAGCTCGATAGTCGGTCAGATTGCAGCTTTCGCAGAATTTCCAGATTGTCAAAAAGTAGGATCAGATGAGCACGAACATTGACTCTAAGCGAAAGATACGAAAGACGATAGAACGGCGAGGTTCCGTCGAGGTGGCGAGTCGGAAGACGACGCCCATAAATCGGAGCGAGGGTTTAACGAGGGGCCCGACCCCGGGCTTTTCGACTTCCCGAGCGACGATAAAATTCGAAAAGATCTCGCATGGCCGACTTAAATTATGTTTGTTTTAACTATTAAAATAAATTGCATTATTTAAACGTATAAATATGTAAGGCCCTAATTGAATGACCCCGATCCTTTCTTCGGTAATTTACGAGCGCCATATATCAAGCGTCCAACTCGCGGCGATAAATATTAAAACGCAGCCGCCGAGCGCTCTTTATTTATGCGTTCCTTTTTTCCCCGAGCCGGACGGGAACTCTCGGGAAGTCTCTCCCTTCCCGACCGAATACCCCCATCGTCATTTTGCACTTTTCAATTTTAAAGCCGATCCCCGCGAAACAGATCTCACGAGAGACGATTCCGAAAATCGCAACACTCGTTCGACTAATCCGTTCGGTAATATTGCACTCGGACGTTGATATCTCTGCTGTGCGCGTTGGCTTCGATCGTTTTCGGTTTTTAGTTCATCTCCGAAGCTGCGCTCGTTTTCTTTGCCCGCACTTCCGTTCCAGGATTCGCGGAATCAGAGATAACTTTTCCACTCTGTTCGAGCTTGAATTCTAGAATCTAGAAGAATTTCATCTAGAAATAAACAATACATTCAAAATCGGATTCGGCGAATTCGGTCCGACTGAAGCTCCAGCGATTTTAAAAACATTTTCCAATGAGATATCAATCAGTAAATTTGTCATTATCGTTGCAATATAATTTCCCCACTATGGTAATCGTTCACAACGAAGGTTCGCGTACTGTCATAATCCAGGAGAAAATTGATAAATTTACATGTTGAAATATATATTTTTTTTGATATCATGATTGAATATTTTGATCAGTCGTCAATAATCAGAAATTGGCTGATAATTAGCGATCGACTGAGAAATATCATCGAAGAACACAAGAGGACCGGGGACAATTGTCCCACTGCAGTTGTCGTACGTTCTTTCGAATGAATTATATTCGAGTATGTTATCATTGTTTTTTTTGCAACGCGATTTAGTTCTCGTCTGGGCTTATCGTTTCGTCGTTCTTTGAACGACGGTTTTCTTCCGTCGATGTCTCTGATTGACGAATTATCTCCGTTTGCCTCTCCTGCGATGAATCATGTTCAAAATAAATAAAGAAATTGATAGAAAAATTCAGGTCGTCGACGAGAAAACTCATCGAACGGCTCTTTCTCGCGATGTCTCTTCGACATTCGCAGTGCGGGGGCATCGCAACGGAAAGGAGGGAGAAAGCAGAAGGAAGAAGAAGAGACTGAGGAGATAAGAGGCTTAATTGCGCTCGATTTATACGCCGTCGATGGTAATCGGGAGCCTCCTCGATTGAATCGTCGGGCTCTCCGGAGCGGGCCCGGAAGGGAAGGGCTCGGCCGGGAAGGGCGCAGAGCCCCGTCGCACGAGAGCGGTGATATTTTTCAATTAAGGCAAAAGTATGAAAGCGTAATTAATTGTAATGTCAGCTCATTAGCATGTTGGTGCGCTTGACGCTTCACAAACGAGCTAACATAAATAGTTATTTGTTCTCCTCGGAAGGTCGGGCTTTGATCTCGGCTCCGCGCTCCGCCTTCGCTTAAATAATTAACTTAACAAACGAATGCAATAAATTTTAGTTAAAATTCAATATTTATGTATCTCAGGTCCGCGGCTCGCACGCGATGGCCCGGGCGCGGCTTTAAAATTTACTCGCCCGGGATTCCGATTTCGAACGACAGTCCACCGTTCTGCCGATCGAGACGTCCCTCCGGGAATCTGTCTAAATTCCAGTTCGCGGAGCTCGGCGAATGGAAAAAATGGCAAATCGAACTTTCCGAAACTACATCGGGGAATAGAAACGAATCGATCGCTCGAGAGAGACGTCGGACGGAAGACAGCGAACGAACGTCGCGACCGATCTCAAAGTATGGCGTTCGGCTTCGGAGCCCTACCGAGCGAGGCGAACGCTCAAATCAGCGTCTACTGTGAAATCTAAATCAACGAGATTATAAAATTGGCGATACACGATCGTCTTATTTTTAAGACTAGCTTGGAAAAGAGCCTTTTTTAAAAATCTGAAAGCTTTTCTTATTTCTTCCATTATTGCGTCCGTTCATTGGTTGATTATAAATAACGGGCAGTTTGATTTTCAATTTATTTATATTATGGCTTTTCTACTCGGCAGTCTTCCATCGAGTGTTATCGTCTTTTCCTAACTCGAAGGGTTTTTGCCTTTCAGCCTTCTCACTACTGTGCCACCGTCGCTCGAAATGAGTATGCTCCTACTTCAGTGCAATTTTCTTTATTTCTTCCGTAACACTTTAATTTTTGAGGTCCTCGTAAATGTCACCGTTGCAGACTTCTCTATACATTGCTTCATTTTTTAAATGATTATATTTATATCGCTCGCTTTAGTATACCTCCAAAGTTGAGTGTCTATAGTTTCATACGCGTTAAGTAGTCATTTTGGTACAATACTGTTTACATATTGGTAAATTAAAAACGACTACTAACATTTGTTTTTTAATTAAATTTAAATTCAAAGCTGGTTAGGTTAGGTTTGTTAGTTTTCATTGTGTCGAAATGAACGCGTTTTCAATTCACCAATATGTTTGCCCCCCTCCCCCCCCCCTTTAACAGGATAGTACCATTATTTTTACATACTCGTATTATTAACCAATTTATTATCAAAAGTTTTGAATTCGCCAATAATATTTTCTAGATTTTATGTTCTTCTTCTTTTTTAACGAGCTTTTCTCGTTGAAATTATACATCTAGAGTCGTGTCAAGATGTGTGGCTGTATTTTTGGATGGAATCTTTTATTGTCGATTTTAATCGGTACGCGTACAGAATTCGCATAATCCATTGTAACCTTCTTGTCGACTCTTCTGCCGGTTTTTATTTACTGATATGACTGTGTTATGAGTAATTGTTATTTATTTGCTTCGTACGATGTCGCCGGTGGAAGAAACTCAGAAGATCGGAGCGAGTACCCCGCCCTGTGGTACTTCAGTTTTCGTTTCCTTCAGTTAGGATTCTATTTCTATTATAAATAGCCAACTTGTCAAGTGCGATTTCAGAAATGTAAAGCGATTGCCGATCCATTTTAAGTTTAAAAAAACAAATCTTATGTAAATCTAAAGTACGCCTCTCGAACGTCGACAGAGGAGCATTTAAATACACTCAGTTAAAATCTTTTCAGCCCATTCTGATGAAACATTTAAATTCGAGCTTTTTATTATGAAATTTGTCAAGGGTGAAATTGCTAAACGGGAATCGTGAGCACATGTATTTTCTGCCCGTTTAGAGCTATCGACGGTGCTTCCAGAGAGGGACGCACGAGGGGGAGAAATAATGGAAACGACTCAAAACCCAAACAGAAGGGGCGGAAAAAATAATTGGATTTTAGGACATTTTTCATTCGCTGCTAAATAAAAACGAAGAAAACGTTTATCTCGTTGGATTTTCGAAATATTTTTGGGTATTCAAAGAAATGATTTAAATCATTTGATCACTTTCAAGTTATGATCGATATCTCGATATGTTTGAATATTGTCAAGACAGAATTGAGTTGCAGGATACTATAGAAGTCGTATCCGTTGAGTTGAATGACTTCGTCCATTTATTTAGAAGATTTTACTTCCGCAGATGATCCGTTCCTGTTCTTTTTTCAAACTACTTTCGCAGACAGTGAGTAGATTAAAAGAAGATAGCAAATCGCGAGCTGACTATAATTTGAATTGGAAAACGATGCATATTTGTTTCAAGAAGCATTTTGTCCGAGAGCTCGCGGATCGAGTCCGCCGGGGAAGAGGCGGGCGATTCGGAAACTTCCGGATCGGAAACGCATCGCCGGACGAGAGGGGCGCAGAGGGCGACAGAGGAAACTTTAGGTCCTCGGTTTTCGAAGAGCGTTCGGAAAATCGTTTCCGGTGGAGATCTCGCGAGAGCCCGCGTTGCGGAAAATCGCAGTTTCGGAGGGTCGGAATCGGAAGCGAGTCGCGATTGGGCGGCGTGGGGGCGGAGGCGGGGCGGGCCGCGGGGCTCCTCCCCTCTCTCGGGGCCCACCCGGCTCGGGGCTCAGTCGGGCCGGACGCTCAGTTTCGGGATGTCTCGTGCTTCCTCGCGGCCGGCATGGACCTCAGCAAGCCGCGGCCGGCTCGCGCGCTGCTCTCCATCGCGAGCTTCGTCTCTTCCGAGCCCCTCGGCTCCCCGTCCTATCCTTCCGCACCTTCCGCCCAAGGTGAGACACTCCCACGGTATTTATCTAATTATACATCTAAGCATCGAAACAGTCCTCCGTCGCAACCGCTCGTTCTACTGCTGCGACTAATTGGCTAAAAACCCTCAAATGCCTATTAAACGCGATCGCTCGTTGCGGACAGAGCAACAAATAAACATATAAAAGGCAATATTTCAACCCTCATTAAGTATATTGCTCCGAGCGAACGGCCCGAACGGGAACAACTGCCGAGCTATAAAACTGTAGCGGATTGAAATTTGTACCAGGTGGTGTAAAAAAATAATGGTCAGATATTACAACTGTTTTTTTAATTGCCAATGCGCATAATTATGTCGGAGCCGGTCGTAAAATAGTCTCCGCTCTTCTCTAGCGGGTGGACTCTCGTGCCAAATTTTATACGCTCGATTAGGGGCGGAGTGAATCAGTGAAAATATTCTTCCGACAGCAGCCCATGCGAAGAACCGCGACGACGACACGCGAGGATTGCATTTTCAAGCTCGAGAGGAGTACGTAGATCGTTTTGATCGATAAAAATGCTCGAAATCATCCCAGAGAGACCTCCGTAGATGTTGCGAGACGAAGCCGATGGCAGTTATGCGTTTTCAAGAACGTCGGGGGATGAAATTAATTTTTAACACTCAAAGTATTTACCGAGCTTTTCGTTCCCTCGCCAATATTAATAAAAACACATAAATATAATTCGACGACGATGATAAACTGTCTCAAAAACATCGTTTCAGTTTTGTGTCGTTCAAAAAAAGGAAGCGTTAATTAATAAAAGTCAACACATATACGATATGTCTGACGACCGATAATGAAACCTAGATATTTATCTTTTTAGCACAGTAACAACAGCAACAGAATCATACAGATCGAGATCTGCGATGCATCCCTGACCTATGACATATGTAATATATCATAGGTCAAGATAAGATTACATATTACATCTGAAGTGAGATGGAATTAAATTAAGGTTTAGACCTAATTTTTCTTGCGTATTCTAACAAATCATTCAATTTTGATTGAAAACTTTAATAACATTTTTATATATAATATCGTATTCATTTTTTGTCTGAAACCATTATATGGATATGGTTGATGAATACAATCACTCATAAAAAAGTAACTGACTAAACCTTTCCGAAAAATACTTAAAAAAATATTTATTTGAACCTAAAATGCCTTTTAGCTTGCGAATAAAATTTGATTTTGAAAGCCTCACTCTGACACCGTTTTGCTGATATGACTTCCGACAGGGGAGTTCGACCTCGATCGTACTTTAGAGTTGTGAACTTTAAACGAGTAAAACGTTCCGATCGAAATTATATTTAAAAAAATGGTTGCCATCTTACGAGCACTGGCTTCTCTGCGGCGATAGAGTTCCGTGGATAATTTTGATTTCTCCCGTTTAATGATTTAAGAGGCGTCAAAGATTGAATTTAAAAATCGGCGATGTTCAAAAAAAAATATGTCGAGAGACAAGGGCCGCCGAGGACATTTATGATGAGCAATTTTCACACATCGAAACAACATTGTGGGCAAAATCGAGCTCCGTCAATGGAGAGAGTTGTTCGCAGCGTTTTATTACAAAGCACCATAAAGGTTTATTTAATCATTTATACAGGTGTGTTATTATTAGAAACCCATAATTATAAGCCATATTATTTTATTTGTACGCTTCAGTCGAATGCAGCCGCCGTTTTTACCTAATGCAATGCAACATTGTAGTATTTGAGATTGCATGCAAAAATTATGCTCATCTCCAGTTCTCGCAATCGCCTCAAATTTTATGGCTCACCGCGATCCGTCAAACGATCGTAACTACACACACGATATGTTTTCATATACGCATAGGCGTTGACATTTTTTCCTGAGAGTCTCCGATGCCTCAGCAATCGAGTGAAAAAGTGTTCATTTTTTTAAGATCCAATCTATGAACGATCGACAAAATCAACGAAGACTTTGCTTTGCGTCAGATGAATACAAATATTTTCTTGATATTCAAATCATCGTATTTTATAGATAATTATTCAACGAGCGTGTCGCATACCGTCGATCGTTAATTAAAACTCAAACGTCCCGACGAACAGAGCTTTCGGTTCGTCCCGATTCGCTCGAGATCGTTATTCAATTTTCATCCTCGAAAGTTTATCGCGTTCGACGAACCTCTTCGTTAACGTTGCATTTCAGTTTTGACATGTTAAAAAAAAGCGTTAAAACTTGGAAAAGCAAATATTTACCAGTAAAATAAAAGCCATTTTCAAAGGCGTCACGCGACGGAAAGACCGCCAATAAATAAAGATAATGCTGCTTTACAAAGTTAAATTAAGTTTCCTAAAGTTTCAATCGTACCGCTGACGGACGAGGACGATCGGAAGATTTTCAAAATTGAATCAGCCCCAGTTACGATAATTTATATATAATATGATTTGCCTGCCGCTGACAATTCCGACCGAATGTTGAACTTGTTCCATGCACGGCTACTATTCATCGTAATCTTTACGCAAAATAATATATAACCATAAAACAGTTCAAATGACATAAGCGTTTCAATACAGGCGCGATTGAACCAACCCACCCGAGTATGATAGTAAGTATATATAATATGTACATTATTTTTAAATCTGCTTCGTTCTGACCTAGGTTGGAAATGAAGCATTTACTAATTATTTTTGGACGAACAGTAAAAATACTACAACGCACGATCGATCGTTCTAGAATAAATGATCGTCAAGCGCAGATAATTTGCGCAAATCCCTTAAATTAATCATCATCATCATAGTGCAGCCACTAACAGTCCACTACAGAACTATGGGCCTCTTCAATATCCATTCATAGGAAAGGGGTTACATCCATTTCGTCTGTATCATACATTCACCTCCTCATTCGCTCGATATTGAAGGTAGCATTACCACCGAGTTTTATTTTGAACGCTCACCCAACGGGTATCCTGAGTGAACGTATTGACGAACACTTTCGCGAACGTCTCGATAAGGAGTTTGGGGGGTTTGTAAAGACTGAGTAGTTTTCATAGGGAGGTGGTGGAAAACTACTCTAGACGACCTTTTTGACTCTACTGGAAAGGGCTTTCTGGAGTACAAGGAGTCCAGTCCCTCCTTTCCTCGCTAGGGCGTTGCCGGGGTAGGGTGAAGACATACGTGACGCTTAAGTGCATCTCGGATTCGCTCCTACACCAACTGAGGGTGTCTCCCCGTCACCGTACAACTTACCCGAGCGAATTCGAAACTGAGTGGTTTCGCCATTTTTTCAGGTTGCCCCTCTCAGTTCGGCGATTACAAAACGATATAGAAGTCAACGGAAGACAATGTTGTTTTTCGTTGCAAAGTAAAGATCATCATATGCATCTCCTCGAGGCCGTCCTCTTGGTGTTCCTATTGTCTTAAATTAATAAATATGGCAAAATTGAATTATAAATTAATAATGATGTATAATACCAATTATCTTTAAAATGAATCGAAATAAAGTTCAACAACAAATGTTGTCAAACATCATAAAAATGTAATTGCTCAAGAAATGTTTTTTTTAAAGAAAATTTGGAAAAATGGGGATTATCCCGAAGAAAATACGACATTACCATAGTCATCATCACCATAGTGATTGATTTTATTTAAGGGAGGGACCCTTGTGTTTTATCCCACTGATTGAAGTTTTCAGAAATTATCTAGATAATGATACAGATTAATAATTTTTATAATAGCAATAGTAATTTTGACATAAAAGAGTTGAATCTCGGACGGCAAGTACTCTCGTAAAGAAGCTTGTTTGTTATCGTCCTCTCTCTCGTTTGATAGCGCCGACGTGTGAGCAACGTTCATCATGAGATTAAACACTGATACCTTGACGCAAAGAAACTGTTCATATTCGAGCATTTTGCAGTCATCAATGGACCGAAAGCGATCGCTGTTAGTAGTCCTCGATTGTTTCACAATCGACGATACATCGTTGCTCAGTATCCAGAGAGTCAATATTATCCATACTATAATTTCTCCCAATAAAGGTACATACTAATGAAGACCTCGTATTGAAAAGACTACTTTAAAATTCATATTAGATTTATTAGGTCATAACTTTTCTAAAAAAAAATCTCAAGGGTTATTGATTTTTTCATCATAAATGTACCATTTTTCATCATCCGTTACAATGTAATTAAAAAGGACTATTTTTCGTGTCGTCAAGAAAGGTTAGCATGTGTTTTGTCGCTCATTTTTGTTGTGTTCCGTGAAGACGTGCGGTATTCATTCTACCCCCTGTATCACCTATCGTAAACGCCACCTAAATGCGTTTGCATGGTGATCCATAGAAATTCCAGTATTCTTTTTGTAACATCTTAAGTGTTTTACTAGCTTTAAAAAAACGCAACATATTAATACAATGTCAGATGTGGAATTCGTTAGTTTCGAGATTGGAAATTACATTTTTAAAAATAAAAAAAATCTGTCACACTAAAATAATGTTTGACAATAGTTTAATAAAAAAATGCATGTTTCGGTCACTGTGTCTGAACGGTCTCAAAATTTTCGAAAACTTTCGAGTTCCTCTAATACTATCTAAATACTTAATAATCTAGCTTAAATCACTGATTTCTTTATTTTTAATATAAAGAGTTGCAGAATAAACATATTATAATCGTAATCTATTAAAAACGTCACAATTTTATCAACTTTCAATATTTTACTTTAAATTTTTCATAAAGTTATATATTAATTTAACACGCTGTCTATAAAACAGAGCATATTAGACATAGCAAAATGCATCGATTAGATTCTCATAACTATTCACGCTGTCAAACTTTTCACGCTGAAGTTTTTTAATTACACTAAACTTAAAAATATTAAACCTAATCTGGAGAGTTCATAAAGAGATATGTTTTTTAATGTGTGCGATGGTGCTAGGTATTGTCGAATTATTCAAAGTGTGTCTTACGCATTTTCATGATCTGAAAATGGCATAGTTTTCCCTCAGTCGTTCGCTGCTCTAAATGATGGATAAACCTTCTCTACAATCGAACCCGGTCATTCTGTTTATAAACAAACTGCTCCAACCTGGACCCTGTACGAGTGCCAGTATTTCAATGTTTTGGCGCTTTGCTTTAGTTGTCCATGAAATTTTGCATTATTTGGATCTAATAAAGTTACTTTTCAACTCTATAGAGATATTTTCGGGGAAATTATTTCAAGTAAAAAGTAGCTGCCAGTGCTATAAATTAATGTATTGTAAATTTTGTTCAAGTTTAGCCGGTTGAGATTCGTCATAAAAATTTAAGGCAAGTAAAGGGCTTCCATAATATAGATAAGCTGATAACACTCAGTCTGACTTCGTATGGTATAAAACATCTCTCGATAAGTGCGCAGTGTTTGTTTTCACTTTGAACATTTTTTTTTATTTGTGTTCGTCTTTTCGCAATTCCGTCCAAAAAAATCCTACAAACTTATCGAGTGGTTGATATGCTATTTTTCATTTAATATAGCGACGCCGTTTGAGCGGCGCATTTGTGCTCAGTTGAAAATATAGTCTATTCAAAAATGTTCAAAAGTTATGGATGAATTCCAATCGTCTCTGTTCGTTTCGATCGTGCAAATTGTCGAAGACCATTTCACAGCCCACATGTCGAGGAACGACAACGGCAATCGGTCATCTGTCAGGGCATTAAAGCTCGGCAATAATAATGCATTGTCACAATTTGAACGTCCGCTGGCTAACTTAATTGCGTTTTCGAGCAATATTAATCGTACAAAGGAAGTCAACAATCGTTTTCATCGCAGGAAGGCAACATTAATTTATCACAGGCAAGATTGTGCATCTTCTCGCACCCTTCTTCGTTTGCGTCCGAGTCGCTTTTTTCGCGTAGTTCTTTCTCCGCATGAAACTTGCATATTTGTTTATACGGTTGAAATCAGTTTAGATCGCGAAAAAGCGATAGCGACGACGAAGATTTCGCGCTCCGCGGGCTTCCGGCGAGGAACGAGCTCGGGATCGATTCGTAAGATGCTTTACAAAAATATGTAAGAATTTGAAGAATTTCAAATGCGTCTTCGACAATTAAGGCTGCACAGGCTTTAATAAGATAGGCGGTGGTAATTAAGTCAACGTTAGAAAGAAAAGGTGCTCGGAGCAGGTAATTCGTTTAGGGAGCATTAAAAGCGATAATAATACAGCGGGGACTGCATAAACAAGAATTGTGGCACTCTGCCCATGGCTCGAATCAACAGTGTTGTTCTGGAAAATTTACGAGCTGTATGTATTATGTTAATAAAGGAACGAGAAAACGAGCTCATAAATTATATCGTATGAGGGTTTACCGAGAAAGCGGTGGCGAATGGGCATCTCTCGCAGTGCGTCATCGACACCCACCTCTGGACTCTCGGGACTTGAGGACCCACAGCCGAAATGTGTAGACAGGATCCAGATAGACTAATTGGTGCGCGTGTCGCCACATTCCTTCTCACTTAAGAATATATGTACTCTCATACTTTACGAAATGTATTATAATTATACATAAATTTAATATTAAATTATGTTTCGACATTCGCTCGCATATTGGCGATCGCTGTTGTCGTATTACACAATACGCTATTCCAATTATTCAGTTCAGATGATTATAAAATTCTATCAAGAATTAAAATCGTATCATGATTTTGTGGTTTGTGTTCGTTTATATTCAGATGCTCATTTATGTTCATAAAAATAACACGCATTCTACTAAAATCTTTTGTGTGTGAAAACCGTGGCGCATGAGACACAAAATGGGTTTTATTAAATTAAAACGTAATATATTCTCATTCATAGACGATAGCGATAATCAAAATATGAAATTGACACTATCGGTCAAATACACAAAGCATTCAAAAGTGACTCATGATGTGACGTTTTTTTCTTCTCAAATATTCATGGAATTGTTTACTTCTAAAAGCCATCACATATCTGCCTTCGTATATACAAAACGATATAAAAGTGTCCGAACCGCTCCTCGATCGTAAATTATATCTGGATTTTTTTCTAGAAAATCTCTTATCAAAGGTCGTTCAAGGTTTATTTTGGAACAAACACTATAAACCATGAAAATATTTGGTCACGATAAATGAATCAAGTTCCCTGTTAATTTTAGATACTAGGCTGCAAACAGATTTAAAAAAAAAAACAAAACAAAACAAACGTACAAAATGCACTAGAAAATACAAATAATATTAAAATGTCTAGTATGTATGTGATAAAAATATACTTTTTTGCGAGGGACGGAGAGCAGAGTCGCTATCGGTAGTCGCAGGACCACCGCGAAGGATGCCCTAATGTAAACAAATCATCGCGTTATCGTCGTCTGGAGTTTCTTCGCCAACTAATAGTTTCCAAGTAATGCGGTGAGCGATCTGGCTAATGGAAAACTTATCACTTCAAATTTTGGGAAGGATTTAAATATAAAACGACTGAGCTTTTACTGGATATCTTTAGAGTGAACCACCGACGATAGAATTACATCATAGGCGAGGGTGTTCTTCGCTTACTAACAATCGAACCGTAATAACAGTCTATCGATGAATATTAATGAAGGAAGATTCAGCCACTATGACCCGTTGGATCGTGTGTTTTTTTATATTGCAAATACATACAATTTTTATATTTATTATAAATGGAACACTAGATATTATTTTTTTATTTGCACGATTATGTACTCCAAATTGTTGTAAACAGCACATTTTGAAAACAACATAAGATATACTTTTTTCATATCATTCTAATCTAATCATAAGATGTAAATCAAATTTCATTAGATCATCTAATTATTAACTTTCTTAATATTTTTGTTTAGCGTCCAATTTGTTTTGTAAAACGTCTAAATTGATTTGTAAAGCGTCCAATTTGATATTTTGAAAACGCCCATTTTGGTTTGTAAAACGTCCAGTTTGAAGTCAAAAACCTAATCTTTTTACAACCTAATAGCTATATAATAAAAATAATATTTTTGAATATTTTAATTCTATGGCAGTTTAATTTTTAAACAAAAAATAATTTATTTAAAAACTTTCATCATTTAATATCAATACCTAAAATATGGGTACTATCCTGTTAACGAGGGGCAAATTTATTGTTATTAAATAAATTAATGATTTGCCCCCCGTTAACAGGATTGTATCAAAATATGATTATATTAGACGGTTCACTTATAATCAATCTTATATAGAGAGACTTTGAACTATTCATTATAAAAACCAGATCCACGCCATATGTATAATAAACGAGTTGTTTCGTTTAATTTTTAGCAACAAATGTTACAAAGAACTAATTTATGCTGAATTATTCATCGGTATCGATGTTCATCACGTTGACATATATTTCGTGAATCTGAAAAGTTTCGTGAAGAAATACTCATTGTTTGAAATTTATGATCAATATTTAGTTCCATAAGCATCCCCTTTTGAAAAAATTGTGTACCTTTACAATGGGAAAAATTAGCATATTAACAAAAAGCATTCTGTTTGGTTTACGGAATGTAGACTAGTCAATATGATTCATATTTTTAATTATCTCTAATTAATTGCTAAATTATCCGATATCGCGAAATTCTCAAATATATTTTGATTCAATCCATTCATTTCATTACTGATATTTTCAAATATCTCTGGATCGTGGAAGTAAATTAATGCCAGAATCGTTAACTTTTCTATGGAAACCCAATCTCATTTCAAATATAACAACTCTTATAAAATAATCACATATTTTGGTGATTTATTTTAATCACGTGTTTTTTTCACGGCCGTTCTTCGTTATTTTGTATAAGTTCTAATTTATGACAAGCGTTTAAATTAATTATTCATGTTTCGCAACCGAAATATTATGTTGCACCTTTTGAAAATAAACAGCATCAGGTTCGTTCGGCATTGTTTATTATGCTTCTATATAAACATGTGAATTTATCGCTTCCAAGTCAAATTTTATAGTACATCAATTTTTATAATGTAGGCTCTTTTCATTAGAAACGCTCAATATTTGTTAGGTTATAGTGGCCATGTTTTTAAAGCATCGTCTATCAAATTTATTGTGAATCGTTTAGTAGCACATGGCAAATCACACGAAGGACTATGTGTGTAAATTATCAAAAATTATTTTTAAAATCAACGCTCCGTTCCAAAAAAGTTCCGCGTATTTTTATCCTCGCCACAACATATACAAAAATTAAATTAACTCTTATTATGTAAAATTTATTATAACTAAAATATATACTTGTAATTAAGATAAGGATAGTAATCTAAGACTTAAATTGTTAATCTATTTTTATGTAATTGTGTATATTGATACACCATTTTACCTTGCTATATTATATTTATTGAATAAAGGTTTATAAATAAATAAAATATCCTCGCCACAACTGTTCTCCCGAGTCGACCGTTCGACGTTTGATAGCCAATTTCAAATCGACCGTTCGTCGCTGTGACTGAGAGTAGGGGAATACCCGAGACAGTCAATTTCTCGTCGTTCACAAGAGTTTGGACTAAATGTGACTTCAACTTGGTAAATTTTGCAATGGGAAATTTTGTATCCAAAAAATGTCTTTAGTGACGAAGTGCATTTTTCGATGAATTGATGCGTGAACAGGCAAAATTGTCAAATTTGGGACAATTCCAATCCACATGAAATACACTAACATTCATCCCGAGAGCTCACCGTTTGGGGCGGATTTTAGTCCGGAGGAATCATCGGTCCGTACTTCTTTCAAAACAAAACTGACATTGCCATAACTATCAACGGCGAGCCAGAGAGATCGATGATAAGCAACTCTTTGTGCCCCAGAAGCGACATACCCAACTTGTTTTGTTTGAAGAACCTGAATTATTCGCAACTGGCGATTATGATTTCTGATTATGAAATATAAATATTGCATACAAAGATTTTTAGCCTAATATGTAATAATTGAAATAAAACTAAACTAAAATACGGTTAACGTATAAAAAATTAGCTCTTTCCATTCGTGTGTCGATATTGTGTTGCCAAAAGGTTTTTGACTACCGTTCGTATTTTTTTAAACCTAAAAATGCATTCTGAACACTCTTCCGACTGTCATAATTAGTCAAAATCGCTATCGTCGGATCTCTTTATTAAGGTGTTTCAAATTTCTGAGAAAGCATGGATATTTTTATGGCGGAATAAATGCGTTTAGGACGTATCTTTTGTTTCTTAATCAAAAACAAGACCAGTTTGAACGTGAGAAATTTCTACACATTTTTTGTCATATTTAGAAACCAAATAAAACAATCCAAATAGAATGCAATTTGGCAGAAACGTACTCACATGCGGTGAAGCTTTTTAAAAACGGAAGCGGTTGTATTCGTATCAAAAATATTTACACAAATATTTATTTTATGCAATAAAAACTGATTTCTCTTACCTTTTGAGGAGTGAGCAAATTTAAAATCGATGAAGTCGTTGATGCCATAATCGATTTTCCCCGATTACTTTCTATCAGCTCCTATCAGCGTAAGACAATCTCCAATTCGAGACAGTATATTGTAAATAAACACTGTTAATAGCATACAAGACCACGTCATTTCTTTACATAAACAGTACACAAAAAATCGATTCAGTTGCTCCTCCTTTAGAAGGAAATGATAATTGGAGAAAGACTCGCCCCGAACAGGAAGAAATTAAATAAACAAGCACTGTTGATAGCACAAAATATTCGGTCATTTCTTTGCGTAAACAAATAACACATTTGAAATCGAAATCATTATTAGTCAATAAATTTGGGCTAACAATCTATACGATCGTGCGATGTATGCGGGGAAGCTCTCCTTCTCTGTCTCCCGAACTGCGCCACGTCTGTCTCTGTCTCTGTCTGTCTCCGAGCTCAATGTACAAGAGTGCTCTTTCTGAAAAGTGGAGGGGGGTGGGGTGCCAGGCCCTAGCGCAGTAATCCTTCAAGGGTTAATTTCCTTGAGAAATCAGAATTTTTTTCGAGAAATGAGAATTCTCTGTTTTGCATATTTATTGAGAAATTCTCGAGAAGAAAAATTATTCGTAACTGCAGTACTGAATTTTCTTGTGAGCGTTTGAAGGACAACGACAACGTCTACGTCATCTCGTAGACGTTGTCGATACGCTACGGTTAGTTATCGAAGTAATACGATTTTTGTGCTTCAATTGTAAAAGATTTGCATACATTTAATTTTAAATAAAAATTTAAAACACCAGTTGGATAAACAATAATAAAAAGATAGTTTAATATAAAAATGACAGCGATGAACGTAACGGTCCCATTCATATAGAGTTATTTATATTCAGATATGTTCCGATGCCAATCGCTTAATGGTTGGATAGCCCATATGGAATGTAAAAAAGTGCGAGGGTTGAAAACTCTTATTTTTATAACGAAAAAAAAGTATCATTTTGATTTTAGTTTTTCAATATTTGTTAAGTTAGATTGTAAATGGAAAATCAAATTGTTTTTCAGATAGAAAACCTATGTTTGTAAATTGTACGTCTATTCGATCTTTTAAAGTGGGCTATTTAAATAGGGTTTGTATAGAACGTTGAAGTCGGATCGGAGGCCAGATAGGGGGTCGTTAACGCGACGCGGAAAATCTGCTAGATTTTCATTTATACCTTCGCCGAGTGCGGAGACGCGAACTTAATTAAATTCAACGGGGATTGAACCCAAACACGCGAATGCAACGAGCTTCGTGAAATTAGTCACTTGGACAAAAAACTGGGCTTCGGGATTGCACGTCATCACGTGCTTTTCACTACGACTAATTGAGACTTCACTCGAACGGCTTCAGGGATAAAAAACCGAATTTAAATGCGACCCTTTCGACGCCTCTAATGTCGGTCATGTTCTTGCAATAGTATCGACACTTTCTAGTTAATTTGGGAACGTGCTATCTTTTAGCAGAATCGAAATTGTCAATCGCAACGCCGACGAAGGCGATCGTCCGTTTATCGGGGAGAAGTCGGAATAGCGTGTAGACAATCAATTGACGGAGTTAAAATGATTAATTTAGATATGAGGTATAACGAGGTAATTTGAAAGAGAGAATGAAATAAGCGCATCGGAGCAGTGCGCTTAATGGGCACGTTTATTTTAGGTCCGTTCGTGAAGAGCCGTAGACGTGTCACGCTTATTTTTTATTTCTTCGTAACTTTAAGTAAACTTGTTAAGGTCGTAATCCGTAGGCTCGGTTTATATATAAAAGCCTCCAGGTAGCGAACCGTATAAAAAGCGACGCCGGTACGACTCGCGGCCGCGATACTCGGACGACTTTCATATAATTCATTTAAACAACCACGAAACCCTTCCGATCAGTCGTCGTCGACCCGAGAATCGACACTCTTTATTAAATCTTTCATGCTATACTTTTTATATTGATCTCTTTGAATGGATCAACTTTATTATGCATTTGAACAAAAATCTACAAAATAAACATTTACCATAAAATCGAACAAAGTATTAAAGTTTTATATAATCTCCTACAAATTTTTAATGTTTATTTTGTTTTCAAAATAATTCCTAATGGATGTCGATCACGTCTGATGAGATAAAATACATACCAAAATTGGTTGCTAAATAATTGAACAAGGATGAGTGTTTTTTTTTCAGAAACGCATATTTGCCAAATATTAAGGGATTTCCAATCAGCGAGCTTTAACAGTCAATAGTCAAATGTTTTTCTTTATTGTCTCAAATCATTATTTCAGAGTTTTATGCTATTACATGTTATATGAATTACACTAAAAATACTCAACTGTCACAGCAACTAAACTTATTTGTGTAATTTAACGTAACTTAGTGCAAGATCCTCAATACCAGACAATAAAATTTTCAATAAAGCTCATATTTATTATTAAAATTAACTATATAATACAGAAGAGTGTAGTATGTGTTTTGATATAAAAAAAAAAATGTATGAGAAGTGAAACTTCTTAACTCCTAGGAAAAACTGATTTTATGCATTGATTTTTTTCCATTTATTAAAGGAAATTATTAGCTAAAAGATGTGGATATTATTTTGTGTAATATATAATAAAATATGCTTGTTACTGGTGTAACGGTTGCTTTATGCTACGTATAGATACACACATAGCCGCGTGGTACATACGCGTAGCGTCCAATTTGTCTTTCCACGCCTATACAAGTAAAAATAGGGCTTAGGGCTATTTTTTTCATTTTGGTTTTTATTCGGATTCCATTTGTTATTATCGGTTTTGGGCTCAGCTGCGAATTATTTATTTTTAATTTTAAAAAAAATGTTTTTATATGTGTTAAAAAATTATTTTCTAGCACAACATGTTATTAGAATTGCACACGAATAATTTTGTCGAATTTATTCTCTTTAATTATTGATGATCCGTTAGTTAACGTATTATTTTCCACTTCTACTTATGCGTAATGCAAATTAAATACGTAGGATCAGATGAATATAATCAAACAAATTCCGCATAAAAATGGCAAATGTACAAAATATATCAACACGAAAATCAAATAAATTCTATTTTGCGTGAGACGTGTACTAAATATTAAAAAAATATATTTTGAAACGGTTTAGTTCTATTTTAAGGTTCCGACAAAAATAACGGTTAAATGAGTGAAACTTCTAAAATTAAAAATATGTAATAACTACTGTAAAAGTAAAAAAAATACATTCAAGTCAAGGGAAAAAATAAGTATCCTGTAAAATAAATTTGTTTTTTTAATTAAAAAAATGGGTTGCATCTTTAAAATCAATCTATGTTGCCGAATATTGTCTGCCAAATGACGCTGGGCGCTCATTTTTCTCTGTCATCATAATTTAGAATGCGTTTTTGACATATATTTCTCTAAAAGATGAGTGTCGAGGACGAACGGTCGATCCGTTTTCCACCCCTGGGTAGAGATTCCCGAAGTTTCTTTACATAGCGAACAGTGCCATAGGTAATTGGTTACGCTTGACGACTGTTTGTCATGCTAGCTGCGGTAATATGGATTAACCTATACAATACTTTTATAAAAAGTTTCGTTGTGTACATTTCTAGGAACGGGGAAAGCACTCAAACTTTTTGTAAGAACGATTTCGGTAATTTACCGGAAAATAAAAAGTGTAAGGATCGGTCTGTTTCGTCGACTGTTACAATTTTCAGGCCGACGGGGGCGAGCTTCGCGTATCGATATCGACGTTTGCGTCAATGGAACGATATAATATTCAATGATAAAATAATTTTGACAAATATCTAACGAAGAACGTCACAAACAAAAGTTGTCTGAATTCAAGAACTGAAGGTCGTAAAAGTTAAAGAATATGAATCGGAAAAGGTTGAAAATGAAATCGACTATAAGATGCGAAGGGCGTGTCGATTCTTGCATCGAAGAAACGTGTCGAATGTGGAGAGCCGTTTGTCACCGAAAGGTTCGCTTCGGTCGAGATTGAAAAGTTTTTTGTCGCGACGACGCGTAATACAGATGTCGGCTCGCCGATGCGTGCTTCCAAATCTTTTTTCAAATTTCGACGAGCTTTCGAGTTCGTGTAGAATATCGCCAGTCTTCGGGTATCCTGAAAACTGGATAAAATGTGAAACATGACGCAGAGAAAAGATGGGCGACGATGTTGAAATTATATACGGGTCGCAAACTACGCGACTTCAAACCGGGCGTTTGAAAAAATCACTTTGGCGTCTCGACTTCCTTTATGCTGTCGGGTCGAATTCGACACGCTTCGATTGGATATATTTTTTAACATTCGAACGATCAAAATTGTCGTAGACGTCTACCGTCGAAATCGATTCGATCTCATCGTCGAATACGTCTCGACGTCACGATCTCGAAAGTCGTCGACCAGTTTAAAGGAAATATGACAAAGCTCACAATAGAGTGTAAATTTGTCCACCACTTTTTTTCGATGATTTCAATTTTTACAATTTATGCATGCAAAAATCGCACTGCGAAGAATGTGTTTTCAACATGATGAATTGAATGATTTTGGTAAATTTGGTAAAATGAAGAGTATCGATGCAGTAAACTCATTCGTTGTAGGCATCACTGAAATTTTGTTTCAATTTCTTAGCCGGTTAAAAAATTATATCAATTTTACAAAAGAAGTTTTGCAAATTTTTTGCGAAAATTACCCTAACTTTTGACGGTAAAGTTTAATACGGAATATCGAAGCTCTAAGTAAAGCTCAACGCGGAACACCCGGACTGTGAAGCGTTAATATAATAGTATTCGCCTAGCGGCAGACTTAATATAAGTTTCCGAGTCGCTTATGAATTGTTTGTTCATTAGATCGTCGATAAATGAGCGTTGTTTTCCTGATTTTTTTAAAGCCGCGTGCATTTACGTCGTCTTAGTTTGCGGAGGAGACAAAACGAACGTCCGAGCTGAACGAGTTTTGGAATCGTCTTTATTAATTTGTCGATTTGGAAAAACGTAAGTCATCGTGGAAAGCTAATTGGGACGCTTCGTTTCGATGGAGGTTTTTTTCAAGACTTCAATTACCCGTCCAAATGTACAGTTGTATCGATGATGACCGGTAGGAATCCCCATTTGCGACGGCGATAAGTCAACAATCACATTCTTCGTGACAGTCAACCGTGCCGAAAGGCGAGGAGGGTCACAAAAAGAGCTGAAGAGACTTAGGTAATCGTACGATCGGTCACGGCCTAATATCAAAATATTTGAACGCGTTTATTGTTATTGAATCTGGCGTCCGGCCGGTACGGCAATGTCACGGCTATTGTGACAGTATTTGATTTTAATTATGCGTCCGTTTTACTTCGTTAGTCGCCATATCCGCTGACAGACGACGCTCGCTTTTTACCTTTTTTCCAATTACGCAGGACGCGAACGGCGCATCCCCGAGACGCGTTCGGAAGCGAATCCGATCCGGCACTGCGTCGACGCGCAGTCCCTCGAATGCCGTCTCATCTTTTTAATTGTCCAATCGCGACCCCCGTTCCGAATTAAAACGTTATTACCTAAAAATTTCGACAATAACTCGTCAATTCGAATCGACAGCTAGCGTTCGAGTGTCTCGTTTTCCTCTTTTCGATTCGATCATTTCACTAAATTACTCGGCTATCCCTGTCGACTGGAAAGATCGCTCAAATCTCTCGAGGTGCTGTTTATTTTTTAAATGAACAAAAATCGCGACTCGTTCCAAAAACGCCCGCTCGATAAAAAAAAGTACATAAAGTATCGATACCGACGATAAAATTGAAAATTGACAGTGCGAATGGAAAAATAATTTTTGCCACGAAAGAAATGAAATAATTAGAGGCCGCGAGAGCGATTACCGTAACGGGTAAACCGCAATTACCGTCGGTTTTTGATGAGTCCATCGTTAATTATGTCAAACGCCGAGCGGATGCATGTCATGAACGAATCGTTCGTGAAAGTATTTTTACCTTTTTTGAGCAATCGTCGAAGCCAATTGCGGTTCTAAAGCGGCTAATGAGCGACGTTCTCTAACGAAAGTCAATTATCGACCTACCAGAATTTAGAGCTTTTTCAATTCAACTCAGCCTCGACCGCAAACGACAGACCGCGCATACGAAACTCACCCCTGCCTCCTGTCGCAGACCTTACCTGAAGATTCGTATAAAATCCAAATATCTGATTTTTGTAAAGCTTTCGACACCTTTAAATATATTAAATTGCACACATTTAAAATATTGTTTCTGTTTATATAAAAAATATATACATAGAATTTTTTCTCATACCCAATATAGCAGATTTTAGGAGCTGCAGGCCCTTGAAAACATTTTGCACTTGCTGATCCCGAAAAAGTATCGTGATTTCGCGCAATTTTAAACATGATAATTTTTGATTCAAAATCGTATCTCCGTATATTAATCGTTTTTAGAATAATATCTAGTCATTTTGACAAACATCTAGTCGATTATAAATAAACGCTTGAAATCATTAGAAGGTTGCTTTTGAAGTTGGTGTTTTTAAAAAGCCATTTAGAGCAATTATTTAGATCTTTTAATGTTCGATCATTCTAGTTGGTCAAACCTGATAATCTAACAATTGTGAGATATATGGAGAATTTTGTAAAATATGCTATTGAATTATATTCGTTCACGACCCTAAACCGGGAATCGTTTGAAATATTTTATGTTTAACTTTTTTTAATTAATATATTAATGTATAAAACATATTACTGTAATGTATGATTTATAATATATGATATTAATCAATGTTAAATAGATAAAATTCATGATCTCCTTTTAATTAGTTCTCCATTTGGCATTAAAATTTGTTTGATTTTTGGAGATTTATTTTTTTATATTCAAACTTTAACACCTAAACAGTTAAGAAATTTAAAAAAAATTTATACGAATGAAACTAAAATATATAATGTATAATAAGAAAAACTTCCTCAGCTTATATTTTAAGTCATTTAAATTTTAAAAAATCAGTATGACAAATAATCAATAGTGAGAATCATATAAGAATTTCGTACAATATATTTTGTTAATCTACTACGATTCAGCGTCAAAATTCTGACAGGAAAAGATTGACGCATAAAAATAAAATTCTTATTTCTCACCTTTCATGTACGCTAATATTATTAATGCTTTAAATAAAAAGGTCATTTTTATTAGGAGATTATGTTTATATTAAATTTAAAACTATTTCCATTCATTCAGATTTATGAAGAAAAAGTGCAAATTTAATATGAAGATAAATATTTATACTAGAAGTGTATAATATACAGATAAATACCTAACTTTATAGTAATTTTAAAATTACGATGTAAGATAGATGATTCATTAGTCGCGTTCTTGTTTCTCTGTCCTACAAATACTTTTAAATTGATAAAATAATGATATATAAATTCTATTAAAACAAATATGAACGATAAAATGCGTCAAATTCATTAATGAAATACAAATTGACTTAATAGTAATGTTTCAAGCTGAATTCCGACATAGAGACCTCTGCCATTAATAGATTAGAACCTATTCTAAAGCATTGTAAATGGCAGTTAGTACTGTTAAATATGAATAACAAATGTATTTATAATAATGTGGAAGTGTTTATAATATTATTGCAATATCGTCTCCTTGTTTCTGAATCTTCGAAACATTCTTATTTTTAGGCTGTAGAATGTATATTTTATGATATTGAATAACAGTTAAGAACATCTATTTTACTTATATTGTCAACATCAAATCATGCTCAACTAGCGATGAATTTACTTACTGAGTTTTACACGACAAGAATTTACAAGATCATTTTTGAGGGGTTTTCTGTCTCTAATGATAACATGATCGTCATGAGTGAAAATATATATATTAATTTAATAGTAATTCGATATGAACATTTATTTAGGCCCGATTTTGCCATAGATAGTACATAGAAATTAAAAATAACAAGAAATTAAAAATAACAAGAGATTAAAAAAAACAACACGTAGAATGAAGGAAAATAATATATATATGGATTATTTATTGATTCCAGCCGTCTCCTAAATACTGTCAATTTTACATATTTCGAGGTAAAACCTTATTATAGATATTGTATTAATGTTGACTGCATATGAATATTTACGAAAACTGTAAAATTCAAAACCCCTGGGATTAACAAGATGCAATGGAGATTTAATGGTTCGAGACGTTGATAAAAGAAGTAATGTTTTACAATATCAACGAGCAGGTGAAGAAACGTGACGTCAACTCGGAACTTTTTTCCTCTATCGGACCGATGATAAGGACGATTATATGGAAAACTAGACCGTATGGTGCATTAGTAAAAAAATAGTTTTGGAACTAAACTTGACTCTTGGCGATCGTTCTCTTAGATATGATGAGGTAGGAGTGAAAATGAAATGCGCGGAAAAGGGCTCGAATGAGGTTCGAAAATGTGAGGAGATGGGTCGGCGGCACGCCCGTCGGTTTATCTTTCTCGTTTGGAGTGTAAACACAATTTTCAGGAAAACCGCGAGAAAATGAGCAAAGTGTGCGGTGAGATCCTCCGTGTGTACACACGAGGTGCTAAGAGAACGTCTGCAGACGGCCATTGTCCTAATCGGGTATCGACAAAAAACTAAACGGCCCGCCATTAAACAAATTACCCATCGATTACGGACGATCGCATCGAGCCTTTCCAATTCTCAATCCCGCTCCGTCAGAGGTGGGAAACTCCACTAACTTTTCATATCAATTGACTTTGTTTTTCGTGCCTAATAATATACCGAGAGAAAGACGCAGATGAAAAATATTTTTTAAATTAAAAACGTAACACCGCTATCGCCATATTAAAACTGCTCCGTTTTAAGTTTACTTTTCTATGGGTGAAAAGTGAAAAACGCGTCAAATTTGTTTCCAAAAACATCGAACAAAAATCATATTCAAATGCATAGTTTATTTATTTTTCGTAATTGGCACGATTATTCCAAAACGTTTTATTTCTTTGTTATGTTATATAATCGCAGAGCCTCGAGTAAAAAATTGAAATATTTATATAAATTATTCCCTTCCCTTCAATTATTTTGGAATATAGAGTATTTTTGCTCTTTCTTTTGTTTTTGTTTTCTCTGAATTTTGTTCGTGAAACGGGAACATGACGCATCGAAAACAGATAAAATTACTGATAAAGCTTTCGGAGAAGAATTTAAAAAAAAAATCGCTCCAGTAATATAAATCTCGACAATGCGGCTCGAGGAAAATCTAAAACCGTCACCAATGATATAGATTGAAAAGCCACAGCGGAAGAAATCCACTAAGTCGGTAGGATGTATTCATTATAATTCTTATATATCTTCAAATTATACATATCAAAATAAATATAAAAAACAATCTAGTTCACAAGTTACAACGAATCAATGATGAAATAAAATTTTCACAATTTAAAAAAAAATCTAACCAGATTATGATTTGTTTTTTTTTTAAATTTTCAAATTTTTTTATTTGATATTTGTATTATAAAATTAAGGTAATAGAAAAGATTTGTACTAGAATTAAAGGTCCTTTGGATATTATCTTCCGTATCGCTCGACTACACTTTCCATGTGCAAAGTGCATCTGTGTAAATATAAGTATTGTAGTAAACAAAGATGTGGTATTAAATTTAAACGGAATGCACAAATTGAGTTTAAAAAAGGCGCCGAAGAATGCATATCGCAGATAGTGCACTGAAAAGGTAGGAGGCGACGATGGTTGAGGATCCAAGACGAAAGCCATAACTGCGCGAGGAGCAATAAAAACCCGGAGATATCTATTTTATATCTGATTAAATACGAATCGTCGTGATTCCCCTCGACGAGTGTGCGTTGCGGTATCGAAGAACGTTACCAGTTCACCGAAAATAATTTATTTTTTACTTTTAACCAATTACACGAATTTGGAAAATTATCGGTTCCAAAGCATCGCTTTAATAGTTCACAACGAAACTACGACATGCTCGTATGAAAATTACCAGCTCCTCCTTCGGACTCGAAACGCTGATGTTTGTTTCCTTCGACGTTTTGTCGTTCATTTTACGAGACGAAAACGGCAGGGAGCGTTTGCTGCGATACATCGGGACGACTCCGGAATCGAATATTTCGATGGGCGAAAACGTCTCGGTTTTACGCAGGGCTGCAAGAATGTACGCGAACTTGTGCAAAGTGAGATCGAAAAGGATAATGTGGCGGCCATTACGAGACGTCGAAGCGCACAAAACAAAACATTTATATTAAATTACGACCGTGAAAATTTGTCTGTAATGTGATTAAATTATACGGTTGGGCGTGCGATCGACCGGATCGAGCCGTCTCAACTATCTCCTCCTTTCCGTTTCCGTTTTTCATATTCGCCTTCCTTCTATTCTAATAAAAGGACAACATGTTTTATATCTGAGTTTTATGTTTGTTCAGGATTGATTCAAGTCAATTTAGTTTTACGAATTTAAATCCGAAAATCTTCTCACTATCCAAAGTATCTAATCTCGGGAATATTAATATTTTTTTCTTCTGTGCTACCCAGGCGTAAAACTGTTGTATATTAATTTATAAGATTAGTATATGTTTCTTCCGTGCAATATAAAAAATGAATCAATAAAAAATATGTTTATAAAATTATCGAACTTCGCCATATACGAACGGATAACTACAATTTCAGAACTTTTCATGAAAATAATTTTAGACGTTGATAAAAAATAAACATTAAATTAACATAATTCAGTAGCGACAGTTTTACGTTCTTAGGTAATGAAAGTAAAATGTTGGCCAATTATCACATTTCAACGGCACACTTTTATCTTTCACCCTCTAACATTTATTGTACAAATAGATAGTGCAATAATTTTTTTCTGCTTAGATGTTCAAAATGCGCATAATTGTTTGGTTGGTTAATATAAAAACACTTGTGATAAATAGTAGTTTAAAAACATAATAATATTGATAGGACAATCGATCAATCAGGTGTTAAATAAATAAGAACACATAATTAAGAGAAGTTCGATATGTAATACATCGAACGCTCGGAAGTATTCAATAAGGTTGCATATTTATTCTTGTTGTTAATATTGATGCCGATTATAAATATGTATTGGATTATATAAATGACAAAATAGCTAATGGAAAAGCCGTAAAAATTATCATAGTCAATATGCGATACGGTTTTTCTAACAAATGATCGTCTGCAAGGCCAATGATCGATAAATATAGCAAACAGTGATTTTGAACAATCGTAGAGCATTCTAATATTAAAGCTCGATTAAATTATTTAATTTATATCAGGTCAGTCCAAAATTTCGTGCGCCTTTTTTGGGAAATTTCTAAATAATATAAATAAAACACAATTTAAAATTTTAATTAATGATATATTTTTCTTCGCTGTCTCCAATTTCTCGCCATCTTACAGGTAGCTTTTTAATTCCATTGCTGTAGAAAGACAAAAGAATTTAACTTTTCCCTAGTAAATGAAAAATGTAAGACACGAAATAAGCGAAAATCACTTAGGGCAATATCCGGGGAGTAAGCAGGATGCGGCAAAAGTTCCCAATTAAATTCACCCATTTTTTGCAACGTTGTTCGAACCGCATGCGTTATAGCGTTAAAAACACTTTCTTGATATTCATCAATCGTGGGTGCTTTTTAAACAATTCTAAGTTTAAACGACGCTGTAAATATCTGCATTAATAGTTTGATTTGGTTCTAATAGTTTATAATAAATCACACCATACATATCCCACCAAACACTTAAAAGGACGTAAAAACATATTTGCTGTTAGAGTTAGTTGCTTATCTTTATCTGTCCGACGGTCAAAAATGGCTCTCTTTCGAAGCGCGATAAAAGGGAAGTGCAGATGTTTATTCGTTACTGGCAATTGGATTCGGATAGCTCATGCGGTACCCACTTCCCAAGCTTGGATACTTTCCCGATCTTCTTTAAATGACGAAAGACTATTCCATGAGATTAATCCATCCTTTCTGCGATCTGATCCATTGGTAATTGTGACTCTGGCACCACAAGATTTTTAAGAACGTCGTTAATAAAATTAACAGGACGTCCTGAACGGGATTCATCATAAATGCTGTTCTAATTAATTTTTATTACTGCAGATCTGGCAGATTTGCCACATTAAAATAAAAAAAAATATAACATAGCACGTTTGTATTGATTACCCATATTCATTTTCTATTGGTACTAATATGCTTCCGATTTTTACAAAAATTGGTGACAGACTGATCAATACAACTGACGACAGGTTTGAAATCTTATCGATCTAGTAGTGAGTCATAGCGAATCCCGTACACGCTATTAATGTGCACGAACTTATGGACTGCCCTGATATGTTTTCGTCGCTCAAAAGTCATCGCTCATATAAATTTTGATTTGCCATTTCAAAATGAATTAGCAAGAATGAGATCGTTTCTTTCGTCCGTATATAGTTGACCGAAATGTGGTATTTTGAATAACATTGCGTATTGGATGAAAAAAGCGTACAGTATTAATTTGAGCGATGGCGAGGCACGACTATTAGTGTCGATAGCATCGACTCGTTCCTACATATGCGTAACGATCGTCGCAATTATTTACCTACTTTTTATGGCATTGTTAGCCATCGAATTACATTCTATACATTATTGAATAAGTTTATTGTATGAACATTTCCATTACTCGTCGGATTTCCACTAATGGAATGAAATTAACCGCATATTAAATATATATCGCACATATCGCTCTTTTCCGATCTATGATTTTTGATTATTTTCCTTACAAAACTTCAGATCCACTCAATTCTGTATTCGATCATTTTACGCGTGTGTGTTTTTTATACTTAATTTATGTATATTTATGTACATACATACATACATTAACATGATCTGACAGCAATAAACAATATGTTATATTAATTAATGCTAACTCATAATAAAACCGGTATGATAATATTTATTAAACAATTAAAATGATAATATTACTACAAATTAATTAAATAAAGCATACAAAATAGTGACAGCAAGTTTATAATTATACGCAGACCTAAAGATTCAATTCGGCGAATTTTCCTACTCTTCTAGGGTTGGCTCATTATTTTAAATACGCTTTTCAATGAATATCAACTCTCCGTTTCTCAATGGATTATTATAATATTTTATATACTCGTATCGATGTCCATTTTTTTAGATAACAAAGAACAAACGATTTAATATAAAAATACGTGTTGCTTATATACGTGTTTAATTAATAACGACCTACCACTTTATTTGGGATTTGGGTGACAATAAAACTGTTGCATTCGTGTCATTTGTTTAGCGCTTCGTTTATAAAATATGTCAGCGTTTTCAAATTATGCCTCATTTTAAAAATATATAATTGTTTTGTCATAGTGTAGCATTAAATTAACAATATAATACTTATTAATCTTTTGTTATTTTTATTTTCTTTTGCTGTTTTGTTGTTAATCAAATTGCCGTTGTACCTGTCTTTTTTCTTTCTCTCTTTATATAGTATAACTTAACATAACCAATGCTGAGCACACCTTTGATTGATGTTCTCACCAGACTTGTTTTTATTGTATTTTCATGTAACGTTATGTATGTTCATTGTTGGTGAGCCATACCAATAAGATAAAATTAAATTTTAAAAAAATACAATGAGACAATATCCAATTAGAATGATGTGCACTCAATTTTAGCTCCTTGGTGTTATTTTTTTGTACTTTATTTCCTGTTTTTTTTTTTTGTTTCTATTAGGTCGAGTTTGAGCAATTTTGAATAAATTATATCCTTGCAAATGGATAAAAATACCCTTTTTAAATACCTATCAAAAAAGACTTCAGATGAGTTTATTCATGAATTACAGTTTTCATAACTTAGTATGTGTGTGTGTGTGTAGTAATCATAATAAGTTTTACTTACTTACTAAGTTTTACTTACTATGATTAACTTTATGGAAGATTGGCAGGCGAAACTCGACTGTGCACTAAAAAAAGTCATTAAATGTTTTTTGTGAATTAATATTGTTGCACATTTAAGTAGCAACTTTGACATTTTTATTCTTATCGAAGAAACTCGAATTGATTTTTGACGAAGTAGATCATATTGTTTGTGGCGGCGTTCGACCGTTTTTAATAATGTTTATTGTTGCAGCTCGTTAACGACATAATTGAGGGATGGGAAGTTCGGAAATGACCGTCGAGATGTGTTCGTTTTGAGTCGCAAAAACGGTAGCTAAAAAAGACATTTGGGGCAGATTAAGCGTAATCTAAGTCGTCGAAGGTAGTTACCGGGACATTAGTCGGAGGCAGGTGCGGACCGCCGCTTCCGCTGCCCTCGGTTCCTTGACACTTCGTCTCGTCTTCTTCTTCTCAACTTACTATAAAACACCTCGGGGACCGGTCGAATCGACGGTGCGAATCGTCAGATCGATTGTTTTTAGGGAAGTCGAGAGTTTTCTTTGTTAAGGTCGTCTTCCCAGTTTAGACGATTGTATCGGTGCGCGGTCGGTTTCGAAGACGGGACTCGACGAGAAGCCGGCGAGATCATTTTTTGTCCGATATTCAAATATATTTGTTATTACGTCGGATATATTAATTCCAATTGAAATGTTTGAGCATGAGCTGTAATAATAGATTGTGAGAATCGGATCGAAACTCAATTCGACGTTCTTACAGTCGATATTCCACAAAACGATTACCTAAACGGCCGGAGCTGTCGGATCGGTCGGATGTTTTATTCGAAAGACGTGTCGGACTAACGAGATCTGCTCGAGACCTGACCAATTGTGGCTTTTTCGAATCCATCTCGCTCTTCGGCGTCCGTTCGATGCTCAATCTTGTGAATATTCCGTCGTTCGACGGAAGCTTTTCCAAATGTTCGATCGCGAGAAAAAGCGAGCGTTCCAGAATTTGACATCCGCGACGAAGATAATTGTGAAGGATCGTCGGGGTGGCACCGACACATCCGCTCTTCTCGGCGTTGCCGAAAAACCGTAATACAGAATCGTCCGATGCATTAGAATTATGTTAAGGACGGACCGGAGATCTCAGCCTCCGACTCGGGAGGGGAAACAAAAAACGCGTAAAGCCCATAATTTTGAGTCTCAATCGTCCTTTATTACGATCATGCCAAGCGATTTTTCTTAATATCGTATTATATGAAAAGAATTGTAATAAAATCGAACCTTTTCGGCCGCAAAGACACTCATCTTTTGTTATAGAAAATTCTCATGTTTCACTACTTATATTATATATTCCGAGGAAAAAAATCTTAGCCCAGAAATTCCCATTTTAAATTTTTATTATTTCTGCGATAAATTACCAAATATGAATTACATTTTAAAAATATGGAAAGAAATTTTATTTCTTATACATTTCAATTTTTTCAACAATATCATCATTGGACTACAACAACATTAGAATTCAAAAATGAATTAAATCGCTCTCGCGGGAGAAATATTGGGTTCATCAAACTAGCTGTTATTAATTTTAAAAATCATAAATCTATCAATTTTCAACTTTTGGTGAAATATTATTAAAAAAAAAATAGACGAAGAAAATTTATCGCAGTCAGAGCTGCTCTTCGCTCTTTTATGTTCACTCACTGCCCCAAATGATCGATGGGATTCCCCTTTAAATGAAAAAAAAGGTAAATCAGCAAGCACTCGATGGCTTATAAACAATGTAACATGTGGCTCTTTATTCAAAATTGAACGATGCGCTGTAATCAACGAAGATTAAGGATCCTATTGGTTTTTTTTTTATTCTTTAATAAAATTTTTGACGTAACTAATTTTCATGTGGTCTGATATTTTAATATCTCTCGGTTAAAAATTAGGCTACCGATCGAAATTCGTCAAACTGTGCAAAGACCGAGTAATGAAAACGATTAAGGTGATATTTTGAAGAAAAAAGTAAAGCGATTTAATCGTGCGATATAAAAACGTGACGGTTGAATCCTAAAACGCGCGTCATTTGTGGCAGTGACATATTCATTAGAGCGGTTCGCGGAAGTCTCGATGACAGGGTTCCTTTTTTGCGAGTTCTCTCCGGACGGGATCGGGATGCAGTTTTTTGTGCTGAAATTATGTCTCGTCGGTCCCATACGACTCAAAGTCTTTTCATTCTTAAAAAATATATCAATCTGTAGTCGTGTGAGCGTTCGGAAACAATCGACGAAATTACCGTTCGATTGCGAGTCGCGATTAAAAATGTTTTTCAAAGAGTGGACGATGCCCGAACGGATGCCATATTTTTTTCTAAATGAATTTATTTAAAAATTTATCGAATGAATTTTTGAAACCGCCCATAAAAAGTATATGGAGCGTTCGTGCTGCAAAGTCAATTATCGAAATTGACCGAGGCGCATAAAAAGCTTCGATGGCCGTTTTCAATCTCATTTACCTAATCGTGCGGAAAAACTGAAGATATTGTATGGCCGCTAATACCGGTAATTGGTTAAGAAACAAAAAACACCTTGGGAGCATCCATAATGCAAACAAATACACAATAACCGGACAATTACTGTAGATTTTCTAAAATTATTACCCAAATCATGCGAGCATTATCTTTTTATATTGCCAAATCGCAACGCATTACCCTTTATGAAACTCGAGAAAAAACAAATTTCGAATCCTGTTTCTTCATCGTCTAAATTTGAATTTAATAATGCAATGAGAACTTTTTTGGAACGGGATGAATTTCTATGACGTTTAATTTTTTAGTTCGCATGATTATGTATTATGTCGTTATTTTGTCTAACAATCGCATTTTCTTAATATTTTATTTCATACGGATTAATAATGACAAAAACGGAAATAGAAATCTCTCAGTTAAACTGCATTTTAGTATGAATAAATTATGCGTTTGCTTTGATCAAAATTATCAATCGAAAGCCTCTCAGAATATGTTTTAAAATTAAATCTATAAACGACCGAACGTACGTTGCACGAATACACATCTGGAAATCAACAACGCGGTGTGGTAATTTTTTGTCGGATTGTCTTATTTATTTTTATGAACATAGGATTGTTAAAAATATCTTCGTTTTATTGCGGTCAGTCAAATAATAAGCTAGAAATCATATTACTTGTCTTTAATCTTAATCGACGATGTTGATTTGCTTAATAATATTTTATTACTTGCAATCATTGTGATAAATTTTTCGATCAATTTCTTTAGCACTCGGCTGTTCCGCGTGAATTAATTGACTGTTTTTATGCAACGTGTAGTTTTTATGGTTTCATATTTATGGAATCGGACAAAAAAATATACCAGAAATAGCCCTGGAGAGCTTTATATATCCTATATAAAATCACGCAACGTGAATATTGACATTTTTTAAGCTATTAAATCACTGTCACTCGACATTAAAATTTAATAAACATCGATGAATACATATTGCGTTCATATAAAACGGTCATTTGGTTTCAACCATCGCGAAAAAATTAATATTCAATGTTAACATAAAATAAATTATTGCAATTTTAATCAAATTGTATTATGTATATAGAAAAGCTCTCATTTGGCATGTTTTGTTTGTAACGAATAATTATACATTGTTAAAATATCGATCGCGTAATTCGGTAAAGAGCATCAGCGTGCGATCGTCATAGAAAGTAGATCGAAAGAACAAAGTAGACGTTTCGACATTGACCGAAAGTCACGTAGGGCACTGTGGACATAGCTGTACAAATAAATCTAAGACCACAAATGTCAATAAACCCATAGCATAAAATCATAATCGATTAACTCAAATGAAATTCGTCGATATGTTTCTTTTCGTCCGCTCGCGCAAGGCAGTCGTCGTCGTGCGGTTTTCCCGACCAGATCTTCGAGATTCAATATCTCGAATGATTCGAGTACCTGACTGGATTTTTATAGAGAGCATCGGAACGATTTGCGCTTTCCGAGTCTTACGCGTAGACCGTCAATTTCAAAAAATGCGTAAATCTGACCTGCCAATTCTAAAATGAATGATGACCACCCGGGCTAAAAAATATAATGTAAATAAAATGCGGCAAGGATAATTACAAGTCCGAAAGCCTCGGGCGACAGGAGACTGGCGGTTCTTTTTTTTGACACCCAATTTTAAGGTCGCATTATGATTTACTCGTATTATTTTATTACCGTCCATCGAAATACACCGGAAACCCTTTTTTCACATGGATTGCGGTTTCCGAGAAGGCTCACCCAAAAAGGTATCCTTCGATCTGCTCACTTCCTTTTTTGCGGCATAATCGATTGTAAAATATCACTAATCTTCAATTTTGAAACTTACGGGTGAGATATGATTCGGTGAATATATATTTTTTTGAGAATTCATAATTTTAAAGCTATGTTATAAATAAAATGCATACTTTATTGGGTTGTATTGTATTTTAACGATGTTCTGACAGTACAAAAACTTATGGATATTAATTAGACTTTGGGAACGGAGTACTATTTTTTCTTTAGAAATTTATTTTGATTGTTGTTTATCTATTCGAATTTAAGAAGTCCCAAACTCAGGCACCTAATCTTGATAAAAAATAAAAAAAATATTGGTAACATAGCTCGCAAATGCAGTAATAATGCATGGAAATATAGTCTATTTTTTGGAAAATATTAATCAATTTTAAAAATAAACTTCTTATATATACGAACGATATTATCAATAAATGGGGGAAAATGACACGGGAAAAAATAATTAAATTACTTCCACATAGTAAGATTCTTCCGAAAATTATATTTTTGGATAAATAAAAGTTATTTATGATCAGCAAATTTACTTAATAATTTCAGACAGACGAGTACTATTTAATATAAATATACATATAATAAGTATTATTCGTTAGAGTCGATTCTTGAACGCGAACTCGCATCCACAGCGCCGAATCTTCAGCAAACGTGGGTTGAAACCAAAATTATAAATTGTATTACTTTAGACTTAAGTTGCTAAAAAATATGTGTGCTGTGCGCTTGAAAATATAAGTAACCGAATCTGAAATCCTTTCGTTATGAAAATAATTTTGTAATCGGTTAACGATGTCTTTTCTCTTCGGAAGAACGGATCGATCGACGCTTGTGACGATGACTGAAAAAATAATTCTATTTTAAACGAAATATAAGTAGGGAATTGTATTTCAGTGATTGCAGCATTTATGAGCTATTTATCTTTGTCGCAAATAATGTAAATTCCTTCCAAAGTTATTGTTCTCCCGTCGTCCGTTGAGAAAAGTCTCAGTTCGTACAATTTGCAGGCCGGTTTTATTATTGCGCGAATGTTAATAATTCGGTAAATATTTTTGACAAAGATTAATAGTTTTATTTTGCGGCGATCGTTATAAAGCGTTCGAGTGGACGATTCCGGACAGATATATAAACATGTCTGTCGATTGAAAAGAAACAATATTCCGTTTCTTTTTTCGGCATAAATTTTTAATCGAGTGGATATTATTTAAATTCGAGAGCCAATTAATTCCATGACGCAAACGAAGCGCCTCTTTAGAATCTCGGCGCGTCGCATATTCGACGGAGTCGTTAGTCGACATTTCGCGCCCGTTTTGGATGTGATATTTATTGCTATTGCGCTTTGAGTTTTCCCAATTGAATGAAATTTGTGATATTCCGAAGAAGGACAAGTGCGTCGATATTAGGACGATTCGTGTGGAAGTCTGACCGCGATAAGATCGGTACTCAAATCGTGGCCATGGAACGACACATTAAATCTAATGTCACAGAGTTGCGTCAAATTTATTCGGTGCCGCAGTGCTCATTAATGTACACCCGGTCGTAATTAAAATTAGATTTAGTGATCACCCTATCGTGAGTCGACTGTCGTAATGTAATTGATGTTTTTTTGTGTTTTTTCTACTTTTCCCTAGAATTAGAATTAAATTAGACTTAGAAACTATTAAGGTTGTCACTCACAGAATTAAGCGTGTAATTTCTGGGAGAAGGAAACCGATGACCTCCGCTGAATGGCTATGCGACGATTATGTACCATTGTCTTGCGTTTAACCGCCGCCAATTTGACATCTCAAATTAAAGTTTAATCGTTCCGAAGCTCATTATTTCTTTGCGTTAAAAATTACAGTTAATGCATAGACGCTTTAAAAACTTCAACATCGCTGGCGCGTTTGAACAGATTCAACTTAGAGTCGATCAAATTTTTGAAATTCCCGTACAACTGGGTTCATATGAAACATGGCGTTTCAGTCAATGTTCTCGCTTCATATTTAAAAGCTCTCAAACGCCTCGACAGTTTTATCGATAAAGTTGAAATGTCATATAAAAATTTCGATCTGGAAATTTTGATCTGAAGAATAGCCCTGGAAGTGGAAGACCATGTGAGGTGGCTCCCGCCATACTGACTGCTGAAATTGAAAGTGATCCTACGGCTTCTATAGAAAAAATTGAGGACAGACTTGGATGCTCATGGTCGAGTGTAAAAAACATTTTAAAAAAATCGGGAAGACGTGGAGAAAAGGAAGATGGGTACCGCACGCGCTAAGCGAAGAGAATCTGGGCGAGCGCATACACGCATGCAAAGATTTATTGAAAAAGGAATCCGAAACACTGTTTTTAAATGATTTAATAACTGGAGATGAGAAATGAGTGCTATACTCTAACCACGGATGCAAAAATCAATGGCTATCGAAGGGGCAGGTAGCAAAACCAACCCCGAAGCCCGGATTCACGACAAAAAAGGTTCTTTTGTCTGTTTGGTGGGACAGCAAGGGAATTATTAATTTCGAAACTCTTAAACCCGACAAACAATAAATGCAAAAGTTTATTATTATATGGCTTGCGTTGGTCTAATTTTCGAATCTAAAAAACATAACTATTGTATCGAATGAATCCACAAATATTATAAAATATCTAATATTTTTTTGTTTTTGTTAAAATAATTTCAGTTTTTTTTAAGATTTGGTCCAATTTAGTATAATCTAATCGATGTATAATATAATATTTTAAGTACTTCAATATAAATTTTTGATGTAAATATCAATTCCCATTCATTAAAATAATTTGCGATTAATTAAAGGTTTAGTCGATTTAAATATTTTTTATACGTTTTTCCAATAGTATGTGTCGAGATTATTGACATATGTATAATAGAACGAAGTAGATAATGCTCATCCCTATCTCACCCCTTTCTCGTTCTCGCAATGATTGCCTAGCGCCGGCGTTTTTCTACCTGTGGAGGAGTCGAGCTCGTAAAAGGTTTTATTGTTCCGATCGAAATGTGCATACGACCGCTGTGTTTCGGATTAAATATGAAAAAATAGAATTGCAAATATGAATAGTCGAGTGTCCCGTCGCTTATTATCGTAGCGCTATAAAATGCTCGCCAAGGCGGAAAGCTCTAAACAATAACGATTGTGAAAGTAAACAAAAAAATATATCTAAATGATAGTATCGTTAATAGTGATTCCGGCCTCCGTATCTCACTCGGCAATCTCAGTTTTACGTCATTATATAAAGAGACAATAGAATTCGTTCTGAGAAATATATTCTATGAAAATTTAATACGTTTTTAATTATTGCTACCTAATTACACTTTATGAGACATTTCCAGCGGGGTCACTGCGTATTCGACGCTCAAAATCGACACTCAAACATTCGACTGCCTCTTCTGAAACTGAAGTGTTAGACTATGATCTGAATGCATTTTCTACGTTAACGCCTAAATGTTTTGAATTAAATTTTCATTTTATAAGTATTCTTCGATCCCGATCTATGAAGATGAAGCTCGTCAGACTTTATTTGTCATGTAATGTCCAAAAATAATATATTTGCGTCGTAAAAACTCATCAGCATTAGATTTAGAATGATAATTTTGAGTGCTCGAAACCATTCGAGTCAGTCGTCTCTTTAGATCCTATTGCAAATAAATTATAAAGCATCCTGATGAATTTGACAAATATGAATTATTAAGTAAAACTGACTTCCATCTCCCTTCGATTCGATCATATTTTTTGACGCGTCTCGATCGCAACGACGATTCGCAGCGGTCGAACATCGGAAGGACTTCAATAGAAACGTTAAAAAAATATGTTTGCGAACTCTTTGCAGCCCGATAGAGCAAAATAAGTCATAAATAAATAGCTCGATCCGATCTTTGGATATCGATCGAGTCGGCAACGAACGAACGAGATCGACGTTAATTAGTTTTATGCCGGAGACGGTAACAAAAAAAGGTAGATTCATTATTGTTGACCGCAGTAATTAACTTCTGTTATTGATAAATAGATAGATAGAAGTTCGCAGCCACCGACTTGCATGTTTGCCGAGTCATCGAGACCGCTCGTCGGCCTTCCGATCGACTATCCTTCTTGCCCCCGTCTCCTTCGCCTAGACCAGGGCCACTCAACCCGCGGGAACGAGAACAGGGAGAATGGGAGAGATCATTTTATTACGAAATAAAAAGTTTCTCCTCGAGTTTAACCATGGTAATAAACTGGTCTACATGCAAATGTTTACGTATTTTACCTTATACGATTAGACTTGAATTCGAAATTAGTAACTTGAAATACGTACGTTAATTTAATTACTTATTTTCAGGACAACTACAACTACTACTACAACTATCAATCTAATAATAACCGAAAATACAAAGAATACCACACGAATGCACTGTATACTTAACAAACTCGCTCGCTCCATGAATAATTGTGCTAATACAAGTATATAAACAGATGCGTTTTATTTTTGATACGGATACGAAATGAAAAAGTTTTATTTCGCAAACTTACTAGCTTCGAATGCCTTTTCCATTTTTTTAAAGATCAGGTGCATGTTTAGAAGTTAAGTTAGTTTTTTGTGCTGGAAGTTAACAAAGTCATATTTTCATTACGAATATAGACGTACAAATAAATTAGAAATCAACAGTTTATATGTATCACATTAAGTCAGCACAAGAATAGTATATTTGTCTAGCATTCGATTCAATTTGTTAATACAAATCGTTGCTGTCATATCGTAGAAGCCAGCATAAGCATTTTTACTAAATTTCTGCAAGCATATCACATATAACTCACTTTCGCGAATTTCAAGATTTTAATATAGAGAAGATGAATTGCAATGTTAATTTATATTGAAAAGGATGCACATTGTCGGAAATTTAAAAATTGGAAAGAGCGTATCCTGCGATGACGATCGATGTTATTTTTAATTGTAGGAGAATGTCGATAGGCATAAATATGAGAGCAGTTGAAATAATGCGTCGAGGGTATGATAAGAAGGCTGTCGGTGCAGAGTCATTTAGCTGGCTAAATGTCGGCAGGATGATTGTGCACTTCGTTTGTTCGAGAGCGCCGTCGCCCGACAAATTTAATTAACATACCTGACCGAAATTGCTCGTACACATGTCGCCCTGCCCATTTACCTATATCCAGACAATAAATATCATCCAAACTGCGAGTATTAAATCTATCGACGGCTGCGATTCGCTTCAAATTAAATTCCAAAACAGACCTTCTCAATAATTGTCACTATACTGTCGTACAAACGATAAGATTTCTCATTCGCTCTCGAGCATCGTTCCAAAGGCTCGGAGAGTTTTTAAAATGATAAAATCAGACATTTGTTTACTTTATTTTGAATTTATATCCCACAGTTCAGCAAAAGCATAATTCTACGCGTTGCTTATAAATTGACAATGCAAATAGTCGGGAACTCTCATCACACCTTTATTTCCAATTTTTGTTGCATAATAATGAATATTCAACGATAATTTATAAAAATGTTATATTCTGAAGACATCTGGTCGATTTCTTTTTCGAAATACCAAAAAATATACTAATAGGAATACAAGAAGAAGAATATTGTACATTCTAGCTAAGCTTCTTATATAGCACGATACAAATTTTACTTTAACGCAATTCTTCTTCTTCTCAATGTGCCATATCCGAACCGTCGGACGTAGGTGATCTCTGGTTTCGTAGGTGACGTAGGTGAGGAGATTTTACTAGGAAAAATATTTAATGCGGTGGTTTCCCGTTTCCTCTCGCACGTGGTAAAGTAAGGATAGGATTATTTGGAAAAGTAAGAGAGGAGAGAATCTATGAGCGAGTAGCGAATTAGTCATTATATATAAATTATAATTTAATTATTCATCAATCACTCATTCATGGGCGTCCCTGCACAACTTTATTAATCGCCTTACATTTACTTGGTTAACATCATTAAGTTTATTTAAAACAATAATAACTGATATGCTCTACCTGATGTCTTCGTCTCAGACGTTTTCATATCTGGTTCTGATAGACCATCTATATACATATTTACAAAGAGTTACATTCCTTTTACATTAACGTTTAACAATGCATTAACTTATTCGATTTTATAGACACTACCTATTGTATAATATTGACTGTGCAACGTTCACTTATACTATTGCAATTTTTGTATAATATACGTAGCAACCGAATTGTAGTGAAACCACGTAATATGGTATATACGAGGGTCGACTGTGTACGTTACTTGAAATCGCCGTCGCCCGTCGATGGGTTGTAATAAAATTAATGTTTTATGCCATCGCGCCATTCCCGTAATATATACGGGAACTCGAGTTCGAATCGATAAATCGCCAGCCTCGAGCCCTCGCGGGAATACGAAATTGACCACCGAATATTGCCGATAGAGAAATAACATCGGTGCTATATATAAGCTATACTAAAACAAATATTTAAATAGACGAACGCTAGACAAACCTCTATGCTGAGTCGCTTTCGTTGTATTTTCTGATATTTATTCACAATCCAATATCAATTACTAAACATTATCCTGCCCTTTGTTAGTAAATTTAGACGACGGCGTGTTAATGCTCCGTATCTGCATTATATATTACTATGGCGTGAAAATTGTGAATTTAAACGCGTCCGAGTAACAGATAGGGTCTGAACAGTGCACAGACAAACAAGGAACCTTCCGTCTCGAATCGGAAAGAAAAGCCCGCAAAGACTGGAATCGCAGGGGAAGGTAATTATAAAAAAAGCGTCAGTAATGGTGCTCGTCGGGGAAGGGAAGTCGGCGTCGGCCCCGAGGAGTGGAAGGAAACTCGGTGGCGCTGAGTCGAGGCTCGTTTATTAGTTTACGACGGAGGTAAAGCAATCTAAGGTTACAAAGACGCCTGTCATACGCCTCTTTAAGTCGACCGATCGTTAACAATGTAAAGAAAACAACAAAGGCCCGCAAAATGTGGGCTCGTCCGAGCGCGACTCGTCTTTCAGCGACTCGTCGCTTCGATTCAATTTCGATCGTTTCCGAATTGAAAGCGATAAACGGTGACGACGAAAACTAATCTAAAGCATCCCGACGTTTCACGAGCGATAGCTCAAAATCCACGAACGCAAATCGCATTGATTTCGTACGATAGTTTCGAAATGCGAGCATTACGTTTCCGTGTCGTCCGCGTCGGGGTTATTAATACCAATAAAGTTTTTCCTGTGCAATAATTTCAACGTTATACGAGGGTTCAATTTCCTCGCCGAGTCGAGGCAACTGGGACAAGACGAGACGTCCCTGCACGCAATGAATCCTCAAAATGTTCAAAATTCTGCGATGAAAAGATGCAAGCGAATGAACTTTACGATTTGACACTCGAAAGTTATTTTTATAATTTCGGGGTTACGTCGCGCGCTTTAATGGAGCATTTTTGTCCTATGGTATTTGATTATGAGTGTATTTTGGAATGATTAGTTAGCCAGACGGGGAATCGATTCGGCCGTCGAAGACACTTTCGGAGCCCCGCGTCTCAGCGGGTTTCCGTTTTATCGTCCCGGACGAACTGCGATCCCGCAACGACGACGGTCGTAGTAATTGCGGTCGTTTCGTTTGATTTTAAATAAACGATCATCGGTGGACACTTAAAAACGGAGCGACTCGTGCATTTATACTCGTTTGAATAATACAATATCAGAATCGATTGCTCTCGCGTCTTGCTTACACTTTTAATGTAATTTTGGACTGTTCGATTAATCAATCAGAGCTTTGCTCAATGAGTAGTTACAAAAAGTTCTTATTTTTTTAAAAGTAAGGTATTTAAATTTAAAAGCGATGGGTTAACTCCTAATGAGTTCCGAGCGAGAAATGTTATTTTTCTTTAAATATTTTATAAGCACGAGCAGACTCTCAAAAGGGGGAGGATTTGTCCGTTGGACCGAAAACGATTGAGAATCTAATGGTTTTATAGTACATATTTCGATCAGTATTTTTTATTTTGCATAGTAAATGTGTAAAATGAATATAATATTTCTGAAAATGAAAATTCCGTTCATGTAAATTCCACCGGAAAGAGTGAGTCCCCCGAGTCGCGACCGGTCGCACATTTTTCGTATGTTAGGTGAGGTCAAGACATTATTTCCCTTGCCGAGCATGCGTTTTATTCGATAAGTAAATTGATTGCAGGGGTTTCAAATTTGATTTATTTCGGTTCCTGAAAAAATGGAGGTATAATGTAGGCGTGTCCGGACGGGAGGGCGTGCAGAGGCGTGTCGGAGAGATGCGATTGGTCGGAGTGGCGGGGCGACGGAGCGGCGGAGCGGCGGAGTGGCGGAGCGCGAGGTCGAGGCGAGGAGTTCAGAACGGGTCGCGCCTTTACTGTCGCACGTCGTCCGCTCCGCGTTGCGTCTCGGTCGCGTTGCGTCATCTTCTTTGTTCGTCCGTTGTGAATCCGAGCCGAGGTGCTACGATTAGTCCTCCGACAGTGCTACGATTAGCGTTTTCGGCCGCATCTAGAGGACGATCCTCGTCGCCCTGCTCGCATAACATCTATGTCGAATAAGGTAAGACCTACATATTATCGCAGTGTCAATTTTCCATTCAAAACGATTCATATTTCGAAAGGACGTACCGATGCGGAGCGCTCGACGCCGACGGTCGCCGGACGCGACGGATTCGCTCGTTCCCTCTTCATATTCCTTCTTTTTTTCTATCGCTAACCTGACCTTTGTCTAGGACGAAAATAAATCTTTCTAATCGAGATGTTTCGTTAAATAATTTAAGATTTTTTTATTAGTCTGGAAATGTATATTCTTTCTTCGTTCATACGCGGAAAATTAACTCTCTTCACTAGCATTTTTTTTGTAGGATTAGCGGTAGCTCGTAAATAATTTCACGCGTTTTTCAGTTTTCATACTCGAAAATTAAAATTAAACATTTTTTTATTAGTTTTTGGTTCGCCAAAAATATGCATAACATACAAAAGACACTAATTGTTGAGTGTTTTATAAATAATATTGTCGTAAAAAGTTTTTTTTTGCGATTTTTAAAAGTTTTAATCTTGGTATATCAATTTTAAACACATAATTTTAAAACTCTCTAAAAACATTACAGCTGGAAGTTTTATTTGTTGGAATATGATTATCGTTATCGTTTTGATGTCAACTGCGTTTAAATCATTTTCGATAAAAAAAAGGGAAGTCTTATTCGGAAAATGATAAAATTTTCGTTCATTTTCACATGTAATACATTTTAATGTAAAATACGTACATAGTATAGTAAAATAGTATCTACAGTATTTATAGGAAAAATTAATAAATAGCAAAAATAATGAATAGAAAATAATTTATGTTATATACGCGAGTTTAAAATTTTAGCGACGTAAAGTCGACATACGAGTGGTAAGATTTAAAGTTGAATACTTTAATTCATTTTTTCGAAAATGAATTCTTTACAATAAAATAGAATGAATTTAGGGTTTCATATTTTTTTGAATATTTTAACTCCAAATAAAAATAGAAATTCTTTGAAAATTAAATTATATATTTTTAGTTATGAAACGAAGCGATTGAAAAGCTTAATAAGGTTATTTAAAATAATTTGAAATATTTTGGAAAACTGTTACATATCCGTCGTAACGATCTATAAAATAAATATAAATCGGTCGACTCAGTAGTAATTTTAGTGATTCAAAATGTATGGATTTGGAAAACGATCGTCGCAACTGACGAAGATGACAGTTACATATTTATTTACATTAGAAAGAAAAGCTGATCGGGTCGAGGGTACGACGCTAACGAGGAGGCGGAACCGACCTATAAACGACATGGAACGACATATCTGACCTTTTCCACTCTCGGACGTCGTTTGTTCGTATTCTTTTTCTTCGTTGAAAATCAAATAATTGAAAAAGGGTCGTAAATAACCATTTAAAAAATTAGAATATCCCTTCGCCCGCAGTAATATTGGATCGAGCGTAATTTGTATTGAAGCTTTTAAATTTGAATGATAATCTTAAAGGAAATAAAACTGGTTGAATCTACAATCTAACCGATGATTGTAAAACATCCAGTATAAAGAAATTTAAAAATATTGATAAAACCACTGCAAATATCGTATAACACAATTACTGCAAAGACTATCCTTGCAATACTAATGTAATTTCTTCATAAGCTCTGGGAAAATTTATGTTTTTGCAAAGTATATTGCTCACAAAATAAAGAATTCGGTTTCTCATTTTAACATACATAAGATAATACTCAGGTTAAACGAGTCACGAACGGAAAAATGATCCAAAAACAGTGGCTAATTATTATATTTTTCATTGTCTAACAAAACCAATTGTCGTATATGTATGATAGATATCAAAAATTAAAAAGAACTGCAGAAAGAGACGAAAACATTATATTTTTATCAGGTTAAAGTTCCGAAAAATATATTCCCTTTGAAGAAGTTGTTCGGTGATCGAATATCAGCTTTTATTTTGAAGATTCGAATATTCTAAAAACTGTTTAGGGTGGAAGGGAGCAGCCCAGGAAGAGGCGATGTGTTTTTCTGCCGGTATATATGATAAATAGACCCCAAATAACAATTATATTCACCGTATACAGAAATATGGAAATATTATTCAACGGTTAATTAAAATTATTCCAAGCGAACAGTTTCATATTTGGATTCATAAAACGTTTATATTTACTGTACTTCCATATCTAAAGCAGAATACGTGTAATTACTTTAATCATATCAATTATTATACATTTTAATGCATTAATAGAAAATACTATGTATTTTTTAAACTTAAAAATGACATGAATTCAAAATTATATTTATATTAAATATTCACTTTTTTCAATCAAAAATTCGACGGTTATTTCATTCTCCGAGTCTGATATAATTACACCTAATTCTTTAGTGAATATTATTGTTCTTCAAATGTTTTGTGTGGTATTTTTAATGCCGATCTTTTCAAATTGTGTTTCAAATGATTTAGTGAAAAAGTTCTTGATTTTGTTTCGACAATGTCGTGCTTTAAATTTATAAAACATTTATTCTAATTATTTTTGAGTACGCCATAATGCTGGAAATATTTATCAGTATTTCTTTTTTAAGAATTCCAATAATCAAATGCTTGTTAAATAGATTAATTTTCCTTTATATTGTTGAGAATTTTCGAAGGAAAATACTAACTATTTGTTGGGAACTTCAAACTTCAAAAAAGTGTTAAAAAACATATTCAGTTTGTTGACGCTTCGATAGTAAAATCTAATATTTTCCACATAAAGGCCATTGTATAGACATATCATCATCACCATCATAGTGCAGCCGCTAACAGTCCACTACAGAACTATGGGCCTCTTCAGTATAGAAATATAAATTACTAAAACTAATTAGAATGTGATAGAATAAAAATTAACAATTGAAATGTATTTTTTTTTTCAAATAAATAATAAAGTTTAAAACTTTCTTTAAATTTGTAAAATTAATTTAAATTTAATATTTTGCCATATATCTTTTACCATCTCAGTCGCTTTCGAGCTGATCGGGAGATTGAAGCGCATTAAGAGAATATTTTTTTATCTTTTATTGGCGATATATCACTTTATATTTCAAATAAAGATGATTCATTTAATTTTATAGCTGAATCAATCTTTCAAATTATATTTAAGAACGGTGGGGAGGGCTTAGAATAGTTTTGAGGCCTAATCGACTTCCAAAAAATATTTTAGCACCGCTATAAAATTGAAATGTTCTTCTCCAGTTAAAAAAAAAACATATTCATATGGCATATCAAATATGAAGAATGATATTTTCGTTTGTTAATGATAATGAATGCTCGCGTGTGTCGAATTAGAATTAAACAGTGGCATGTTTATTTTTACAAAATATCACTGCCATCGTTAACAATCGACCCGATCGATGCACTGTTATTACGATTTGTTAATATTTTTTAAATTGAAATTTAGTATATTTCACACCAACTTAAAATCGAAATTAATAAGGCAAATTCGTCGATGAAATTATTCGAGCACTTCGAACTCGCATATCTGAGCTCGACTGCGAATACCTAAATTTAAGAATAGCGTCATTGTCTCTCGGCCGAGAGTTTACAGAATATAAATTATGAACTAAACGTTTAAACTCTGAATTTGAACTGTTCAAGCTGTAATGCTGGCGGCGCGTTCGAGCATTAAAACTGAGAGGTTTTAAAAAAATAGAATCGATCGATTTGGCGTCGGATAGGTCCACATTTTGTCGGCGTTTTGTATGTTATTTTTAATACAAAGGTATATTAAAAGTTGAAATTATTATAAATGACGTCAAAATTCGTCGTAATTTATGTTATGGGACATGGGACCCGTAACAGAAATGCATTTAACGTCACCGACTTGCACTCCCCGCGGTTTTTTGATATCTGGAGGTTCGTCCAAATGCGATGACTCGTGACCTGTAACGTTCCAGCGGTTCTTTTATTCGACTCGCTCCGAGGAAGGTCGTCCGTTCTGAACTTGAATTTTCTACAATTACAGACCAAAATTTCATATTGCATTCGAGGGACTCTCTCTCTCCGTCGACGTCGTATCGTCGATGACGAGGATGCGATTTGTCAGCGGCGCGTCCAGTGAGTCACGCCGTTATCTAGCGACTAGTCCTCGCTCAGGAATGCTAAAACCTTCGTCCCGACACTAATTGCTTTTTTACCGACACAGTGTCGTTTACGCATCTGGTCCGAACGTGTCCGTCGTAATCGGTGTCTATAAACCAACAAAATCATCAACGGTCAATGTACACATTTCACCATGCGAATATTCAAAATTGCATACCTCTGCCGACTGCAATGAGCCAAATCGCACAAACAACACAGTGTCTGAGATTCATCTCATCGGAAACGTTAAAAAAAACGTTTTTATTAAACTTTTGCATCTATATTTCAATTAAAATCGAGCATCCTGCATAATATGCAGCTCTAAATGACCGCGAAACAATTTTGAAACGCATTCTTTCGACCGAACAATTCGTCGTGGACAAAGTTGTCGTTGTTTTTTTTTATTAACATATTCGACAGGTAAAAATGTCAACGCAACCTTTTCAATCTTATCCTTCAAAAATGACCCGAGGAATTAAATGGAATTGTTTTATCGCATGTCGGTTTCCGAGGGATCCCGCTTTTAGGAGAGGAGATTAGGAGAGCACGAAAAAAGAAGACGGGACGAACGCCAGCCCGGCGGAGAGGAAACGGGCAGAGACATCGGAAAAAAGTAAATCGTTCCACGTCGATCGAATGTCGAACCGAATTCCTACGAATGCTCGAAAGCATTCTTCGAATAGCGACGGAGGGGGGTTCCCTCGGCGACGTCATATTTTGGCGATTCGAATCGCCAAAATCTAAATCCTGCATGTGTACATAATAGCGAGGTGATAGCGATTCAAACGAGTGGCGAGTTCCGAAGCGAAATCAATTGATATTTTTTTACATTACATTTCTAGATTTACTAAAAATAGAAAATTAATCGCCAATCCTAAGAAGATTGATAGAAAAATGAGCGATAATAATCGATTATTTTTGTGGCTCGATAAATTGTTAACTAATTTGAAACAATGAAAATGTTGCATATTTTTAAAATGCAATAATCGAAGATAATAGTTTGTGAATATATGCTAAATTCGATCATCATATATTCACAAATTTTACACGAACTTTTGACGATTTCGATGTATTATATATTGAAACGATTTAAATGTGCAACGGTTACGAGATAGATTGGACAAATTTTAAGGGCAACGACAGATCTGAAGTCGCGTGGAGAGTCACGAGCCGAGAACAATGTTAATGGCAATGGCAAATGGCAAGACGCGAATTAGTTTAGACGAAGCTCGGAGACGGAGCGAGGTCGGGTCGGAGGCGCCTCTTCGTTATCCGCTCTCTCCATTAGCAGCAGACGGCTTTTAATGGAAACCTTATCGACTCCGCGCCCGCCCGACTCCCTCTCCCTCTCCCTCCCCTCACCCGAGCCCGAGCCCGAGCCCTCGCCCCCGCCCCCGCCCTCCACGTCTTCCTTCTTCTCTCTAGCCGAAATGCCAATTTTCTTCATCCATCGACTGCATCCTTCGGAAAAGCCTTCCCGCATCCGAGAAAAATATATATCTTCGACCGAATCGATCTATTTCTTTGGAATATTCTCTCGATCGAATCGATCACACATAGAGAAACCAAGCCACACAGCAATTGTGCTCTTTTTATTTGACGGTGTAATTTGAAACAGGGTAAAGTCATGAATAAATTTCATATAAAAATAAGCATAATTAATGTCGATTTCATACATGCAACGCGAACAACTCTATTATTCAAATCGGATATGAGATTTCAATTAGTCCATCGCCGTCGACTGCGACGGCTTTCGCCAAAGTTTTACATATCCCTTGTTACAATTTTCCGAATGTTAATCAAATAAAAAAAAAACTGTTTTCCTAGTCGATCATAAGCTTTATTTGATATACAATTATAGTGACAATAAAAATTAAAATCCAAATCAAAGTGATATTTTATAGTTATTGAACTCTCATAAGATCGCAGAGGCGCGTATTAAGCTTATTTTCTAATATATAAAAATGAATTGAGTTTTGTTCTTACTTATTGCTAAAGATTTTGCGAGTAACATAGGCGTTGTCTAATATATAAAAATTAGTGTCTGTTTGTCCGTATTTAATGCGCCGCCATACCGTTCATTCGATTACGATAAACCTTTGCCAACTTATTGTTTGCACGTTCTCAAATAATATAGGTATAGTACAATTAACTTACAGTAGATCTTATATATAAAAATCAATGTTTGTTCATATTTATAATAAAAACAACAAACGATATTTTTAAAATTATTACTTCTGTGGCAGCAACGCACTGGATATTGGCTAGTATTTGAATAAATAGACAGTGTGGATAAGATCAGTATTAGTCGATAAATTTGGGCTAACGATCTATACAATCGTACGACATACGCAAGACACTTTCTTCGTCTCCGTCTCCCGCCTTATGAGAAGTCGTCTCTGTCTGTCTCCGAGCTCGACGTCTAAGAATGCTCTTTCTGACTCAATATTGTGTCTGATCTCTTTGAGGGATTAACAGGCGAATAAATCTAGCGATTCTTTAAATTTAATTAAAAAACCAGCTCGATTTCCTATCAAAAGATGTAAGATATTTTCTTTAGGCGAACGTCGAAGATCGCCGCGGCAGAGTCGAGAGAGGGCGGAAGGCGAGGCGAACGAGCGAACCGCGGCGGACCGCGGACCGTCGGTTGGCGTCCCGCGCTAATCCTCGCGGCTCGTGCCGCTAAGTGGCAGTTATCTGCAACAAATACAACTCGTAAATAAACCATTTCGATCCGAAAACAAAACGACATTTTTCATTTAATGCGACCCGCTCGCGTATGCCAAAAACGACACTTTCGAATACATTAAGGTGCCGTAAAATCGTTTTATCGTCCGACCTTTCAATCTATCAAATTTACATTAAAACTCACATACGTGTGGTATTTCTTTGATCTTCTCCTTTTTTAATTTCGTGATCTTTCGACGATTTACGACGTACCGATTTATGGCGCGATAGCGCGCGCGAGAGGCGACGGCGGATCGGTCCCGTTCGAGGATCGCCCTCGGAAGTCCGAGGAGGGCGAGCCGAGCTGCGTATTTCGTCGGCTTATTATAATTATCGTGCGCAGAACGAAACGAGAGCTCGTTAGCGGCGCGATCGAACCGGAAATTGGCGTCGTTCGACTGGAAAGGGTCGTCATCGACGAGGGAACCTTCGTAACTAGAAAAATAATTACCGACGAATCCCGAGGCAGCGGCGGTTATCGTGTTATTTTTTATATTTACGGGGCGACCCGGGGCCAAACCGATATTTCTCCCTTTGCTCGGGCTAAACTGACTACTCGCCATTTCAACGAAAGTCTAGTCATATTTGACTAGTGGATCTCAAATGTTCGTCGTGAGATTTTTAAGTCCTACGAGTTGGACTCGCCGAGGACCGCGTTCTAAGTTTTCTTCTATATATTTGGATAATTGAACATTCTTTCGAAGTACTTCTGATAGTACTCTGCTATTGCTTCTGCGACTGTTCCGTTGATTATTAAATGTTTGACATAAAATTGGAGGGAAATTTTTAAACAGTCGAAAAGGAGAGAAGCGAATTTTCGTTCGGTCTGCGATTCGTGAAAAATATCGTCAACGATCGAGAGACGACGAGCCGATCTCTGAGCGGAGACGGTTCGCATTTCGGAGGCGGGGCCGCGGGGAAAAAAGTTTGCGAAGCTCCGCGTCGGAGCGGACGGAACGGGGTTATTAGTTAGCGAAGTTTACGACCTCTCGGTCCGAGCTCTTCTCGGAAAAACAAATATCTGTCAAAATGAAAACAATCACACGCCATTACGCGCAATAAAGCTGCGGTCGGTTCCCCCGGGTGACTCTTCTTTATTGTACCCGAGGATATTAGAGCCTAATTAGATAGGATAGAGCCACGAGAGGAGGCTCGCGCTCAGATGGACGCGTCGACCCGCTCTCGTCGCGATCTCCCTTCGGAGCCTTCGCGGCGCTTCGTCGGGGGGCGGCCGAGGGGCGGCTGTCGATCCCCGGGAAGATTGCGGGCGTCGGTTCGTGCGAAAGAAACGTCCGCGGCTAATCGGATTAGACAGACATTTGGAAACAATCGGCGGGTAATTAATTTACGAGTTCGATTAGCGATTCGATCGGCGTCTCGGTCTCGGCCGAGCGGGCGAGGAAGAGCGACGACGACGACGACGCAGCGAACGGATCCGTTCATCCGAAGAAGTCCGACCGCAGCCTTCCGCCGTCTCCGTTCCGTCGCTCCTTCGGGTTCCTCGACTCCGACCTTTTCGTTTTAGAGTTCGCACTCTTTTCGATCGCTCGTTTAGATTCGTTCGAGTGCTATCTTTCGACTCGACCCGACAATAATTTCCTGCGTTTTCTGAATTGATATACGATTAGAGTCGTTACCGGTGCCTCTTAAAATAACGACGTTTGTCCCCGTTTCCGGTAATTAGCGTTTATTGTCTCGCGATAGCTGCGCAACGTCGTCGAGTTGAAATGTCTCATAATTGTACCAGCATGGAGACGTGCGTCGGTTTACTTTTCGCACCTTCGCACGTGCGACGAGTCGAGGGATCGCCGCGTCGCGTTTTCGTTTCGAGAAATATTAAAATATCAATAGCCCGAAGCTGTCGAGATTTTCTAATGGAACGGCTTCGAGCGCTCGAATAAATAAGGTTAGCGAATTATGCGCTATTTAAATAACACATAGGCAACGGCTGTCGAGTCTGCGTCTACTCGCGGCCGCAACCGCAAACGGCTCAGAGCCGCTCTATGGAATCAATATTATTTTTTATATTGACATATCGAATCAAACATATTTACACATGCAGAGGATACGACGCCTAATACGTTACGATCGATAGACGGTCGTTCCGTCTTACGATCGCTCGCGTGATAAATAGGATTGTTTCATTTTTTTCAGCTTATTGAATTCTATCGATGAAACTATATCGAGTCGACGTTTTCAATTGTGGAACATGGATCGTTCGATTTTTTGTTTAAAATTTATTTTGAAAAATTCTCAACCCCATTGTCTTGCGAACGTTCGGGACGATCTAGTTTCGACGCGAGCTAAAAATTAAAACGAAGCCGGTGACTATTATTCGATTCGAATTTAATTTCATGGATAATAACACTCGACATGTGTTCATGAAAATGGAAATATGAGCGTATCCGATTATGCTATTGTGAGGCGAAACGGCCTTCATTTGAAAACCCATATTATTATTAATTTATAATATTCGTTTTTACAAAATAGCAAATGAAAAAAATGATGCAACTAATAAATCCAAAGTGAGATTACGTTTCGTTCGTTCATAACAAGCCTGTGATAAATTAATATGTTCCTGGTATTCTATGAATTTAAAAAAAGTCGTCTAATTACATTATTTTTGTCAATCGTTATTGATTAATTATAAGGCATTATTTGATTTCCTATTGACTCAATTTATAAAAAACGCCAAAATACAAGGGATATTCTATAGTATCTTAAATTGCATCAAAATAATACTAATTTCTTGATACAAAATTTTGCTTAATACTAATAATGATGAACCGAAACAAATAAATAATGACTTATATGGAAACGATTCAAAAGGAAGAGATCCAATTTGGACTTAAATTCGAAACAGCGTTTGACACGTCCACTTTATTTTCATTCAATTAAAAAATAAACTCCACGTAAAGTCCTACAAAAATCTTTACATACAATATTTTATAGATCGGTAAACGTAGTACTGTTTAAACGGACAAGGTCCTTCTAAGATGGTATTAACGATCCAGTATTTTACCAAAAATCAAAATAATCACATTTGGTTAAAAAATAATCCATCGACAATCCAAATCAGCAAGCTGTCATGAGAACGAGGACAACGAGGCTCGGGTCGCAATTTGGGTTGCAACGACGGTCAAAAGCCATTCATACCAAATAATATTAAAGTAAGGTGTGAAAATTCATATATACCGATGTCACTGAATGATGCTATTTAATACATTTAAGCCGTAAATTTGTAAACAATTTAATTATATACGTTAGATTAAATTTCAACAAACTTCAATTTCATAGCAACAAACCCATTAAAATGAATTTTTTCTCAAAGAAATGCTTAATATCTATGAAAAAAATTCGGTACTATCTTTTTGTTGGGGAGGGGGTGGGGCAAATTTACTGTTGTTAAATAAAATAATTATTCTTTTTTTTCTTTAACCTTTTAACTGCCAATGACTCATCAGCGCGTACAAATTCGACGCGCCGGTGCGTCGTTGGCAGTTAAAAGGTTAATTAGAATGGCATATTGGAGCCCAAACATTATTTATACAATTTAAAATTGACTCGACCAGATCTGAATATAAATAAAGACGTACTGAATTATATTTATTTCAATTATATTTAGGGTTCACTTTAAAATGCTGAAATCCGGCTTCTTCCAATTCTTTACTCGCATATCCGCACCAACTGTCTGAGTATACCGGGTTCAATATTTTCTAAAATTGCCGCCAACAATGTTTCTGCACTGCGATCGGGCACTTTGAAGAAAAAGCATTCGCGTTTCTCCCGGCACAGTCCACCGAAGATCCACTGCGGAGGAAGCACTCGACTGACATGATTTCGACGTTTGATGAACAAACTCTCGTCAATTTCGACGATCGAACCTTTGCTACTGATTTTCTGCCTTGGCTTTTTGACAATTTGATCATACCACTCGATCAATTATTCGTTGTCAAGCACCCGATGTCATTTCCTCGGAACAAATTTAAAAAAATGTCACAAAATTTATATGAGTACTAACGAATCAATTTCCAGTGTGAATATTCGCTTTTTTTGAAACTTTCCACAATTCCAGACAATACGCAAACCATAGTAGATCTTAATTTCTTGGCCATTTTGACAATACATCTTCTTCGGAAGGACATCACGATGTTTATATAATTCTATTGCTTCTTTTTCAGTATGCGGTAAATTGAAAACGCGTTCATTTCGACACAATGAAAACAAACAAACCTAACCTAACCTAATCAGATTTGAATTTAAATTTAATTAAAAAAAAGAAACAAATGAATAATTATTTTATTTAATAACAATATGTTTGCCTCTCGTTAGGATTGTGCCAAAAATTCTCCATCCTGATAGACTTTTATGTAAATATTATGATTTTTTAGAAACCAAGATAAGAATCAGAATCGATATCCGAATAATTTTTAATATGAATACTTCATATGACAATCGTGTACAAGTTGTAAACGAACTATTTAGAGATAATCAAAATTAAGCTATGGTATTAGATGCAAAATTTCGTAACGTTTGTAACGCCTATATTTTTAATTTCATATTTTATTAAATAACAAATCCAACTAGAATATTTAAAATTTATGCATGATATCATAATTTGCTAAGGAATACAATCCCTTAATTTAAGTTTAGGCAATTTGAATCAATTTAATTTAATTTAATAGTTGTAATACATAACGAACGTGTTCTTTGTCTACTTTTATTGTTCTTCTCGAGAAATGTATGTAAATATTGAATTGTCGGATGCGAGAACAGCACTACAAAGAAGTTAATTTTTTCCGAGCTTCCGTCGGAAGACACCTCTCGCGGTCAGTCGGTGTTATCTCGGAGCGGCAGTGTGGATCCTCGCGCTGCGGGTGATGCGCCCCGCCACGAAACAAAGGAACCCTGTCACCCTGCTTCTCATCGCTCAATTCATCAAACCAGCTATAATTAAAAAAACTCTATTATTTCATATCAACTAACCTTCCCATTGTCCCATTCTCGTCGGTCATTATGTCTCTCTGCACATTTGGGATATCGCGATTCGAGACCATTCCGAATATTTTATAATCGAAAATATTTCAAACTGGCAGTCGTCGCGAACCCTTCCGCTGTCTCTTGTGTGAGTCGGTTTGCCGAAGTCTCCGTTCGATCCGGAGACGCGTCGCTTCGACCGTCGCCCGTCGCCCGTCGACGGGAGCGAGAGAGGCGCGCTTCGTTTCGGAGAAATAAAAAAGCGGGCTTCGAAACGTATCTCGCGAATGTTTGCGTCGATCTCGGCATCTCGGTATTCGCCGACTATTTCGATTCGGCAAAAAGTCGAATCACATTTGTCGTACTAATTAAGTTACTCGGAAAATTATTTCTTCATTCGTCTCGGGCAAAAACGAAACCGTCCGCCGATCAGCCGCTTTCGTCGCCTCCTTCGCCTCCGACGGACGGCCGATTCCCGTCGAAAACAATTTTTGCGATAGAACATCTCTCCGTCGATTCGACGGAAGCTTCCGTAAAAACGTCGCGTTCCTCGGTAATATTATATTAATTTGATACGAGTGAAATATTTTCATACGCGAGTAGCGGCCGGCGAACAATGGACGTAAGAATCCGGTCTCGTATATTTAGCGGGTCCGAGAACGAGAAGAATCTTGTTCGGAAGACACTGACATCTTCATTAGTAAACAGATGTCGGACGCAACGCCATAAATTACGAGAGCGATCGATACTCGATTTGGGACGATCGACCCGACGAAAGAAAATTACTGGAAAAATGCAAATCGACTTTATTATTTTTCATTGGAAATCTATGTACCGTTTTTTTGAGTATTTTTGACAAACTAGTAAACAGCGAAGAGTATTTTGCATCTCGACCGTTCGTCGATATCTTTCGACTCGCCCTCCTTGACTTCACTCTCTGACGCGTAACTACTCTTTTGCTTACACTTACGCTTCAAACTGATCAATTTCGATTATTTTCATGCTAATGTAAAATATACATTCTTTAATAATTTTGAGTGCAAATTAGATTTTAGTATCTGCTCCCGAAGCACGTTTCAGCAGCACGTGTATTGTGTTGTTAGCAATTATGTCGATATGAGAAAACGAGATCGGGTCGAGCTCGCGCGTAATTAATAAGGCATAACGGCGGACGGGCGACGATGACCTCCTCGATTCGATTCGGTTGTAATAATGATGAGTGAGTAGGACGAGTCCCGGAGTCCTCCGTCGGCGCTATCCCGAGTGCGATCTGAATACAACACCTGCAACGTCAATTGCGGACCGTAAAAACCGCGAGCCGTGACTTCGCACCGCTACATTGTTAACCCTCCTTCGTGTCTTGCACATTCTGCAGCGGACACAAATTCCCTTTTATTGACAATTTGTCAATATATTATTTTGCATGCGTGTCGTTCCGCCCCGCCGAAAGCTTCGGAGCCCCCGCACAGTCATATTCATACCGTCGATGAAATAATGTCGTAAACGATGCGAATAAACACATGTGATTGAGAATATTTGTTTAAAAAAATCGATCCGGTCGAAGCCGTTGCGCAATCGCAACAATAAAAAATTGTTTCATCACGATCGATCGAGCGAACACTCGTTCGGCTCTACTTTTATTACCTACGGTATTCTCTTTTGAATCGTGTCGAAATATTTACCGATGTCAATTATAATAATCGCCAATGATAAGTCAATAAAATAAGAAGTTAAATGTAATTTTAGATGCGTCGTTACCAAAGCGCGCTCCGATTATTTGATTTCGTAGTTCCATTCACTATATATATACGACAACGGCGACAAAAACTGATTTATTAAATATTTTAAAATAATATTTAAAAATATTCGTATCCGTACAGCCCGAGCGTATATCCGCTCTGATCTAGGAGACGACTCCATAAAATGTTATAGATTTAAATTTTTTTTGGAATAGATTTCCATTCTCATGAAAAAGTGAATTCTACCCCAAAGTCGATGTTAAAATTTCGACTCGCATGAATCACTTCGACGACTGTTTCTCGATTGCTACTTTGTATATGACGGTTTAATTAGTGCAAAAAAGCCGAAAGGCATTTTGTGCTGCACGTCAATATAGCTTAAACGATACATTTTATGATGAATTTATTAAATTTAACCGGTTTTAGAGTCCTTGCGTTATTTCAAAAAATACACGACATCTACGTTCGGTTTTTACTTGCGAAAGTTATCGCTGCACCATCACATACGGGCGCATATCCAGCTAATAATCTTACAACTATATATTATACAATTTATTAAAGCGACGTTATTAAATTATAATATGTAATTATCGAGGCTTCGAGCGCTTTATTTTGCTCCTCGTTGCGACGTTCGCTGCGAATGTTCGAACGCTGCCGGAGCGTCGCGTTCGACTGCTGACGTTGGCAGTTTTTCTTGTAGATTCGATTGTTTTGTTTTTGAAAAAAAAAGGATTCGTTTTCCGTCGGAGCGTGCAATTCGAGCGCAATCGTCTCGTTATTCGGCACGCAGAACGGACGAAGGACTGTCGCAATCCGCAATGGGCTTTTAATAGAAACGACGAGACGCTTTTGCCGCAAATCTCTCTAACGGTTTCGTATCTCCGCATTTCGTTCCGTAGCGCTCATATACGAACACTGTTGGATCAAAACGGACATCGTTTCGAATAGAGAAGAAATGCGAAATAGGAAAGGCGACGCAGGCTCGGCGTGGAAGCGATAATATGTCGATATGCATAGATAGCGTCCAGGTGCACGGCTTTGAGCTGAGTAATTGCATAATTGCTACCTGAACATCGGTCTTCAAACAAAACACCTATCCTTTTAACGACATGCACATTTCAAACGTCCAGTTTCCTGTTATTACACGCACTTAATTAAACTTACAAATGTAACGGCTTATCCTCGAACGAGCGGAACGAGCGACGTTGCGACTCGCACGTCGTCATTTTCGAGGCGCACTCGCATCGTTTCGGCGGTCGAAATCGCGGACGGACCCGCCCGGGATCGGTCGAGGGAATATTTAAAATCGATCTCCGGGGAGAAATTACGATGCAGCATCGGCTGTTGAATGAAGAGGGCGATTAGTCTCGGTTACGTATGTAAGTAAGAGCGCATTACAAGGTATTACGGCTAATAGTGTGAGTTGTGGAAGTATACGTGCGGCGAATCTGGAGTGCGCGAGTATCCGAATGCAACGTGCAATTATTTGTAACTGCTTCCTTTTACGTCGGGATCGATTTATTTAATTAAAAACAACTGCCACAGCAGGTATTTACTGATAATGATGTCAAACAAATAATATCTCTTCATATCCCGCTATGAATTATTTATGTACGCCAACACACAACGCATTGCATAACGCATTTGCGCGGGTGCTACCTTCTTCTTAATTATCTTCTCGTTCGGCACTCGTCGATCGACACCCCTTCTTCGTTTTCCTGAAACGCTTGCATCCGCTTGAAGTTTTTTTTTGTTGTCATATTTTCTCAATAAATCTACAATTATATTTGAGCAATATAAAAACATAGACAAATCTTTTAGATTACTTCCAAATTTCAACCTATCGAGGACAACAAAGAAACAATTAAGGGGGTCATCCCGTGTGTCAATATCAAAAATCGTTTTTTTGTTGCATAAATTATATACAAATATAGTATAGTATATGTGGATAAAGTGATTTTTCGATATTCGGAATCGTTCGAAAGTTACAGTGTCGAATAGTCGAGGACTTGGAGCGCGCCTTCGATCACTCTGCGAGGCGAAGAATCGGATTTGCGCTTCGATTTCTCACTTCGATCCTTTAAATTCAAATACTGTTCTATTGTTTACAATAAAGAAGCTCTTCAATTATCTAAACTCATTTCTTGTTTCGAATAAATCGGTTAGTTTAGTCTCGACTGAGCATCTGAAAAGTTCGAACTGATTAATTCATGATCGATGATACAAAATCGCTAAATTTTACGGTTTCGCCATTAATCGATAAGCAAACTCGATGAAAAAAACAAAAGAAGAAATTTGGGCAAATTTCTACCACAAATGTTCTACAGACGCAAATCCTCTACATCAAAATTTTCAAGCAGGTGAAGACAGTAAGGTTGAAATTAGAGAAGAAGTCAATAATTTCCCCTACTATGAAACATTTTTGACTACAGAAGTCCAAAAAATTATTAAACCAGTCTATGAAGATTTATCACGATATCAACTCTTGACCAGATGTTTAGGAGCACAAACACAAAATAGCAATGAATCATTAAATTCATTGGTGTGGACGTTCGCCCTTATGCGCCTGCATTCTTGCACAAAAATCGTTGAAATAGCAACTTTTTTTATCGTTGTTATCTTCACTGAAGGATTTAATGGCATTTTGAAAGTTTCAGTTACGATAGGATGTCAAATTGGCCACGTAACTTAATCTTACGCCCATCGCCGCAACGAAGTGCGTATCTACCGTCCGAATGACTTCGCTAAAACAACTAAAACTGATGCCAGGGAGCAATAATCGGCTTTGCAAAATGTTTATGAAAAAACTGAAAATTTAATTTATAGAACAGATATAACAGATTAAAGATGATTCAATTTTCTTTTTATGATAAATGAGTTGGAATCTTGAATATCTTAAAATATGTATATTAAATTAATTTCTTTGAAATTTGATTGACTTACACAGTACATATATATATGCAGACAATTTTTAAACTAGGATAATTTTGATTGGCGTTTTTTTAAACTAGGATTTTTTTCATGTAAAATAAGTCGTGAAAAAGGACCAAAATTCAATAAAAAAATTTTCAACAAGCTGTCAAAAATTTATTTTTTAATAATTGTAGCATAAAACTGGTTCATAATTTTTAAATTAAAATGCCATTTAAATTGTTTTATTTTGATAAGCAATTGTGGCAACGGAAAAAAACCTAAGTATATTTCAGCAATCAGCGAATGATTTCAATCTGAAAAAAATGAAAAGTATCTTTAAAATATGAATAAATATGTGGTTAAAATTTCGTAGTTGTATGTTTATTCAGTTTGTTAAAAAAAAAACCAAAAAAGTATATCACACGGAATGATAAACAAATAGCTATTTGTATGAGCATCGTCTTGAAATTAAGCACGATTAAATGTTGAATAAATGTTTTATTTTAAATTTGGTTGAAAATTAAGTTAGATATGAATGCAAGAAAAAAGATGCCAAAAAGACAACAAACACTAAATAAGCATGTTAAAACAATTGTCATTAAAGATAATTCGTTTTTCTTAGAATAGTCGAAATGAAATTTAATATATAGAACATGACCTTTTTCGTTGTATTTATCTAAAGAATATATAATTATAAAAGTTTTTCCAGCTTCAAATTATGAATATACACATGCGTGTAGTTCGTTAGCACGAAGTCTGCGGTTTTTATGGTTAAAATGACAATAACACAGATGCTGGATCATCGACGACCGCACCTGGCTCTTTTTAGCTTACGGCGTAAACTACGAAATACTATAGCGGCTCGAAAATTTGAACGATTACGACTCCGATCGCTGATCTGTCGTCGGAAACAAAAAGAGTCCAAGTTTCAAAGAAACGTTTTCAATTTGTGAATAAAGAGTCGGTAATGAGGCAGAGAGCGGTGGAAGAGAGCGCGTACACGGAACGAATTGCGTGCCACAATTCATTATAGCACACTCAGAAATAATCTGCTTCTAATTGAAATGCAGAAGAGTCGTAATTGCCCTTAATGTGCGGTTAAATTAATTTGTTTGATAAAAAGCGTATCAGCAGAGTGTGAATTTTGCGCTTTTCGCAATAGAAATTTGGTAAAGTGTCCCGTTTCCCGAAGTCCGTCGTCGGAGGGCGAACGCGACCCGCCGACGGCCGCTCCTTCGACTTCCCGCTAAATTAAAACTCACACGCGAACATTCCGAAGGGTAATGAAATGATTAGACGAGACACCGCCTCCGGACCCAGAAGCTGCGTGTTACTCTTCGTTTCGTCTCGTAAAAAATATCACAAAGTCGGAACGGATCCCGATGCCGTTGTTCGATCTGAGATCCCAAATTAATTATCCTTCGCGATTCGCATCGAGACCTCTGGCTGTCCGCTTTGCGCGTTTTCTCTTCAGTTCTAAAACGCTTTCGTTCAAACGATTCGATTTAGAATATGAGAAAGATCTCTCTGCAAATGTGTAAACCTTTTTTCGTCATTCAATATGAAGGCAGACAATGCGAACGCGACTGTGAGCGTATCCGTTTTGCGTAATAATTCAAATTTGAGTCACACGCTGATTAATCTAACCGATTCCATAACACGTACATATTTCAAGTTGAAGCGTGTATTTTTTTGTTCGTATAAAATTGTCCGCATTTGCATATTATGCATACGAATTGATGTGCATTGGGAGCGTCTCATTATTTAAAAATGCATTAGTTCTCCGAGCGTGACAAACGCAATATGCGAATTATTATTGTTCATTATATGTTTTAGTGGGGCTCCTGACAAAAGAGAGGTCCGGACGGAGCGCTCTCCGTTCCCGTCGGACTGCGAACACCTAAGATAGCGGAATGAGCATATTTTACAACAGAAAATGCTAGCAAAGGAATCGTGTAAATTGTTTATCTCGACATCGTCGCGTCCGGCGTCGGAAGATCGGAACATTTCCGATGTAATAAAATGTAGCGGAAAAATTACTCGGCCGATATGTGCAAAAGTTCGTTGTCGGTGAAAGAAAACATACTAGAAATCAATGTCATCATTTTCCATCCGAAGAGAGATATCAAAAAATCCACCTTTTGAAAAGAATTGGATTTTTAAAGATCAAGAGACGGCCGTAGGCGACGACTGCGGGAGACGGGGAAAGGTTTCCCATTATCTCCCACGTTTCGCGTTACGACGACGAGTCATAGGTCGCCCTGCAATATTTCAACGGTCCCGAACTGTATTTACATTCCGGTCTCAAATTCCATCTCGTTGTTTTAAATCCGCAAATAAATATCCCGCTGGACGCGCACTGAACGATATTATTCGTCGAGTATAAATAACTAATGGAAAGTGACATTGCGAGTGCTTTGGCTTTTATGTCGCAGATAAGCGCGCACCGACACACGGATGGACGCGATTATGGGCGCACTATTCCACAAACGCACTACTTTTCTTCAATCGTCTCTCAGAGAGACATATCATGAATATGTGAATAAATGTTATCAATATCGAATAATAGAACCGCATCGTCGTTTCGACTGCTCGAATGCATCGCCGGAGAGTTGATGAAGTTTATTCGAAATTAGCTCATACCGACGCGGAGTAAAAACGTCGCCCTTTACCGTTGTCGAGTTTTTTGCTTATTACAAAATCAGTCTCAATTACATCGCAAAAGATATAAATGCTAACACACCGGTGTTATTATGCCATAATTTACATAAAATTAGTGTAAGTCGGCGTGTAAGCGAAGGCCCTCTTAGAAAATTGCTTAATTGCTAATGTAAATAAATTATGCGCTTTGATATTAGCTGCCGTAAAATCGACCTCGGAGAAAAAACGACGGCTAATTTAGTATTTTCATTTGCGATTTCGATTAGCTCGCAGTTTAGGATTCGGACCGATCGAGTCGACTTAGCATCCGTCGAGTGGATGATTGGACTCCGTCCCAATGATGCGACGCAGAGACGCGCTCCCGGTACTTTTGCAATTAATACCTCGCAAGAGCTTCATTCAGGGACGTTTTTCGAGATAATTGCACAATTCCATCGCAAATATGCAATCATGCAATTAGGGTTTCATCGTTTTCGTTCGGAGCAAATTAAAGTCATGATTTATCAATTAGACAAAAATGGATACGCGCCCGCCTTCCTTCGACCCCGAGGAGCTCGGTCGCTCCACACGAGAGCGCCGTTCGCGCAACTTTGAAAGACATCTTTCCTTTCGTAACACACAGATTTGGCTTTTGTTCAGAGTTTTCAGGATTAGACGGAATGTGGGATTTGCGACTGAGACGTCTTTTGTGAATTTTGGAAGTTGACGATCGTCTCTCTTTCGTTTCAGAATATTTGAATCATCATCAGAACAGACGAGCAGCCATTTCGCCGCCTCCGGAGAGACTCGCGCCCCCAGCGATGGGCATTTCCGAAGAGGCGAAGCCGGAAGAGGGATCTCCCCGACCGCCGCAGTCGGCGGACTCTCCCCCGGAAGCGCGCGGGACGATGCACTCGTCGCCGGAGATGCACCGGGGCCTCCACACGCCGCCGGAGGCGCACCGGGGCCTCCATTCGCCGGGGGAGCGACCCGGGCCCCCCGGAAGCGCCCACAGCAACCCCTCGGACAACAACTCCGACGGAGAGCTGGACGACTTCGCCCCCAAACGAAAGCAGAGAAGATACAGGACCACCTTCACCAGCTTTCAGCTCGAGGAGCTGGAGAAAGCTTTCGCGAGGACTCATTACCCGGACGTCTTTACGAGGTACTTTTTTATTGCGATTCTTTGTAATTAGTATTTTTTGTCGCGTCCGATCGCGAGCGAAGCCGCCCGACCGGTTCCCGTCCGTCGTCTCCTCTCGCCTCCTCCGCAGTGTGACGTGTCATCTCATCCAGACGATTTTGCCTTCTAATCTTTGACAATTAGCACAGAACGGATCGCAACTGCGCAACCGCGAGGAGCGAAAATGATAGTCAGAACGAATCACGTCTGCAAATGAGTCATATAGCGCGGAAAGGTCGGAAACTAATTCCGAGATTGAAGAAAAGGTGAGGAGGTTCGGAGGCTCCGACGACACCGAAACGGTCAGCTTCGATAATTCAATTTGAAGATAATTGCACGGTCGGGTTTTCTCATGGCATTAGCCGTAATTACGCTCCCATAGATCACGTCCGCGCGCCGACCTCCGCAGGTACGCATCGGCTTAAGAAGACATTAACAATATCAATATTATGTGTAAAAATGCTCCACATACTTCAACGTCGTGGACGATACTTATGCTTTTTTTATTAAACAAGTTTAAAATCAGAGCTGCATCGATTGTGGCACTTTCAACCTAGATCACTTGTTGGATTTCTTCAAATAGAAGAAACCATATTTTTAGAAAAAAATAATTGCGCGAAAAACATTTATATTATTTTCTCAATATTGAAGGATTGTAATCATTTTATTTTTAGATATTTTTTTAAGGAACCATAACAATTCACGTATCGTTGATCGGATATATTGTTTCTTCTCTAGAAAAAAAGAGTGACTATTCTTCAACTGAATGCCAATTATTTAATATCAATACGAAAACATTTTATGCATCGACGATCCCGGGAACTTTGAAAAAAATACTAATAACTATGATTTTCATTCAATTTTCGGGTACTAGCGAGAATAAATTTTAAGGGAGAGACCCGGTGCATCGTCGTCGGATCGAGATACAAATTACGTTTCCTACGCGCAATCGAAAAGCTCGAAGTATGCGGTCAAGGTTGATACGAAACGGGTGTTAAAAAACATTTATATCCTCAACTGAACGTTTCAAAAAATATAACATGTGCTTTCTTTCGTTTCAGAGAAGAATTGGCGATGAAGATCGGGCTCACGGAGGCCAGAATACAGGTGAGATTCTATGCCAAATCGAACTATTTTTACACATTCCACGTTTTCAAGTATGCAAACTCGCACAGAGAGCTATCGATTGATAAAGTCGACTTATACGAATGCGGTGTTATTCGTACGCGATACATGGATATTGTAATTATATTAAAATTAGGGTTGGCAGGTAGCCACCGATCTGACGAACAAAATTAGCCGCATTATAAAAAGGTGAATGATGAAACTACCTCTCGGAACGGGGCCTCCCGACGTCGCCTTTTTTTATTACGTCATTATTTTATAACATCAGAAATCGAAAGAAACGACGGCAACCACACCCCGGCGATGCTATCTTAATTTGAAATCTAAATTTGCGAGATGCGATGACATCGATCTGAAAGAGATTCCTCAAAAATACGCGCACCTTACAAACTGAAGCGACTGAAACCTAACATTTTTATGCATAAAAATCAAATAATTCTTCGCGTTTGCGCAGTCAACCGTACGATTGATTATCCGAGCTGACGCTCTTCGTCCGTAAATAACATGAAAAATAGAGACCCTCGTTATGATACATTTATAGGGAAAAAATACAGTTTAAAAAATAGATTTTGGGATGCTCTGGTGATCTTTTGCGAGAGTTCTCGCAGGACAGACGATTGAGAAACATCGACGCGAGCGATTCGAAACGACTTTTCAACCGTCAACTTTTTATTACGAATCTTATTTGAGATGCTATCGCGTAGTTACAAGTAACGAAGAATATTAAACACTTAGTTAACTTTTGTTTTTCAAATTACGGCGACCGTTCGGAGCGGCGTTTCCAAATAATTATATCCGCGTAATCACTCGGGATACCTAACATTAGAGGTATCTTTCCCACCAAATTATTGTTATTGCGTACTACCTGAAATTTGATTAAATTATGAATTGTATTTGTTTTTAATTTAAATTCGTTGATCCGACAACTATTCATTATTTTTTTTATTTTTATTTAAAATACATTTTTAGGCATATTTTACCACTCAATACCCACATATTAGCAATAATTGAAGAAGAATATAATTATTAATTTACATAATAATTAAGAAATCTTCCTTAAATATTAATTTATTTATCGCTTAAAAAATGTATTTTTGTAGATCGTATTGTTACGAGACGAAATATCAGATTTGACACTCGAGAGAATAACTGCAGGCGCTCAAACGTAGACATGATCGATGATACGTATTAAACATAATTAGCATTTAATTAATCTTAAAATTAAAACGGATCGAGTGCTAACATTATACCGATCTAATTAATAAATTTATATTAAAAGGAACGACGGAAAGAATTTGTTTACAAAGCATACGCAAGATTAAATTTCGAGTATTTTTAAAGTATCTTATTATGCAAGCAGATTTAAATTATGTCAAATACCTTATATTTTTAATTTCGAAGAAATATATAAAACAGATTTGCTAACAAAAGTAAAAACGTAATTTTTTTAAAGAAAATGCATTCATTTTTAACATCGAAACTAACAATAACAGGTCAATACTTACATATTTAAATATATGGATGAATTGCAACGTTGATTGGATTTTTTGACTTAAAAATAAACATTACTATTTCTTTATTCCTTCGTCGATTGCTATTTTTTTCTTAATTTCGGGACAATTGTAGTAGTATTTTGACATAAATTTAAATTTGAATTTTCCCCCTATGGCGAAGACCGTTTAAAAGAATTCGCGGCGAGAAAGATCGAGTCGCGCCGTAGAATAAATCGTCTCGACGAGGAGAAAAAACTCCATTAATCAGTGGTGCAAATTCTTGCAGTTACCAGTTTGTTGAATACGGCGACTAATTGACAATAATTATGACGTTAGCGGAGTCAGCGGAAGGACGTTTAAAGTCGAGGAGCGTGCAGAGGGGAACCCAAAGAAATTAAATCAAAATTCTTGCACATGCACTAAATAACGCTAATAAGGAGCCGATATCTCCATCGATGCCTGCGGACTTTTTTGCCGCTCCGACGAGACGGAGACCGTCGCGACTTCCGATCCGGACTCCCGGGGTTTCCGGTTCCGATGCGTTCCGCTCCGATCGGATCCGGACCGGAGACCGAGGTTCGACGATGACAATTTTCTCGGCTCGAAACGAGCCAAATCGAGTAACGAACGTATAGAAATGCGTTCGATCGAACGAGTTTTAGCAACGCTCACATACTCGATCGACGCTGATCGTTTTCCTTCTTGAGACAGCGTGATGCGATCATTTTCTGACGTAACTACTAAATATTATCTAAAATACTACTGTAAAACACAGACAAAACTGCAGAGCGTACACGTCCAGTCGGAATCTTGCGATCGATCAAATAAATAACACAATGCAATTCGTAAAATCTACATAAATCATTTCAATTAAAAATAAACGACTGCCGTATCTGGAAATTGCGAAAAACAATAAATTTACAAAAATCACATTTTTCTCAGTATTTCATCTTATATTTTGAAATTGGATTACCTCCATATAAAAGCAAAGAAAATGCTATTGTATTTCCATAATAACAAAATATATTCGAATATTTTAATTGTGAGAAAAATACTATTACTATAGAAAAAAACAATTTTCAAATGATTTTAAAATTAAAAAGACTTCGCGTATATCCTCGTTCGTAAGGTTGTGTAGTATATTTTGGTACGAAAGGCAGGGAGGAAAGTCTGGATGGATGATTAGTGCGATATGGTTGCGCTCGAAATGGAAAATTGTATAACACAATTAGATGCAAAGGAAGGGTTTGGTTTCAGGTGTGGTTCCAGAACAGGAGAGCCAAGTGGCGGAAGCAGGAGAAGGTGGGTCCCCAGGGACACCCGTACAACCCGTACCTGCCGGGGGCGAGCCCCGCCCCGCCGGCCCCCACGGCGCTGCCGAACCCCTTCGCGCACCTCGGCTTCAACTTCAGGAAGCCGTTCGACGGCGCCAACCTCGCGTCCTTCAGATACCCGCCGATGCACGTGCCCTCGGCCTACGCCTTCCACCGCGCGGCGCCCCCGCTCTTCCCGCCCGCCGCGCCCCTCTCGCACCTCTACGGGCCCTCCGCCGCGAGCTCCTTCCAGACGCTGCTCGCCAACATCTCGGCGGCGCAGAGGCCCAAGACGCTGCAGGCGCCCCAGCCCCCGCCCCCGCTGGACTACGCGACGCCCTCGCCGCCGCTGTCCCCCGGGGGGCCCTCGCACCCCTCGCACCCGTCGTCCCCGGGGGCGCCCGACGTGGACCGGAGGAGCTCCAGCATCGCCGCGCTCAGGCTCAAGGCGAGGGAGCACGAGCTCAAGCTGGAGATGCTGCGCCAGAACGGCCACGGCGACCTCATCAGCTGAACCCTTCCGTCCCGGCTCTTACTTTTAAACTAGCCCTAATAAATACATATGCGAACAACTAACGTTTCATTTCCTACCATTTATGAGTATTAAATTATGTCGATATTAGAAAAATTATTTAATTTACGCTAAGATTACCTAAGTATTTTTTTATTGTTATTTTGTATCGATTATATAGCCTACGTTCTCTCTTCGTATTTTTAATTTATCTAATGTGGTATCGAAAAGCAATATATTATTGATAACTAAATATTTGTAAAATAGTACAAAAACAAATTAATTGAATAATTATTAAAAATATTTAAGAAAATAGAATTTGCATTTTTATTTTACACCTTCCGCCTTTCACAGAGCGCAACGCGAGGGACTTTGGCACTCCGGATTCGAAAGACTGAAACTTCGGTCGAACGATACCGTCGAAACTCGATCGAGACAAATTTTCTACTGGCTTTCGATATTCTTTCGAACGAGGGATTACAAGCTTGCGATCGCAAACCGTATTGAATTAACAAATTTGTAAAAAAAGGGAAATAATTTGACAGGTAGAACATATTGAACTTTGCCTGAGTCGTTTGGGTCGCAAGATGCGCTCATAAATTTAAAAGCTCTCAAAATTAATTTAAAAAAAGGAATTGTATTTTTAGTAATACTCCCTATCTTTTTAGAAGAGGGGTTTCAAAAATGCAACATTAGTAAGATTTTATTCTCAGCGTGAGTTCTAGCTGGTAAAATTAGGTCGTTTAATAAAAAAAATTAAACTGGGGCATGCTTCGAAACGAACCCCGGCATGAAATTAAGAACGATTCCTCGCTGCATTTTCATTCGGGGGTCCTAGGGGGGCCTCAAAATTAAATTTCGCTCGGGACCTCTCATATGCTAAATCAGTTACTGTTTATAATTGATTTAAAAACAATGTGATTATGATTTCGGAATACATCCATGAAAAAATGAAAGTTCTATATATGTTCTTATAATATCTGAAAATACCATGGGCTTGGTGAAACAAATAACATATCTCGGATTGACGTTTAAAGAATCAAGAGTCGGGCGGGATCGTAAGTATATGATTGATAAAGTCTACGCAAAACTACAAAATACAGACAAATGTCAAAGCAAGTCAAAAATTTAGAATTAAAATAAGAACCATGAAATATAAAATAAATAGCTATTTCGTTCGATCTTAAAATACACATGTAGTTAATGAATGAATTTTCAACATGTATATATTAATTAACGATTTTCGAAAGGTCGCGCAGTAAAGCAAAAGAGCGAAATAGACACTAAACGATTTTGTCATAAAGTTCATCGCACTGATGGTTTTTTTTACATAATATTGTGATCGTTTTAAAATGTAAAGTTTATAAAAATTTTTCATGTAAAATACGTAAAAGTTTTGGTCAAAAAAGGTCGTCTAAGATGAGTTCGCGAGTGTGGCGAAGGTCCGCGCCAGTCTGATGTGAAAACAGAACGGTTAGTATTTAAATATATTCAATTATAGCTAGGAGCCGATAGATGCGGAGTGTAAATTTGACAGTATAAATAAAAGAATGGCCATAAATAAAGTTTAAATTAATCGATCGATCTCCAGCGTGGGAGGATATCGAGTTAAATTTCACGTCCGAAATCTCGACGAGATCTGCTCCGGAGAGGCATCTAAGTCGGTAATAATTACCGCCTTTCTTACTGTTAATTAAATTTGTATCTCGTTGAAGTTTTTTTTCACTCGCATCGTATTAAATTAAGCAACATAACAGGTCGTTATCGGTAAAATATATTTATGGAGAAAAAAACGTACCCCTACTAAACGCGATGTTGAAGCGGCCCGCCCCCTGCCATCCCGTCAGCCGTCATACCTATAAATTTTAATTAAATTATACATTTTTTGCATTCTCTCCAAATTGAGTTCGTTTATTTAAAATCCTCCAGGACCGAGTCGAAAGAGAACCACCGAACTAATTTCAATCCGTTTCGAAAGATCTTCGACTAGAGCGCCACCTATTAGCCTCTCTGCGCACAGATCTTCTTACGTTCGCAACTATTCGAAATAATCATTTAAAAGACTATTTCAAGACGCGAAAATAAATTCATAAAAGCGACTGTTAAAATTATGAAACTGTACACTAATCGTGCAACTTAAAATAACATATATGCATATAAACCATAATAGGATTAACTCGTGACATGATTTCAGTCATCAAATTAACTTAATTAACCAATTCTATTTTGGGAAAAACCATGATATTCCATTAAAAATATACTTCGAGAGAAAATTGCTCCACTCAATGAAGAAAAAACATTAAATATCGTTTTTAAAAATATTTGTAATACATTAAAATTCATTCGAGATACATTTTATTACTGAAGAATAATCATCGACTGGTTGCCATATTTTGTCTTGCCTTATTTGAATGAATTATTACACAAAATATTCAAGAAAATGGGAGGGGGTGGAACTCGCCAGCCACCGATAATGCCAAATTTGGCTCTATCATATCAACATCAATTCGATGCTGTAAGGTTGAAAAAAATCAACATGAAGAAGTCGTTAAAACGGGATTGTGTTAATATTTTGTCTGACATTCCATTATGAAAAGTGATTAAAAATCTATAGCTAAATGGCAAACAGTCATATGCAACCAGAAAAATTACACCTTTAATTAATTTTTGATAAACCATCTGCTTTGACGTATGCTTTTATCATTCCAAAATATAATACCTATTCTTATTTTATAATTAAAACATTTTCGTTTTTTCAATATAAAATCTATATTAGGTATCTCTATTGAGTACCAAAATAACATTCAAAGCTTACATGCTTACATGCTTAAAAATTATAATCCCTGAGCATATCTTCCATCGATTTGGACCCAAAACGTTTGAGTTGCAAATCCAACTACCAAAAAAATAACAAAATTACTCATACGATTCATCTGAACAATTTTTCGTTGTTAAACAAACGAGCGCCATTTCAATCATTTACACAAAGTTATTAATTAATAAGGATTATAACATAGATGTGGCAAATATTTAATGAGAAATAAAAATGAAACAGTATTTGTGAGCAATCCAATCAATCAATACGTCTGGGAATGTGGTCAATGAAATCAAACAAAGAATAAAATTAGGCTATTGTATCAGGCAATCAAAAGAGTTCATGCGGTTTTCTGCAGAGCGAGCTGCAGCGAATTGTTGTCAGTTGCAGAGACCGAGTTTTTATGACCATCGTTTTGTTCAGATGTGCATCAATCAATTGGTGCACTTTAAAATGGTATGCACTTTTATATTACGGCTATGATCTCTTTTAAAATCTCAACCGAACCTATTGTTTTTCAATTAAATTATGAATTATTTTTCGATTGACGATGAACCAATTTCAATTGGTTCATTGTCAATCGAAAATCGCGCAAATTGAATGGAGTGAATCTGAAGATTTTGACAATTTGCGCATTATTATTTTTAAATAATCCAATGTAACGTGTTGGAAACTTTTTTAAATGCTTAATGTCGGTGTTAAAATAATTCATTCAAATTTGACAATCAATTAATCCCAAATATGATATTTGATAAAAATCATATTTGATCAATATATAATTCTCACTTTTCATGTTTTCAGCATATACCGCTAAATAAACGAACCTGTCGTTGACTCTGTATCGTATTCTGCCGATACTAATTCATCCTCAGATGATTGTGTTTTTTGTATAATGGATTGCAGTCCGTGCACTGAAAGATTTTTTTCGCACAAGTCTAATAATAATGATTTAGATCTATTCTATGCAACTTGAGCGTGCACAGAATATGTTATTTCATAAACAGCCACGACTTGTCTATCAAAATAAAATGTTATTCATACAAGGTTTCTTACTAAAGTGTATCCATTATAATAGTCTCCCGGTCAGTTGTGATTTTTCTTTGTATTATACAATCACATGCATATGGAAAAACCAATAATAAAATTAAAATTGATTGATTTTTTACGGCTAAAAGTAAAACTTTTTATAAAAGTGGAAGTCACAAATCCGTATCTCATAATGAGTGGTTTGTTGATTAAAAAAACATATGTTTTAATGAAGAAATCTTGATCAGTGGAATCCATTCGTAACGAAAGAGGGAAAATTTATAATCAACATATGATTGTTAAAAATTGACAATGAATATTAAATTGTATCAGAATGTGATAATATAAAAAAATATGTTTGAGAAGATATTTTAAATTTTGAAGAGTTTGAGACTTAAGGAGACTTGAGGAAAATTAACGATGCAGACGAGTGATGGTGTATGCAAGCTGTCACGGAATGGTACGCGAGGAATGTAAAACGACGGACTGTCAAAAATAAATAGGTAAATGATTTCAGAATAATTATTAAGGGTTAATGAGCGAGTATTACTCAAGATATAACTAAATGGGGAGATCGAAGGGTCCTTCGCTTGCCAAGTAATGCAATTATTTGCACGATTAACTATACCGAGACGAACGTTCATAATTGTCTAAAAAAGTCAAGTTCAAAAGTCTACTGTAATTGTCTCGTATTATCTTGATATTGAACAGCAACAATTTGATAACAGAATCACGCGATTCCATTGAGAGGTTTTTTCAAAATTCCTGTTATTTAAATAAATAATTTGTAATTCAAACTGATTCGTATATTTCAACAGCTCGGTGTTTATCTCCAATTTATGCAGCTCAGTACCGAAAGTCTTGAGGAATGGGTTTTAATTAAAGGTGGGCGTCGACGCCATGCCCATTCTCCGCCTTCCGAAATACTTAAAAATTAGATCGCTACACACGCTCTCTTCACTAATTTCCCTTTTTTTATAAACACACTCCGAGGAAGATATTCGCCAGATGTCTAGGTCTCCGTTTGAGGGCATACTTGAACTCTATAATGACTATTCAATTAATTTAGCTGAAAATTAAAACGTCGGTGTCGCGACAGCCGTTTCGACGTCCTCCGAGATCGCAACGGCTGTCGTGTTAAAAGAGAAAAAAGCACACTCCGTACGCGACTTGCGTGTTTCAATTTTTAATTAAATTACAACATAATTATATGAAACGATTTCATGGTGTATTTTAACTAACTACGCGATAAAATGAACGGAAATCAAATTACAGATTTCATTACTTCGACGTATCATTTTATACAAGCTAACAGCGGAAACGTTTTCGAGAATATAATAATTTAGCCATTTTTTCTTCGTGGAAATTTCTGTAAATTATCAAACAATTTATTTCACTACTTCTGACATTTCGAAGATGTTTATCACTTCCCCGCGCAGACTGAACGTTTTTATTTCTACATCGTTTATTTGATAATAATAAATTATTTAAATTCTGCAGTTCAACGAATCGGCTCGAATAACGAGCACTGTATAAATTAATTAAGAAAAAAGTTGATTTTTCTGCTTTCATTTCTTGTCCTTGCGGCATTCGTCGAGATACTCGCTACTTGAGAAAATCCTTATATGTCAAAATTTCATGGTTGTTTACACCAATAAGCGAAGAACTTATATATATTTAATAATAGTTTTAAAGAAATATTAATCGTGTCGTTATAGATATTATGAGGATCTGAAATATTTTCAGACAATATCCACGTCATCCTCGTCATTAGCCACGAACGACAATGTTTAATCGATACGAGTGGAGGCCTATCGTGGAAAAAATACTTCTAAATTTTCGAATATAATGAAAATGGATTAAAGTTTCAACTCATCCCCTTTTTTCAGCGTAAAATATTACCCGACAGCTATTTTACGCCGATAATGTGACCAAAAAAAAAAACGATTTTTCAATTTCCAATTAGCTTCTTTTATGCTAAATAATGAATTTTATAACCATTTTATTAAAAAATGTGGGCGTTTGTCAATTGTTCATTTACGCGTTCGAAGCACAAACCGAATAGCAAAAACGACGTTCGAGTGAGCTAAGAAAGAAAAAGACACGGCGAGAAAGAAGTGAGCGTTCTTACGGTAGCCACATTTTTAAATTGAACTAGTAGATTAGAAGGATGAATAGGTGGGTGGAGATTTGATATAAATCGATGGTCATATATAACCGGCGCGAGATCAATGCATTTATTAGTGCGCCACATACGAATATAAATAGTTCATTAGCTTCCTCTTATATTCTTCACATTTTGGACTCAGCTCTTTTCAAAAACTATCTTACGTGCCCGGACACATTTTCACATTGTAAACATCGAATCGCCGCACACGATCTGTCTCACTTACAGATATTATATATAAAATGGCATGTGGAGTGTATCGTTTCTCACTTTACATTACTGTATGAGTAGTTGAAGACTATCACAAATATTGTTGTTTCTATCACTATATTCTTCATATTTTTCACGGTTGCTCCCAATTTGAACACTTTTGACATTCATTATCCATGTACGGATAGTTGTTCGTTCGACACGTTTTTAGATGACAACTCAGCCAGTTTTGTTTGACTTATGACGTGCTTCAAATCGGAGGTTTGGGTCGTAAATCGAATTAATCGCATGTTGAGTTCTATGTAGAGCCTCATCTAAAAATCGATGACTTATTATTTCGTTATACGTTGATATTTGTCTCAGAAGAGAAATAATCTCCCGAAAAACAACAACGAAACGTAACATATTAATTATACCCGCCGATTGAAAATTTCCACATTTGTAAGATCAAATTTATAAATATTACAAAGGTAACTGCAAAAAGCAACCAATTACCACATAATCATTAGCAGTTTTCAGATTAAAGATTTAAAATCATAACGCAGATGTTCAATACAGTTTTTGTGATCGAATTATACATGTCAATCGACTTACGATAGTATTAATATTTTTGAAAATCTCTTATGTAAAATTTAAAATATTACATTTTCATCTGGGAGCTTTCCGTTAGTTTTTACTTATGTTTAAGCTAAGATTATTACAATGAGAATTATAGGCAAGAGATATTCTACGAAAAAACTGTGAAGTATTTGAGTTGTAATTTTTTACTGAAATCGGTCAGTCATATCCCGCCTTTATTAGTCTCACTCAGTATTGAATATTTCAAATCTTTGAAATGTGATTAAATCTACTTCATGATGATCGATTTGAAGCATTAATATCAAACCTCTATAGTAAGAGTCCAGAGACAAAACTCACTATAAAAATATTTTATTATAGAACACCATACACAGAATGTTTGAAGAAATAAAAAAAAACACTTTTCTTTTTTTTTTCGGGATATCATTTAAGCATTTAATAACGCGTGGCACTCGTAAACTTATTCTTTAAAATTAAGATAAACAGGCAATCAAACTTGTATTTATCTTGAAAAGTATTAATTCTACATTAAATATCAAGTCAAACGACCATATTTGTACGATAATGCAAATACAGTAAGGTAGCGTATTCGGCACAGTCTTGTACCTTCTATAAATAGCGAATTTTTCACAACTAGTATCAACTACAATGATTACAACCTTCGAAAATGACACGGTACGCGAGGGTCATTCAGAAAGTAAGATTTCAACATTTATGTAGAACCGAATAATGCTTGTATTTAATTGAAATTCACAGGATGTTTCACAAATATATTAAACTATTTTTGGTACTATCCTGTTAACTGGGGCCAAATTTATTATCTATCTATATATATAAAAATCAATGTCTCGCGTCCGGCGGCGTCCAGCGGCGTCCGAATGTCTCGCGTCCAATTCTCTTTGCTAAGGTAAACAATGCCGAGAGGCGGTAATGGCATGCCCTATTTGGTAAGGTAAAATAAGCCTTTAGTCAACTGTGCCGACAGACAGAAATAGCATGCCCGGTATGGAGCATTTAGTCAAGTTTGATATGGTGAAGTGAGGCGCGGCCGCGTGTCACTGTTCTAAGCGCGTGTGGCTAAGCAACCACATACAAAATATGCCTCTCCAAATCAATCATTAAACATTTCAATCGTTCATGTTTTTTAAAAGCGAAGCAAAGTAATGCCCGACCTTGGATGCATCTTCACACACAACAAATCAATCAATTGCGAAATAAACTCCAGGATTCAACACAATATGAGGTGCTATCATTGCCTCACAAATATATTAACACTTTACCGACCGCATGATTTCGTCTGAAACCGCATGTTTTTTGAAAGATTTGATTGAAACAATAAATTTCGTAAATTTAGCATAACATTTGAACCTTTTAACCGACTTGAATAAAAATTAGAATTTAGGTTCCTATTGATTTTTAGAACCTTAAATAATTAATTCGCTGTTTTTGGACACGGGTTGCCACATTTTTTACATTTGAAAAGGGAAAATATTCCCATAGCCTTTGGGCTATGTACGGTTGTAAACCTCGAAATATGGAATTTTTCTGGACAGAGTTTGCAAACCTTTTTTTCACATAACCAACTTTTAGACGGAGATAAAATTCTCAAAATATTACCATCGTCTCTAGATTGTGTATAATTGTAAATCTGGAAATATGGTTTTTTCTAAACAGTGATTGCCAACTTTTTTTACAAAATAATTTTTTTAGAAAGATAAAATTCTTAAAATCAGTTTTAATAAATGCGGTCCGATATTTACTTTACAGTCTATGCCAGTGGCGTATAATATTTAACGCATGATTTAACCCTATGTTGCATTGACTTTTCGGACAAAATATTGATAATAATTTAGTATTTGATTAAAAAAATACTGCGAAGGGCCTCTACGACCCGTTGGAGATCGTAGAAAGTCCCAGGGATGCGTTTCCCCCCAAAACTTTTACAAAATCCCTAAATGTCCTAAAATTAGAGGGAGAGACCACAAATTTTGGGTGTCCAACCGGATTGAATTTCGGACCACTGACACAACGAAGAAACGTCTCGCGATCGGATGCCATCCCGAAAATGTCCACAGAACATGGTCGGCGTTCATGAACGGATCTCCGCATGGACACTCCGAAGTTGTTGAAAGCCCAAACCTAACCAACGAGGCCCTAAATTACCCGTGTCCTGTGAGGAACTGAGACGTCCAGTGATCCGGGACGACCCAGCGACATCTCAGGCGTTGCCTAACCGAGAGGAAGAAAGTAAGAGGTGGCGGCCGACGACCGACGCAGACCACCTCTCCTGCCATGTAAATAAAGCCGCTTTTTAGACACGACGACGAAGATCACAGAGGGCGTTTGAGGCATCCGCCTCTATCTGGATTTTTCTGAATCTTTGGGACGGGAGAAAATATAGGAAGTCTTCTGTTCAATAAAAAGAACAAAGTGAAAAACGAAATTCATGGAGCTTACGAGATCGAATGCTCAGCCTGCATCATATCGTACATTGAACAAACCCATAGATACATCACCCACAGGATGACAGTGCATCAGAACGCAGTCTTTGAATTGAATTACAAATCCGCAGTACACAAATATGGTATGAAGAATGATCAATTTTGATGGTAACAAAACCATAGCAATGAATTGCGAGAGAGTGATGGAAATCGAAAAACGAAAAAACTCCACATTCAATGGACGAGACGACGACACTAGCATACCCAGAACTTGGCTACCAGTTTTATCGAAAATTAAGGCATCAAACACCAAGCAAAAAAATCTGAAAGTGCAAACAATCTACCACAAAGCGACGGCAATGCATAGCCCAATATAGCACTGGCCGGAGGATACTCACAAGGAGCATCATCAAGGCGCCGGCAACTATTCCGCATCCACGAGTCCGTCAGGAGACTCGAAGTATCGGAATGATATATATTTGAAATCTTAATGTACCTTTTAAATAATTACTAAGCGCGATCGTATACCCGTTTTATAGTGTAATTAAAAATATCTAAATTCATTCCAATAAACTGAATTAAAATACATACACTTTATATCTTTAAGTGTGGCATTGCAACGCATGCCGGGTATTCGCTAGTTATTAAATAAAATAATCATTCATTTGTTTCTTGTTTTTTTCTTTAATTATATTTACATATAATTATAAATTAAATATTGAAGGTCAAACACTTTTTATAAAATTTATAAATTGACTTAAATAAGTTGTTTTCAATTTTGATTAGTTGTCAAACGAATTCAATCAAATATGAATATAAATTATGGCGTGTTGATCCTAACATTCTCACGATATTCTATTTTATGAGCATCGGAGTTTTTGAGGGTTTCATGAGGGATTTATTGTTCACTTAAAAAAATGTCGAAATCCGGCTTTTTGCAATTCTTTAGTCTTGTATCCGCACCAACTGACCGAGTATACTGGGTTCAATATTTTCTAAAATTGCCGCCATCAATGTCTATGCACTGCGATCAGGCACTTTGAAGAAAAAGCATTCGCGTGTCTCCCGGCACAGTCCACCGAAGATCCACTGCGGAGGAAGCACTCGACTGACATGATTTCGACGTTTGAACAAACTCTCGTCAATTTCGACGATCAAACCTTTGCCACCGATTTTCTGCCTTGCATTTTGACAAATCAATTTGTCAACGCGCAAACTTCCCACGTGTGATTATTCCACTCGACAATCGTATTTTTATTCACGCCCAATTCTTCGTTGCACAGTTTACCTGATGTCAATTCCTCGAACCAAATACTTAAAATAACGTCACATGTTTTATACGACTACTAACAAACTAATTTCCAGTGTGAATCCAGGCGGTTCTTCAAACAAAAGCGTAGTTTTCGTCACAAAATTGATTTATTTCGAATTTGTTTTACAATAAATGCACAGTTTTAACAGTGACCCGATGTCTAGGTATCATCTCAAAAAGCAAATAAAGATTGTAAAATAATGTAAATAATGTTTTCCAAAGAATCACATGCCGGAATGTTCTCGTGAAGAAATACAGATGTGAGGTGAATGGTAATGTTTGATTGGTGACAGAATATGAGAATGGGACAAGTATTGGAACACTTTCCTAACGAGAGATTATATATATGGGACATGGGCAAATGACCTTAATGATATTAATTAAAAACAATAGGAAGAAATTGTGAGGAAATACTGTCTAGACAATTAAAAGGTGACAAAAAATGACACGAGATAAATGACCTTAATGACAGAGCTTAAGTACACAACACCATTGAATCGCTTCTATTCTTACATTCCAATTATTTTTTTGAAATTACTTTTTTCGCTGTATTAGAAGATTTTTTTTAAAAATTCCCTTTTCACATTTTTATTCTATCAATCATTTTGTCTTTTGTACTGAAGATAATATTTTTTTCTCGTTTCCATCGTTTCGCTTTATTTCCCTTCGACTCCTTGTCTTTTCAATATGTCAATAAGTTCCCGGTCTTTATAAGCATCGGTGTTTTCAATCGTCATCCTCCCTCTTGCGTCGTCGATGAATAGTCCTCTGTACTGAACGTAGTCCTGAATGAAGCGCGTCTGTATCGCTAGTCGCTGACAATATATTTATTAACAAATTTTATTAGATTTATTTGAGCTTTTCGAAACTAGATACTTTGCATAAAATGAACTGAAGCTGAATCAGCTGAAGCCAGTTGAGGGAATCCTTTTTTATTGGAGCGTATCGGTATATGGAGGAACGTTAGCAAGTAGTACGGTAGAGAACCGGTGTCGATTTTCAATTACTTTTTTAGTAATTGTTTTTTTCTAATTGTGTAGCTCGAGAAGTACGTCGATTGATTATGTCCGAACACCTGTCGAGAGATTCAAAGAAACGTTACATTAAATCGAACGATTAGTGTAGCCAATATTGAGTAAATTATTCATTACATCTTGCAGAAGCGTGCTCCCATGAAAATTGATCAACGAGCATTGTTTCTTTTTGGTTTCCCGTTCCAATTAACTTTATGTTCTCTTATAAAGTCATTGTTACGCTTCTAATGGAAGTATCCGAGATTGTACTTGTGCATTTTAATAAATCGCTCTATCTCATCAATCTTATTCGTTACATGAGGTCTCAGAACGGAGCATTCGGACGCATATGTGAGGAAATTAGAAATATGATTTTAAGAAATCAGTGATTTTTTTCCAAATTTAAAAAATAATTCACCTTTATTCACTTTATTTACTGCCCATTTTTAGTCGATATATTTTAATATGCATGCATTTGTATAAGATAATAAAAAAAATCTTGGTGAAAAAACAAAAAAAACATCAAGCACAGGATACCACGACAGGACAAAGAAGAATTTATTATTTTTTCACCCACGCATGAAGAGACTGTAAGACCAATCAAACTGAAAAACAATAAAGCACCGGGTGCAAATAATATTCCAGAGAATTTCAACTATTTAATCATTGACAGAGACAAATTAAAAGCTAAGTTCTATATCTCCAATTTACAAGTAAAAATACAAATTAGATACACAAGTAATAAGTAAAATCAACAGATATATTGATGATATAAAAGAGATTTCAATTCTTGCTTTTGAAATATTTTTTGTCGTTTTCTGCAATTTTTCCCTATTTGTTTGATGAAATTTTTTATTTTTTATAAATCACTCGTATTTTTAAGCAATAAATGCATAATTAAACCAAAACATGGCGATTAAAGAGATTTTTTTTTAAATATTCAACACAATAATTAATTGATATTTTGACTCTTTTTTATCCTTAGATAAGCTCATATTTAGTTGTAACGGACAATATCTGTTAATAGAGTCTACATTGTCAGGATATATTTATAGAAAACTGATAGCATGAGTGATCATACATTTGCTGGATAAGAAGTAAAATGGTTTAAGGTGCATAGAAAATCGTCTTCACCTACGACGTAAGGAAGATCGCTACGACGCTTATAGAGACAGTGAAATGGAAAAGGCTGATAAAAAATTGAAACCAGTAAAACAAATAATATTCAGCTGATTATTTATATACATATTTTTAATAAGTATTTAAAATCAAATTTTAATGGAATTGCTTCATTTTGCTAATAATTCCTCTTTTATTGTTAATATTCTATTTTCATAAACAGCAAAAGTGAGTCTAGTAGTTTTTCGTGAAAATGATAACTAGAAACTTTAAAAGATGATCGACTACGATGGGAAATGGCCGACGTGGACGAAGTATTTTGATGTGTGCGAGTAAAGAGTAGTCGGTCGTTCAAAAGCTAATTGACGGACGACGGGAGGTCTGCAAAGCGAAGGGTAGGCCGAGAGGCTCTGACGGGGCGCCAATCACTCATCTTTTATTGGATAATAGCATTACCTTTGTTTTATTTGTATCAATCAATAAAACTTGCTTATCGAACGGACCGTTTGACTATGAATTATTGCCTCCCGGTGGACTGTATCCGAGTGCTGTTAAATGGATTAATGTAGAGGATGTTAAGTAATTTGTTCAAAATTGAACAAGATGTCTACTACGACCTATGAAAAATGCCTTCTGTCGAAATTTAAATGTAAAGCATCCAACAATTTGATACGTGTTCGGATCTCACCCTCGGTTCGATCTCTTTTCCGTCTCCGTTTTCCGACAGTCCTTTTTAAATTTCCACAAATCGAGAACACATTTGAGACAGCGAATGAGACGCAAACTGTCTCGTGTATCATTTTGCTCGTAGCCGTTTCAAATAGTCGAGAATTTAAAACACACCAGTCGTATTAGAAAATACTTAAATAAAGTGTAATATTCGTATGATTGAACGACTGCAATAAATCAGCTTTTCGAAAATAATATTCTTCGAAGGCTCACTAATTCGAAGATGACCCCGCCTGTTTGAAGATCTGCCTGCCGTTTTGGATCATCATTTACATTTTTACGACCTCTAAAATTTAAATATCCCTAATTCAAATCTCAGAAACGGGCCGTTTTCGTTTTGTTCTTTTAATAAACAATTTAACCCAGAATGTCACAATATATGCTCCGTTCCGTGGGAGAATTTTTTTGCGAATATAAAATTATGCATCTTAGACATTTATTTGACAATAACGAATAGTTATGTATACAATCCGTATTAAAATATTTTCATCTTGAGCCTAATTAATGACTAACTATTAAAATTCGAAAGAGTCCCAACACCCATGGTATAATAAAAAGAAGAATTGTAATCATGAAACTAATATTGTTTGTTATATATAATATCAAACAAAGCAACATAGATCTCTTTATTTATTAGCGTAAATTTTGTTCCGAGTTCGAACTATTGTTAATTTAATTGAATCTCTTTAAGAGGTTCAATGTTTTGTTGCCTTCCGATTGAGTCGTTTCACTGTAGGAGCTCTGCAGTCGGTTGGATTGCAAGAACTTGCTATATATTTTGATACTTAATAGAGTATTTTAATTTAAGCCTAAAGAAATTGCAAATTGCAATTTTTCCTTTGGAAACTTTTTATGACTAAATTAATTTCCTTTTTATTGTATGTGTATATTGAATCAACTTTACAAATTGAATACCTTGTAGTATTTCATATTCAATTTGAATGATTTTTGACAGAATAATAATATGAACATTGTGCGGTATAATAGCATATATTTTAGTTTTAATTATAGAGTCGTACACTCAATATTATGAAAAGCCTCGTTAATATCTATAAAAATAGGTAGACATCCTAATCAACTCGGGCTATTTAAATAGTGTTGTTTAATCGTTCATATTATTAATTTACGGGGGCTCCGTTTGATGTTTTTTGGGGCATAATACTCGCATATGGCTATTTTCTTATGGTCGTTCTAATTGCTATTTATTTGGTCGAGTGTGGCGAGTCAAACGAAAAGAACAAACGACGAAGCAGATGTTCGAAGACCTTCGGAATTTAATCGTTATATAAATACAATTTATTTACGTTGAATCTGAAAAAAGCGTCGAGCAGAAATCGGGCAAAAGTATAAATCATTTTAGCGAGTTATTAGAGAAGCGCAGTCGGCTCGATTAGTTCCGTTTGAAAACGCAGCTCTCGGATCGCATAAATCAAGCGGAAATTATTGTTGTTTATATTAGAGAAAAAATGAAGTAATTATTTATATTTAAGGATGTAATAAATTGGCGGACTGCAAAAGTCACGAATATTTCGCAGGGCAAACATTAGCGAGATTAGATTTATTGGCGATTATAAATTATTTTCGCCTCGCCTATATAAATGAGTTTACATTAATTATGCATTGATTATGAATACACGATACGTAATTGGAAAAGTTTTTTTGTCGGAGCGAGCACGTAAAAATAGGTACACGCTTGACCCTATTCGGTGATATGGCGCCGCATACCTACTCCTCGTCATATAGTCCCACAGGTGCGACTGCCGCTACACCGCATCATCTGAGTGCATCGATTCACATTAAATTGTTGTCAATCTCGACAGTCGCAACGCGCGCGTGGAATTCCCCTCCGATCGATCGGGACAGAATTTGTGTCGAATAAACAAACGCAGAGAGAATAGGGATCGTTCCGAAATTAAATTACAAATTTCGGAAAGCATATTTTCAAATATTAATTAGGGCCGAGTAATAAATATCTCGGGTCGTTAAATCCCCGACGCTGACTCACGATATTAAACGTTTTTTCGTGCATTAAGTTCGAGATAATAAATGTCAGCCGATTGTTTTTCTACGTCTTTTGTTAGCCATCGAAGAAAAAAAGGTAGACGGACACCTTTTTGTTAAAATTAAAACGATAGACGGTTCGGGGTACGTCCGTGCACCCCCGCGGCGATAGACTAATGAAATAAGCCCAAAATCAACAGAGAAATTACTTATGGAGATAGGAAATGGATCCAAAATGATAAATGAAAGGCGAGTCTGCGGGCACACTGGAACTATCGATTAGTGGGAGATTGACGAGCTTTCGGTAATTGGTAAAACTATCTTCGGACTATCGGACGTCGTCCCGCTTCTCTCGTTTTAGCGCCGTGACTGATGATCCTCCGCGTCCATTACTCCGGCCGTTTTGTTCCCGTGTCGCACGTCATCCCCGAAACCGCCGAAGACTCTGCGACGATCTACATCCATTTCCGTACTGCCGACGATCAATCAGAAAAATAACTCAATCGCCCGCCACCTAACGAACGGATGTCGGACGAGCCCGCGTGAGATTTTACCGATTTGTCATTCATATTAAATTACAGCCACGACGACCCTAAAAAAATGAGAAGGGTATGTTGTACTAATGCGTATTTAGGGTAAAAGATTAGATTTTTTTAAACACGAGCATCAAAGCAGCTGTCATTTTAATATGCTCTAAAGTGAGCTCGTTTTATATCGTCTGAATTTTAAAAATAAACAGTCTAACATTTTCCGAGTAGATTAAGAAATACGACGACTTTTATATCTCGAATTTACCGAAAAATCGCTTCGACTTGTACGAAGCTTCGAAAAGATGAATATTATATCTGCTTACAGTTTTTAATTATCGTTTAACAAATATCGGCGGACAGAAGACAAGAACGTGGTTCTGTTTCAATTTTTTAATAATAATGACAGAATTTAAACAAAATATTGATATTTTTCATATTATATAAACCAACCAGTGAAAAAAAATCTATTTGTAAAAACTAGTATTTTTTAACAGAATTGTTGCACGCATAATATATGTGTTAACTTGTTAAAACAGTATCGTTTCTAAGCTCAAATCAATAAAAATTCTTTCTCTACATATTTTTGAACGTAATCAAAACTTTAATTAATATTTATATTCAATCAATTAATGCTCACATAATATTGAATTCAATCTTACAATTTACAAATGTTTCAAAATTCATACTTTCTTTATTTTAATGGGGGGAAATCAAATTCTATGAAAATAATATAGTCTTTAATATTTTTCAAAATATTGTTCCCATTGGAATTAAAAATGTTGGTGTTCTTCCAAGAATGATTGATATTTTAACGTATTCTTTAAAATAATAGTATAAAAATATAAAAGAGTATTCTAAATATCCTTAAAAAGTTCTATGAAACTCAAAATAACCTAGATTAATATTTACCGAATATTGAATTGTTTTGTTTAAATTAAAAATATTGTTTTGTTTTGTTTTTGTGTATTGAATAAAAAAATATTGCTTTTGTTATTTATTATTAATTAAAAAAATATTTTTTCATACTCGGATAAAGCAATATATTGAAAGATTCTTCAGAAAAAAATAATAAATAAATGAATCTTATGTGGAAAGAATACACATGGTGAAAATGTAACTTCAACGCTTTCGAATAAACGCATTAAAAACAGTCCACTAAACTGTCTTCAATCCCAATTTAAAACTTTAGAAAAACAGCAGAAACAAATTTCAAAAAGGCTGGGCGACCATATAAGCTAATTTGCAACAGAGAGATAATATAATACGATATATTTTACATTACAAATAATCTACAATATAAGGCATCAATTTATAAATAATATGACCCACAAAATGTAATTCACAAATAAAATCGTAAAATAGGTCGTACACAACAAAGACTAAATTTAAATAAAGACGTTTATATAATGTGAGTTTTCATCAATCGATGTATATTTATAGAGAGCTGAACACACCAGTGAATTCTTGTATGAATGAATGAATACTTTAAAAGTCAAAGATTCACAAGGAATCGTAAAGAGGACTTTAATTTTATGTCATAATGGGGGAATTTAATCAATCATACTTAAACGAGAAAAATCTGTACACTTGTAAAATTGTTCGTCCTTTAAATTAGCATTTTGACAGTGTTTAAGCTGTCTAAAAATGACGTCAATCTGGGCAAATAAAAAAATATTTTTTTAGAAAGAGTATTTAATTAAAAATTAGCACATTTAAAAGAATTCATAAAAAGAAGTGTGAGAATAGCGATTTCTCGGTCTCGTCGACTCATTTACATCAAACGAAGTAATATGAACCGAGACAAGGCATAACACGCGTTACTGCCTCATTACCATATTGTTTGCATACATTTAATGAGCCTTTAACTAAGCGTTTAACTCTAAATTAGCCCAGGACAGAATAGAGCGGGATTTGCCATTACTTATTCGGATTCACGACCGCTATTTGAAGATTGAAAATGCTCAACACGGTCCCATGACGTAATTTGGTAACGTTAATGCTGAAAAAATAATTATTTATTTTCAAGGTAGCAAAATATACTCGACGAATTCTCAATTTATTAAACGCCTTTTTGTAGGGACCGGCGTGACAAATTGTATTCTTTAATATCACCCCTCGCTTTTGATTCTCAGTTCGACGAAAGTGCTATTCGAAAATATTATAACATGGAAAAAAAACACACAATGCTTCGTTCTTCCCTCTGATGTTTTCAATGCATTTACCAAATTATCATGGCGCTAAACAATTATATGTGAGAAACGTTTCATACACACTTCATCTTCAACTGCATAATAATGGAAAATTAGCTCCAGCGATAATACCTCATTCAAAAATAAAGCTGTAGCCTCCAAAACTGTTGTATAATATAGATTAACCGAATAATGAAGTACAGAGAAAGGGATTTAAAGAACACTTTTCACAAATAAATTAAGTAAATATAAAACAGTTTTATAAAAATGACAAAAAATCATTATTTTAGCTATTCATCAAGGAACAACTAATTGCACAAATCGATACGCATTTATATCTCATGTTTTAATTCTATATAAAATTGACAATATTGCAGTGTATTAGAAATTAGCCCCTTTTAGTTTTTAATATACCGGACATTTTTCACGGTTATTATTGATGTATTTATAAAAGGAATTAGTTTTTTTTATACCCGTGGTGTCGGATTTACATCTTTAACATCGAATAAAGTATACAAACAAATTTAAGACTATAAAATTATACACCATTTATGTTGTTAATATATGTGACATAACATTAATGCCCCGTTCATTTAAATATGAATACCACCTACAGACCGTATAGTGAAAAGCAAAAATTACACTCAAAGAATTTATTTTCACCTCCGTTAATGTTCCGATACATTTTAATGCTGTCGAGTATTTCAGAATGATCGAAGAAATCGAGAAATTTTGATCTAGATTTGTTAATTTCATATAATTCATCTTCCAATCAGGTGAAATATTTTTTCTTACAATTTCATCTTGCGCCATGATTTCTCACCCATGTATTCGTAAATTCTAGATTTATTTAATTTTATCAACTATTTATAATTAAAATTGTCTATTTGAATTCAAGTTTTCTCGATAAATATTTTATCAGCGTAGTGCAACTGATGGATTTAGAAATAATCCGTGCATTCGAGCACGATTATTAACGAATAAGCTCGATACTGAAAATATAATCTGAACTAGAACGAGGTTAGATCTGCAAAAAATTCCAAGTGTCAATTTATGATTTTGGTAAGAAAGATAAAAGAAGAAATGAATTCAAAGTTGGAGAAAATAAGTATTTCTTAGAAATAAATAGTACGATTATATCTAACTAACTTAAACTTTGATATTTGAAAAGCAGAAAATCATTTATAATGAATAGGGCGAAATATATATAGGTTGAATTAAAAAGTTATCCAGGCTCTATTTGAAATAAAATACTCAGAGCTTGGAATATATAGCATTTTTTACCAAAATCATCATAAAACTTTTGGCGCTTAGTTTGTTCGACTTCTTTAAAATCTTAATTGGAATCGATTGGCCGTAATAAATAACAAACAAATAATATTCCAATAGAGTGAAGAATCCGGCAGATACTTATTATTTTTCGCTCATAAGCGTTTCTGAAATTATACTTCAAGAAACGCGTAAGGAACGAAAAAAAATAAAGTCGACTAGGAAAAAATTGACAATTATTGTTATGCTCGATTTGCTCAATATTAATGAATTTCAGAGATCGCATAAACCAGAAAGGCAAAAACTTATCAGTCTTATAATATTAATTATTTCAAAATATTTAAGAACTTATGGACTAAAAGAGTTTCTTTGGCTTTTTTCAATAATTAAATATAAATCCGCTAAAGATGAAGCAACCCCGATCAAATTCCAACTTCAAATAGTATCTCGATATAATTTGATTATCTCGAATGCTCGACTCGATGTCACAATAACGCATCCTTCGGGAGGAGGAGAGAATCAAAGTTGACAGCGTCGGTATCTGGAGACATCCAAGAAAACAAAGCACAGCCGTACGGAAGCGGAGGTTTCGGTCTCCGAGGCGACTCGGAAAAAACGCCAACCGGAGGCTCGACGTGTTTGAGGATGAAATCAACGAAATAAACGAGATTAAATCTGGAGATTGAAGAAAGAGATTGAGAGTCTGGACCGCGAGCCGTTCACGACCAATCGCGAGCGTTCATTTGCTGTTCATTATAATGATTGGCAGTTTCAATTAACATTGTGATCGGAGGTCGGACCTCCCATTACAGCCGGGCACTGAAACAAAGTGGCTATGAACTAAAATTAATTTCACATTCGAGAAACGGCATTTTTCAAAACGCTTCCCCCGCTGCCTGGCAGCGCTGCCCTGCGCATAATAAATGGATAACGAATGCCGTAACGTCATGATGTAAGTGCCTTTGAACGCTGCCCGTCATCCGTCATTCCGCTGACGAGGAGCACCTTCCGTATCCTGGTCCCGCGTAGATCTGCGCTCCCTCTCCTGCGACGCCCTTTTCTCACCCCTCGCCCAATAATACACTTCGATTCGACGAGGGTTAAATGCGAGCAAAATGGCTTGCAAAATCGCTACCAGCCACCGATTGAGATCTCAAATTATTGGTTTCTTCCAAGATATGATGATTTTTTTTCTCATGATATCTTAATTTATATGTTGAAATTCACTCTCTACGACGATTGATAAATTTGTTTAAACCTTTAAACACAAATTGAATATAATTAAATTCATCTGCTCATTCTTACATAGGATCTACCAGACCGTGTACTAGCTACTTTACTCTATTGTTTAAATCAAATCGCTGATGGTAGCACAATTGAATTTAAATTTGATGGTACGATTGCTTTGCGTTTGGCTAGCAAGACTTTTCTTCGCTAGCTCGAGCATTCGAACAAAATATTTATAAATAACACCATCAATCGTGTTTAAAATACTGATGGTATTGCTGAATTTAAAAAAAATGGATTTAAAACAAAACACAAATTCTTCAGAAATGTGTTTGAAAATAAAATTCTGAATGGAGTGATATCTAGTGTTGAGTAAAAAAGACTTGCTTAAAATTTCCACAAGAACTGAGAGCATAGTCTCACGAATAATCAAAAGAAAGTACCTCTTACAATATTAAAAGCATTGAAAAATTGAAGAGAGCCCAAATTACGACCCACCTAAGTCGTTATTTGGGCTGTATTCGTTCTTGTTTTTGGACTAGGATAAAATAATATATATATATTTATAATTTCGAATATTAAAAACCCCGCTCGCACGTTGAGAATAATGTGGTAAAATTCATTATCCGTATGCATAAATCCATTAAAAAGTGGCCTACACATTCACCAGACAATAATCAAAGACGCGTCAACTCGATCCAACATTTCCTAGTTTCGATTTCATAAATATAAATTTGATCGAAAGAAACAAACTCAGTGTTGTGTGTTTATATATATAAAAGATAAGAAATGTTTTAGGATTACTGAGGGAGAGTAGGGAAAAAGGTAATATTGAATAGGATGAACTCGCTCGCCGTCATATTACGCCGGTCGCTGACGAAAGGATCCGTGGGACGTTTGTTTAAATACGAACGTTTTTTATCCCGAATGTTTTTGATGAATACAAATTGAATTTAAAAACGTAATCGATTTACGTCATGGCGCTCCCCGAGGAACGATTCGATTCGTTTTTCTCAGGCGAATGGCTCGGTTTGCGTTCAAATATGACGCCGTGGCAGTTTTTGCGGGCGTTTTGAATAACAAATTAGATTACTATAGATCAAATTTGAAGACGGTCTCGCGAAGAAGGTCTGAGGAAGGTTGATTAATCTCCCTTCAGTTAATGATCGCCATTCGGAGGAGAGTGGCTCGTGTGTAACTGAGTAGTTATCGTCGTAGCAATTACTAGTTTTAATTACGGCCATTTGGCTTCATCTAATTTATGGACATCGATCAATCATCCGCGTATCCATTCATAAATAACAATCACTATGCTTGCGCGCCATCACCTATGCACTCCCCGTCCTCCCGAAACTATTATCTCGTTACAAAACATCGCGTGCTCTTTTTTCTCTTAATTGAATGATTACATCGATTCCTTCTATATAACTTTTTCATTTGAGCCGCAAAAACTATTATAATTTGTTCAAATTAATTACATAAGCATGATTTTAATACAACTGCTCGACTACTGAGGGATATTGATGGAATTGATACGATTATTAATGCACAGCGTCGATCATAAATCATTAGAATAGTTTTTCGTTAATGGAATCCACAACTGAATGAAATACACTAATCAACAATTTTAAATTAAATCCGATCAAAGCTGATCTTTGATTCTCTACATTTTTCTATATTTACAGTGTGCAATTGCTCATTTGCACTTTACGCATATTTATTTTATCATAAGACACAAATTTAGTCCATATCGATTGATTTCTCTTCACACGACGTTGCTACCAAAAATAGTTTTACAATTTCAACAAATCATTGCAATATAATCCTTCCACTAAATAAAAATGTTCATCATGTGTGGTTTTATTGATACAAATTAGAATATCGCATTATATTTTTATCTCTGGATGTGCTAAAAAATTCTACAACATCTCTCAATGTTATTAAAAAAATTGATTATTTTCAAATTTTGAGCACATTCATAAAAACTATGGAATGCCAAAATTACTTTAAACAAATCAATATAATTGAATAAAATAAAAAAAATATTTCAACTTTTCAACGTCTGCAAAAATCTCAAAAGATTAATGTGCTATTTTAAGACACCTTTAAAATGATTATATTATGGGATAACGAAATTATGAGATTTTTCTAATAAAACATTATAATTTGTGTATGAATAGATTTCGTTGAATTATTTTATAGAATCAAAGTTATTTCTAATTGACTCATATTATTGAGTATTTATTAGAATGAATTCTACAATTTTGTGTGCTTTTATATTAAAATTCTTTACATATCCATTCAACTACTGAATTTTTATTTATTCTATTAATACAATTTTAGACAACTTTTAACATCAATCTGGAGATATCCCGAGAACTTAATTCGATTTTACTTAAAAAATATAAGTCAGAATATATAAAGATCGACGACATATATTGTTGTCGTATGCAAATCTTATGACAATACCATATATTTTTTGAAATTCCTTATTATACTGGTATATACGAAAACGCACCGATTTTTTGATATATTTTTACTGATTATTTTTCCAGAAATCAATTTATGAAATAGGAGTCGCTTATAATCAACTCAACCTGCAGTCGAACCAATACAGTGTTAAAAAATATTCAGTGAGCACGCAAGGTGCTGTCATCTCTTGGTCAAACAAATATCTACAAATAATTAATGTTTTTTTATGCTTTAAAAATTATTTAACATATATGTACTTCTTTCAATTTAATAATTTTATAAAATAGTGCCTTGGACGATATATATTTTTTTCAATGCGAATCTTTTATGTAAAATATTTTGAAAATTCACAAATTAGATCAATCAATAATCATATTAAAAACATGTAGAAATTTTGCCAAATATGACAATATTTATGAGTAAAAAATGCAGATTTTTAAGTAAATAAATATATTATATTAACTTCTCATATGAAATTAATGACATGTGATGAAATAATATAAAAGTTTTAGGTAGTTAACGACTAAGCCGTATCTCTTATCAATATGCAGAAACTTTTATCCGGTATTGTATTTGTTAATTAGGCGACAAGCGAAAGTTTGCTGTTGCTCGCAGTTGATTGAGCTAATTGCTAGAAAATATACCGAGCGGTCTGGAAGGAGTCCAGTTGGAAGTCGATTCTCGTTTATATCGAACGGATGAAAAAAAGTTAGGATGGCGTAGTCTCTTAATTCGGAATCGATGGGAGAGTCGCGGCGGCTTCTCTCTGGAGCGACGCATGTCTAACGACGGATCCTGCTGTGATCGAACGAAATATGGTGATGACTTTATTAGTAAACATGCCAGCCTCTACCCACCGGGGTACGAACTCATTCGGCATAATAAAAATATCTAATAAAACTACAAAATGAACCGTGACAATAAAAAGTAATAGACCGAGACGTTGTGACCATTTAACGCGACTAAAAAATATTCGGTTCCGAGCCTGAACATTCGTTTGAACGAATTTAAATTTCACTCGCTCGTCGTTCATTACCCGCGAAATTAAATTTAAAATCTTCTTCTTCTCGACGCTTCCGAGAATCGCTCTGTCAATTTTTCGACTCGGAGGAAGCTCTCCGTCTCGGAAATTCTCGAAGCAAATCAAAATCTCGATTACGAGCCGAGCCGAGGACGAACTTAACCTTTTAACGTGTTCGGTTTTAATTAAACTCCCCCATTAGCTTTTTTCTATCGAGCAGACGACGATAAAAATCTACTTCTTCTCCACATTACATGTAAAATTATCATAATTCTTCAGATCGCGCCATCGGTATAACTATCATATTAAGTCCCAGCAACATAATTAACTCAAATATTAAGTTGTCGTTTATTAGGGCCGGAGGATTAAATACGACAGGAGGTCCATTAGACAAAACCACACTAACTCAATTCATTTAAAAATGTGTAATTACAAAAAAGGGCACTAGAAAAATTATTGCAGCAGTAATTCGATACAATCGTTCGGGTAACAATGAGCACTGAAATTCATAATAATTTGAATAACTAGACGTTTTAACTCTCAATTATTTATTCACTCTTTCCAATTGCTGACAATACACATCTGCAGCTATTGTTTCGCCAGGTTTCATGAATTCATAATGATTTTCCTTTTGAAGAGTGAGCAAATTTAAAGTCGACGAAGTCGTTGATGCCATAATCGCTTTACACCGATTACTTTCTGTCAGCTCCTATCAGCGCAAAACAATGTTCAATTCGAGGCAAAGTCAATTGTAAATAAACACTGTTGATAGTATACAAGACCACGTAGTTTCGATTCATTTGCTCCTGCTTTAGAAGGAAACGATAATTGGATAAATACTCATTCAACGAGCAGCAACTAACATTCTGAATTTGACAATATTCTGAAGAATATTTATGTTTCGGTTTTACGTATTTTTACGCATTATGTATTTAACTCAAAGTATGAGTATATTTGAAAACTTCGGTATTTTGGATTGATATTGCGCTATTCGAAAGACTTACCTAAAACAAAGAATTTAAACATCCATTAGACCAAATATTTTGTGTGTATATTTTAGATGACAAATTAAATGATAGCTCAAATTTATCTTGTAAATCTTATTATCCTTACCTGAGAGCTCTTACTGCATGAATTTTGAAGTCCTGGACACCTTTGGAATTTGGTTCACCAGCAGTTCTTTTGAAGCACACTGGATCACATTCCGGAACGGCACAACACTCTGTGTATTAAAAAATATCACTTAACATACGCACATGCACATCCTAACCTGTCAAAATAAAATATAGCTCTGCACCGAATATTGTTGCATAGCATAAACTCGACGCCTAAACTGGACGGACAAATTGAAACGCATTTATGATAAATTATTAATATTTATAAGAAAAACTATTTTTTTAAAATCATGGGATTAAATAAGCTGCTGCGATATATTCCCAAAAATATTATTTTTCAAAAAAAATCACCAACCTTTTCGTTGCATAAATATTTTATTTTTTAATGAATTTCAAATTTGATAAAAATATTTTTGGGAATATATCAAAAGAGCTCATCTCAGAGAGAATCTCATGCATTCTTTCAATAGTTTTTCATAATAATTTTCATTTAGTATTAATACATTTATATTCGTACGCTCAGTTGAGCCGTCGAATTCTAGGCGACAATCAGTGCGTGTTCGGTTCTTAGGTTATACGGTTTGGCTTAATCGTCAGAGGGATATATCTTAATAAATAAAGTGCAGTGTTGTTCCAGAATGCGTCCCGTACTCCAGGATCTATCCTGAACGTCATGCAGCGTCGATACTCAGGCAAGTGTTTTTAGTTTTTTAAGTGTTTTGTACTGCGACTTATAGTCAATTGGAGGTCCTTGATGTCTATTTTAAGATGTAGGACTTAAAGCCGATACATTATGTTTTTTTAAAGCCACGATAAGCTTTTGATTTTATTGTCACAATAGACTCTTACATAGAGTGCGGAATAAGATGTCGATGGTTGAATACAGTAGGATGGTTTCAATGGGTATCTGATGAGCTGTGCGCCTGGTCGTGGTGGAATCTTCAAATCGTCATGCAGTCTGACCGCTGAGGAAAGATTAATAATCATCATCATCAGTCTGTGTTCGTCCACCGTTGAACGCATGAGTCTTCATCCCTCTCGATCCTCCGCTTTCCGCATCCAGCTTCGTCCTGCTATTCTTTCGATGTCGTCAGTCTTACAGGAGTCTCCACTCCAACACTTTTCTTCCCCATTGACCGTCGTTTCTTCGACACATTTGTCTCCCCCATTGCCACTTAAGTGTGTCAATTCTTTCAGTAGCGTCTACTACTTGAGTTCTTCTTCGGATATCCTCGTTTCTGATTCTATATTATAAAGACACTCCGAGCATAGATCTCTCTATGGCACGCTGGGAAAACTTTATTCTGTGTAAAATGGCTGATATTAGATTCCACGTCTTCGTGGGTTAACACTGGGATGATGCGTTTGTTAAATGCTGCCATCCCAGTGGTATTCGTCTGTCAATTTCTGTTGAGATGTATTACTTGTCCCAGATAAGTGTATTCATTTTTAACCTCAATTTGTGTTCCCCCAATGGATATCGCCCCGAAGGTCTGAGAATTGTGACTATTTATCATGGCTTCGATTTTATCCATGTTCATTTTCAGACAAATTTTACTTGACACTTCGTTTAGGTCTTGGAGCATGTCTTGAAGCTTTTCAGACGATTCGGCTATTAATACTATGTCACAATTTCTCCACTTGTGTGTTGTCAATACTGTGTCGGCACTTTTTCCAAGATAGCAGTTTAAACACATCTTCCAAAGCGTTTATGATAAGCTTGGGAGATAGTTTATATTACAGCGTTGTAGTGAGTTTAAAACTGCCCAAGAAAGACAGTGGCTGATTATATTTTCGGTTTTCTGGATGATTTGTCTTAGTATGTGGATATGCTCGATGATACTAAAGCCTTTTCTAAATCCAGCCTGTTCTCGAGGTTGAAATTTGTCATATTAGTTTTAACTGTAGAGAATATTCCGCCGTCCGAAAAGAAAATATGTAAAAAAATGGTATGTAAATATTATTTTTTTAAATATGTAATAAAAATTATGTCTATGTATACAAATTTTTTCGACTTCTTAATTCTGGTGCACCGCCACTTTTTCCCATGGTCAAAAGTGCACCGTGACTTCAAAAAGGTTGAGAATCACTGATCTATACAATCGTGCGATGTACAAGAGTGCTCTTTCGAATAAGTGGAAGGGGGGTCCCATTCCCTGGGATATTACTTCTTTAGGGGTTAATTCTTAAATATCCCAACAAACACACAATAGAAACTTCCGAGTCGTCAATCCAGGCTTCGGAGTCGGAAATGGTTTTTGTCTCACAAAAAATCATTAACGTTTACGACTCATGCTGTCATAAACAACCAATTTTTCATGCGCAGTCACAATTCGGTGCAAAAAGGGATGAACTTTTATCTTAACAACAAAACTTTGCACGCGTTTCGTTGCTCTCCTTTATTATCATCGGACAGTTCGAGCGGCATCAAAACTCCCATTCGTCCTGATACGTTTTAAATGCTTTTGAGCTATCGATCGCAGTGAGTGCACCCACTCCATCTCTCCATCGGAAGAATTTACTGTGACTGAACAAAATGGACGAAAAACACGCGGGACTAACCACTAAGATCCCCCTTGCACGCCAGGTGTGCAGGTAGTGTAGGGGGTATTAAGAGGCAAATGAAAACAGCCACGAGACTTGGAAATTACGACATGCAGTCCTCGGTTTTACTTGCGCTTCGTTTGGGGAACTGACGTGGAGACTGTGTTTGCTACTCTGTAAACGATTATTTCTAGAAAAAAGGGAAATGAGTTCATTTATAACTTTATTCGAATTCATTTTTTTCTAACTAGCATATGCGCTAAACAATCATCATTACAAAATATTTATATGGTTTATCGACCCACACATTACGACATTTGAATAATTTGTTCGAACTATTTCATTGAGATCTCAATGTAAACAATATTTGAATACAGTACATTATTTAAAATCGCAAAGCAATAATGAACTAATTTACGATGAATTCCAATCATCTCCCTGTGGAGACTTTAATCACGTACCCCCTTTATTCGGCATTCTCATTAATATAGGGCACTATTTGTAAGATCGTACGTAAGGTTGTGGAGAAAAGAATTTTGACGATTTGAGGTCTCAATCTACTCGAAATTATAGTCGAGGATACAAAGGCGAAGACATAGGACTTCAAAATTACACGAGGATGACGCGGCGAATCTCGACGACGGGCTCCATAACGAACGAGAACAAAACCTCGATTTACAATAATTAAAGGCTAAATACACAATAAACATATTATTATATTTATAAATAATACACTTTATAAGGTACTCGTGAGATCTTTTCTCGTTTTATAGGGATGAAGTCTAAATGCAAACGCTTGACGATAAAGAAGACAATTTGACAAAAGAAAAGCGACAATGCGAGAGTCGCATTCAAATATGACCGATCTGAGAACGCAAAACAGATCTAATCGGTCGATCCGCAAATCGAAAAATATCAATGCTCCTCTTAATTTCATTTTAAATATGACCAAAAAAAATAATATCAACATCGTTCCGCATTAAATGTGCGGAGGAAAAAATCGCTACCTCGTTCGGCAATCCGGAGGAGAGTGTTTGTTAATACTCTTTCAATATTTTTTTTCGTATTGCTGCATCATTGTTGGGCGCCTTTTATTGAGACAGCCTCAAAAAATCCAGTTTACCGATTCATTATAAAGTATTCACGAGTCCCCATTCTTCATCGTCCGTATCTAATAACAATACATAATCCATCTATTTGCTTTTCTAGATGTATTCTTACAGATAACGAGTGACCGCCGTCCAGCTGATTGGACTTAGTAGGCGAGGCGACTGCTTCCGAGAAGAAGAAAAAAACCCACTCGAACACTTCCAGGATGAGGTGGCCTACTTTACTGAAAACGAGCAGGATTCGAGTAGTATTTGTAGTCATGAAGATGCACTTTGTTGTTTTTCAGAAGGCGCATTTTCGGAAGGCTCGCAAAGAGGGCACAGCGAAGAGGAGTCGTCTTCAGTAGTGTCTAATAATTGTGTCGGAGTAATGTGCGCAAATAGAAGGTTCGGTATTGCTAATTCGGTGCGGGCGTCGATCCTCCCGAACGGGCGGGTCGCAGCAATTGTCGAGATTTCTCGAGTCATCTCTTCAATCCCGGTAGCTTAATTAGATTTCCCCTTTTTTGCCGTCCACCTTCCGTTTCACCATAGTCATCATCGCTCATATCAGAAACTAATTTCGAGTTTTATTTAAGGTCGTGCAGGTTTTCATTACGCGACCGACCGATTTAGTCGATTAAAACGGTCGATTGTTATTATAGGATCCGTCGGTACATAACGAGTGCTCTCATCGTGTAATAACTTGTAAGTATTATTTTTATCGCGCCGATCAAATTCGGTCGATTAGCCGCTACGACTACCTGTACCCGTACCCGTACCCGTACCCGCACTCGCACCGCCGCCGACCGACACTTCCATACTTTTCTATATTATAATACCTAACGACTCGTCCATTATAATTTATACGCTAAACTCTCCGACGATCGATCGTTTAATAAATTGAACGATTCTCGACGAAAAAGCGTCACCCCGTCGACCGCCCGACGAGCCTCCGAACGAATCCATCCAGAACCGGAGGACCGCAACCGATCCAGACGAAAATTTCTGAAAATCCCGACAAGTGTCAAGACGACAAAAAATAAAATCTACTCTATAGATCGATTCTCAGAAAAGGACGCGCCTCCCGATTTGACACGCTCGTGTCGAATTAAGTGGAAGGAAATTGATTTTTCTAGTTTTAACAACATACTCAAACATCTAGATCATATTGTTTTGGCGAAACATGTGTAAATATTGTCCGAATATGTACGTCGGCCTCGAACGAACCGGTTAGCCACCGAGACGACGGCCACTCCGGCCCGCCACTTTTTTCATTGGTAAAAAACATCAATACCAATAGCGATGTCAATTATTTACTATTTTTCTGAAAGTCTGCGACTCGCCAGCGAATCGGGAAGTAACTTTTGTAGACAAACACAAACATCGCAGCTCTGATTGTCCCCACTCCCGTCCGCTTAATCAAACACTTTTGATTGTATCTAGTTTAATATGAAGGATCATACAAATTTAATGCTTAGATGTCAGCATTGTATATTGTTTACCCCAAGGGTGCCCAACCTTTTTTGCCTTGGAAGCTACTTTTCAATTTAAAATTGTCTCGGGATCGACTTCGAATATGATTCTTATAGGAAATTTGAAAGCATGAGAAAAAAAGCTTCCCAAACATAGAAATCAAGTGGTATCAGATCTGTAAACCGGGGCAAGCCACAGAATATATCACGTCCCCGACAAAGAAACCCAATAGTGTCAGGTCTGTCTGTAGGTAGGTAACCGTGCGAGCCACGGAATAGGGCACGTCCCCAGACAAAGAAATCCAGTGGTGTCAGGTTTGAAGACCGTGCGAGCCATGAAATAGGGCCGCCAAAAGAATTAGTCTACATGACAGAAGTGCCCATAAAAGAAATCCTAATTGAAGCAATACATTGCAAAATACAAAAACAGTTATTTCGTGATATTTACAATCATAGATTGAAAAGTAGTGGTAAATTAAAAATGAAATTTTGGGTATTTTTTCATAATGCTGAAATTCTATTTCGACAACCCTAACACTTAAGACATATGACTTATGTGTGTGTGTGTGTGTGTACGGAATTTTTGTGGAATCGACAAAATTTCGCTTTAAGATCGACCGGTCGATCGCGATCGACCCGTTGAGCATCCTTGATTTACACTGGCGACTTTTTGTACTGCTACTGTTTGATGTGCATTTTAGGCAACTATCGACAATCGGCATCACTTACAACCACATTCAATATATTTATAGTGACATTTGTTGATAAGATTGAAGGGGTGTCCGATGTGTTGGAATTTTATGTTTAGAATAAGAAATATTTCCGTAAATCCGCAACCATGAGCGCGTTAGTTAGTTTTATTTACTACTAACGCGATCGGATATCTGTTTGATTTTTATCAACAAAAAGAAACACATTGAAAAACGAAAACAAGACGATGAAATTAGCGTACCTGGAACTTGGCTACTGACTTTATCAAAAATTAAGATGTCAACTATAGCAAGAAAAAATCCATCAATGCAGCCAACCACCGAACACAAGCGACGTCAAAAACCACTCGAATTTGTTACACCTGGCTACATTGGACGAGGATGGTCACATAAATGCAGATCTCGTCTATATGGAAGACATTATTAAAAGCATCTGTGAGACAAAATATTAATATCACAAGAATTATGTAATGCTCACGAGAATTATGTAAGGTATTTCACGATCTGAGCGGGCTCTCGTTCTGCTATGGTAACTCGCTGTTTCAAATCATTTTCAAGCTCTTCAATGGAGGTTCTGTTTGCGTGCTAACGATATTTTTCCAAACTACGCTTTATTTTTGTTATCTATAAGATCTAGCATTTTTGTAGAGCTTTTGATGAAAACACTTTCAAATAAATGGATTCATGGAAATCGTTGTTCTTTTGGATACCTATTATTGCATTTCGCGATTATATCAGTACCGTTGATACGATCAATCTTAAAATACGCAAACATTTTGTTCGAGTTAAAATGCTCAAAACTCACGATCAATTGTCGGTTGAGACTTGCAGGCTAAATATAGGGCTTCCTATCGTGTTTTAATTTCATTGGGTTTTGACAGATACAATATAATGAATATGGCACTCGGTTGGGTCCATCACACCCCTAACTGAAAAAAATCTTATCAGCGATCATTCGTTTGAAAGTCTTAAAGCATAGGGACGTTGTTATTTAATTAATGTGGAATATAAGCAGCCTTATTTTAAGTTCATATTGCATAGTGAAAAATTTTCGCGGTCGGGAATCACCAATTAAATTGAAAAGCCGTCGAAAAATTGTCGGCGCGTTTACCTTTAACACTAATATCGATATTTCATCGAGGAGCGTAATTAGATAGTTCGGTGTAATTAGTTTTTATTGCCAATTTTGTCGAGGCGTTTCGATGATATTTCATTTGTTTAAGAGATCACAGCGTCATGAGTTAAACAGTTCATTTCATCATGGAAAACCAGTTCCTCTCGCCGACACTTCGACCATTAGCCGGCAATAATCTGATGATTGCCAGCAACAGATGGGATAAAATGTGAGGATCGCTATATTTTGAATTGTATTGCAAACAAGTCCAGCGTCTCTCAATCGCTGGGTCACAATATCCATTCAAATATCTCGTCGATCTTAACGTCAACTATTTCATTGTAAATGTGCAATCGATGCCTTCGTCCTCTTTTAACGCACCCATGTTTTCAATATGGTGTCATATAAAGGGATGCACTAAACATTGTATTTTATGAAATGATGCAATTACGTGTCTCGATTCTGATTGGACAAATTAAAGTATGTATTACATGAGGAATAATTTACTAATGCTGAGAAATTCTACAAAATAATTAATGTATATGATTCTAAAACATAAATAATACCAGCATTTTTGTGGAATTGAATCTTGGTGGAGGATCAATTAAACTAGCACATAATTAATATTAAAAATACATCATGTCGATTAGTTTTAACTGCAGATAAATTTGCAATTATCAGTAAAACAAGTATGCTTGAAAATTACTTGATATGTAATGTATGGACAAATAAGTAAATTATGATTATATATAAGTTGAATTATTTTTGCATTAAATCTATAAATAAATATATAATCTGAATTAAAATATCATAATCATAATGCGAAAATCCATTAAATACCAAACTATTATCTAAATAATTAAAATTACCCAGATATCATTTTTTCTAAAGTTATTAAAATTTGGATAAATAGTTACAAATTTAATAAATGTAGATTTTCAAACAAATTGATATAAACACGTTACAATTATTGTTTTCATCTTGATTGTTGAAAAATTTACCTTTTTTACTAGAAAATAATAACTACATTCACTTTTTTGAAACCAAGAAGTCGGCGTAATTTGATTTATAAAAAACAATAATTCGAAATCAATTTTTTTTCTTCTTGTTTCATCATGTTCTCAAACAGAACACGAATATTCGTAATAAATGCCAAATACATTAATTACAAAATATATAAATAAATGAAAGTGCAATCAGGAACATGAATTTTTAGTACCAAAGTTGACACTAAAACGACTAAAAACAATAGACGCAATCTTGGGTTGTGTAAAAAGATTGGCGGGATGGAGTCGGTAATTGCCGAAGATCGACGAGCCGATGGCACCTTTTATACCATACTTTATATCTTCCGATTCCAGTGACGGAGTATATCTACATTCAGTATATGGAAAATTGCCCATACTTATTTTATCACCAAATTTCGTTTAAATAACTAGCTTGTAAAAAGCGTGCAATATATTGTGTCTTTTGGTTTAAGTTCCTGATAGAAAATCAATTTATATGTTATATTTCAGATACCCTATAGACCCGCTGCCAATAAATCTGCAAATTATTAAATATTTAGTTTCGTTTATAATACTAAGAATCTAAACAACATTAAGATTATGCAATATTTCTTGTCTTTATTAGATTTGCCGCCATTTTTTCATAAAATTATCAATTCCACAAACATTAATAAGAGATATTTTGATGTTTTCTACTTTATTACAGATATTATTTTAAAATCGCTATTAATTTAAAACTAGCTTCCAATATCTAAGAGTTTAAACGAATGGGAATTTGAAAAATTAACGGATAGTGGATAAATAAACAATGGATACTACTTTTGACATGTATCATTCATATATTTTTTGAATAAATTTCCATTATTACTTTAAGAAAGAGGTTATCTTCGGTCACTTCTAGTATATTTTCAAATTATATATCTCATTTTTCCAAGAGCACTATAAACTCTATTGCATTATTAATGATTTATAATCGTCGTCATTATTTCCTGCACACTCTGTTTAGTCATTCAATCATTGTATTGGCGCAAATATGTCGAAAAGTAAATGATAAAAACAAGAATATAAGATACTATTAACCTATTAAAACGAAAGAGAATTCATGCACGTTCAGTTCGGAGATTATAAATGGAAGACAGAGACGGTGAGAGTGTCTTGCGTACGATTGAATAGATCGATAACCCAAATTTATCGACCAATAATGATAGCCCAAACAAATCGATTTCAAGCTTCAACAAATGCATTATTTTGTCACTAAAAGTGAAGACACACACGCAGAGTCTTAATGAGGGTATGAAGCGTCCGAAACGGGAAGTTTAGACTCGTTCGCGACCTCATTTAGCGTGAGTCATTTATATAAGTTAGCCTCTTAGGAAGCTTCCGTGATCGTACAGCTCATAGAAAGTGCCGCAAAAAGCCCTAAATGTGGACAGAGTGACTAACAAGGTGTGTGTGTTCAATCGGTCGGTTTTTCTGACCGCTGACATGACAAATGAGTGCCTCGTGATCGAATGTCATACCTTTAAAACAATTAAGAACTCTCATTACAAAACGAAGTTGTCCGAAGAAGACTGGTCGGATGGGTTGTTTAAATTTTACAATCGGTCGAAAATATTGTTGTCTTTATTTTATTGCGGGCTTATGCGGCTAGGTCTGCCCAATATTTGAGTGATAATGAAAAAAAGAGGAATTAGACAACTTATACATATCATAAAAACGAACAGAGTCAATCAGTTGATTCATCTAAAGTAGAATGGTCAAATGAAATAAAAACAATGTGCAACTTTAGACCCGGTCAGTATTCTGCGTTTTGCGCCCGTGGCGAGCGCCTGCTTTGTCACCTCCTTGTTATGGCCCTGCACGCATGTGTATTGTTTATGCTTACGTAAAAAATTAACGAATATTGTGTGTTATCAAATGTTAATTTATTGATATACAATATTGACTCATGCTGAGCGGGGCTGAGAGATAAGTGTATTCGTATGGTCGATAAGCGGTGCACATACGAATATAGCATCTATTGTACGTTTACGTCATTTTAAAACTAACTCACCACTCAGAGGTAAGTATAAATAAAACCATTATTATATTTAAATAAAGAACGTCTGGATTATTTGTGACATTTTTTAATATTTTCAAAACTTTAGTTAAAATTTAATGTAATATAATATACCAAACATAACATTCCAAAAAGTATAGGGCGACACTCATTATGTTTTCTGTCATGTAATGTAAGTTTAATAATGATCATTCAGTAGACGCGATCCGCCTTAGAGGCGTATCCTTTCAAATATGGTAATTTTTTTAACACACTTTATTATTTTGATTTATATACTGTGCATATTGTATCATGTAATTTAATACATTTAAATTTGGAATTATTAATAACAAATTTCATGCATTTTTATAGCTGAACAATTTTTAAAAAAATGAAATACTCAAGCGTAAGCAGACGCAAGGTCCCTGGTTTCGATTTAGCGATGCAATTAAGGTTAGCGATGGGCGTTTCTCCCATCGTCAGAGTTGATTCGTTTTATTACTGTTAACATACGCGCATCGACGCGACGATGCACTTCCCTCTTTTTGGTTCCCGATTTCTTCAAATATTCTTTTCTCAAGTAACGAGGACTTTTTAATTCGATATAACGTAAAATTCGGTGGAGATTTGGACGTTGAAACGGTTTCTTTGTGAGTTTACGAAGCCGATTAGAAAAGTGCTCTTCGCTGAGAGCAGTATTCGCAGTCGACGTCGAGCGTCCTCGTCATATTATCGTCCAAAATACACGGAGTCATCGAACAACAAAGTTAATCGTAAAAAGAAATTATCGTCCGAGATATGGTAAGCAGTAATGGCCAGTCATCCGATCGAAAAAACGTATGACTAATTTAGAATCGACGAGATCTCATATGCGCCGGCTTCTTTACGCGCGACCGGTCTTGCCAACCACTGTCAAAATTTTGTTTTAATCATTACTTATATTTGTAGCGGAGTCATCTAAAGATAATATCTTTCGATTAAACATTACGAGAAAAAATCGTGACACTGTTCAAATTTAGTTTCCTCGCGCTTTCCTTCTTCTTTCTGTGCGGGACGATGGGACGGAACCTATACGTTTTCCCTACATGCCTACATTTTTCTTTAAATTTACGTTTAAATGTCGTAACTGCTATCAATATGTATTGGAAAAATACCATAATATTGTAGATAAATTAACTGAAATTTAATTCAATGCAAACATTATGATTATAATAAAAAATATATATTTTGCATTCCATAAACAAAGAACATTTAAATTAATTTGATGCAGTTTATAAATTGAGTAATATGGTAATACTAAATTTTCAGAACAGTATCAATCTAATGATATATTACAATATAAAAAAGAAGAACTGCCGACCTGTTAGTTTCCCAGGGATTTTCAACGATGATTTTTACTGGATTCCATTTTTTCTGATTTAAATAAAATAACATTCGATTAAACAGTCATACCAGATGGAGACCTAATACATGGATAGAAAACGTCTAAAAGATGGCATAAATTAGTTTATATATTTTCATATTGTACAATCTGTTTCTCTAGATGAATTTCATGCAAAGGGGTTGAACTAAATTAGCACATGATTCACAAAAAAAATTGATCAATTTTATAATGTTATACTGAATGAGTTTTTCTCGCTGGCATGATTTTTAAATTCGATTAAAAGCCTGCCGCAAAGGAGAAAAACAAGACTGGCGCAGAAGACTAATAGGAGAGTCTTCGGTTTAACGAAGATTAAAAATAATGGAATATTGTGAGCAAAATCGGGTGCGCTAAAATGCGAATGGTCCATTGGGAAATTGATATTGATTGCAGCCGCTGTAATAATGAGGGAAGCATTATCCTAATGATACGGCAGCAGCTCCCGGGAGACGACTAATCTCGCCGGTGCGACCGTCAGACTAATCATTATAATCTCAGTAATTACCGTAAACCGAACAAACTCCGGTAGTTAAACATACCAAATTGTATAATAGACACCGTTCTTGCGCCTCTATAAACATATCCCATCTCCTATCGACCCGCCTCCCTAATCAGCCCTCCGATCCTTCCATTCACATTTTATATCTTTTCCATCGGACACTTTAAAATCGCTCACAAATTCTTAAATACACCAAAGCGCAAGAAAAAAATTTGTTTAGACCCACTGTAACAACCAATTTGAGAAATCAAAATGAATAATATTTTCCACTGATCACCTTAATCCAAATTAGCTCAGACCGCCTACACGAGATCGCTATGTAACAATTATTTGCCGATAGATTTCCATTATGAATTTAACCATACGTGGAAGACAATGGAAAACCGCCACATAAAAATCCTTCATCGCTAGAAAAATACCTTACAAAGATCGCATACGTTCGATAGTGGAAATGGCACCTTAATAACCTTCCGACTGCTACGGTGTTTTTCAAACCTCTATCGATAAATATTATTTTAGAAATATTTATTTTAGAAATTTATTCGATTATTAATCTTTTGCGTGGGGGTTTTCAATTGTCTTTGCAAGACTGTTCAATTTATTTTAACCTTTCATAATAATAAAAGTGAAATAATGTCTTCAGATTCTACAAGGAGTAACAGTAATCTCTCAATTGATAACTTATTATATGACTTTGTTAACAATTCCGAACTTGAAGAAGCATTTTTCGAAGTGTTTTTGAAATTAAGATGATTCAAAATCCCTCTCTCCAAATTCAAGAGCGAATAAATGGCATAAGACAACAGTGGGAGAAATTAAAGCGTCTGTCGCCATAATCATAAAAATGAGCGTAACTATGTGATCAAGTATTCTAGCATAGTGTCGTACAAATTCAAGATTCAACACGAAAAAAACACCGGAATGGTACTTCTCGACCTCGAGAAGGTTTTCAACTTTGTGTGACACGATGCAATAATTCACAAGATGCTAAAATTAAGTTCCCTGCTTATCTAATCAAAAATTCTGCAAGTATCCCTCAGCGCAGCATACTCGTGCCTAATTTAATGTTTTCTACTTGAAATTCAAATTCACTAATACTTGAAACTCAAATTGAACTTTTGTTCTCAGCGAGGCACGCATATATATGCTGGGGGGTAGTTCTTTCGAGTGGAAGAACCACTTGGATTAATTGTGGAGTCGGGCGCGGGCTTGCAGCAATGGGGTGCGAGCTTCCATTTTCCGGCGTCGCAGTACCCTATCGACTGTCAAATCAATTATTCGTCCAACTTTCACTTACTTGGTGCCCATTTGAAGCAACACGTGTAATACCGACTTCAAGTTATACAAAATAGAACTTTAAAAATGCAAGTTAGCGAGTATTTTACAAACTCACAGACATTTTTTATAGTAGCATTCTCAGTCCTAACATACCAGTGTATTTGCTTGGTAATTATAGCAATAATACAGGCTTTTCACGACTCACAAACAATGCGCTAAGAACACAGTGATGCCATAATTCTTTTATATTTCTATCAAATAGCAAAATCATAGAAAACTTATAGAACAAACGCCAAAGATTTTCACTGTATTATTAATTTTTTTGCAAGTAATATGCAAGACCGTAAATGATATTATCCAAAACATTTCCTTTGCGAAAATCATATTTTAGAGCTTAATATGCTATTAAATATAAATCAATAAAAATATAATGGAGATTGTTATTCTAATAAACTTAATAATTTTATGATCATGAATTTCAGTATTATCTAGAATCAAAGCAAAGAATATAAATCAATTGTAAGGATGCATGTAATTGTATAAAAGAGTAAAATAAATTCATCTTAATATGATTTTCAAATTAGTAAGTCCAACTTGATGGCAAATGTTATTATTTTCTGTACATATTGGTGCAACATAAACATAAATTAAATGCAATCTGATTTTTTTTTTTTACTATTATTTATTGCAAGTTGCTGATTTTGAAAGCTTAGATACGTAGGCATACTTTACAAACATTGAAGACTGTTTCTTTTAATTAATTTAAAATGTTTTATTACAAAACTACCCAAGAGCTAGAAGAGATACGTTCGTTTTTAATGTAGCATACATGTATAGATGAGATCAAACATGATCCTGAGATTGATTTTTCTTTAGAAGAAATTATTCGATGAATGCGTTCTGACAATATCGATATTATGTTACATTAACAACAGTTTCATGTGGGCCTAGATTATCATTTTTTAAAGACAAACAAATGATTAGATCATTTTTTAAATTTGTAAATTTAATAAATTCTTAAATCGAATTTTATTTCCGTGTTCCGAATTTAAAATTTATTTTTCATAAATTTCGCTCATCGTTCGTTTTAATGAGCGTCTGAAATAATAAACGTTTCAATAGTAGGACGATGTCATAAAACTAAATAATATCTTCTTCGATAGGATAGGTTCTAAAAATATGTTTAAATTTAATATTGATAAGCGTCTCTGTTTCAAATTTATAGTTAAAATATTTGAAGAAAAATATCCTTAATGCGATAAATTTCTCATCCATACGTAATGTGATTTATAAAATGTTTTGCCTCGAGGAAGGTTAGTCGTACATAGGTTCGGTCATTTATTCAAATTCATGTAATTGCACTGAAACATGATTAGATTCTATCATATAAGCGCACTCTGAAACACGAATGAAGAGATTAAGCCGTAATGGATCGCATCAAAATCGAATTAAGTACATCGATATAATGCAAAGAGATTCAATGAGAATTAGCATGTTTTTATTGCCAATTTTATTATCAGCCTTTTGATACAACGAGTGAATATTTTAGATGCATTCAAACAATTTTTTCACTAGTTTCAGCACCGTTATATTTTTGCGTGTTTTGTGCCTGAAATTAATTGATGAGATTCAAAATTAATTTTGCTAAACATTCTATCATTCAGTATTTACTCTCAAACCGACTCGTTTCATTTAAACGCCAGTTTATTTTATTATTTTCAATTTAAGAAAATTAAGTCTCAATCAACAATATTTCGCTAAAATAAATGCCTAAACTCAAAACAAAATGTTGAGTTTCATACTGACGACAGTAAACAGTTCCATTTGTTGACAATCATACAGCTTTCTAACAAATAAAATAACTTAAGTTGATTAGAAAACACATCAATTCATTAAAACAGCGAGTGACCATGTAATGTGTTCAGGTCAAGGTTTATAGAAATATTATTTATTATCTTGTCGTTAAATTTAGAAGATTGAAAATTTCCTGTCGATTAAACCAGATTGATTTTGATATCCTAAAATAATACAAAACAAACTGCATATGACAAATGAAAAATTAAAGTCTATGATAAATATTGAAGGTCTGAATGCTTATTAAAAAAAACATCTGTTTCGTAATGATGATATCCACTGGCACAGATGACTGAGTTTATCTACAAACATTGAAAAGAAGGTAGTCTCGGGTATGTGTGATCATCAATAACACATGATCGGCTTTGGATGTATCTGGAAGTTGAATAAAATGAAAGGATTTTAATTATCGGCTACCGTTTGCGTCGGAATCGCACGGAGCGAGTCGAAACAAACCACGAATAGAGTAATAACAAATTAACAGTAAATTATGAATAAATGCGTTTTTTTGTAATTTGTGGGCGAACCGCTCCGCCCTCCGGGGCCTGCCGTAACAGGGTTCTTAATTCGTTTAAAATAATGCCTGTAAATTGGTTCTACAACCAAATTACGAACGTTAGATTTGTTATATTCTTTTTTGGTCAATCGCGCGCCGACCCCAAATTGTCTCGAATCCTTTCATTTTATAATATGCGATACGGAATGCATTCAAATTGCACCGCTTCTGTCTTCTCGTTGTATCTTAACCTTTTGTAAAACCAAAATGCATTTTGTTAAATGTTCATTATTAATCATTTACATGTCGTTTGGGATAAGATTATATGAGAAAAATCTAAAACACATGGCTCATTTATGAAGTAACACATCTTTTGCGGAACTCGTATTACAGTCGAAAAACTAATCACAAGTAACTCTCATCACGATCCTGTTTATTTCAATACGTTCGTATTTTTAGACAATATTTATATTTATGAACATCCATGTAGCATTGATGAAATGAAAATACTATGTTTATTTATCTAGTCGGCAGATATTGAGTATTAGAAGGCACATCTGAAAAAATACAAACGGTTACGACTCGAGTTGCGACAAGTTCGCAGTCATCAACATCACAAAGGCAAACAAATGTTCCTCTCGACTATCAAAACATTTCCGCAAACATAGATTAGAAAACATTGTGACAACTTTACGTTTGAATATCCTCGAAAATGTCGTGTCACGCGGAAAAGACGCGAAAATGCCCACTACAAGTGTAATCTTTGATTTAACTGGCCTCGCGTAAGATATAAAAATTCACGAGAAAATATTCTTCATGTCCTGACCTAAAAATATGATTGACGACCGATCATCAGAAATCACTGCTCCTGAGCAGGTTCACACATTTTCATGGTCGTAGATCAGATCACTAATATACTTTCCGATCAACCAAACAAACTTTTGAATAGGGAATTCTTATCTGAAAAGATGACGATTATGAAGATCCCACTTTCTCAGTATGCTGAGACTGATCGACAAAACGAATAGTGATTTTCAAAGATTTTTTTTTTCTATTTGGATTTTGCTCAAATTAATATTACTGCTTTTCATTCAGTTAAATGCCATTGCTTTGAGGTAGATGAACAGCGGTAACATTTAATCTGGCGGGCCCTTTTATTGCGAAACAAAGGTACGTAGATACAAACGCCGATGCGGGGACGAAAACGACGGTCCAATCTGAATATCTAATTCGAAACATAAATTAGATTGGAACGAGGGCCTTCGTTATACTGCGGAACTTGAATAATTGCGAACGTTAATTTACAAATATAAATATACCGATAAATTTATTTTTATACGCGTCCCAGTAGCATAAATCATAATAACACTGGATAATTTGAAATAGGTGGCTTTGCCTCTATTAAAGACCGTAAATCATTGCCTCAATGAATAAATTAAATTATATAAGAGTTTAACTCGTCAAGTCGGCTTTCGGTGGACGTTTTTGCATCGCATTAGTCCCGAGGCGACGCACACCCGACCAGCCGCACCTTCGGGATTCGTCCGTTCCTTGTCCAAATTTCTACTATTTTCTTCAAAATTACACTTTTACAACTTTCGCATCTTCAATATAGATCAATTCTTGCAAAGAAACGCGTTATGATTTGATACTCTCGAGAGGTATATTTGAAGGATGGAGTATCGGCCGGTTTAGCAGTTAATGAGACTACCGACGGCCTGCTCGTTTATGATTGCGAAGATATGCAACTCTGGGTAATTTTATTATGCAAACGAGGCATTAAAGTGTTGCCAGACATAATCGATCAAAATACTATCTGTCGGGATCGCGGACGCACTCCTTCGCTCTGATCGCATCTCATCCAATTTATGCTAATATTCTATCTTAGAAGATTCTAAATTCGGTCTCGAATCGAAACGAACAAGGACCTGATGAAACAATATGGCAACGCATCGAGCGGTCTTCGAACCCAATGCGAGATCTCTTCTTACAATCTTGCTATTTTCATCTAAACATTTTACAAAGTTTTATTAATAATTTTGAACTCTTAAAAAGCTGATGACTACGAAAAATATCCCGACCAGAGTATTTTTTTATGGCCTGGATTGGAAATCTTAAGAATTTATTTATTTATTAATTAATGTTTTCAGTCATTATATTTGAGGTACTAAAATTAAGATAAATTCAGATTAGAATGCGATTCCGTATGATGATAAAAAAAAATATGTATTATATCATCACATTTTATAACATTTCAATATAGTACGAGTTACACCTTTTTCATTTCAAACCGAATCTTTTTCAATTCAAGTTAATCCTTTTCAAATCATGATTGATTTCAAATCATGTTTATGCCAAATTGAATGATTGTCTATAAATAAAAATACTTGCTAAAATGCTGTTACTACAGCTCGATTGAGCCCTCCATCAACTTCCTCCGATCCACCATCCCCATGAGCATAAACATAGATCATCCACGATTCCTTACCAAAGGTGACTGTGATATACTATATATATAAAAACAATGTATGTCCGATTTCTGTCTGTCTGTCCGATCCGGTTGCTAAGGTAAACAAAGCCTTTAGTGAAGTATGCTGAGAGGCGGTAATGCCATGCTCTGATGAAGTGAAGCGCTGCCGCGGGTCGGCGATGGTCGCAAGGTCGCGAGGCTCGCAAGGCGCGGAGGGTCGAGGGGCGGGGCGGCTAGCAGGGCTTGGATGGTTACGGGGCCGGGAGACTCGCAGGGCGCGGAGAGGAAGACAGTCGATTTTCGAGGTAAGGAAGAGCGCACGCATGCGCATGGATCTTAACCTTTCAGCCACAGCAATACATCGCCTAGATCAGTGCTTCCTAACCTTTACAGTATTGTTACCCCTATGACCTATCAGGGAAACTGATTTTACCCCTCTTTAAAATTTGTGCTCAGCCATATGGCGCTGATCTGCCATTTTATTATCTACATGCCAAAAACTACCAGCATGATCACCCCCGCAGAACACCTGTTTTACCCCTGCAGGGGTTATTCCCCCTAGGTTAGGAACCACTGGCCTAGATCCACTACTGTCTTTCTTTCTAAGCGTATGTGAATAAGCAACTGCATCCTTTATATGCGTGTCTTTATCTTCAAAATAAACAAATCAATCATTCATGTATTTTAAAAGTGAGTAAAGCAATGCCTTGGAGAGCTAACTTCACACATAACAAACTAATCAACAACAAAATAAACTCAACAATTCAACACGATATGAGGTGCTATCGTTGACTGAAAAATGTGTTAGGGAAAAAATCACTACAAACGAAAGCGAACATCAAATTTTAAAAAACATTAAAAATTTACAGCTCGGGTGTTCCGCGCTAAACTTCGCCTAAAGTGCGGGAGATTTCGTAAGAAATTCATGAAACTCTATTTCTTTCGTAAAATTGATATAATTCTTAAGCCAGCTAATAGACAGAAACGAAATTTTAGTAGTGCCTACAAAAGAGCTAACTGCATCGATATATTTGAACAAAATAGTTGTTTTCAATTCAGCGTGATAAAATTCAAAAAGTGACTGAAGGAAGGGCCTCTACGACCCGATGGAGATTGTAGAAAGCCCTGGGGATGCATTTTTCCCCAAAACTTTTACAAAAAGCCCTAAATGCCCTAAAATTAGAGGGAGTGGCCACAAGGATTCCATGTCCAGCCGGGCCGAATTTCGAACCACTGACACAACGAAGGAACGCCTCGCGGTCGGACGTCATGCCCGAACATGTCTACAGAACATAATCTGCGTTCATGAATGGATCTCTTCATGGACACTCCGAAGTTGTTGAAAGCCCAAACCTAACCAGCGATGCCCTAAATCGCCCGTGTCCTGTGAGGAACTGAGACATCCAGTGATCCGGGACGACCCGGCGACATCTCAGGCGATATCTAACCGAAAGGAAGAAAATGAGAGGTGGTGGCCGACGACCGACGCAGACCACCTCTCCTGCCATCTAAATAAAACAGCTTCCTTGACGCGACGACGGAGATCGCCGAGTGCGTCTGAGGCATCCGCCTCTTTTTGGATTTCTCTGAACCTTTAGGATGGGAGAAAATATAGGAAGTCTCCTGTCCAACAAAAAGAACAAAGCGAAAAACGAAATTCAGGGAGCTTATGTGATTTAATGTTCAGCCTGCATCATATCGTACATTGAACAAACCAGAAAATTTCGGCATCATAATTGCGAAAGAAGCGATGGAAATAAAAAAACGAAGAAACTTCGCAATCTACGGACGAGATGACGGCACTAGTGTACCTAAAACTTGACTACCAATTTTATCGAAAATTAGAGCATCAATAACCAAGCAAAAAAAATCTAAGAGTGCAAACAATCTACCACGAAGTGACGGCAATGCCCAACATAGCACTAGACAGAGGATGCTCACAAGGAGCTTCGCCAAGGCGCCGGCAGTTATTCCACGTCCGTGAGTCCGACAGGAGATTCGAAATATCGAAAAGATATATATTTGAAATCTTAATTTACCTCTCAACTAAGTGCGATCGTATACCCGCTTTTTACTGCAATTAAAAATATATAAAATTATTCCAATAAACTGAATTAAAATACATACACTTTAAATCCTTAAGTGTGGCATTGCAACGCATGCCGGGTATTTGTTAGTATTCTATAACAGCGGTTCTCAAACAGAGTCCGCGGACCCCTGGGGGTCCGCGAAGCCATTGCTGGGAGTCCGCGGAGATATAAAAAAATATTTAACTATACTTGAACAAGATATTTTCGTGGAATTATTTACAGAAAAAAATATAAAAAGATCTATTTTGACCAATATTTGACAAAGAAATGTTTGTTTATTTGAAAAATTAAGTCACAAGGGTTGGTATGGGGTCCGCGAAAGAAATTTTGCTCAAGAGGGGGTCCGCGAACTACATGAGTTTAAGAAGCGCTGTTCTATAATATCGTTTTGGTTTTTCTATCAATCTGATTATTAACAGCGTCAAGAAACAGTTGCGATTGGTGGTAACTGTGTTTGTCAATTTTCCTAATTCCTCTTTATGTCGCAAATATTGAGTATCAGGTAAATGCAATTTGTATATGCTATTGAATGTTGAAGTGGAATTCATGTTTGGATATGGCTTTTATCCGAAAAGCCACATCCAAATTGCATATTTCTTTGCCCAAAAGTTTCCTCGTTTAATAATCAATTTGAAAAAATATAGGTGTTTCTTTAATAATGAATAAATTGACTAATTCAATGGAGAAGTGAATAAATTATAAAGAACGATGTCGGCAAAAGCACAGCCCGAAAGACACAGCTTGATGTGCAAAAACGTCCCTTCTGGGCGGGACGCGTCCTTTATCCTTTAGCCGCTGCCGAATTCGGAGCTACTCCGCAAAAAACATACTCCTTCGACATTACCGATTCTTTGCTTTTTACTGATGGACCGTCATTTCGATATTACGAAAAATTGAAATCGTCGCATTGGGGACCCCCTGCAAATTACACCAGGACCGATGAATCCATTGTCCTGAATTTACAGCATAAGAGATCGCTTAATGTGGGAGATACGTTTCAATAAGTTCCAGCGCTAAACGAGCTCATCTTTAAAAACAAGCTCTTTCAATAGGGACGCTCGAAATTTGTAAGGTTATAGCGGTCATGTTGTTAAAGCAACATGTGTCAAATCTGTTGTGAATAGTTGACCCTTGAACAACGCGTGTAAATCATTAAACCAATCGATGATAAGCACCTTCTAACTGGATGGTATGGATACCGACATGTGGTTCCGACAGGACGGCGCTTCGTGCCACACAGCGCATGCCACGATGGATATCATGCACGAGCGATTTGAAAACATGGTCAAGTGGCCACCGAGATCGTGTGATTTAACGCCTTTAGACCTCTTCTTTTTGGGACTATCTTAAATCGTAGGTATATGAGTATAAACCGCAAACAATTGATGTCCTCAAAGTTAACATAACGAACGTCATCCAAAAAATTCAGTCAGATTTATGCAACAAAGTTATCGAAAATTGGACTTCCCGAATACGTACCAACAAGCAAAGCCGCAACGGATATTTAAACGACGTTATATTCCATATTTAATGCCACAAAATATTATTATAAATTAAAAAAAAATGAAGATATAATCACTTCTTAATATTTCACGCACAACTTATTTTATTTACATTCAAAATTGAGCGTCCTTAACGTAATATTAAAAGCACCGCGAGAATGCAAGTGACTATCATAACCAAATCGTCATGATTTCGGGGAATCCTAATAATATCGCGTAATACTGAAATGGCGTTAATTGGATCGGAAATTTAATGAAAAACCGGAATTAGCTTACTTTCTTTTAAGGGGTTACATGGGTTTTGAAATTTCAAATAAATTCAAAATTTTCATCTTATAGTACGTCACGAATATTTTCCTAAAGTTTCAAGTGAGTCGAAGTAGAACTCTAAGAGCCTTTAGAAATGTCGGTTGGGAGCGTCGCACTTCAATCCCATTTTTCTCAAGACTACCTTTTTGAAGTCTCAAAAACAAATGCACCAATCGACTAGTGATTGAATGTTTGTTTTATTAAAATTATTTTTTAACCCCTTTTTACATCAAAAGCTATACCTATCTAATAACAGAAAATATTGCTTTTTTTAATTTCAGATAAAGCTATTGTGAGTTATCCTGCGAACTCCGAGGATTTTTTCTTCTTCTAAAGAATCTTCAAAAACCAATATCAACAGCTGAATTTTCTAAATTATTAAATGAAAATATTATAAAATATTGTTTAAATGTTGCTCTATTAGATTGATTTGAATAAAATATTATTTTTTTATGTTAAAAAAGAGTAAATATGCTTGTTTTTACCCTTTAAAACCCATATAACCCCCTAACATATATCAAAAACAGAAACAATTTTATTTTACCATGCAAATTTACGTTTTAAGTACAAATTTGTCTCAATTAACATGTATGGCGCCATGTCAGCCAGATATGCGACAAGTGATAATGGCAGGGACAGAGTAATCAACCAAAGATAAACAAGAGCAAACAGAAAATGCACCACAAGTACCTATGTATCCCGCACGTTACATCGCATCGCTATTCATGCAGTAACGGATTTATACCTCATGAGAAATTTTAAGGACGGATTTAACTCGTATGAGATAAACAAGTTAAGACTAATGCAGATTATCTACTCATCGGCACTTTTAATGTGATTGACGAGCTAAATGTCAGTTTTCCAACAAACGCAATAAAAGTTTTAGATCGTCATTTCCAATAGTATGAAGTCAATTTTCCCAAGTAGAGAAGATTTTCAGATGTAAACTAATAGATTCATGAGTTATGCATGTTTCTAAGAAATTTATAGAATGAACACATTGTTCAATATCCTTCAAGTTTAATACCCTTTCAAAATAAATAATTATTTGAGTAAATACGACGATCTTCAAAAACATGTAGCCACAGTCCTTTAACCTTTTAACTGCCAGAGCATAATGAGCGCCTACAAATGCAACTCGCCGGTGAGTCGTTGACATTTAAAAGGTTAATGTGATATTTAAATATGTTAGATTAAAATCAATAATAACATTGCTTTATAATATAAAAGTTAGTAGTAACTGTACTTGTATTGGAAACTAAAATAACATATTTGAATGACTCAAAACAGTGAACAATGTTTGTATAAGAGTGAGATCATAAAGGGATTTAATATAGTTACAAAAAAATCATAACTTAATTAAATACTTTACTTGTCAATAAATCTGATGAACAATTAGATTAAAATATGTCATCAATGATTTATTAAGTTAATTCTCAATAGTCATGATGTATATACAGTCAAGAAAATTTCACTAATGACACAATAGCGCAACAGAATACAATCGTGGTTCAAATAAAAAAAAATCATTTTCAATGGATCTTTTAATATAGAAGGTAGTTCAAATATAAAATACGATCAGATTGAAAATTTAAGGATTCAACTTTGACTCCTTGGCAGATTGGAGAGCTTGCGTAATATACAATTTAGAAAGACTCTGTGAGCAAAATTGAGATATGTGCTGAGTGTATGTGTTGATTTGTCCAGCTACAATCATCGGATTCAGACGTGGAGGTACAGGGGGAGGACGGAAGAGCTTGTTCCAATCTTCATCAGGCAGCGGTGTTTCGTCTTTCGCAGTTCGCATCGCGTTTTCTTGGGCTCTCTTCGATATCGCCCTGTGCTTGTCTTGCTGCTGGCGGACGACCAGCTGTTGATAGCGGTTAAACTTTATCGCTTCCTGGTTCAATTCGTCGACCCTGTCCATCAAGCTCCGCAGGTGACCTAAAATAATACAAATTAAATTAGATAAAAACAATTCGACAAGAGCATAAAATTGTATAGAACATATAGTCATACCTTCCAATACAGAAGCGGTTCCCAGATCCAAAAATCTACTTCCTTCTTCTTCGGGTATCATCTCGGCTAGTTCAGACATCATTATGTTCGTCAAGGGAGAGTTTTTGATGACAATTGGAACTTCCACAAATAAGGTTTCATAACCAATTTTCAAGTTGCGTAAGGCTTCCGGTGTAAATTCATTCTCTTTATACATAGCAATTGCCTAAAGGTTAAATAATAAAAACAATTATCAACTTTAATTTATACAATAAGTGTTTTCTATAACAGGGATCAGCGATGGTTCACTTGTGCCATAAAATTAGCAATTATAAAAATCGCAAATGTATATAGCTGTAAATTAACTACAAGGGTACATCACTTTTAAATACTACATATAAATTGTTTGTCAGAACTCTTATTAGAAGACTGTCACCCATCGTGGAGCAACCTCTCAAAGAATCAATGTGTTTTTAGACAGAGCAGATCTATTGCGCAACCAACTTTTTGTTGTTAGACTATTTTCGCAAAAAAATATACGAATACTGTGTTCACTTCCACATTTTCATTGATTTTATGCAATGCATCATCAACCAGAAAAAACTTTGAAGGATTATGTTGAAGATGGGAATACCAGGTAAGCTGGTAAGGTTGTCGAGAATGTGCATATCTGGACCAGTCAGTGTATCCAACAATGATGGCGGTTGCTAAACAAGGGGATGTCCTCTACCCGATACTTTTTAATATCATGTAGGAAGCAATGCTGACATATTGGGATGCACAGCTTCATGGAATGAATGTTAATCAGTTTCTAAAAAAACCAAATATATAGCAGAGTTGATGTTGAATGCTAGATAGAGGTTGCACCTCCATGAGTCTCAATAATAAAAATATTGAAAGGGTTTGAGATTTCAAATACCTACAATTCATCCTCACAGAGAACTTAATGACTGATGAAATAACCTCAAGAATTCAACATAGCAATTGGTACTACTATTTTCATCGACGACCTTAAAAACATATTAGGTATTATGTTTCATCAAATTCTGGGATGAGACCTCAGATACTGAGAGGTCATGGACATGTATGCCAAAGTATCAGTTGCCGGCTCTGCCCAAACCTGTCGTCTACATTGAACAGGTCATATAGGATAAAAGCTGACTCATATCCCCTCGTGTGGCGGAAGAACTCATCTATGCTGGGATAGACAGGCAGACAAAGACACCATGCGTATGGGTAATTGCAGGAAGGAAGCTCAGGACAAGCAACAATGGCGAAATGCGCTGTCAATATGGGGGACTCTATAAGGTTGTGTGAGCCACATAGGAAAAAAGAAAGAGAAGCAAAGCGATTTTAAGAAAAATAAAGTAAATTAAGAGATTTTCATACCTGTGGAGTGAGTCGATACGCTTTCAACGTGAGAAATCCTCTAGCAGATTTTTTGGTGTCATATATAACGACTACGCTCTCTTCGATGGAAGTCTGATAATGATATTGCGATTCGAGTAACGGTAGACTTAGAAAATTACCGACGTCGGCGCTCTGATACCACCCGACATGAAAATGATCAACGTTAACCCTTCGCAGTCTTCTCATCATGTCCAACTGGTACTCTTCTTCGTCAACGCTGTCGTCGTTATGCTTCGGGAAAGGAAAGCAGTTAGTGATTTCCAATCTGTTCTCGACGACCAAGCCAAGCAGAGCTCCTTGAGCCACTTCCATATTGCTGCACGACTCTTCGTGACAATGTTTCACTATCTTCATGACGGCAAGCCCGTCTGCTTGCACGTAGGCCACGGCGGGCTCCGCATCGGGGGCTCTCCTGGCCGCCATCTCGCAACGTGTTTGACGCGAGGCTAGAAAATTACTTACGGTCTCGACCGATTGCCAACTTGACGTCGTTGCGTCGTCTAAACGCTTATATTAGTGACCATTACATGCATGACGATTAAATGCTTTTTTAAAAATAACAAATTATACATATATATATATATATATATATATATATATATATTATAATATATTTATATACATTATTATATACTCAATAATCTAACATTTTGATATTAAATATATTAACAAAAAAATATAAAACCAACTAATTTCTTTATGTATATATGGATGCAATTCGATATGAAATATATAGTAGTCTCTATCTAAAAGACAGTTTGTTAAAAATCCGTTCTATTTTTCAGTATAATTTCACCAATTACCAGGTAAAAATAATTTTTAACATTAGGAAAAATCAATTTCACATTCAAACGATTAAAATGTATCACATTGAATAGTATTGAAACTCATAAATAACAGTAAAAAAAAGCATGTATCAACAGTTTATTAAATGAATTTAATGTTGTTAACAATTTATAAAAATATATTATATTAATCAATATAACAATATTGCGAAATCATTATTATAATAAAAATAAAGAGGGAAAGAATTGAAAATCCTCATAAAAACAGATATTGAACTATTATGTATATATTAAAATAAAATCGAAAATATATATTATATTTACAAAATACTATTCAACACATCATAGGGTTACCAAAAGAAAAATTTTACATTTTAATTGCACTTGTAATTATTATATTATTGTAACAATGCTTTTTCATATATTTATTTGTTAATCAACTTTTGTTAAAAATAATTCATGTTATCAATAAGCATTTATACAATATGTTTTGGAATCATATAGTAAATGAATATGTACATCTCTCTTAAATTGGTTCCTCATTGCCGAGGTTCGTGACATCTTTTGTTATTGGCCAATGATGTGGTACCATCTGCGATATGATTCTTCTCTATTTTCTGATTTTAACTTTTCGAAAGGTTACAACAGAACAGCTTATAGCGCTCTCGATTTCATTGGTCCAGCACATAGGGCATCTTTTCTCTTCAATAACAGCAACCACAAACAGTTTCTTCAAGCTGTCCTTCCCTTGTGCCCAAAGAACCGAAGAATGCTGTGTAAACAAATTACTGACAAACGCTCCCTGATCTTGATATTTTCCTGAATAGATCGGTTTATCCGCTTTTCGGTCCAAGACTCTTAAAACCTGCCTCCAGTACCACTTCTTGTACAGCCCACTTCTCAAAAGCCTCATTATTTTTGCTAGCTAACTTTATAGTCCAAGTTTCAGCAGTGTATTGAAATACTGAAAAAATAATGCTTTATACAAGGAGAGTTTTAGCTTTAGTTAGATACTCTTACCTCTCCAAATCTTAGTTATCCAAGTCATTGCTGGTTTGGTCATTGCGATTATAATGTTATGTGCAGTGATTCATTTTTGCACTGCCAATTTTCACCATCGTAATAAGATCATTTTGTTTGAAAAATATGTTCAGGCATTTTGGCACATATCTAAATTGGTTGTCATCCTTGTAGTTACCAAGAGTTGATAGTGGTTTTGTGAAAATATTCATTAACTGAAGGTAATATAATTGCTCCACGATGCTGTTTCAGATTTGTAGGAGCAGTATTAAATGAAACATTTTGAATGGTTTGCATTTTTAAATATTGGCATTGAATGGGAGGTAGTGTAAAATAACTTATATTTATAACATTAGCCTTAGGTATATATACAGCTATTTTTTTCCAAAGAGGATCTACGCTGAACAAAACGATCAGACATATCAGAGCAGTCTCGGTGGGTTTTTTCCCACTCATTCACAACCAATAAACGCTAGAACAAGACACAAAGGGATATTAATGAATATACAGCGTTGTTAAAAGTGAACAAAAGAACAATCATCTTTTGACAGTGGACAACCGTCTGGGTGGTTAGCGTTGAACCAACAACTTTTAGCTTTTCGAGGAAAATCTTTTTTATTTTTTTTCTTATTATTTTTTATGGCGATTTGTGCTAACATTTCAGATTTAGTTCTGGGATATCTGAATTTAACCCTGCCGGAAAACACTTCAAATATATGGTGATGATTTCGCAATAAAGTCTGTAAGCCACCACATTCGTTCTTCAAAAATTTCAACTTATCGGGTGAAATAGCTTTGACAAGATCTGATAGAGATGTACATCCTCCAGCATTCCAATTTTGTACAACATTACTTTTATCTTTCAATAGAGTGGAAGACACCGAAGAAATAATTTCATCGACTATACATTTTTCAACCTTTGTACAATTTCTCACTCTCTCTACTGGACTTCTAGGTTTAAAATCATCGTTCCATCGTAAGTTTTCAGACAGTTCACTATTATTTGGACATCCATCTCCCTCACTGCAATTTTTTTCTGATATAAATTTTTGTAATTGATCTATATTTATATCATATTCTTCTTTGGGATAGAGCCTTTTCGTACCAATCAAACAGATTCGTTTTGTACTAGGTATTTTAAGTCTGTCAATGGCAGTTTCTATTTTACAATTTTTGCAGATATGCTGCACATATTCAATGTATTCACCGTATTGACTTTTAGACGAATCTTTTCGCTGATATTTTTTTCCATTGAATTCGTAAGCGCAGCAAGGCAATAGGAAAAATCTGCAATTATAAGAGCTCTTAGCAGCCATTATGGGAATCCACGGAGTCAGTTCATCTGAATGGTTTCCTATCAACCAATCCGTATCTGGGTACAAATTTCGATCAGACGGTGTGATAGATTCAACCTTAAAATGAAAATAAAATTCACAGTAACACTGATAGAAATAACTAGTATTCAAAATGATATCACAAAAATAATTATGAATAACAATAATCTTAATTATTAGACTTAAATTCACCTCCAATTTGACATAATTAGGATAAGTATCCCAAATTGCTCTTTTTCTAATGTCGATACCTTTTCCAGGATGACCTTCAGTATTTAGTATATAAACAAGTAGTCCATTACCACAGCCTAAATCGACAAATGATTGCTTCTTATCATCCATATTTATCTGTTTACGTTCATATTTCCATAATAAGAGAAGATAAGTTGCAATAGCTATATCTTCAAATACAAACTTTGAAGGATCAGTACTTTCAGTCCATTCCTAAAATAATAAATCGAGCACAATTTAATAGTAGAAAGAAATCATTTATAAACACCTACAAAAATTTTATTCAACCAAAAAATACTATTATTGTTAAATTTAAATATCTTTACTCACTTCTACAATTTTTTTACCATATTTAAGTTTCAAATCTTGATACAGAACATTGTACTCATCTAAAGATACCAAATTCAAAGAACCATTACATATACTGTTATTATTAGAAATTTCTGATATGGCCCATTTTTCTAAACGAGGAATCAATTGTTCCTTTAGCCAACGAGATGATTCTTCACCGCTTAGTACTGGGAAATTAAAAAAAAAATAATAACACTCAATTATCATAAATAAACTGAATATTAAAAAAATGACGAGTGAATGAGTTACCTGAGTGGATCTCTAATAATATTTTATCAGAGGTCAACTTCAAAGAATGGGGAAATTCAGGACTAAGAATTTTTTTATCACAGTTTTTTGAGATGCTACGAGATAAGACCGCATTATTGGGAAAATCTAAAACGATCAATTGAAAGGTGTCTCTATATCTGGACGACCTGGGTAGAAGTTTTCGTAGAGTAACATATATATGTTTCTTTTGGCTGACATTATCAGTGTCTCGCAGAAACTCTTCTTCCTCCAAAAGTTTAAAGTTGCTTTTTAATAGACAGAATATTGATTCTTCAATTTCATGAATTGTTTTTAAATTAAAGTCGTCAAATGTTAAATCCCCCCATCGCGTTATGAAGTCGTAAACGTTCTCCGAAGAGGGAAGACACCATGTGGCGATCTGTACAATTCCAGAAAGACGGCGATTGACAACGTGTGAATTTTTTAGCCATATTTTAATAGCATTCCAAAATTGAATCGAGTTTATTGCTAGATCTGACATATTGAGCTACCTTACGTCAAAGTGCACATGGCCGAATATGTGCAGGGTTGCCATAACTAAAATAACAAACGAACTAGATTTTTATTTTAGATTATTTTTCTTCATAGTAGAAATTGAAATAAATTTCTTTGCTTGGATAAAAAGCTTGGCTATTTAATTTCAGTTCAATTTAATTATGTTATTTTTAATAATTTAATTGAAAAAGTTTTTGGGAATAGGTTATATATATTTTGAAAAAATATTAAGGGAGAATATAAAAATAAGTTGAAATCTTAATGACAGTTTTTAGATTTAATTTAGTATATTGATACTAAATATTGATTTAAATAAATATGTCGCAGGTAGTATATAAGATTTTAAAAGAAGTTTTATTAATGAAAAATAACATTTTTCAATAGTTATAAATGTTAACATATTTGTTAATGTTGATGTTTAGATTAATTATTCAAGCCATATGATAATTAAATGGCCATAAAATAAGCCCTCGAGACCAAAATAAAGTTTAGTCATTGTTTGAGTCGCGTCTTTCGTGTTTTGTGCGTTTATTCGATAGCCGATGCCTGCATTATGTTTATTTACATGAGTAAAAAGGTTCGCATTTTGTTGATAGATAAAAAATACTAAATTTTGTTTGATGAGCAGCTAAATTAGAAATTCGTGGAGTTCTTTTAGCAAAGTTTAGTGTGTGTAAGCTACGTTACTATGACAACGCGCGCGAATTCACGCAGCTTTGCCTGTAAACAATTCCATCACACTCTTCAAATATTACGCTATCTCACTAATTACATTCTTGGAGCAACAGAAAAAGGAAAACTGTGTATAAAAAGTCTGTTATTTTGAATTTCTATTACCAATCACACCCAATATTTAACTTTGAGAAAAACTTATGACAACTGAGATTCGCGTAAAACTGGATACCAAAGTCCAGTTATTCGAGCAACTGGCTTAACAAAATTAAAATATCTCTATATTAATTTCAAAACATTGCTATTGCATTTTATCAATTTGCATTTTTGGTATTAAAAATACAAATCGTACAATAATTTAATATGTTTCAATTTTTATTAGATTGCTATACCCAAGCATACTACAGTGAGTTGTTTGGCTTGGAATCAACAATCAGGTTATATCGCTGTCGGAGGAGATGACGGGATGCTAAAAGTTCTCAAACTAGAATCAGGTAAGACATTATAATTCATGTTTATTTAGAATACATTAAAAATTGCACCATTAGAGTCACTCAGGTGAATGCTTTGATCAGGAGAGACGAGAAAAAAATACTGGTTCTATAATTTATGCAAAATTGTCTTTTTTATCCCATTAAGCACATTGTTTTGATTCCAATATAGGTGGTGGTGGTAATCTATCTATGAATTTGAGCCTCGAAGGTCATTCAGGTCAGTTACAAGTAGCTACATGGAATGAAGTTCATCAAAAGCTGACAACGAGTGATCAACATGGTGTTATAATCGTATGGATGCTTTACAAGGTATGGTAATATTTTTATCCCTTGGATAGTTACAAATATATGCTTAGTTTTTTTGTAACATTTGCAATTTCACCTCTGTATTATATCCAAAATTTTAATTTACTTGATAAATACTTTCTTTTATATCCTCTCTTTAATATTCTTTGGACCTTAATAAGTGCAATCTGATGCACAAAACCAATTTCAAAAGAACACCACTGTATAAGAAATTTCATAAATATATAGTATTCCAATAAGACTTTTAATAGATTATGATAGTCATGGATTATGAATACCATAGTGTACCGTAAACTTGTCTTGTCTTGGACACTACTGTTTGCTTACAAATCAGGTGGTTAAATTTCTCAGGGATGATATTTGTTAATAATTAATTATTTTTAGGGATCCTGGTATGAAGAAATGATAAATAACAGAAATAAATCAACTGTAAGTGGTATGGCATGGAGTTCTGACGGCCAAAAAATATGCATAGCATATGAAGATGGTAAGTATATTATGTGATCATTTTACTTTTATTCTTTAGTCAAAATTCCAAAACTTTTATTTCTACTAAAGTTGACAACCAATCTGAATTAGTCTAGATTCTCCCAGAATTGAAGTTGCTGTCCAGAATATCGGTTGAATATCAAAGTGTCTATTATATTGATTGTTGACAAACTATGAGGAATTTAAACATTGTATCTTAAAATCATTTCCATATAATGCGAATTCCTTACTATAGATAGTTGATTCGCATTAACCATCCATTGTAATTTTGAATTAATTCAGTCCCACGTCAATATATACACTATGTTAAAAAAATGAAATATCAACAAGTAGGTTATGATCATACATTTTGTTTTACAGGTGCAGTCATTTTAGGCTCTGTTGATGGTTCTCGAGTATGGGGTAAAGATATAAAAGGTCCAGGGTTGAGCGCTGTTCAATGGTCTCCTGACAATTCATTGCTTCTTTTTGCTCTTACGACTGGAGAATTACACCTCTATGATAATCAAGGAAATTATGCAGTAAGTGGCTTTAGGATATATTATATAATCGATGCATCTTATTTAGTACTTTTTGTCTGTTTATAGTTCAAACCTAGTAAATCATTTATTGCAATTAAAATGCATTTTTACATTATTTAATCTGTACATTGAATATGTATAAATGCCTATTTTTTATTATCTAAATTTTATAGTTAATATCACAAAAAATAAAAATTAAAGCTCATATGAGCTCTGAAAATTGGTAAATTCTAAAATAAACTAGTATTTAACAGTGTGCCAATTGTAAAAATGGTTAGTGAGTGAAAACATAATAATAGTGTATTTAGAAATGGTATTCTAAATGGAAAGAAAACCTTTCTTATCTATTGGCAGTATTAAAAATCTATATTAACGTGGCATAAAATTGGTTTACATAATTTTTTTAGATGTCATTACCAGTACAGTGTGCATCAATACCTACGCTTATAGTGGGAATGGATTGGTATTCCGGGCAAACTATTAATGAAATCCCATCTCTTGCCGTTTGTTATCAAAATGGAAGAATTCAATTGATGAAAGACCATAATGATGATGGTAAGATTGATGAAATAATTTATATAATCAATTTCATGTGTATAAAATAATAATTTTTTAATGTTTTACAGGTGTTATAATTGTCGATAGTGGCTTGAGAGCTGTGAGTTGCTGTTGGAATCATAATGGAACAGTTGTAGCTGTTGCTGGAATTGGAAGCGATGGCATAAATGCTGTGCAATTTTTCACACCATTTGGAGAGGTATTTACAAAGTATTTCTTACCATAGTTTTTATTTATATATCAATGTTGAGCCAAATTTGAAACAAACAAAAACAAAAAAATATTTGTTAACATAAATGCATATTTTAGACTAATTGTTTCCTCAAAATTGTCAAATATATCTGTTTGAAATAAAGCCCAAAATCAAATTTGGAGTCTGTACATCCCAATATATTCAGTACCATGTTGTGCTCAGACTTTAATATGATTACATATTTGAATCATCAGTCTCGACTTCGCTCGGGTAAGTTGTACGGTGACGGGGAAACACCCTCAGTTGGTGTAGGAGCGAATCCGAGCGTCACATCTGTCTTCACCCTACCCCGGCAACGCCCTAGCGAGGAAAGGAGGGACTGGACTCCTTGTACTCCAGAAAGCCCTTTCCAGTAGAGTCAAAAAGGTAGTCTAGAGTAGTTTTCCACCATCTCCTTATGAAAACTACTCAGTCTTTGCAAACCCCCCAAACTCCTTATCGAGACGTTCGCGAAAGCGCTCGTCAATACGTTCACTCAGGATACCCGTTGGGTGAGCGTTCGAAATAAAACTCGGTGGTAATGCTACCTTCAATATCGAGCGAATGAGGAGGTGAATGTATGATACAGACGAGATGGATGTAACCCCTTCCTGTGAATGGATATTGAAAAGGCCCATAGTTCTGTAGTGGACTCTTAGTGGCTGCACTATCATGATGATGATGACATATTTGAATATAAAATCAGATTTTAGGTATGTCCTGGAGTATACCTACGTCTACTGATTATTTAAATAAACAATCTTGAAGTACTTGATCACTATGTAACTAATTTCTATTTTTCAATTTACCATCATTTGCTTATTGGCTTGTCCGTTAAATTAATTCATCCAATATATATTCATAGATCACTTTGAAAGATTGTTTCTGCTACACTTTTCTTTTGCCTAGAGAATACAATAAACTGATATAATCAATTTTAATTTTAGCACTTGCGCACATTGCGAGTACCATCTGGAGGATTAAAATCCTGTGTCTGGGAAGGACGATCTTTGAGGGTTGCACTAGCAATTGATTCTTTTATTTATTTCGCTAATGTCAAACCAGATTATAAAAGAGCTTTCTATGGTAACACTTTAGCATTTGCATTTAATCAAAATACAGTCACATTTTGGGACATTTCTACAAACCAGGTAAGATATATTTTTATTAAATCACATATTATTTTTAAGTATATTTTAAAATATGAATATTTTTTTGGAGAGGAGATATTAATGGAATGTGGTCTTACATTCTTAAATTACTAATAAAATATACATATATGTTATTATTTAAGTTCAATGTATATCTTTCAAGCTAGTGTGATTTCTCACTTTCATATTGTTCTTTTTTCTCATATCATTTTTTAATTCTTAATACATTCATTAAAAAAAGATAAATAAGATATAATAGTTTTTATTATTGAAACTGTTTCAAAATCTTACCGAAGAGAAATGAGAATTTTGATTATATAGTCATAGTTACATTGAGTTTTTTTTTTTATTTGAAAATTGTTTTTTTTAGTCTTGGCTAAATAATATACCCAATGTGATTGATATTTGTGGGGTAAATGAATACTGCGTTGTAGCTACTTCTCACTCATTGGTTGTTTTCAACCAACAAGGGATACAATGTGATGGTTTGTGTTTTTAATAATATTTATAGCTTATTCATTTTATTCACCCACATAGCTATCATTTCCTGCTCTTTTTCTTCACTTGATTTTTTCTTTTGTTTTATATGTTTGAGCTGCATATAAGCCTCTTTATAAAAATCATCACATAAACTTGCTAATAACACTGCCATAATAACTCCAATTTATAGGCCTTTAGATTGGTTTTTCACAAGTTACAAAGTAGAAATATAAAGCACAAAATAAAGACTTTCCTCAATGTTGATTTATTTAAAAATGAATGTTTTCATTCCATCAACAATCTTGTGATTTCTTCAAAGTTTGGATTTAAACTTTTACATTGAACTTCAAATTTGTATATTTCATATTCCAGCAAAAATTACACCCATGGAAATATGTTATGTGAGTATGAATAGCAATGGATGTGTTATTGCAGCTTCAAAAGACTGTTTCATGTTGTGGTCTTTTACTACTTCTAAGAGAGCAGGTGATTATTTTTAATTCTTAAATTAATATTTTTGCTAATATTTCAATGAAACTATGTTATATATAATGTAAATTTTTAAAAAAAGTTGAACTTATATCATTTTGATTTATCTAAAGTAAAATAAGAATAGTAATCATTGATTTCGACAGATTAAATATTTCTGTTTACTAAACTTTTTACTTCTTAAAATATATAGAGCATTTTAAGTATGTTTATATGGAGTATATAATAAGACAAAATGGAATGAGCCATGTAATACAACTGATGTGAATTTATTTTTTCAATTTCATTTTTCTAATTGCACTGTGGTATTTGTTTTTAATGAAAACATAAATATGTATTTGAAGTTGTATGTTCACTTTTTTTGAAGTCGTTTTTAAATTGCAGGTTCAAAAGAACAAATATTTTACTCGGATGGTACACCATGCTTAGGAGAATTTCAAACATCTCAAGATCCCATTTGTTGTATTTGTTCTTCTGATAATTTATTGTTGATTGGCCGAGAATCTGGTGATATAATTTCTTACAATCTTCCAGATTTAAACGCTAATCATACTTTTAGAATGACTAATAAACCTTACAAGTTATCAATCAATTCCAATTCCAGGTATTTTTTTTATTTCTTTGAGATAGTATATGTTTGTATTATTATACAATTAATAAAAACTTAGTAAACTCTCATAATATATATTCAGCAATGTAATTAATATATATCATCATCATAATGTAGCCACAAATAGTCCACTGCAAGATTAGAACCTCTTCGATATAGGAAATGTTTATTTATATCAATTTCATCTGTATCATTTGTTCAACTTCTTGTTCGCTTGATATTGAAGATAGCATGACCTTTGAGTCTTATTTAGAACATTCACCCAGTAGGTCACCTGGGTGAATGTATCAACGGGCACTTTTATGACTGTCTTTATAGGAAGTTTGATGAATTTGTAAAGACCAAACAATTTTCCTTGAAAGACCAAGAAAAACACAGGTGTTGCTGGGCTAGGGTGTACGTGATGTTTAAGTACATGTCAAATTCACTCCTACACCAACTGAGAGTATCTCCTCGTCCACATGCAACCTGCCTTAATGAATTTGAGATTGAGTGATTTCCTCTTTTACATTGATTCCCAATTTCACTCCCAATTCCGTGATTTCAAAGTGATATAGAAAGCAACAGAAGATAATCTTGTTATCGTTGCGAAGTGAGATTCTTTGATTGTCTCTCCTCAAGACCGGCTCCTTGTTGTTCTTCTTATGCTTGTTCTGTTCTTTCAGCCTTCTTGGGTTTGAACTGAAAAGGTTCCAAACGCTATATATTGATATTATTGGACAGTATCAACTATGTAAGATATACATGTTAAATTTAAATTTATAAAGGTTCAGATGAGCCCCAAAAAAGCTTCAAATTTTCATAGAAATTTATGATTATTAGTTTTCAGTCATTTCGTGGCTGGAAACTAAGAATGAAAATTTTGTGGATATGTCAAATAGGAGTATATATCATCTCGCAACTGACATGAGTATACATAACTAACATTTCATTATGATAATCCATAAAATACATACAAGTTTCATTATATGAATGCAATTTACAAATTTTTTTATCACTTTAAAATAATGTTTCGCTTTGCTTTATTGAAAATATCAGTTATATAAATATATAAAATGTCTAAATGTAGGGTAAAAATAAATATTTAAATGAATGTGTATTTATTACATTTACCAAAGGAAAAAAATCTGTTTCATTAAACAGAGAATTAGATATTTGAAATGAATAATGTATAAATTTTATTATTTAAATTTGATTTGATTGTCTAATTATTATAGTAAATATGCAGTGATTGATGTATCTGGAGGATTTTACTTAGTGAATGTTGATAATACATCGATGTCAATTGGAAGTCCTTTAAGAAAAGACGTCTGGGGTGTACAATGGGCCACAGATAATCCTCAATTGATAGCAGTGATGGAAAAAGCCCGATTATATATTTTGAAAGGAACTGAACCTGAAGAACCACTTCCTGCTCAAGGATATTTATGTCAATTCCAGGTTTTGGCACTTTTTCTAAATATATTATAAAACTTTTTTTTCTTGTTTCAATTAATGTTATTCTTGAATATAATGTTGTAAGGTAGAATAGAATTATTTGAATAGAAATTTTAGATAGGAGAATGTCTATAAGTGAATAGCAAAATGATTATTGTTTTAAAACAATATTTAATTATTGTTGCTAGTCCAGTCACTCCTAGATAACCTTGCATGTCAATTGCAGGTCTAAAGAGTATTTATTTTTTCAAATCTACGAAATCAATGTAATAAACCTCATTAAAAACAATCATTTGAAAATATCAATATTCGGTCCATCATACTTAGTATAATTGCTAGTTTTAAGTTAACATGTACAGTTTAGAACCTTTGATATTACAAAAATTGCCTCTTGATTCTTGTTAATATGAAAATATTAACTGCTAATTTACAATTTTTCAAGGAACTGGAAATTATTTGTGTCAAACTATCTGAAATAGGAGAACGAGGTGGATCAGAATTTTTAGTTAGGCAGGAAGTAAAATCCCTTCGAGACACTAGACAATTGCTAGAAAAGGTTGGATTAAAAGAAGCGGAATCCTTCATACAAGATAATCCTCATCCAAAACTTTGGTTTGTTCAATTTTAGCTTACTGCATTGTAGACAATGAAAGATATACTGATGATAAGATGTATATTTTCCTACAGGCGTCTTTTAGCCGAAGCTTCTCTGAGAAAACTTGATTTAACTGCTGCTGAATTGGCATACGTACGCTGCGGTGACTACTCAGGAATCCAGTTAGTCAAAAGATTATCAGCTTTGCGAGGCACTGCACTTAGATCAGCTGAAGTTCTGGCTTGTTTTAAGCAGTTTGATGAAGCGGAAAAAATTTATTTACAAGAAGATCGCAGGTATTCTTTTATGCCACCGTTCATTAATTTTACATTCGAAATTAAATTAATGCCTCTTAAATTATTTAATTTGATTGTAAGAGTAAATTAAATATCATTACTGCAGATTCTTAATACAATGATTATGCGCTCAAACATTGTTTGGTATGCTTATTCAAAACATTATCGTTATGTATGATAGATACTAACACATTTACTAAACATTAATAAGATTTTCCAAAAGAAATTTAGGTTTTAAATAAATGCAATTTTTCAATTATGTATGTATTTTTATGTCTCAGGTTTACTAACATAATCATTTTGATTTTATGAATTTCCATGATAGGGACTTAGCAATAGCATTGCGTCAAAGGCTTGGTCACTGGTTTCGAGTTGTAGAATTGCTAAAAATGTCAACTAACACCACTGATGATCAACTGCAAGAAGCATATGATAATATTGGACATTATTATATGGATAGACAAAATTGGTAAATTCTTATAATTATATTTATAAAATGAATTAGAGAATGGCATATAGTGGATCTCCTTATTATCATAAATATCTTTTTAAATAGATTTTTTCATGATTCATGATTTTTTACTTTTTCAAAGCCATGAAATCAGAGTTTGTTAAAGTCAATTAACTGGTAGGCCTCCCAGTCTTACAAATTTATTAATCAATTCAATTTAATGCTGAAGAGCTAACTATTTTAATGCTTGATGTTTACACAGTATTTTTACGCCAAGTTAAATCTTTTTCATTTCCAACTAAAGTGAAATTTATTTACATTCATCTGAAAAAGATAAGTATGTACTAGAAAGGTCATTTGCAGAGAATATTTCTGAAATCAAACAAAACATATATCTTAGATAAAACATATTAAAGACATTCATAAATGTAATAACATATGTCTCGTGTGTTAAAGAATAAAACAAAGATTTTTTTATTTTATATACATTCAGTTTTTGTACATAATTTTTTATTTTTATTTTATAGGACAAGTGCTCGAGAATATTTCACACTTTCTGGTAATCGTGATGGATTAATGAAGTGCTATATAGCTTTAGAAGATCTAGTTGCACTAAAATTACTTAGCATAGATACCCCAAAACAGTTATTCAAGGTCTTTTTTATGAATTTGTTTTTTATAAAATATTTGATTTTAAAAAACATTGGTTTTTACTATATTATTTATTGATAGGAATCAAAACAATCATCTGACATAAGTTTACCTCTTCAACAATCTCCTACGTTGACTTTAGCTCTTCAGTTAAAACATGGAGGAAAATTTTCGGCAGCTGCTGCTACAATTTTTAAGGTGACTAAATAAAATAATAATAAAATTTAACAATGATGGAACCAAAAAAAGCTCTCATTTCCATAGAAAAAAGTATAAATATATGTTATTTCAGACTAATTTAAATCATGCTTTTATTTATTGAAAATTACCATGCTCAAGTTCTGACTTAATCCATATTAATTAGCTTTTTTTATGTTTTTGGTTAATTACATATTGATTTTAATTTCATGCATTTTGCCACAATTTTTTATAACATATAATGATAATCCAATTTCTAATTACTATATTTTATTTTAGTTGGCCGAATTAGAACTGTCTGATAGATGCTCTCCGCTGAAGATGAAAAAGCTCTATGTATTAGCAGGTTTATTATTTCAAGTGGCTGGTGGTACGTCATTCATATTGTTTTATATCAAAGTTTAAAGAAATTATTATCACAGTTTAAATTACAATAAAATTTTAATAATGCATAATGAAGACATTTCTATTACCATGCTATAATAGATATCCCTGTAGATTAATAATTTCATAAAACTCAACATATAATATTTAGCTGACCAGCTAAACTTAAGCTAAAAACTTACGATTTGAAAATTCCATTATTTATTTATTTATGGAAACCCAACAGCTTTACATATATAGATTAGCCATGGATTAGAAATAGTACAAAGCCAATTATAGGATTTCACATTTAGAGTTTTTTTTATTTCATTTGTAATTTTAATATTGGTATTAAAGAATACACTGGTTTTTAATAGCATAACTATTAAATACAAGTTCATATTATGTTTAAAGATAGCAGCAACTCTGAAATTTGCTGGCAAAAAGCAGGATCCTGGCATTGGCTATATTTAGCCCAAATTGGAGCTATTGGAGGACATGAAAGAGCCCTCTGTGCTGCTGCAAGATTAAAAGCTAGAAAACCTACACCTCCACCTGGTCCGGCGGCTTCGGCTACGCTCGCTCTTGCTGCTGCTGCTGCTCGTGCATTTGCTACTTGCTCTGAAGCATTTGTCGAACTAGAAGCTTTGCCTGTTAGTAATTTAATATTCATATAAGATGTGAAAGTGTATAGAGTAATTTTATGAATGATTTTAAAATAATAACACAAAGACATGTCAGCTTATAATACAATATATGAAAAGGTATAGATTTAATAATTACATGATTGCATATATCCCATTAATTAAAGCCCAGTAATGTTAGTAGTTTTAACATTTACATTCTATTAAGTATACATTTGAATTGAATTAAAGCTTAATAGTGATTTATTTTTAATTTATTGGGATATGTATACATATGGGATAATGCAAAATCCAATAAATTATTCCATTGTAAATTTATTACTTTGCTACTAATTATTTTCAAGTATATGATTAAATTTTTGTACAAATACATTTAAATGAATACGTTGCATATTTGAGTTATCTATTGTTTACATATTTTAATTTAAATGCATATTTTTATTTAAACAGAATAGTGAAGGATTTGCCGAACTAGCAGTTGAAATATTTTCCAAACATGAACCTAAAGATATAAAAATTAATAGAGCAGAATGCATATCATGCCATACTGTTATCTCTGATTGGTAGGTCTATTCATCTTTCATATACAGTCTTATTTAATTTTATTCTAAAGTATCAAGTTTATGATTTTATTATTTATTTCAGGGCTGTATCCTGTCACAGTTGTAATACAGAATTTGCTGGTTGCGCTGTAAGCGGGAATTCAATCCATGATCCAAATTCTGTTTGGATTTGTAAACAGTGTCATCATTCTGTATCACAGCAAGAAATAGTGCTGAGGCAAACTTGTCCTGTGTGTCACCTAATTATTAAATAATTAAGACATTTGAAAAAATAGTTAAAATTGTTTTGTTATAAATTTGAAATATTTATTTGTTTGTTATTTTAATGACAGCTCACACACACTTTTAAATGTGGAATTATCAATTTATACTTTTTTTAACCCATTCCGTACTGAAATTCAAGATGGGTGTCTTGCCTTTCGCCATGCACTCGTATATGGATAGCAAAGTCATGTTCTAAAGGAACCCATACATGTTTGAATGCTCGTTGGGAATTCAGCGTAGAATGAGATGCTCATTTTTTTTAAATAGCTGAACAACAGCAAGCAGTTACTATGCAAGTTGAACATTAAAAAATATTCCGAAGAAGTGAACGAATGTTGTTTGCTATTGAAGTGGGGGTGATTTATCATCCCCACGTAATAGTGCTGTTAACAGCAACATCTTCCATCTCTCTTCGGGTGCAATGTGTTATTATAACAGTGCCATCTCTTTTGGCGCCATCTCTTTTGACCGATCGCTTCTTGCGCGTGCACCATCACCACCTCAATGTTACACTATCAACAGTATTAAGGTTCATTTATTGAGCTTGGTTCATTATCAGGCTTGTTACACAGTGGACACGCTATGCGTGTTCTCAGTATTGTATGGGTTAAAATGAAAATTTCATCATTTAATGATGGTATTGATTGTGAAGCATTTTTAATGTTTAAAAAGTATTAGTTTTAACTGACCAAGATTAGAAATAAATATATTTTTTAACAATATGCAGATATATAGGAATGTATTTTAGTTTTAAAATTTCCATATCGAAAAACCACAATTGTTTTGCTTCTCTATTGTTTGGGTAAAACATAATGCTGTAAAGCTTTACAATTTATATAAAGACGTATGTACAAAATATGTTTAGCTTTTAAAATGTAATTTATTGTAAATATAAGTATAATAATATAAGTACTTATCAATTTTTTTTTTTTTGAAATAACTTATGTATATTTTCCAATTTGTGATTTTTTATCTGGTAAATCTAGTGATTTAAGCAGATGTTTTTAGAGGCAGGACCTTGAACTATAGTTTTTTTCATTATTTTCTTTCAGGTTTAATTTAAAAAAATTGTGTCAGTTCAGTTCCGGTTTAAAATAACTGATTGAGCTCCTAGTGATTGATTTATGATTTTTTTAAAATTTGTTTTTAAAAAAATCTACTATGATTTAGAACATTTTGTAATTAGAACTAGATGTATATCGTATATAGTAAAAGTATAATAAGAAAAATTCAACATCATATGCTTTTAATTTTCACTGATAATAGATCGTTTAGCCCTTAAATGCAAAACAAAAATATCAATTTAGAAAAAAGTCAGGTATTTCAAAAACTAATTGGGTAACACAATTTTTTTATTTATCAAATAATATAATTATTAACAATATCATAGTCATTAATATCGCCACAAACAGTCCACTACAGAACTAGGGACTCAATATCCATTCACAGGAAGGGGTTACATCCATCTCATCTGGGGAGGAATTCTTTGTTCGTGTCTCTTCCACACTATCTGCCTGTTGTTCATCCTGTATTTGTTCTGTTCTTTTAGTTTTCCTGGCTCTGAACTGGCCAGGCTCCATACATTATACACTATTGAGTAGTATCAATTATGCAAGAGATAACGAGTGACAAGTAAGCTGAGGAGTGATTACGGATTGCTGGTGGTGCACCGAGTGCTGAGATGCTTTCGTTCGGGTGTCCGAAGAAAACTCAAGGGGATAATAAAGCACTATATATATGTAAGGTTTTTCACTTCACTTCAATATACACTTTTTATTTTGATTTTAAAAATTAAATAAAAAGTAAAAATATTGATTGCGCATTTTTTTTGTTTTTTTTTTTAAACAAATATAATTCACTATATTCACTTTTTTGTAAAAAAGATAATATTAAAACACAAATGCACTTTTTACAAGATAAAGTAAAGACAGGTTTTCTCTAAAATTTTCTAAAAATCTTGCAATTTTTGCATATAATGTATGATCACTCTGATGAGTCAGTAAATATGTTTTTTGTAAAATTTTTTTCTATAAAAGAAAAACATTCCTCATGAATCAGATTTATCTGAAATTTAAAATAATAAATCTATTTTGGTATAAATAATATCAGAAATAAAATCAAATTAACATAAAATATTTTATAGTAATAGAATATGATAGTAACACATCGCTCAATAAGTTTTTAAGATTTTTTAAAGAGGTAGCAAAAAACAGACCGTAAATAAAGAAGAAAGAAGTTTAAAGTGAAAAAAGTCCTACAAACTTATTGAGTGATGTGTTATTTACGAGTATTACAGAAAATAATGCAGTGGGATAAATTTGCAGGCCCATATGAAATGTTGGAGTCGCGTTGGGTGTGTTGGAGTCAAAAGCGGTATGTAGAGTGGAATCAATGACTTGATTAGTTTGATTTCTCACAACAAATTTCTTTCGTTGAACTGAAAAGATACATTGCAAATAGTAGAAGTCAGAGTAAATATAAGATGTGCCGCATGAGACTGGTACCATGCGATGAAAAGGATTATCTCCTGCTATTTAGGTGCAACAACTAACATTTTTATTAGGTTATACTTGTCCCCATCGTTAAATACAAATAGTGTCTTTGTATCTCCTACAGTACATACCTCTTCCAACATTTCTTTATTACTTTGTTTTATATTTTCAATATATTGCTCCACCCAATAAATGTTTCTTTGATTAGGACTGAAAAAAGTATTCGAAATATGTTATTTTATAATTAAGCAGAAAGAATATATTTTATAAAGGTATATTTTATATAAATAATAAATAAATTTACCTCATTTCTTCAAGTCTTTCAATCTTTTCGTCCTTGCTTTTAAGCTGAAAGAGAAAATAAATGTGTAATTAATTATTTGGGTATCAAAAATAGACACAATATATTGATAACCGAGTGATTAGTTTCATTGAAACGAGTAAATAGATAAAATTAATTGTTAAATCCTAAATAATAAAGTCCAGATTTTAATTCCACTGATATTACTGAAAACAGAATTACTTTTTGTTTAGAGACTTAACAATTACCCCACCATTTTAACCAGGATAATTCTATATCTGAACAAAAACTAAAATTTAGGTAAGAAATGTAGATATCAAAGACTACTTACCTCATTTCGTAATTTTTCTACAATACTAAAATCGTCCTTAAAATCAATTTTGCTTTGGGATGAATCCTAAATTAAAAAAGATATATTTTTAATACGATAAAAATAAATACCCCTTTAATAAGGGGTATTTATTTTTAATTTTAAAAAAGCAAGTGAAATATAATTATAAAATAGAAAGATTGAAATTTGAACAAGCAAAGTTTTAGCTTTTAGTATTTATTATAATGATAAACTATATAAAATTAAAATCTCATTTAATTTACAACTATAAAATATGCTATTGCATTATTTTCCTTACTTTTTCTTGACAATTGTGCTCTTTTAAAATTATCTTCAATTTTTCAATAACGTCATCACCAAGGTGAACAGCAGTTTCAGAAGAAATCTGATACAGTTAAAAAATCATCTTTACGTGTATACCTTTCTTATTATTCTTATAGTGTACTATAAGAAAGACAGGATTAATGATAAAATTGATAAGTGCCATATTGAGTAATTTCAAGATACACAAAGAAGACTATTAATGCTAGAAAACAATATTCTCAAAAGTAGTACAGCAGACCCGCAGTAATCTAGCCCCCCTAGTAATCCGATATCTCAATACAAATATAATATATATGTACAGTAAAGCATCATCAATCTAAAAAATGCAATTGCATGATTCTGGATCATCTAAATCGTATTGAATCTTTTTATAAGTTAGTAACGGGTTTTTATTTTTTATAACTGCTATTGGCCATTGTGTTTATAACGTTAATTCTATAATATGAAACTTTGTATTATCTATGTACATTTCATAATTTTTCAGATTACAAGGGCAGTATTCTATAATCCGACAAATTGAACAATCCGACACTGCCCTGAAAAACATTTGTCAAAATGATTATCGAGGGTCTGCTGTATCTCATTGTGATCTCATTGCTAAATTTGCTATAATATTTAATTTCATGTATTCATATAAACTTATATTGTTTAATCAGTTAATTTAGTACAAATGATTATATTTTACATATCTCGTTTATATTATTCGACCTCTACTTTGAGTATTTTATCGATGGGTTTATCTAGAATGAAATAAGAGAATATAAATATACTTATAAAATATAATTTACATCTAAAATTTTGGAGTAATCATCACTGCTTTCAGACATTATTGTTCGATTTAGATAACATGTAGCTTAACACTTTGAGAACCGCGCTTTTTGGTGTGAAAATGCTGTGGGGGCCGCTCGTTTTAGGCAAATTTCGCAAGAAATCAAGACCTTTATAATAATTTACATATCTTTTTAACCTATGAGTGTATATACGTAAAATTTTCAGGTTATGTTCTACATAATCAAAGGTATAGATATGTGATCTTCATTTTACAACTTTCAAGCAGTGGTTCTCAAACCAACGAAATACATTTTTTTTCTTTCTATAAATACTACTTGTTATTTATATTTCATTTAAAATTTATTTACTACATGAGGGTGATAATACTTCGCAATTTTATGGAAGGACCGCCACTGGATATGTATATATCCTTTACTTCAGGATCGTCCAACCTTTTTTGTCTTGGGAGCTACTTTTCAATTTAAAATTGTCTTAGGATCGACTTCTAATATGATTCTTATAGGAAATTTATTTTCTTTCTTCAACCTTAAAACTCAAATTTATATACCCTTTATATCTGTAGAGACATCTGTCAACGAATAGTGAAATATTAGTGTCGGTAACATTTTTTTTTATGATGTTGTAGGCCTACGTTTTTACGCCAAATGGCGTCAGCGGTTCATAACGGTTGGGGAATTTTTACGCCAAAAGGCGTCAGCGGGTCTCAAAGTGTTAATATCTGAAATCAGACCATTAAAAAATACAATATCAGCCGAGGGGTGTTAAAATTTCGTTATATATATATCAAATATTATCAATTTCAACTTCTTATAAGCCTAAACTGAAGTTCAACTTCTTAAAGATGATCGTTTTTCCACATAAACATTCCCTTGTAAAATATATATTTTTTTAAATATTGTGTTGTGTATATTATATAAGTGTAAGGGATAATACCATGGAAAAGTATACTGGTGAAGCAGGTCATGGTGACTGCACAATTTAAAATTAAATATATATAATATAAAATAAATATTTATTTAAAAAGTTCTCATGACCACAATCCATGCATAACCAAATCTCGCATACAAAGTGTTAAGCATCAATTTATTATTAATGAGAACTAAAATATTTATGTATATAAGAACTACAAATACTTACTTGGCAATTTAAGTGTCCATAGCACATATAATATCAAATTACAGCAACTAATAAAAATAAAACTTTTATACCAACATCTCTGTGTTAAAGATAATATCCTCAAAAAATAAAAGTAACAACTAAAATATTAATATTTGTCGATTTTGACAATGAGATGACATTATCTTTTCTATGAAATAAACAGAAATCTTATCATTTGCAAAAATTATCAGACATCTTATCATTATTTAGATAAATATAATCATGCCAATTTGATAATCCATCGAATATATGGCGATGCTCTGTTATGTCCCACACTCAATTTGTATTAATATTTTAATTATCTTATGAATATTTATGATCAATAAGAACTATAATTTATTTCCACCAACAAACCCTTTAACCTTCACTTCATCCTTTTGTCTTATATTTAATCTAGTCCTATTGTATTATCTTTGATTATTGTTTAAAGTCAATCATAATGCTAAGATTATTAGTTAAAATCTAATAATCTTATTTATTTTTTTTTGTTTATGAAAACTCAAGCATTGTTAAGTCACCACCCTTACTATTAACTATAAACTTTCCCATTTAAACATTGGAATTTCCTATTTTATATAAAATGTTGGTATATCGATGATACATCAGATGATCATTGAAGTAAAAAGAGAAAAAATATATAAAAAACAACCCCATCCCTCCTATCTACTTTTTCCAACAAATACATATATGTTTACAGTAAAAACCAGTATTTATTTAGAATGTGTTTTTACTAATTAAAACCAGTTTATTCTGGATATCTTTGTCATAATTAGGATTTTTTTATTTGATCTAAAACTAGGCAAAACGCGATTGGCTTGATTAAAACTGTGTCAACTGAAGTGATACGATAATGCATGCGACCCATTAGAATGATTGGTCTGACTTACGCACACCCGCACAGTCAGTCTTCAGTCACCAATCAACTCATACATATTTAGCATTGCAGATTTAAATCAAGGAATGCAAAGAAAGAGGAATTTTTAAAAAGTATATTACAGATCGATAAACATGGAAAAAACACAAACAGTATAGAAAATTAAATCTATTTAGAGCTATTAATATTTGTGGGATGCAAAAGTTAGTGTCAAAAAAGGAGCCAATGAAGTACTATTTATATGCATACAAAATTTCAGTCATTCTAGATAAAATTAGTTTTAACTAATGTAAACCAAGTTAAAACTAGTTTTAACTAAAATCTACAGCAGTAGATTCTCTTTATAACTAGTTAATTCTGGATGTAATAAAGGCTAGTAAAAACGCATTCTAATTAAATACAGGTTTTGACGGTTTATTTAATCCTTGATAAGTGGTTCAAAATATCAGTTAAAGGTAAATATTTATAATTTTATCCTTCAATCTAAAAAATACGATTGAAAACCCATTTTACTATGATTTTAATTAAAACATGTATATATATATATATATAGAGCACTTACCAAGTTAATAAAAATTTTAATCATATTTTAAAAACACTTAAAATTTGGTTTCATAGTCTATATTATTTTATTTTTTAAACAAAATTAAATTGTAACTTATATGTGGAAAAAATATTTTATCAAAACAAAATATAATTAAAAAGTGCACTTGAATCTGAATATTTAATAAATAGACTTTTAAGTATTTCATATAATTGTTTATTTTATAAAGCATAAAATGTACATAAAATATGAGTAGATATAAAAAGCTGGTCAACAAAATATTTACAATAAATGTTAGAATATTTCATATATTATATGTTAGGCTAAACCTACTGATTTGCATTGAGTACCATATTTTAAAATGCGAGATAACATACTTATATAATTGATGCAAATAAAAAATACTTCCTTAAATAATTTTAATCTCTTTGAGAATAACAACACACCTAAATATTTCATACAGAATTATAACATGTTTAATGATTAATAACATCAATAATAGATATTAACACACGAGAAAATAATAAAAAGAAGATCCAAACTCGTTATTTATGATCCGTCTGTGTGAACGTCGATTTATATTTTATGGCACTGTTATAAAATAATATAATCCAAAATTTGTACCAGAATCGATACGAAAATCAATTAAACTGTCATAAGATTTTTTTAATTATACATACTACCCCTTGTCAATGCCACTAACAAAATATAGATACATGTTTATTATCTTACATTCCTAATCTGATGATAAATTAAGCAATTCTGTGATAAAAATAAAGCATTGTAAATTGTTAGTTACATCAAATTATAATTCAGAGGTTAGGATCGCCATATTATGTATTTAAAAGCATAACAGTTTATATTATGTAATCTACATATTTTTTACATCAAATAAAATAGAATACTCCATTCAAACTTATTAAATTATTTTCAATAAAAATAAAATTAATTTATCTTAAAAGATGAAATGTGAATAAGGCTTAATTATCACTGGAAGTTATACACAAAATTTAATGAAAGCTGATGTAGTCATGGATTGATTGATAATAAAAAATATTCTAAACTTTTATTCCGTATTTTAAAATTATAAGAGTGTTAATACTTGCTAAAACTTTATCGATCACACAATCGATGACATCCTATCAAATGCTGGTGAAATTTATAAGCAAAAGTTAGCTGTTTCATCTCAAGAACTGCTCGAAGAGTCAAGCAGCCATTAAAATGTTTTAAAATAATAACATTTTTCATTATGATTGATATTTTTTTTAAATGAATGGTATGTATTCATAACTACTCGACAATCCTTCATGAAATTAACATTCTTAAATGATCAACACTAAGCACTGATGGATAAAAAACAACTTCAGATTTATAAAACAGAGTGTGTATAAAGAAAAAAGAATATTTACAGTTGTATGTCAATATTATACATATTTATCCAAGCATAAATTAACATGTAGTTGGAGTTTATCAGCTGAATCGAAAGGTTCTTTACATAAAGGACAGCAAAAGAAATCTGGTTGCATTGATTCTGCTGACTCCTATATGAATAAGAAATATGATTAATTATATATTTTCTGATCAAGTACAGATGAAATGTTTAATTATTCCATTTCCAAGCGTTTTGATTTTCGTATAGAATTAAAGTATTATAAACATTTAAAAACGATTGAAAATCATCCAAACCCAAATGGTTAGATCAAAGCAATATCATAAATTTAAAGCAAAAACAATTTTTTTTTTACCAAAATGATGTAACAGAAATTTACTTAGCACATTCCATGCCACGGTAATGGTCACTAATAGCTAACTTATAAATTTCACACCATACTGGCTGCCAAATATAAAAAGCATTCTAAGATACGTTGTCTACACCCACGTTGAGGCTTTAAAGTACATGTGCCAGAATGGTATAATTCGTATAAAACAACAACTCCATACTAACAAATTAGTTTGAATTAATTACACCCAATCCTCTTTTTACATAGTTTTTCAAGAAAATGTATAAATTTTCATATCATATGTGGTATATTACAGTCCAAACACTAAATGTGATATTAGTTAGATTTTAATTAAAAACTTGGTACATTTATGACTTCTTAAACCCCCTAACCTCCTCGCATGTACGTGATACGCGCGCTGCTATTTAGACATAGCGTACTAACCCTTTAGGAAAGAAAAACCCGATGTCTATAAGACGAATGTGACACGCAATGGGTTTACAATATGATCAGATATGATGAGGAATAATATTGTTTTCGTAATACAAAGAAAAAATTAAAGTAAAAAAAATTACTCATCTCCTCAAAAATAACTGGGAGGTTGGGTGGTTAAGTACCTCTTATATGATAAACATATTAGCTTTAGAAATTTCTTTTCGCACGGCCGTTTTTAGAATATATCCCTCGTGTAAAAAGAGAAACGGGCATAAAATTATATAAGCATATGTTTTTAATTACGTTAAAACGTTAGAAAAATGGGTTTTACTCCATATATATTAAGTATATAACTATATTATGAAGTAATGCGTTGAGATGAATATAGGGTTAGAAAACAATCAATAATTTCATTAAAAAATGTATATATATGTTAACGGTCAAAGTCTGTATTTAGTAAGAATACGTTTTTACTAGTTGAAACTATTTTATACTGGATGCCTTACTGCCATCTAGAATTACTGACGATGTACTGATCTTACATACCAGAAATAGTGCACCAATCTGGGCAGAAACGGCACAGAAAGGCAGAAACAGAATAAGCGCAATCTGGATATCATCCTATAGAACGATCTCACTGGGCACAGTACAAGTTCTGGCAGGCACAATTCCCATGGACATTCTCACCATGAAAAGGAAGCACAAATATAAGAAAAACACAAGAAAAGAGGAAGCCTAGGAAGAGTCAATCCAACAATGGCAGCAACGCTGGGACACCGGAACTAAGGGAAAGTGGATATACCAATTGATCCCGGCGATACAAAAATAGACCTCATGTAAACATGGGAGAGCTCATTTATCACATGGCTGTTTTGGTACTTACCGTTATAAAATTGGCCATCACTCCGGTGAGGATCGCGATGATGCGGAACACATCATATTCAAATGCGAGACATAGGCAGATGATAGGCAAGAACTAGCCAAAAAAAATTGGAGAAACCACAATGACCAAAAACAAAGAAAAATGAGAAATGTAGGCGAATTTCGTTGATGAGGTTATGCGAGAAAAATAAAAAGTAGAACGAACTAGAAGATCGAACAGTGGTTCATAGAAAAATATACCCACCCACTTGAAGTAATGTGGAAGCCGATTCTAAATGGGTCGGTGGAGAAAAAAAGGTGGGGGTTTTAGTGGGTAGAAATCCCATACTATCATGGTGTCTTTCTGGAAATTACTCCTCTCAAGAAAAAAAATGAATTACCCAGTTATAACTAGAATTTACTACTACTACTAAAACTAGTTTTAACTTAAAACATCAGTTAAAACAAACTTTGGTTAGATAAACACTAGTTGGTATTTGAGGCTCTGCACTCGAACTAGCTGCAGATTCTGCATAATATCTAGAGGCAAACATGAAGTCATAAGCCCTTCTCGCCACTCTGTATCAAACAATTAAATGCTTGATTTTTTATAAATTGTACAAAGCAAAGACCATTTGACTGTTATGTCTAGTTAAAACTAGTTTTAACTCAAATTAATTTTTGACTTGCAGTAAATTCTAGTTACAACAAAGACATCTATTATAAACTAGTTTCTATTATTAAAATCACATTCTAATTAAATACAGGCTTTGACTATAACATATATACATATTATTAGAAATGCATTGCAAAAAATATAAGGCAGTTTATTTTACAGTCACAATAATTGTTTAGTAACACATATTATATAGAAATTATTTGTGCTATCTAACAATATGGAATGTATCTTCAAAGAACCTTCAACACACAGTTACGAAGATAAATTGTATAAACAGTATTATGCAATAGAGTTGCTTTGGAATACATTCAGGATGAACTAAATTATTGAACTGCTTGACTTGGATAATTAAAAAAATCTCAAAGTGAGCATATCACCATTGAATTTTTGAAGGCATGGAACATGTTAAGTATTCCATAAATCATGTACATTGTTATTGAATGCAAATTACGTTTTATACTATTTGATATGTTATTATATTTTTAAATAATGCTTGAATGACATTTTTATTTATTCAGCTTATATATTATGATCACTTATTAGTCGTTCTTGGGGTAAATTATTTTAAACTAAGTTAAACATAGATTTTTAAAAAAACTATAAATATTTTTATGTTGTTGATTTTCATTGTAGGATCAATGAAAACTGTTAGAATTTTTTATTGTTTTAATTACAAACCAAATAAACAGCTGACTTTGCTATATAATTATTTTCAAACCGTGCAAATCAATGTTAATCCAGTCTGAGACAATCCACCATAGTGATAATTTTCATCTCACATCTATCAGTAGTGAGTTCAAAAGCTACTCATAATGTCAATAGAAATTAAAGTCTCTTTTAATAATAACAAATTTGTCTATTCTAATTAATCAAGCTTGGTGGAAATGTATCATGTTTCTACTTTCAGGGACGATGTGTTTTATATTATATAAGTTGAGGGGAAAAAAAGCATAAAATATATACTTTGTAAAGATAAAATTTCAGGACAAACTAAAATTCTATTGATTATAAAATAGAGAGCTGTTTTGTGTATGCCTTTTATTTTCTTTTTAACATCAATATACGAGTGGAAGTTGATGGATGGAAGATGGAGGATGGAGATGGAAGCTGGAAGAGTCAATTGCAAATACAATTGAAAAATTGTATTATTTAAAACATAATTATGCCCTTCTTGTATGAATAGTTATAATTCTGCAAGTTGTTTTCTTAATATAGTTGTTTTACAAAATACACCAATCCTGCAATAATCAAAAACATGTGTATCATATTTCTTTTAAGTGTTATTGGTTTTTCATACCCGTTTAAAAAAATGTATTATTAAAAACACATGTTTTTCTAAGACCAGTGATCAGAATTACGATCTAAGTGATGGTGCGTGTAACAATATCTACAGATCATAGTATACTGGCAATTTAAGCACATATTTGTGAGTTTTATGATACATAAATAAGGAATATAATAAAAAAGCATCAACTGAATGATGAATGTATACTATTACTCTACAAATATAATATTACTTTATTTGTTATACAAGTACAACAATGAATTTTTTAAAATATGAAAAGGTGCATGTATGATTAAACGTACAATATATTTCCACTTACTGGTGCGCATTTATAATTAATTGTAAAGGTTCAAGAATCTATGGAGGCTGATATTATTAGTAGAATGTATAATGTTTTGGTAAAGTGAAACTGAGATAAAGTGCTTATTAACATGTATTTCTACTGTTTCACAGAGAAAATATTTAAAATGGAGAGTAGAAAATACAAAATCCACTTACTTCATTGCTTCTACGATGTGGAGAATTTCTATTGGCTCCTTGAGCACGGTGAAGATCTCCTATCTAAAAAAAATTATTTGAAATTGAAATAGCTATAGAACGTACATCTCAAAAACACATCAATCTCTTATTGTTATCAAAATCATACTTCATTTGACTATATTGGTGGTGGTATGCATGGCAACATAGATAAAAATATCTTGACTACTTTAATTCATAGCAATTTATAAAAATGCATGTATTTCATGCCAAGTCTTCGTTTTATTCAGCTGTAGAAAAAAACATGGTGAGCAGTAGTTCTATTTCAATATTAAAAGCTACGTTTTGGAAAAACCTAAAATTATCAAACACCAACGCAGATTCATAATAGTAATGACCATTGACTAAAAAGGTTGGAATATGTTGCTCATAATAAAAATGTAAACTAATCTTTCAATTTATTTATAATAAAAAACAAATTCACATAAAACTTACTTCATCATTTAAAAGTTGATTTCTTATTTGTAGACCTCTTAAATTATCTAATAATTGTTGCTTTTCAGCAGCGATTTCTGATCGAGCTTTCCTTTCAGTTTCAAAATCATTTCTAAAATAAAAAAATAGAGAGAAAATTACTACTTGATTTTAAATCTTAGAATCCTTTGATTTTAGAAGTTGTATAAATGCGATTTGCTTGAATATCACAAAAAGTGAAATTTTGACCGCCAGTTTGTCGGAAAGAGAGAATTGTTTGTTTTTTCTCCCCCTCCATTGCATACATCATAGACACACAAAGCAACCAGTAGGCCAGTGGCATGCCTATTTTATTATATATCACACAAACATAACTTCCATTGAAAGGTGTATGTAAACATGTATGTTATCATTTTCATTTTGAAAACATAATACAATTCTTATTTGGTAATTATAAAACAGTTGTTTTAAAAAAATATAATATTTACTTATATACATCTAGTTGTACTTTCAGAATTTCACATTCTTCGGATTCCTTTTGAAAACTCTGTACAATTTTTTGTAGCCTACTTATTTCATTATTAAGTGAAGTAATTTCTTCTTTTTTTATAAATATTTCTGATGATTTTACATGATTTTCTTTATTCAACTTATCAACCTATAAAATAAATAAGAAGAAAATGTAATTATTCTTAGAAATTGAAATAATAAAATTGAAACTCTTGGCATATTTTTGTTAAAATGCATTCACAGTGGTAGATCTACCAATAGGCGTAGAAGGCATGCGCCTCATATATTTCAGTGGGTCCTTTTCACTCCATGTAATAGTGAAATCGTAATAGAAAACCATATCAAGGACTGAATATCAGAACTTGTCCCAGTTTAAAAAATCGAATGGGTCAATGGGACCTCAAATTCAAATTGTGCCAGTCTTCTCAAGTGTCAAATCCACCACTGTGCAGACATGATTCATAAATAAAATGCGCACATACCTTATCGGTTAACTGCTTATTTTCAGAATGTTTTTCATTCAAAGCGTTTAAAACAGTTTTATAGTCAGAAAACATTTTTTCCATACTAGTAATGGCAGATTTAGTGTGGTGACTGAAAAATAAGTAGAAAAAAGTTTATTTTATTGAATAATCCAAATTATCTATAGAGCAGTAACGAGCCGCGACTTTAACTGCATTAAATAATTTAAAATTACATTTCAAATTCTATTTTTAGCCTATTTTTACATTGGTTGCTTCTGGTGAAAATTTTTATTCTATATTTGTCAAAAACGATCAATCATCACATTGAAGATGTAGTGTAAATTAAGATTATTTCAATAGAAATATTTAAGTAGAATATAATTTATAAGTGGAAAAATTACCATTATTTTCAAATATTTTAATTATTACTACAAATCAGTAAATCAGATTTTATTAGTCATCTCATTATTTACTTTTTCAGAAGCAGAAAATTAAATTAACCCCGGATGAATGGGAACTGTTTTAACTTGTTAAATGTCAACATCTCACCGGCGAGTCGCATTTGTACGCGCTCATTACTCTATGACAGTTAAAAGGTTTAAGAATCGAGTATGTTCATCCAGGTGACCCGGTGAGCTCACAAAGAAATATCAGAGACTATGCTAATTTCAACATTGAATACAATAAAAGGTAAATTGGATAATACTATATGAATGTGACCCTTTCCCCTTTGTGAATGATATTAATATTATTATGCACAGAAACAAACAGTTATGTATTTTGGATACTAAGGTGTTAACTAAAGGGATATATCTCTTTGAAATATTGGGTATAAATTGTTTACCAGAACTCTGATCAGACGACTGCCACCAATCATGGAGCAACGAGCAGGTCTATTGTGGACCGACAATTTGTCATAAGACTATTCTCGCAAAAATTCTGGAAATACGATGTTGACTTCCACTACATGGATTTTTGGAAGACTCATAAAAGCATCAAACGGACCTTTGGAGGATCAGTCAATGTAGTATAATTCAACGGTGTCAGTTGTCGGAATCCTTCGAGGTGATGATGGGAATCAGACATAGTGGAGTAACTCCTTGCTTCTTTTTAATGTGCCAGAACCATCGGACGTAGGCAATCTCCATAGGAAATTTTACTAGGGAAAGGATTTCATGTGGTGAACTCGAACCTTTATAATAAGAATCCAGGTTCCAAAATACCAACACATGGTCAAATGTAATCAAGGCACTCAATGCTACTTTGAAAAACATATTATGTAATAAATAATTCATGAAAATTTATAAAATGTTGATAAGGCTGGTAGTGATTTACAGTCTTTTAAGCCGGGTTAGATTTGAGACCAAGTGTCAGTAGAACCGTCTATGCTGGGATACATAAGTAGACAAAGACATTGTATATCTTGTCCTGAGCAATTGGAGGGAGGAGGTCCGGGACAAACAAAAATGGTGAAATGCATTGTCAGTGACCAGGGTTCTCGTATACGACTGTGTGAGGCACATGAAGATAAGGTGTAAACTCTCGTTGAGATTTATTATACTATTTCAAACAAATGAGCTGTTACTTGTGCAATGTAGTTCCTTTGTGATGATTTTCCAAAGTATTTTTTATGGCACATAATTCTTCTTTTACAGTAGTTGAGAAAGAACTGGGTAGTCTAGACAGCATAGCATCATTCAACGAAGAAACGTTTTCCATTAAGTTACAAAATCTAAAAAATATGGACAGCATGTAAAACAAGTAAAATATTTCACATTGAATGGTTCATATTTTATTGTACATACTCATTTGTATAATAATTTAAATCAGCAGCTAATTCCTTCAATATTCTATCGTAATCCGTCACATTTTCCATAAACTTTTGAATAGTCGATTGATTGCATTCGTCCTGAACCTCAATTGTATATCGTAATGGTAAAAAAGCCTAAAAATACAATTACGTCTTATTATAGAAATCAGTATAAAGGGTAAATTTAGAATTTAAAATTTCATATTTTATCATGCTTGGATAATAGGATAACAATTATGTGATTTATCATTATTAAAGTTGTAAAATTCTTTTTTTAAAGATGATAAAAACAGCATAAAATAAGCGACACAATTTCTAGTAAATTAAAATAAGCTTCAATAGACCCTTGTGAATTCATATTATTTAGATATATTTCAAATATGATTAAAATAAATACTAGACAATAGATAAGAACACAGCAAAATAAAACAAAAATATTACTAACCACAGTATAAGCTTCTCTCAGTTTAGATCTCAAATCTCGTACATCTAAGTTCAACTTCTTTATTATTTCTTGTGATTGTTGTTTGAATTGTGAAAATTCCACCTAAAAATAAATAGTCAAATTAAAATGATTTCTTACATTACATTGCATAAAAATACATTTTAATTAATTAACAAATATAAAAACAGGTAGCCCTTGGTTTAAATGGCCTCAATTATGCCGATTCAAAATAACATCGCTGCGCAATTTGCCATATAATTCTCTGATTCTCCTTATGCTACATTTTCATTTCACTGTTGATGTATTTACTGAGCCACGACATAGTGCATTCGATATAATAAAGATTTTTATTGAATATATTTATTTTTTCTGTTTAATATTATTGGGTATGTATACATTTACATTCAATTAATATTATGCCAATTCAATTTGCGCCAGCTTTTGTAGGAATGGAAATGAAACGTAAATCAAAGGCTACCTGTATTTGCTTTGTTTTAAATTATATATAGATCGTTGTTAAACTTCAATGTGTCTACTAATGATCTAGGACAGTGGTTCTTAAACTCATGTAGTGTGCAGACCCCATCCCAACCCTAGGCATTTTACATTATCAAATCCTGACCTTCGACCCTCGATATGCTCAGTTTCACTGTTATGCTACATGTAGGCAAGGAACATCCCAATTTTTTAATTGAAGTTTGGTATTTTAACCACGATTTCTACATGCCATGGACCTCCAATAATGGCTGTGCAGACCCTTAGGGGTCCGCATATCCCAGTTTAAGAACCGCTGATCTAGGAAAGCATAAAGATTAACAAAATCGACGTTTCTACTTTATACAAAAAATATTGTTTCTTGTTCTTCTAAAAGATCTTGTTATGAAACAAAATATGTACCTTAACATTTTCCGATTGCAAAAGTTTAACTTGTGCTTCTTTCAGTTCAGTCTGGAGAGTTGAAATTTTTTGATCAAACTGTAATACAAAAAAGTACACATAAAAATAGCTCGAGAATAAAAAAATAGTATGCAACAGTATTTGTGATATTTCTTTAGCACTTCAAATGAGAACTAAAAATTAATGCTTTATAAATATTAGAATTTAATAAAAAAAGTGTTAAAAATTAATGTATCATAATAGAATACACATTTATTCAATATGCTAAAGTTATGTAATGTTTTAATATCTTTTTTTAATTACAAGATAAACATTTTCCATGCATAAATGAATTCAAATATACAACCGATTCTTTTTTCGCACGGTTTTGAAATAACGCAGTCAAGAAAATATAGATTTTTTGCTTTAATATGATACATTAATTTCCAATAGTATATTTATAAAATCCTAGCGAGAAATGTTAGTTTACAGTTACATTAGGTTATTATTTTAGTTTTTATTAACAGGTTAACGGCCGCGGACTCGTATTTGAGTCTTTGAAAAACTTCGGTTGCTGTCGTAGATTCTTATATGAATCCTATATCATACGTTCCGTTCTATTGAAAAATGAATAGGTTACTAAGATATCTCAAGTGGTTTACGAATTATAATGAATTTAGTGGAATGGCAGCTTTTTTTTGCAAAATCGCCGACCGCCAGGCAAAATTCTTTAAAAAAACACGCGGTCGTTAAGCTGTTAATACTGGCAGATTGGGATGAGCAGGTCCATGGAAGGATGATGCAATGTATCTAGCCTCGAATCATTTTGGATTCATAGCTGAATGGTCGAACTCTAAAAAACTCTAAACTCGTCGAAAGACCTCGGCTACCTGTGCTAATAAAGTTAAAAAAAAGATGCTGCACATCTGAGCCTGGGCAATTGGAACAGACAAAAATGATGAAATGCATTGGTGGTGATCGGGGTTCTCTTTTAGGGCTATAGAAGCCACCCAAAGTATTATTTTAGTTGCATTAAATCATATTAATCAGCAGAATGTACCTTCTCTACAGTAAACATTTTTTTGGTATGCAATAATAAGATTGAATATTTAAAAGTTTCACAGCATCGAGGTAGTCATATTCTTGAATACATTTGTCATTTTGATCATCATAACCTCAACCATAAACATTGATAGCATTTCTCGCTTTAATCACAATGGTTTATTCCTGTTAAGCACGAAAAGGGTTCAAAAAAACTCACACATTCACTCTGTGATTTGACTTCATTTATTTCATCCTTTAAAGAATTCACGATTTTTTCCAAAGATTCTTTTTGCCAATTTAATTTTTCATTTTCTTCTATTACCATTCTCCTTTCTTTTTCTACCAAAGATAGCTGTTCAGTAATTTTGTCAACTGTACTATCGTCAACAAAGTATTGAAAACTGCCACCTATCATAGAATCATTTTTGGGAACGGCAGATCCATAAAGACTATTTAATTCAACTGGTTTTACGAATATACTGTTATTTTTGTTGTTTTCCAATTCAGATTTTAGCTGAGAATTTTCTGATTTCAGCTGGAACATAAAAAAATACAATAAGTTTGTTATTTTAAAACGTTTTAAAATTACTGGAAGTGTTGTAAATGCAGATGAATACATTTTCTATGAGGTCTTTGGTTTCGGCAAATTTTTCTTTGTGCAGGCGATGCGTCTCCATGACGTCTTCTCGCCAACGAGCGATGGCGTCGAACTGATCTTTGATCGAGACATTGTTTCGCTTCAATGTCTCTCGAAGCAATGCATTCTCTTCCATCAGTTCGGTGATTCTGTATCCGGAGTCCGAAGATGGCGGATCTTCGGACAATGTACGACTGGCCACCATGAGACTTGAAAAGAAGGGCTAAAAAGGTTTTAATTCAATAGCGACATTATAAAATGTTAAGGATTTGCGTTATCGGGGCAGACAAATATGTAATTGACTCGAAAATAAATGCTCAAATGTGGAAATGTATAAAGTTTAGACATGTGAAATTAAATATTGTAGAAGATTCACCTGGTTCTTCAGCATTTCTTGTAAAGACTCCCCGTTGAAATTCGAGGCAACGAGTGTATCAGAATTGACATCGGGAGCGATGGACGATTCGAGAATAACGAACGACTCATCTTCCGGTTTTTCCTGTAGCGGTTCTGTGAGAGACATTTTTGCTACGTTTCGGACCTTAAATGGGAGCAAAATTTCATTAATTGGATGCAAACTGATCGCGCCGGCACTATTATAAACGGACAATCTAATTGATCGCATAAAAACACTTTAAAATGAATCTAAATATTACGCGCATACGACTTATCTACATTCCACTAATACTCGAGATGACGAATCGTTGCGAAATCGATATTGACATCGATCACATCTATTGCCCTCGGCGTTATCGTTAAAAATATGAGTGTCATCAAAATTACCGAATCAGAAGTACGAAACAAAATATGCAATAAATTAAAGAGCGCGTTAATCCGCCGATCCTCGGGTTGGACAGCTGTCGAGGAAAATTGGACTTAACAGAACGATGCTCGACCCTAACCTTTCTTCATTTTCCATCAATCGTTCCGTCAAAACGTCGGAAATGTTTAAAAAATCTAATTTTATCTCTTTAATTAACGCAACATTAAATAGGTGCATTAAAATTTAGTAAGCATTAAATGGATAATTTTTTGCAATGTTTTGTGTTATTTTAAAAAGCAAAATGACAAGCGCTTATACAATTTTCATCGAATATAATTAATTAATGGATAAGAAATCAAATTTACGCATGACAGTTTAGTCAAGCTAAAATGTCCTCTACTTTTATTTATTTATTCATTTAAACCAGCTCACGCTATAAAAAAAAACGTTTGGCTCTTATTCACAAAATATTAAAAGGGAAAGCCCGACATTTTATCTAATTTTATCAAATCACCCGCTAGATTAACGCTGATCGCAAGGCTTTATTTTTTTATCGCTGAATTCTTGCAGTTGTAATCATTTAAGATGCAAGATAAGATTTTGAAATATACTTATCTGTTTATTTCGGTGTGTTATACAGAATGCATCAGGGAAAGTTCCATGCAAAATTATTTTTACATGAAACAATACAAAATACAACGCAAAATGAATTTTAAAAAATGGACAAAAGGAATATCGTGATAAAGCGAAACCATATTATTTTATGTAGTTAACGTTAAAAGATAATTACCTAATATTTCTGTGCTCAACGTATAGTTTCCATTTAAATTTATTTTATTATATCAAAAACGTTTTTATAATGCTCAAAAACAGTTCCCTGGTGTGTCACCAAAGGAATATACATAGTTGCTTTAGATTGAATAAATTAAAACAATAACTTTAGGAATCAATCAAATTATTTGAACAGTTTACTGAGAAACACCCATGAATACTTTAACATTTAGTTCGATCAAAAATATCTCAATAAGAATAACAAGCTGTTTGAGGTTTTCGAAGAGGGCTTACTTTGGCAATTTTACCGTATTTCATGGAAACCATTTTTCCAAATAACATTTTGCGATGTTTCCAGCGTTATTGAAACAATGGATGCTAAGATACACAAATATTTTATTCATTGTGAGCACATAGAGCTTATATTCAACTATAATAATCTCATATTACACAAAAATGAGCTTAATGGTACACAACTATTAAATACTGATGGATATTATAAACCAAAACTAGTATTATATTGATTATTTATAATTTTAAAAGAAACGGAAAGCATTTACAGTCATCAGATCATCCCCCACGAGTGTGCAGATTGAAATAAAACTCATGTATTTATAAACGTGATGTATTTTATATTGTATAAATGAACAAAATGAAATTAGGTTGTATATGAATACATGAAATATGTTTAAGAACTTAACATAAACTTTATATTATAAAATATCAAAATAAAAACGAATATGCGTCTCAAACCAAACAGCTTCATGCAGATGATAGAAATTAAACATAATTACGTCTTGATTTTCAATGCACTTCCTGATGGTCACAAACTGGTAATGTTAAATAATTTGAATAAACACCTTATCCCTTCTTCCTAAAAATGAAATTCACACGATATTTTATTGACTCGTATAGAATAATTAGTGCATAAAGATATAAAAAAAACATTTGTGCAGTCTTTATATTCGTTATTGATGTAAGGTTATTTTTTTATTATAGAATAGTAGTCTGCGTCGATATTGATCAATGTTGTATAAATTTATAATCATTAAAGGAACGAAATTAACAAACGTTAGGCAAAAACAGCAAACCCAAAGAGAAAAATATGATATCAAGACGTTATTACGATTTTTAGGGTGAGAAGTTTTTTAGTTATTTTGTAGGCTTTTAGCAATTGGGTAACGATCATCAGCAATAAAGCAAATGACCAAAGAAACAATAGTTAACATCCTATAACCGTTCAGATAATAATTTTATTTCACTGAAGAATCATATATATAATATATTGTATGAGTTACGAATATTTTTACATATCATTAATGTTGATAACGGATCTAAATTTCAAAATAATGCAGTTTACACATCGGCAGAGAAGAAAACTTAAAAAATAATGAAAAACATGTGTTCATATTACAACTTTTGTGTTGAATACATCATTAATTATTTAGCTTTTCATTATTTGTTAAGATATTTGATATACATGTATGAAATTAATATTCATCAGATATTTTTACATAATGAATTTATGACGAATGTTAGCACATTTTTTTAAATAAATTAATCGAGCGAAGTGCATTAAATTAAACTCGAAAATATTTAAAATAATTTTTAAATATTTTCAAATATTTTTGAACATAATTGGCATAGAATGTATTGGAAAAAATATGAAATAAAGGACATTTATATTTATGAAAAAAAAAACCAGTTGAGAAAAAACATGTTGAGATCTCCAGAGAAGGAAGGATGAACTCAGATTCCATATCATCAACATAAAATGCCGCAAGGTGTATCGGTGGTTTACAATACAAAATTTTTGTTCGGGTTTAGAGATACGCAAAAAAACTGAGTCTAACCAATTTGTATGAATGAATAATTGAGCAAAATAATAAGTTTAATCCCAGATCACTAATCATTAGTTTCGCAGACTACAGACTTGCAACTCTTTCAACATTTATGCATATTCCAAAACCTCCCCTCGCTCAGTATCTTTCTAAATAAGTGACCGAAGCGTACTCACTGCATGTGCACGTCAATCATCCGATTAGTGATACAGGATTAAAATGATTTTTGAAAAGAGACTATTACATTAGTAGCTTTCATTAAAGGCCCTTCATTCATTATCAGTCATTGTATTTTCTATGAATAGAAATGCTTGTATTAGGGTTAACTTGTTATGGATTTGGAACTTTACTGCTTTATGCACTTGCAAGTTGCAAAACTGATGAAAATTATTATGAAGCACTACTGTATTGAACTTGAATTCCTACGTACTGAGTCCAATTAACTAATTGCACTCAATCATCTTTACTAGAAACTCCTCATTTTCATATTAGTCATAATCCCTTATATTTATTTTGAACAAAGGTTATTAAATTAAAGATGAATTTAAATTATTAAGAAATATGGCAGAATAATTACACAATTTTATAGCATTCTCGAATATAATTAATTAAATTAATATTTTCATATTGTAGTTACTATTTTAAAATATACAAACATTACATTGATAAAGAAACATTTAGTTATTTTTAGAAGTCTTATAATATGAACATTCTTAATAGAAAAGCACTGAAAACCAATCAAAGCTAGCATACACATTTTACATAGTTAATTTAAAAGCGATCGCTTTGTATTATATATCCCAATTAGTTTGAGTTCTGTTATGTTGTAGTTACATTTTTGATTGACTATTTGCATAATTGGAATCTATTATTTTTTAAACTATAATTCCCTTGCTATCCATTATATCGTATATATTTTAAATTAGGATCAATACACACTTTAATAATGATGTAACAAACATTCAAAATATATTAGTCTTGACAATAGGTCATTCCAATTCCAAAATAATATTAATTATAACAGGAAATAATTTACACAGTAATGTATCATTTGTGAAAAATTAAAAATAAGATTGTTTTATTGACAATAAAATTAAATATGGACTCTTATAGCAATTAATTTCTTATATATTATTAGCGGAGAGTCAAAAACTAAAAAAACAATGTTATGAAATATTATCTCTATTACATAGCTAAAATAAAATATTACGTGTATAATTTGTTCATATTCATTAATTTAAAAATATTTTAGACAAATTAACATATTTTTCAGTAATTGATTAAATCGCAACTTTTATATATTTAAAAGATAAATAATCATATTTATAAAATAAGTAAGAATTGTACATCTTACTCCTTTTTTAAACTGTTTGATATTTAACACAATGCAAGAAAAAGGACAATTATTTTTTACATGGATAATTTTATTTTAACACAAGTTATTCATCATGTACATTATAATTGTTTGGATTTAGTTTGTACAAATGAAACTTGATATGTTTTATATAAAGAATAATATGATTTACCATTTAGATATAATCTAGGATTGTAAATTTTTAAAATATAATTTAGTTAAAAGGTTTACTTCCCTGAAAATAATCTCTTTCGTGACGGGCGACTCATATGCGAGTATTTTAATTACCAACGCTGGCGACAGAAGACTCACAGGCAACTCATATGAGTCTTCCACCGCGTAAGAGTTAATATAAATATTTTTATTGATGCATGACATCAATTATATTTAACCCTTTGAGCACATTAAGTCAGATTATCTAGATATTTAATTGCATGTAGATCCTGGATAAATCTATTAATGGTTTTCTCATTATTTGTTTTATGAGGATGTGTTGAAACTATTTTATTTTAAATTGGACACATTCCCAATACACAGAGTGACCAAAACTATGGAAAAACGCTTGCAAAGTTTCTCAGTAATTATTTTACATTCATTTAAGTGAAAATTTGGGCATTCATAGTATAATTGATTGTACTTTTATTTGATCTGGTATATGTTAAATTTCACATAAAAATGAACACATTTTAAACTCATTAAACCAATTTTGAAAATCTTCCGTTATCGATTGTTAGTTAGTTTTGCTATCAATAATATTATATTTTTTTCCTTTCCTTAGTTTTATCTATTAATTGCTCAAATTTAGCACAATATTATCTTTAATGACGTGTGCGATGAGCAATTGTTTATTTATTCTATGCAATTCTTTAAATTTTCTGTCTGAGGTCAAATTGTGATGAAACTAAAACAATACAATTGCTACTCAAAGGATCAAGTGAACTGATATGTACTGATGGTCTTTTTATAGTCCACGGAGGCTTTTCAAATGACGTCCTTATTAATTTTTATTTTATATTGAAAAGAGAGAACAATTGAAAATATTAAATTGTACAAGAATCCACTATCAAGAAATTGTATTATAAATTTCTTTTTTGGCACCGCTTCATCCGCTTATTCTTTTTTACTGCATTTCACATACTGCGTAAAAGTGAAATCGTCATTTCAAGAAATAAGAATGCTCCTAGATAACCATAGAAATACTTTAAATTGAACAAAATTTTATCCATTTCTCAAAAAGGTTCACTAGCCCCAGTCTAGAGAAAGCAATTAAAATATCATACATGAAAAAGTCAATTGTGGGATGTTTCTATATTTTATAAGCGCAGCTAAAAACAAAAAAATGTATAAATTAATAGATGTTAAATATGTAAATTCATTAAAAAAAACAAATATTTTATGTACATAAATTTCGCCCATATATTATTGTTTTAGAGAAACTCACCGATAAAGCAATGATTTTAAACAATTTTCACACCGTCATATGAAATATAATATGTACATAAACGGAGTGCAGTCCATGAATGTTGTGGATATGATGCATTCTCAAAAATTCACTTCACGACCGTTTTTATACTATTGCTGTTGCTCATCTCATTGTTTTTTTTTTGAGCCATTATTATTTTGTTTCCGGGAGGGATATTTTGAAATCTAACTATCTTTCCCATATTTTAGATATGATATGCCTAAATATATAAACAGGTAATCGTCATTTCTTATGCCCCTGACGAGTATGGATCTTTTATATTGCAATTGGTTTTTAGTTTTTGTTCCTTTTCTTTGCAACATATTCATATTTTATAAATAGTTACTTGTAATTGTTAATTTAAAGCTGTGAGTTGGGGTTGTGGTGATTTATTTGACTGTTATCAGTAAACCTAACACAAAGGCACAGATAAACAAAGTATATTAGAATATTTATGCAGCATGCACAAGAAAAACAATCCTTGCAATCGACTGAGATTACCTGTACATATTAAAAACATTGAAAATGTACTTAATTTATATATACATTAAATTTAGCGGAATAGTAAAAATTTGCACACTGATAATGTAACGAAATTGGTAAGCTTTTTGTTGAAAAAAATTCAGTATCTCTAGGTTTATTAGAATTAACAGTGCAAAGGAGATTATTCAAATATACTATGTAGAAGTATATAAATATAACATTTGATAGAATAGTATCCTTCCAACTTGCACTCAGTTATATGTATCAATATCGTTACAACTATAGAATATTTCGGAGAGTTCTATTGAATAATTCATAATTTTTTTTGTTGATAAATTCACATTTTTAAAATTATTGAATAATATATTTATACTATAAAAATGATAAGGTTTCGATAAGACTTAATTAGATTAGCCAATATTACATTGCTGGTTAATGGCTGAGTTTGGTTATTTATGTCCCAGGCACAAAAGTTACTAAGCTATGATTACTAACATAAATATTATCACTTAACTTAATGCAACATTGTTTTTAATAATAATAAACGCTCCTTTCAACGCCTTTTGAAAGATAAAGTCGTTGAAGACCTAAATGTTGTGGAGACTCTCAGCTTACATCGGTAAATCTACCACTTGGTACTTTAATTCAATTATGACATAGGCACAATGGTTTGAAAAGACATATTGGACATAAAAAAAAGGATTTAATCCTACGAAAAATGCACGTAACCCCCTTAGTCGACATTGCATATGACATTAAAACAATGTAAGCACCTTTAAATGGTACAATTTAATTCACACAAAATATTTGTACGTCAGCACAAGCCTTAAAATAATTAATCATATATCTGAATAACATTAAACTTGAAGACTCGACTATAAAAAAGTAACACGAGGAAATATGATTATTTACATCTATATTTATATACGCACCTAACTTCATTATTTATATAAATCCGACGCTGTTGTATGCATAACAAGAAGCCTGATATCAATATGATTAGTAAAATTGAATCCAAATATTGACAAAACCATTATGAATAAGAGCAGTGAATGAAATTTGAAACAAAATACAGATACAAAACATTAATTCAGGTACATTTCATGCATTATATATGGCGAAAATATGCATGCGCTGAATATTACAAATACAGCTTCCTAAAATACAGCAATATAAAATACAAAATAGTTTAACCCTTTGCATTCGAGATCCTTTCGCCCCGAGAGCAACTCGAGATGTTTCGCAGCACTTTTGACGAATTTCTTACCATAACTTAAAATCATAACACACACAAATTAATGTATAAAACTTTTATATTTTAACATTTTATATATCTTTACACCTTTATGAATATTTCTTAAATATTGGTCTCTGTAATTTTGCTGTGTGTGATATTTCATACAATTGCCAAGATACATGTCCAGGTTTTCGCTGCTTTTGTTTCTTTGAGAACAGAATTTGCAATCCTTCCTAACATGCAGTCCGATTCGTGGTTGCGGACTAATTTCAGATAAGAAAATGTTGTATCTATTTGAAGGGGTGTCATGTTACACTTCATAAGATTATACAGAATAGTGTTGGACCCCGTTTCAAAGGAACAGTTATTGACATGCAACGAGTTTCTGCATCAAACTGAGTGGTGAGCGAGAGTCACCTCTCGAGTTGTGGCATCAAATCATATGGTGAGTGAGAGTCACTTCTCGAATGCAAAGGGTTAATATACACCACATACAAAAAAAATGTAAGAAATGGGTTTGATTTTATATTTGTTGTTTAAAATATGTGAAAATGTTGAAACTGAAGAAAATGTCTTCTTTAAAAGTTCTTAAAATAGTATATTTTAAAAAATTTAATTTGAAATAATCTGAATGATACATAACTATAACTAAAGTGTCATATACAAAAGTTGAATATGCTGAACATTGAATAACAAAAATGTTCTCTGAGAATTATCTCAAATTTAAAAAAATAATTTCATGTAAAGCTCCTGTATTTAATAAATGAATTACATAGCTCCTGTTCCTCAATAAATTAATATAAAAATAGACTGTAGTTTATATATTATACTTTTTAAAAAAAAAATCTTATACAAACGAAATAGTCATTTTATTAATACTTATGACCAAACTAGAAAAAATATATATGTTTGTTGAACAAAAAGAAAAAAGATATTGTGTTTAAATTTCATGCACAATTCTATGGAAAAATATAAGGGTTCCATATTTTTTAACTACTAACATTTCGCTTTCAAAACTAAAAGGTATTCAAGACATTTAAATAGTGGGATTTTTCTATTCTACCGAATTTATTTGAACCACTACATAAAATATCTCCAAGAAAATCTTCCGATAAACAGATGAGAAATATTAGGTTCAGTTTGATTTTATGAGGCCCAATTGAGTATAAAATATTTTTGAATGGAAGAATGTGCACTTTAAAATACTAACTTAATGTAATAATTACATTAAAAACAATCACTACAGTGAGTTCAAATAACTTACATTTCTATATATGACAATTATTTAAAAACAGTTTTACATTAAAAAGCCATACGCAAGAGACTTATAATTATTCGATTACAATATCTATTTTTTCTTTACATGAACACAATGATAAAATCTTGATTTGATAACATTTAAATCTAATAATATAATTTTTCTTATCACGTTTTAAAAACAGCATGTAGTAGTGTGGTAACATAATTTTTATTTTCTATTATATTGATATTTTTTTAGTAACAACTGAATTCTGAGGGTAAACGATACCAATAATTTATTTATGTACATTCAATTTTGTTTACGCTCTACTAGAATATTGCTGGAAATCACTCATTTGTTTGGATATGACCTAAATTTTTTAGTTTATTTAGTAAAATGTTTTAAAATAAGATAATGATACATTAATTCAAGTAAACTCATAATATGCGATTCTTGACAACAATTAATATATAAACGGAAAAAGAAAACCATCCTATCAACCCTGAAATAAACGAATGTGGACGATAAGCGATGTACATACGAACATAGCATCTACTTTTAAGTCATTTTAAAATTAACTCACTATTCAAAGGGTTAATAAGATTTATTCTAACAAGAAAATTAATGATCATAGTTTATTCAATAGACTTCTACAGTTAAGCTGTTACATTATGCTTTATAATTAAGGCAGCATCTCATATTTTCAGTACCTAAGTATGACCTGTACGTAGTCCCGCTATTAAGCAATTGGACTAGTAACTCGAGCGTCTTGGGTTCAAATCTACAGGAGAGATGCGACTGGCGACCATGTTATTAAAAACATATTTACTCTATAAATGTGTTCTATGAATCAAATATGGTTTATTATAACGCGTTATAACTAAATACGAGTTTTTAATGCAACATATAGGTGTCAATTTTCTAGTTGTTTGCATGGTTTTGTAGTGACACATTAAAGAAAATGCATTTTTTGTTAAATATCCAACACTAAAAAAATGAAAAATAATATAAATGCGTATGGATGTAAGTAATGCATATGTGTAAATAAACTTTTTGCACTGTTGTCTATACAAACGCATCATTAGTAATATTTTAATTGAAAACTTTCTACATTTATAATTTCTCTATGCATTTTATGTAACTGAAAAATAAATTCAGCATTGTTGGACTCTTATCCTCATTATCTATTACATTATTGAACTTAATCTCTCCAAGTTAAATTAATAGTATGAATGTAGTCAACACATTCCAAATTATTTTATCAAATCCAAATTTGTTTATTCTTTTTAAATCTTTGGCGATGGGCGACTTATATGTCTTTTAATTTTAACGCTTGACAATGGAAGACTTACTGGTGTCTTTGGATAACCTTAAGAGAGCTAATTAAAAGGCTCGCGTATGAGTCTCCCGTTGCGAAAGAGTTAATTATTAACAGATCTTTTAGAATAACATTAACAATGTATTAATAGTACATATTTTTATAGTGCAAAGAGTTGGCAACATTTAATGACCACAATAAGTTTCATTACGAATTATAAATCTATATCATATAAAATAATACATATAAACAATTTTTTGGAGCAGATTAAGCTAATATAACAGGGGATGAGTGTACACAACTTACTTAGCTTCAACATGCACTATTGTACCTTTGATAAAACATATTTTCCCAGAAGTCTTAATATTCCTTTTATAATTACTCACTTACCACATTTTTGCGGGCTTTAAAGATTTCATCACCAACCACATTTCCTGTAGATTTTAACCCAAGCTATTTGAGTTGCAAGTCCAACTGCTAAATAACGGGACGAAATAAGTTTTTCCCCCCTGATAATTATTTAATATTATTAACTCTTTACGATCCATGTCGCCATTTTCGCATAACACAATAAAGTAACAGTTGACATATTTGTTATGCATGATAAAAATGATCTTAAATATTATTTCTGCTATCATGTGGAATTACAGATCCTGTTGTATAGTGTTTTCATAATAAAAATATAAAAATCATATATTCAACATTGACCTTGAGATAGGAAATGCTATTATTCTACGTTATTTCTGAAATATTTGATTTTAATTGAAGTGGTTTGGTTTAAATGGAAAGTGAAGGAGTATGAAGGAAACAGTAATATTCAAATTAATTATAAAAATGTTTATCATACAAACTAATCGTTTTTCTTTTCAAAAATACGTCAAACCACGTATGGTTTTGTATTAATAAAATTCAAAATAAATTGTCATAAGTTTCCTGAGCATCAGAGTTAAATAGAGTTAGCATCTTAGCATCGCAATAATTTAGCATTCATCTAGTGCAATTATAAAATTTATAATGCTTTTTAGCTGATGTGATAATTAAGTATGATGATATATTTCACTGTCTATAACTTAGAGCTTGAATAACACCATCTTAAATTAGATAAATTTAAAAAACACTTGAAGCGCTATACATTCAAATTCAACCCTTGCATGTAAGTTTTTAAACAATAGTTTGTTTTCATACGTTTATAAATATTTACATTAAAAAAACCATACCAGTGAAGTATTCGCATTTTATTAAGAACATGATAAACCAATCTAAAAATACTCATCCAAAAATACTGCTGATATAGTATACTATAAAAGAAGGTAGACGTTTAGGAGTCATGCAGCCAACATTGAAAAATATTAATAATTTTGGATGTGGAAAATAGCAAAGAATATCAGCATGAAACATCATAGCAGGGTTCAAAACATCTACAGTTGATATTTAAAAGAATACACACGAGAAGATGATCATATCTTACTGATGAATTTATACCATTGATATACCAATTGACTATAATATAAGCAGCATGTAAAAAAATCACACAACTTGTTAAAAATAAAGAAACTATTCCTTCTTTTAATAATTGAAATTGATTTCTAAATTAATATTAGATCGTATCAAATATACTTACAACTTATATTAAGCCACACAATTATTTTATAAATGAAAAAATTTATATTCTATTAATATATCGAAATTTAAATTCCATTTATAGACGACGTTAAATTTTTTCATACATGTTCAGGAAGAGATTATAGTGCATATAACAGATTTATATGGACCTGAATAGTTTAGGTTCCGTCCGAAGAACTATTTCCTAGTACGTTTTTAAATTTAAACTGAATTTTGAATAAAAATTTATTTCAAATTCTAATTTAGTCACTCGGTTTTCGCGCATGGCTGGTCTATGCGGACCTCTATGATAATATAATTAAGAGTGTATTTATGAATAGTCATTTTTATCTCTTTTGTTAACATATTTATATTATATTATCAAAGTGTGTTAAAATCACAAATTTAAAAACGTTCAGGATGCATCAGTAATATTCAATATTGTATACTATAATCAAATCCTATGTTGTAAAACGTATTTAGATAAAATAAGTCATTCAAATGTGCTATATCAACATCATCGTTGAGATTTTAAGATTGACAAGTCATATTTGAATATTATTAGCATGAATAAGTTTGCATGTTACAGTCAAAACCTGTATTTAGTTAGAATGCGTTTTTACTATTTGAAACGAGTAAAAACGCGTTCTAATTAAACATGGGTTTTGGTTGAAAAATGTTTAAAAACCATTAGCTGATTTATAGCGTTGGAGTTCATTAATATAAATAAATTCATCTGAGCATATTTACGTATGCAAATATTGAACGGAATACAATATTTCAACCATTTTTTTATTTTTCTCAATTGAAATTCATTTAATTTTAAGATTGTCTATTAATAAAGTCAATTAACAAAAATTTAACTACAGTAATATACTATAGTTATGTATTTGTTTCCACAGTCCATGCATCATATGTGATTTATTTTGCCGTGATCTCTTACCTATTGCAATCAATCTATTAACCTAGAAGAGCCACAAAGAGCTTATTTCTAAATTTGAATTTAATATGAAATAAAAGACAACAAAAAATAATTACATTTTTATTATAACCTAATTCAAAGTCAATTAAAAAATCCCCCCCAATTTGGTGAAAAAAAAGGTTGAACTTAATAATTAGAAAAAATAACGCCAACGGTCCAATATAAAGGAACACTTTTTATGTATAATTACACGATGGCATAGTTATTAATATAAACACGAAATATTTTACAGAATAAATTAATATTGTTTTTAAATATGTATTAGAATTTAAATTAGTAAAAAACATTTTTTTTTTTTTGGTAATATAGCTTGTAAATTCAACCACTATCATGACTATATTTCTTAATAAATATATATATGTATCTGAAATATTGTTAAAACTGTTGGGTGAGCAAATTCTTTAATAATACAAATAGTTTTTTATTTATAAATATACAATTTCACTATGTACAATTTACCAAAAAACTGGCACATTTTAATGTGTAAAAATAATAAACGTTCACACAAAAAGTATTGCTGTTTTAAATTATCGGATGCATCGAGTGTCAACAGTAACATCGATTAAATTTACATTTTATAAAATATTACAATTCAAGCCGTTATTAACTTAATAGCACAAAATATGTGCATTAAAAATAAGTTTCAAAAGGCATTTTTTCCATCTATAGTATGTTATGTATTCGAGTTGATAAACCTGGGTGCTTATTTGAATATCCAACAATTAATTTGTTATAAATAATTCATATTCATACACATTTTAATACTTATTCTATAATTCTGGAGCTTATTTACCATTATCCAACAAAACATGCATTAAATAATACAACAAATATCTACCAGATTGAACTTTTCCTTTCTTACGTTAATAAAAGCATGAATTAGATTATAAAAATGAATATGTGCACCCCGTGTTTAAATATTAATATTCAATTTATATTGAGCCAGATTTTTCAAGATGTATTTTTTACAGTGTGTGTGATGATTTTATTTCTATCCTTAAAATGATAACACATGTGTGAATATTTTACAGCAGCATCTTGCAATGACAGCATTGCGCGGTGTATATTCTTGTTCGATTTATATTGTTCTAAAATCATTTTTAAATTATTATTAAAAAAGGCTAATTGGAGCTATTGTTATTCAATTAAAATACAAATAATGTATCACATTTCTGCTATATGCATTTGAAAAAAAAAACCACCCTAACCTTTTATTATTGCAAATTGCCAATGTAATATATATTTAATGTTAAAAAATACATCCTCAAATATTAAAAAACTATTTTACAGATAAAAAAATATATGAAAGAAAGCTGAATGTTAAAACATATAACACACACAAATCAAACAGTTCATCGTCAAAATGATGTTTGTATTTCCAATATGCAATACATATTCTATTTATATACACATTATTAATATCAAAATTAGCTCCTTTTATTCCTATCCATTTTTATAAATGATTTTAACAACTAAATCATTATTATCAACGGGCAATAACAAGTATAAGAAGTTAAAATTGATATCAATATTGATATATTTAGCCATGCGCTTTTGCTACAGCCCTAAACATATTTAATTGTACAAGATAGCGAGGAAAATAAAATGTCTGTGCTCGTTTCAAAACAATGATAATTTTTTAAAATTATAATATGAAGCATAAAAACTTTATATAACTAAAATCTCGAAAAGAAAAACAGATCAGGTCAAAGCATGCAAAAAACTCGAAGTTTTACCGAGCAATTGAAAAGCGTACAAACGATTAAAGGGGTTATTTATCCGAAAACATTCAAGCGTCTTAATTTTAAATAAAGCTGGTATACGACAAAATTTAAGTACATTAAAAACATCAAAGGGAAGTACGGGCATAATCATCACAAGCGTATATAATATGGTAAGAATAGTAATTTCTTCTTGTTATTTTCATGCATTTGACAACATATAAATTAAAAAATTATAATACTTCAAAATACTAATAAGTGATGAAACACAAAATTATTCACATTTTTGATTTGAATTTAATTGAAATTGTTGTAAGAAATTTTCTTTCAACATAAGAAATTAGTACTAAAATCGTACCACAAATCATACAAACAAAATCAACTGTTTATGGAATGAAAAATATGTGTTTTTAATAAATACACTTTATATATAAAAAGTGTACCATATTTTCACTTTCTGTGTCGCACATCACGTTCTTTTCCATGATCAAAGGTATGTTTCCTGTGAACAATATAATATAATATCATATAATGCTATTTTACACACATATTTAATACAGTTTTTACGTGTCTCGTGACTGCACATAGAGCTAACTTACTTTTAAATATAATATTCAATGGACCTATTTAAAACTAATTGACATGTAAAAATTAAAACTTGATATTAAAAAGGAAAAAAAAATCTATATTTAGACACAAAAAAACAGTATATTTATATTGTGGCATATCCATATATGAATAAATATAATTATGCATATAATTAATTTTGTACTGTTACAAAAAATATACGCGACTTTATCATAATAATCAGTAAGTAATAATAATATATTTGCTTAAAACCAAAATTAGCATCATTAACCGGTTAACTGCCAATGATTCATCAGCGCATACAAATTCGACGCGCCGGTGCGTCGTTGGCAGTTAAAAGGTTAAAGATCTTTTTCATCTTTTACGATTTATATTATAATTAAAATAAGACATACCCAAAGTTACTCGACTATACTTTATTTTTTATATCGGGTGTGTGAATAAGTTCCTGCAGTTTCATCATCGGAAGGCGGTATAATAATTGTGTGCATAGCTTAAGTGATAACATCCATATTGAAGCACTATAAACCTAGTGTGTGCATCATTCCGTTAAAGTGTAAACAACATGTGAAACATGTGGAATTTTTGCCAAGTAAACCGTATTTGCGGGGAATTTTACTGCATTGCACATAGAATTCTTGTGGAAACCTATGACAATGATGCTATGGTAGAAAGAATGTGCAGAGATTGGTTTAATCGCTTCAAAAATAATTATTTTGAGGAGAAGTTACCTGTTAAATTATTAGGAGTTGATTGAACAACAGCTTCTAAATGTTTGAAAGCATTGGAAATTATACAAAAGGATCTTGGGTGCCTTACGACTCACTATTCACGTGTTAACAGCTACTCCAACGGCGAAAAGGTTTTTTTATATTTTATTGTGATTGACGATGAAATGTGGATATACTACGATAATCTCAAGCATGTTGATATAGCCACAATATTCCCAGACACGATAAAGTGAATTTGCAGCATGACCGCTAGGCCGCATCAACAATACAAAAATAAAATGGGAAGTTTTATTCCACCCGCTATACTTTCTCGACGTTGCCCTTTCTGATTACCATTTTTTCAATTGATGTCTGCCCTGGTTGAACACACTTCTTATGAAGATACAAAAAAATAGGTCGATTCTTGGATAACCTCAAAAGACGTGTCGTTTTTTCGAAATAGAATTCAATATGCTGCCAGAAAGATGGGCAAAATTAATAGCTAGCGATGGGCAATACTGTAATTGACTTGGTTTTTTTTTTACTTTTTTAAAATAATTTATTTTCACGAAAAACAGCTAGAACTTATTCACACACCTATTTTGTATTATCTAAACGTGAATAATAAAGGATGGAAAATGGTATATACACAAATAATAAATCAGTACAATTTTCATTATATACATTTTGGAAAATTAAACCATGCAAATATGGTAAATAAGCATTTATAACAAATTTAAATGAATCTCGAAATAAACAAAACTATATCTAATACAATCAGTTCACCCCAGTGAGAAAACGTGTGATTGACTATGTTAGTACAATAATGATGAAGAATAATTTAATTTAACATTGTATATTTTATCAATATTTAAACTTTATAAGCTGAAGATTATTTTCCTTTATGTTAAGTCTAATTTGACTAAATTACAATGCAGTCAAAAAAATAGCATTAACTATATATACATATTTTGATATGATTTCTTTTTAATATCTTAAGAACAGTAATTAAAAAAGCCTAATTTTCATCAGGTTTTAAATACTTAAGAATAAAGGCAAACATACGTAATTTAAAAAGAAAGCTACAAAATAATACTACACATTAAAAAAAATAAGCGCTTGTAAATAAATGCAATCATGGGAAATAAGTTTGTTATGTGCATTGAAATTATTTTCTTATAAATGCTTACAATTTATAAACAGTATCCGTTAATTAATTTGATTAATATGTATTATTAATATTTCAAGGTAAAAATGTTAAGTGCAATATAAGTAACAAAGGGATTGTCTTGTATTCAATTTCCATTCCTTATAATTTGTATAGCTCTAAAGTCATACACAATTTTTCCAGTAGTTTTTTATAAAATACACCGATCTTTCTAAAAGTTCTGTTAAATATTTAAACAATTACCGAAAATTTTGTGCCTAAATACAGCATCAAATATTTCCCTCATTTTACCCCTAAAATTACTAATATCAAGCTTAAAAACCTTCTTTGAACCAAAATGTTTTTTAGTATTAATTTTAAAAAATATTTTGACTTAAATTCCAGTAATCTCTACAAACTATTTTTCATCTTTCAACTTGGCCAAAATATTTTTCACTTAAAAATAACCTTACTGTAAGCCTTATTATATTGTATCGGTTGTAATTTTAAAAAAAAGGATAAACTCTACTTACTGATCAGGACTTTGATCGGTGTCAGATTCATCCATTTCTGGTTTATTGCGTCTTTTCTCATATATTAAAATAATGGCACATAAGACAAAGACTTCTGCACAAATACCCAAGAAGGGCCACAGTGCAGCCAAGTTATCTATAAAGCAAAGTATGCGGTTTAATTTCAAGATAATGATGTACTACATACATTAAAAAAATAATTGTTGCTTTGAGATGTATACAATTTTCATTTAACTTATTTGTAATACAAGCATTTAAAAATTTACAGACAACACAATTTCATTTAATAACCGGGCATTTAGTCCCATGAGGCCAAAACACTTGTAATGAAAATGTTTATTAGAATTACTGACCTTTCACTCTAACAAATGTGGAATCATGTGTCGAGTTTATATATTTGGAAGCAATATTGATCGCTCGGCAATAATAATCTCCCCTATCGTCCAGAGTGATGTCGGACATTTCTAACTTTGCATTTTCTATTCCGCTATCGTTGGTGAGTTTCACTCTTCCTCTGCTCTGATTGTATGTTTCATTCCCTACAACATGTTTTTAACGAGTCAGTAATATGTCATATTTTAATCGGAAACTCTCATATTACACGGTGCATTTTATTTTTACTAACCGATGGTCCACTCTACTACGGGGGTGGGGCTTCCTACTGCCAAGCAGTGCAATTGCAGTTTCTCTCCTTCGACAACGGTCGTGTGAGTGGGAAGTCGCACAGTCGGTTTTGCCACGACGATGAACACGGCTTTGGCGCTTCCAGCTCTGCAAGTGTAATTTCCGGCGTCGTTCTCCACGGTTCGGTCAATTATGAAGGTGTTTTCCGATTCCTTCTCTTCGAACCGTCCCTGAAGGTTCTTGTCTTCCTTCACTGGTTTGTCGTCTTTCAGCCTGAAAGAACGCAACGTATAAAATTACCTCCGCAAATTCCAAGACAAAAGATAAAAAGAGACTACTAAATTTTTTACCGACTATAGAGCTTAAAACATTTGACAAATATAAAACCAGACTTACCATTCGAGATCGACTGACGAGCTAGTGTTACAGTTGAGGACGAGTTCGCCTCTGATGTCAAAGAATTTGTAAGGATCGGGCGGAAAATCATAGTTCGGTTTAATAGTTACCTCTGAAAAAAAAAATATCATTAATTTTATACATATTTAAAACTAAATCTGAAACATTCCGCAGACTCAATGAAATGATATAATCGAAAGGGAAATGTTTGTCAAGTGGAATTATGCGGCAGCACTGCAGACCTCGAACTGATTTCATAACGCTTGTGTACATAGCTCAAGATATAAATTATCTCTCAACGCGTAAACAATAGCGCAAAATAGAGCAAACATTGCTGGCACTTGAGAACTTGTCCCTTGTTTGATGCCGTTTTAATTCGAGTATACAATTATTCATATATTTATTTTACTGGATGAAATGTCAAAATTCTAAAAACGGGTGGGGAGAGAGTTCGCGAAGAGATTTCGGGCAGCGCGGATGTTGATAACTGGCGACTAAAAATAAAAATATGACGACAACTCTGCGATCGTAGGTTTGTTCGTTTTCTATTTTAAAAGAAAATTTCAACTGTCAAAGGCCTCGCTTTCGAAATGTGCACAGGTCGGGCGGAAAGCCCGAAGGACGGATGCGCGCTCGAGGCGAAGGAATGACCTCGAGAAAAACTATGAACTCGTAATTGACAGTGCAATTTATGAATGACGTCTGAGCTTCGCGGTCGATAAGGTCGGGGACGTCGGGACTGGGAAAGATGGCTGCGGTTAGGCGCGGCGCGGTGAGTCATCTGACCTTCGGAGCTGGCGGGAGTCAGCATCACCAGCGCCATTATGGCGAGCGAGAGGACGAGGGCGAGCGTCTCCATGGCTGCGGAGAGCGAACTGCGGATCGAAAAGTGACAAGTGCGACCGCCGACCGTCGAATGCGGACTGCGGATTGCGGACGACCCTCGAGGCTCGAGGCGAATCCCCGCCGCTCTTTACGTAATCTTCCCAATTCGTCGTCGCTCGTCGAAGCGCCTGCGTCGAGGTCTCGACCGCGCGAAATTAGGCCATGCACCGAACAAAGTGACAACCTTCCACAACATATGACAAAAATGTATATCATATTTTTAGATTATTTTTTTAAAGTGATGCAATTTTATAAGAACTCATCACAATAAATTATTATTAATATAATTTCTCCTCTTCTGTCATTTTATCATTATTTAATATTTTATAAAAAAATCTAGTTCAAATTTTATTTACAAATAATCAACATAATTATTATGAATCTAAATGAACAGCTATGAATTGAAAGGTAATTGATTTATTTTTTAAAAATAACGAAAAACCGTGTCATTTTGCACATGAGATACGATAGAATTTTGCCAAATGGCAACCCAGCATTTATTTTGACAGTTGCCGTTGCGCCGTTGAGAGATGGACGATTCCGAAAAGAGTCTGCGGTACCTCGTCGAAGCGGAGAAACTTGCCGAGGAAATATTAGCCGACAGAAAGACGATGGTATTTTTGGACAGGCGAAGAAACGAGAGCCGCGAGGCTCTGCGCGCCCTCAAGACTTCGGGGGAGGAGAAGTGCTGGCTGGCCATCGGATGCGGATTCGCGAAGAGCGCTTCCTCGACGGGCGTCCGTCTCATCGAAGATGACCTGAGACGGATAGAGGCCGAGGTGGAGCGGCTTCGAAGCGAGCTTCGTGTCAAAGTGAACACTCTTCGCGATCTCGAATACGCGCCTCCCGTTCCCGGACTCGATCTCACACCCCTCTCGAGACAGGAGAGCGCAGCCTTTCGCATCTGATCGCGCTTTCCGGTTCAATGATATATTGACAAAGGAATTTTGAAAAAGTTACAACGGTGACTCGTCTTTCTTATTCTAAGACTAAGATTCTACTGATCGATTATGAATTGAAGCGAAAAAACACTAATATGGAGACCAATGTGCAACCTATATGCTATTATTTCAATATAAAAGTTTTTATTGTTTTCATGAATGTACTTTTTTGTGTATTATTTTGCAATATTTTATAGTGAAAAAAACACATAAAATCTGTCACATGAAAGTGTTGATATAAAAAGATGAAAACTCAAAAAAATATCAATTTTTGTCATTATTATTTTGCTTATTTATTGGAACTTTATAAAATATACTCAAATATATTTTGTTCATATTTGTTTGCATTTATTTTACCATTATTTTCATTTGAAACAATTTTTTGTTTTATAAGATTAAGATAAGATTTTAATTTTACATAAAAGAACAGCACAACTTATGCGACTCTTACTTGAATTTACTCAGTGAAAAGGTACTTCATATCCGCGCTTCATTTGTAAGGATACATTTTTGAGAATTTGGATTCAATTCTTGTTTCGTCAGTTTTAGGAAATCCTCAAGGCTTGCAGGTTGTAATCAATGTCAATACTGAATATTTTATAAAATCATGAACTAGAAAAGAGCAATTAATAAGTAATCATATATTCACAATTGTTATTGATTTTTATTAAGGGACATTCAATTATGTGTTCAATAGTACAAGATGAAACATCTCTGTATTTGAAGTGTGTTACACAATGAAACAATTGTCACTTAAATTTAAAGAAAATATATTTCTACACCCATAATTGAGAATACTTATTATATATTATAAATTAAAATGAAATACTTCATTTATAAATACCAAATGAATATTAAAGAGGCCCTAATTCTGCAGTAAACTGTCTATGGCTGCGTTATAATTAATATAAGTGGTTTGAATATTATCCCTTACTGATTTAGAGATCTGAATTGATAAATGATAAGATGTATTTTTAATTGTAGATTTATTAAATATGATTTATTCAAAAAAAATACAAAATAATAAAAATGCATTAAAAAAATATTGCTTATCAGCCCTGTTGAAATAAACTATGTTATAGTAAAATATTGAGAGAGGGCATTATCGTCGAGAGCTGTTAGAAATTTCACAGTTTGCACTTCAGAATCCATTTTATTTTCAGAGCACGAAAGTCCGTCACCCTCTTCTGCTACTTCCATGTCTGCATTTAAAATGAGCTCCTCATTTTCTATCTGAAAATCCATTTATAATAATATGTAAAGACTGAAAAAAATTTAATACATATGTACAAAATTCCTATTAATTAATGTTACACAAGCTAATGCAAACATTATGATACATTGCTACAGAAAAAGTGAATCTGTGTGAAAATATTTAGCTGCTGTGGATTGGAAATTTCCAAAAATAACAAGCACCCATATCATCAATTTTGTACATTTGGCTTTAATTTTACCCAACTTCATATCAGTCAGATTTCAAAACACATCATATTTAATTTTTAGAAATCCACTATCAATAATTTAAAATACGCTTCAATTTTCATTATGCTTGCAGTGTGGTGGTCAATCCTCATCAGTTAGTAAAACAAATTTCATTACGTTTTCAATGAAGCCAAAATGAACATATATTAATCTATACCTGTAGAAAATTTCCCCCGGTGGATGTAACTGCAAAATGAGTGCCATCTTGCAAAGTGAACTGTATTGGATTTCCTTCTTCATCAACAAACTTAAATAAAGCAAATCAAAACAAAATTTCAATCAGATAGAGGTAGAATTTTTATTCTAATTTTGCCTCTTAAAAAACACGATTGGATATCTGTTTTTAACATAATTAAAAATATATAAAAAAAATTTCAGGGTATTGTATGATACTTACTTGATCAAAAATAGTATTAGAAGTGTGAGATTCAGGTACAGATGTTTCAGGATCATTTACAATAGTATTATTCTCATTTTCCAAGAGATTTGTTTCCGTTTCGTATAGTGAGTTCAAATTATTAATTTCGCTCTGTAAATGAATTGATTGTAATTAAAAATTCATTATAGCTCAAAGCATATTGAACTTTGTGTATGCAAGCAGTATACCTCATTGACAATGTGAAATGTTGGAGGACCATCGTTATCTTCTTCTGTATTAAACGTTACGCAAAGGACGTGATTAACATTATCTAATACTGAATTGACTGAGTCATCCAACGGGATAAAATCAGCCGTTGCCTTTTTCTCAGTGGTATGTGTCTGAAATAACAAAAAGTACAGTTGCAATAAGAAACACCATTTGGAAATTAAACGTCAACTATTATAGATCTTAGATTTTTATCTTACTTTACTGATTTAATCTTAAAAATAGTTTTTAAAATTAGTTAAACACAGAATATATGGAATTTATATATTAAACACATATGGTGGGCGACTATCACTTTAATAAATTTTGATTTTCCATATACAGCCAACTCTCCTATAGCGTCCAGTTCAATAGAGTTTTTCCTATGGCGTTTGCAACATCTTTTACGTAAGCAACGGGCAAAATACGTAAGGTCAATGCCCTCTTGCGCGTGTTCGAGAAAATGACAATGACAATGCTCTTAGATCTAGGTATTAAACGTAATTATAATTTATTTTACAAGTCCAGCTCAAACCTTTGATTATTCATGTATTACAAAAATACATACTTTTTTATGCTTGGTCAAGTTTGAACAATCTGCAAAAGCTCTGCCGCATACATTGCAAGAGAATGGTCTTTCACCAGTATGAAGCCTGTTGTGTTTCCGCAACGCCCAGCGCTCTGTGAATCTTCGGCCACAATCTTGACAGGCAAAAGGTTTTTCACCACGATGTCTTCTGATGTGGCATTTCCAAGACTCTTTATATAAAAATCTTAAAAATAAATTAATATTTATTTAAATACATATTGATATCCGAAATTAAGTAACACATATCATGTATAAATTACAATAAAGTATATAAAAAAACTCATGTTTTCCTATGCATTTTCTTTGTACCCTCATGTAGAGAATTTAATGTTTTTCTGTTTTCTTTGATAGTATGAATTAAATCAAGCATATTTATTTTTGGTATTAAAAGAATGGTAGATAAGTAACTATTTTATAAAAAAATATTATTATTATCAAGAAAAAATTACTGCCAACCCTTTTCCACAATCTTGACATCGCCAAGGTCGTTCACTTTTGTGCCTTTCCATATGCAACCGATGTTGAGATGATGTTGTGAAGCTCCTTTGACAAATAGAACAAGTGAATGGTTTTTCGCCTGTGTGAATTCTCATGTGTTCACTTAAATTTCCATTTTGGCTAAAGGTTTTACTGCACACTGTACATTTATAAGGCTTTTGACCTAATAAAATAAATAATTACATTAATTAAATAATACAAACAGTATTTTCTGCGAATGTCTACAAATATTGACACTGTAATAATAACTACAAAATATTAGGGGACCCAAGAATATTTGCGTATTTCGAGAATTATGTTTGAGCTCAGTTTGCGTCTGACCACAGTGACGGAAACATCTTTACACATTTTTTTTGTAGAACTTTGTATTAAACACTATTTTTATGAAACAGATTTTTTTATTTTTAAGGGTAAAATATCCAGATCCGAAAATAGCAAAGTCCAGATCCAGCATTTTGAATTGGGTTGGAATGCGAATAAATGCGAACACACAAGGATGTTTATGGTTAAGTGGTAACAGTAACAATAGAAGCTTAAGGGATGAACTGAGAATAAGATGACCTTATTAATTTTAATAATGAAATACTAAAATCCCTAATCGAGTCAGAACTACGAGAAACAATCGAAGATTTATCGCAAAGACTGGGACCCTCATGGATCACTGTACAAGCAAATTTAAAACTCATTGGAAAAGCGAATGGGATGGGTGTTTTGATTTCACTCAACATTAAAAAAATGAGCGATGAAACTTGTGTTACGCCTTCTTGAACAAAAAAATGGTCTCTTCTTGAATAGTAATATAACTGGTGATGAGAAATGGGTCATTTATACAATGAAATACAATATACAATGAAAAAAATCAATGGTTTTCTTTAAAATAACTCCCAATTTCAACTCCTAAGCCTTGGTTGACTAAATATGCGAGTATTCTTGGGTCCCCCTAATATTACATGCAAAAATATTTATTAGTTTTTACCTAAATGCCAACGAATGTGTAAAGTTAAGCTTGTTTTATGTGCAAAAGTTTGATTGCATATTTCGCAAGAGAATTTTTTTATTCCCGAATGAGTTTGTGAGTGGTTTATTAAATTAGGCCTCGTTTTAAACGTTGCACTGCAAATCTAAAATTGATTATTATATAGTATATGCAAACAAATAGTTGTAATAAAAAAGTCAGATAATATACGTAATGTAATTAAATCAAAATATTTGTTAATAAACAAAAATAATGAAAAGAAATTACTTTGCATGAAAATGGTCTATTATCTGAATGGACTAATTGATGTCTTTGCAAGAGAAGTCGATGTTTAAAGCCTTTGCCGCATTTATTGCATATAAATCGACGTCCATTATGTTCAGCCTCTTTGTGATAAATAACCGATGATGGATGATTTAATACCTGAAATAAATAAAAATTAAAATAAGCTTACTTTTAGTATGCTTAAAATTAATAATCGACATATTATGTTTATTAACTCTTTATGAGCGGTACAAATACCCGCACGCTTAGCTGGTGGTTTTATACGGGACAGGTATTTGTATGTGTTTCATAGGCTTAAATTTACAGCGGAAAATTATATAATATATTATATAAACATCTAAATATGATAATAGTAGCTTTGATTACTTTTCCGCATATGTCACAGGCAAATCCTTTATCAGCTTTAGGTATGTGTGATACAAGATGACGCTGTAGACTAATTTTATATGCAAATTCTCTATTGCATTGGTGACATTTGTAGGGGCGAATGCCAAGATGTGAAATCTGTAAAAAATATTAAACATTTGCATTACAATTCAAATAGAAGTACATTTATAAACAAGTATAGCTTCTTAGGTAAACATATTTTTATGAATTATTCAAAAATTACTGGCACATGCGTAGGACTGGTGCATACAGACACGCGTAGGACTTCACCCTAGCAAGGCAACCCCCTTGTGATGAAAGGAGAGACTGGACTCTTTGTCCTCTGGATAGACCTTTTTAGTAAAAGCAACAGGTCGCCTCGAGTAGGTTTAAACTTTTTTCTAAGTAAAACTGCTCTCTTTACATATTCCCCATACTTCCTTTTGAGATGGTCGCGAAAGCACCCTTCGATACATTCGTCCAAGTGAGTGAACATTTTAAATTAAAAAGGGAAATCATGTTATCTTCGATATCGAGTGAATGACGAGGTGAATGTATGATACAGACGAGATGGGTGTAACCCTTTCCTCTGAATGGATATTGTTAGAGACCCCAGATTATGTATTTAAAAATGTTTCCTAATATGAATATCTGTAAAGGCAGAAGTATTTTATATACCTTTAAATGAATATCACAGTATTGTTTGCTATTAAAAATTTTTCCACATTCGGCACACTGAAATTTACAAGAGCTCGGTTCTTTAATATTTTGATCATCATTTATTTTATCAGAATTTTCATTAATAATAGGCGTTTCTTGTTCATCTGAAATTGTATTTAAATATGTTATTAATAAATGCTGATTAGTTATAGAATAGAATAAAAAAGATTATTGACCATTGTTAAGTATTGTCAATGTATCCACTGTAATGTTAGAATGTTTTGTATCGATTTCTGCAGTTACACTTGGTTTCATAAAAATATCATCAGATGGATCAAATAGTAAAGCCGAGTTTGTTGTTTCCTTTTCATTCAGTAAATCACTATTAACAATCTCTGATGAAATATCCGGCATAGAGGGTCCAGAATTATAATACTGGTTATCAGAGTATTCTTCTTTTGACATTTGTAACTTTGGATGATCATCAGTTATAGTATTTATGCTTGAAAATTCTTCCAGCTAAAAATAATTATAATGAATACACAAAGTACTTAAATATTCATGTTAAAAAAAGCGTTTATTGTCTTTTATGTGAGTAGAATAATCAAATCAATTTGAGTATATAAAAACATACCACATCTTCTAATACAACTGTATTTTTTGGAGGAGTTTGTTCGAGATTCTTTTTCGCTGGTTGAAACTGAGAATGATGTGCAATATGTGCCATATAGCGACTTAACGTGTTGAATTTTAAAGAACAGATGGTGCACTGACGAACAGGACGACAGCGGCCTAAAACAAGAGTCGATATAAATAAAAATCTATTTCAATCTTTTAAATAAATTAAATAAAACTACCATGTTTATTTTTACATCTAAGTTTACTTTCTATCTTAACAGTCGGAGATTTGTTCCCACGGTGCCGCAGAAATTTTCATAAGCGGTTGACCCGCTCCCATGATACATGAGATTTCTCCATCTGTTAGCACTTTACTTGCATTTTTTTGTTATAACATAAAAGTTTTGTTCGCACATTATGCGTGTTAAAAATGATGATAAAATTCTATTTCTGCTATCACGTGAAAATGCAGGTACGGATTATAAAGAGAAAGAGAAAAAATACAAACAATAAAAAAATTATACTATACCTTTTTGACCAGTTTTATTAGATTTTTTGATAATAAGTTGTCCTAGATTCTTTCCATCTAAGGTCTCCATGTGTCCAATAACATTGCTTTTATATTTGCTTGAGTTATGAGGTTCCTTTTCCGAGGATATTTGTAAGCCATGAATACTATTTTCAACATCACATTCATCATCAGTGACACCTTCTTCACGAAAGATTCTATCTAGTTCTTTTCCCTTAAAATAGATAATATTTTTGAATTCGGTGATTGTTATATACACATTTTAAAAATTATATTGGAAGTGTGAATAAGTTCCTGCAATTTTTTCTACGAGGAATTTGAAAGCTGCCAGAAAGATGAGCAAAAATAGTGGCTAGCGATGAGCAATATTTTAATTGACTTGCCTTTTTATTACTTTTTTAAAATAAATAATTTATTTTTATGGAAAACGGCAATTAAACACCCAATAATTAAATCGATGCAAATATAAATTCATAAAGCGGCCATTATCGCAGCAAAATGCAAGTGTAATAATAGTAAATCTGCATGAGGCAACTTAAAGAGTATATGGTTTTGACAATGAAAAGCAAATAAATTAAAATATTAAAGGACAACATAAGAATTTTTTAAAAATCTATTTTGAGCTTCAACAAATGCATTATTTTGTTAATAAAACGAATATGCGAATAAATGCATGAATATTGTGTGCTATCAACAGTGTCAAGATTCATTTATTGATATACAAGCTTGACTCACGCTGCGCGGTCCCTAGAGGAAAGTGAATTTGTGTGAACGATAAGCGGTGCACATACGAATATAGCATTTATGCTTAAGTCAATTTAAAATTTACTCACTAATTAATGGATTAAAGACATTGAAAAATGATACGATAAAGAACACACCTGCACAGCTTCATTAAAACGTTTTGGTACTATCCGTCGTCTTCTCTTGCCTTGTACTTCAGTTGCTTCGTCTCCCACTTCTTCTTTATTGTGATCGATTAATTCTACTTCAGTTTTCTGTGGTACACATAAAATCTTAAATTATGTATGGCCAGAAATAAAAAAACGAAATGTGATATTACTAAACAAAAGCATCTAAACATGTTGTTGAAATGTTATTAAATGCATTTGCTTTAAAATATGCCATTATTATGCATCATAAAATGATAATCAAACCATCTAGACATAATATATTATCATATTGATAACCGAAATGAGATATAAACTTGAATAATTACATGTGGTTCGTTATCAGATGGCGGTAAAGATTTCTTTGATGGTCGACCTCTTTTGCGTCGAGGTTTTTCAAGTCCTTCCATTCGTAAAGAGAGAGCATGGTTTGATGGGTAAATGCTGCCATTTTCGGAGGCTGTAATTAAATAATTCATCTGTTCAAATAAAAGTGATATAGTTGTTCGCAAATCTACATTATTTATTTAAAATTTTAGATGTGAATGCACATGAAATACACAATTTTCAAAAATGAAATTTACCCACATGGTTTTGTACATTTTTAATTTGTAGCGGAATAAAATGAAATACCTTGAAAAATATCTTCACTGGTTCCGAGGGATAAAACTTCATTTTGTGTTGTTACATTTTGTGTTTGTAATATTTCACGTAATTTTTTCTAGAAAAAAAAATAAAATTATTAATTCACATATAGAAATAAACATTAATATTTTACGGTGTTTTAAAAGTTTATTATTACCTGTCCGTCTATAACCAGTTCAAAAAATTGAGCAGTTGCTTCTAATTGTATGTTGCAACCCGGGCATATCGTGCGAGGCAATTTTTTATCATCTATGACCTGAATTAAAAAAAAAAAGCATTTAAGTGGCATTAATAAAATAAACACAATTTTTCGTTAAAATCATGAATTATAAGTACATAAAATAAGTCACAAAAATAATTAGGTTAGACTAATCTAAACGTAATTGGCATTTTTCCGTTTAAAAGGAAAATATAAAAATCGATTCCATCCTTCAATTTCTTTATAGCTCAAAAATAAACTGTTTAAGACCAAATAATATTTACGAAAGTGACAATGTTCGTCGGCAGTTTTTAAATAATTTGTATTTCGTTGATATGTATTTAATTAATATAAAGTAACTTAAAAGAAGACGTTAAATTTTTGAAAAAATACTATTTTGGACACTCAACGAAAGCTAAGTGCTTATGACATGTATACAAACCGCGATAGTATAAGATAAAGTTTGACATTTGACGTTTCAAATTTGTAGGTTATAAAATTAACTCGGTTCACAAAATCCGCCAAGAATGTCTTATTTTATATATTTTTTATCATTTTTGTTTGCAACGTTTTTAATAAAAACATTACACCATTTCACATTTGGAAAAAAAAGAAACGAAAGATTGAAAGCGTCCAAACTTAGAACAATAATATGCATTGGATCAGGTGGACATACAACCGAGATGATGAGGATTCTCACTAGAATGGACATAGATAAGTACTCGCCTCGACTTTATATTTTGGCCGATAATGACAAAACGAGTCTAGTTAAGATTGCGAGTTTCGAAGAAAATATTGGGGCAGATATGACATCTCACACTGTGGCGACTGTCTGCCGAAGTAGAAGAGTGGGTCAGAGCTACATCAGTTCTGTACTGACAACTATATATTCGACAATATCCTGTCTCCCAATAATTGCGCGTTTCCTTCCAGAGGTCGTTCTTTGTAATGGACCGGGAACTTGTGTTCCAATTTGTGTGATAGTGGCTATTGCAAGAGTATTTTCGCTTTTGCGATGCAAAATCGTTTTTGTGGAGAGCATCTGCAGAGTGAAAAGTCTCTCGATGACTGGAAAATTGTTGTTATACGTGGCTGACGTATTTGTAGTGCAGTGGGAGAATTTGAGAGATGCAGAAGGAAAAATAAAATATTTTGGACGCCTTTCTTAAAGAAGTGCACGGTCTATGATTATAAAAAAAGCCCAAATTTGAATTTTTAATATCATCGATATATTTTTATATCTATTGCCACCATTGATTTAAGGTTACAGATATGGAAAAAAACTGTATCAATTAACTGGAGAGCAGATGGATATTATCACTGTTGTATAACAATCAAAGAACATTAAAATAGTTTCCGAGTTTTAGAAGAGAATACACAAAAATCAAAGACGAAAAAAGGGCTGATAAATGTGTACTTTTTTAAATTTGAAAATGTAATGATTAAAACTAAGTATTTCATTATAACTAAATAAATTTGTAACAAAGATTTTCTATCCTAGTTATTATTTTGCATAAGAATGATTTATGATGTATCAGACAAATCATTGTGTATCATTTATACTTGTATATAAATGATGTCAATATGTTATCGCAGCACTTCTCCAAATGCAGTGATGAAGTTAAACACCAACTTTTCCTGATGCACTGCACGTCTTTGTACACCGAGGAACTGTAGACGAACTTCTGTCAAAATGGCATTTGACAGCTTTGGGTTCAGTGTAACAATGGTTATTGAGCACTAATTGGGCTGTCTAGGAGCAGCAATGTAACCAGAATGTTCCTATACGGGCACATTCCTCAATTCGAGGTGCTACTTCACAGGACTGCTGCTTCTATGACGTGCCGCACTGGAAATATTCTTGTTGGAGCTGCCTTCATTGACTTCATTTGTATTATATTTGAATGGTGGATCAAACTTATATTTAGGTCTCCCTAAATTTCTTATTGTAATTTAATAATGTTGATTTAAGTATACTTTTTCTTGTATTTTCTTTTAATTCTTATGAACCATGGTAAAAACTGGATTAAATTTGTAAATAAATAATTACATTCCATGTTTTGCAGAGAATATATAATACAGATTGAAACTGATTGAAATTTACAAAGAATCGAATCATTGAAGTTTATAAAATGATATGTAAATCAAACAGGTTCAGTTAAATTTATTGAATTATTGTTGGAAATCAAATTAAAAGTAAATCAAAATATAAACGTTGGACCTGCATGTCATTTAAATAGAAATTTCCATTAATTCCACGGCTTTCGCCGGTTACTGTCCACTCAACTAACTGTCGATTTGACTTTGAAGTATAATGATGGATTCATGCAAAAAAAATCCAATATTGCACAGAAACAGCTTTAAACAGTACTCTGAATTGTTGATACGTTTTTGTTTGACTATGACCAAATGCAGTACCCACTTTGAACAGAGTTTTCTCATGGACAAATATTGACGCAAAATGGTGAATATACTGCATTTATTAGTAATTAAATTAAATTGAAGAGGCCCATAGTTCTGTAGTGGACTGTTAGTGGCTGCACTATGATGATGATGATAAAATTTAATTAAATCCCATGCAACTTCAATTTACGATCGGCTAAAAATATTTTGTGAATTTTTTAAAAAAAATCTGGAACTGCCAAATTTCAATCAATCACTTCTTCAGTTGATTACAATCATCCACAAATTAGCAAACCACTTCTTTACCATTTGTCCCGATGGAGTAGAGCCCAAAAACCACTTGTCAAACCACTGTTTTGCTTCAACGATATTTTATCCCATTAAAAAGCATCAACACATGAAATTCAAAATTTTCTATTGTTTTGAAAATGACAAAAGTAGCATCACTAAAGGCACTGTAATTTGTGAACTAAACGTCAAATTGTTATGAGATTTTAATACTTATTATTTGAACGTTGGTACTACCTAAAAATCATATGGATTTGTTTATAATGGTGACAACTATATGTCATCATACAAATTTATTGAGTGATGTGTATATGCTTAACATGTTTTTAAGTGTATGGTTTGGCTCGGTCAATCATCGCTAAATAAACAAGCAAAAAAACATTTACATTCTCAAATACTAAAATTGCAAAATGATTGTTTTGCCAATTTTAATCACACATACAAAAAAGAGATCAGCGTGTTAAGTATATCTCCACATAAATGAGCATTTGTTGAATTATAAAGATAAACAATGTTCACAGCTGAAATGTATAAATGACAAAAACTAAAGACAGTTGTGTTTAAAGACATAAAGGTTGTTCAGTTTATTTGTGGTTTTAATATATAATTTTATAATGTATATCCATATATTTCGAAGAAAAAAGCGTACACATATACTGAGAATAGATCGAACATGCTTAAAATGAACGGTTGAAAAATGAAATAGTCAGATATACCTTGAGAGGCAAGTAAGTGTTGAGGAGGGTTGCCAGCGGACGGGGTTCGCCGAATAGCTGGGAACCGTTGGCGTCTTCGTGGGCGCACAGCCGGCACACCGCCGATGCGCTCAGCCCTTCCGCCATTTTTACTTAGCGACTGTCACTCTGACAGCTGCTACCTAACACACGAACGAACCGTCGCTTCGAATCGAGATCGCTACAAAATAATTATTTTTACGATATAATTTCTTACGATGACTTACTTCAACAAATATATTTAGAGTGAAAATATTGATTCATTTTTATGCTAATGATTGCCAAGCTTGAAAATGACAAAATGATTTATTCTATTGCAAAATATCCTGTTGAGCATGAAAAATACTTTCGAATTGATAAACTAGTTTCTCATTATATTATATAGAAAGTGAATATTATAAACAATTTGTTTAATATTAGAATAATTCCGAAATCCTTTCATTTCATTCAGGCATTTGAGATATTGAATTACTTTTTATTTGCAATAAAATAATATGTAGCATTTCTAACATACAATGCAAAACAAAAATAGCATACTACAAACGAATACATTAGAGAGAAAAGAATATAAATCGTTTTTGTATATTTTAAGCAAAATTTTAAATTTTTGAGAATTGTTAAATGCATATATCGAAGACGGTCACTTTTTTTCGGCTATTATATAAATCTAAAGTTGAAAAATATAAAAGAAGCTTCTTTTGATTTTTTTATATTATAAAAGTATTAGAAGTGAACTAAACTAAAAAATGTTTTTATATCGTTAATCGTAATAAGATCATATGAAATATTACAGAAATAAAAATATATTCCTTGATTTGAATATGGGTTGAAACGGTGCAAGTTGACCCCGATGTTGAGCGATCCCGTTTCAATTGCAAGTCGTCAGGTTGGCACCTCCGAACGGTCCTTTTTTGCGTCGCCTCGTCGCGTTCCGCCGGCTTTCGATCTCGCCCGTCGTCAATCCGCCCGCATCGTCATCATGAGGATCTACAAAGATATAATCTCAGGTGCGGAGAATCCCGCGAATCGCTCCAGCCTCGTCGGGCCCCGCCGGGCCCTGCGAGCATCCCGAAACGGGAGGAACGTCCCCGTCGTCCGTCATCCGTCATCCGTTGACGTTTCTCGGCGTTCGCCTGACTGATCTCTCTTTCGACTTTCAGGAGACGAGATGTTTTCCGACACCTACAAAATTAAACTAGTGAACGAAGTGATGTACGAGGTGACCGGCAATCTGGTCAAGAGGACCCAGGGCGACATCCAGATCGAGGGCTTTAACCCGTCGGCCGAGGAAACTGACGAAAACGGCAGCGATGCCTTCACCGAATCCGGCGTCGACATCGTTCTGAACCATAGACTGAGCGAATCTTACGCCTTCCCCGACAAGAAGTCATATACCCTCTATTTGAAAGATTACATGAAAAGGTGAGACTCGGAGATAAATCTTTTGTGAGGCAAAAGACTATCGTCTCCATCGAGAGGCAAACCGTTGTACGTTGATGTTAATTTATCAACAGACTGTAGTTACTTCGTATTTTTTGCATGGATCGTATAATTTTTAAAACCTAGACTATATTTTCTTTCAAAAGCTATTGCACTCTCTAATACTGAAAGAATAGTGCCGTTGCTGTCTTTCAGAGCAAAAAGGTGCTATATCGATTCGACCAGTACAATTTGTAAATTGCATTCCATTGCTGTTTTAGAACTTGCATCGGGGCGAACATTATATTGTGGTTGTTTTTAAAATTGATTGCATTTGTCAGAGTGGTGGTTTTTTTCTGATTGTTATTTTGTTGTTTTCAGATTGATTGAAAAGATATCGGAAAAATCTCCAGGAGAGGTCGATGTTTTTAAACAAAATATGAATAGCGCAATGAAAGACATCTTAGGAAGATTTAAGGACTTACAATTTTTCACCGGGGAGTCTATGGACTGCGACGCTATGGTGGCGATTATGGAATATCGCGAAATAGACGGAAAATCTGTGCCTATAATGATGTTTTTCAAACACGGTTTGGAAGAAGAAAAGTTTTAAAATCTGACCTATTTGACTGTTTACTCTTTTCGGAAGAATATTTGTTTATTTTTTTTGCCTTCTATCTTGTACCTTGCATTTGAAAATAAGTTAAATTAATTTAATTTATATATATACTTTTTTTTATATAAGATTTCAATTGCAAAAGAGACATGTAATTTTGCAATTTTTTTTATGTTTAATTTATTTCGATGTCTGTGTAATTTTAAACGCCGCTCGTATCTCTGCGGAAGCTCATGGCTATGATACTCGTTTCATTATAGAAGGAAACCGTACCGTTGATATGTTGCAGATTTCTTTTCTTTTTGTAATCTTCATTTTTTTACTGTGCGAATAAAGATCAGCAAATATCTGATGGGATTGATTTTTAAGATGATTCCTTTTTATTGACCACCTTGTATTTCTCGCAAGAGGAAACCCCCTGAGGCGACTCCTACGTGTCTGCATGTGAATTTAACAAATTAACTTTAAAGTGGAACAATCTAAGGCACATTGGAACGCAAGAGACATGTTTTAATACAGAAGAGGAAAATGTTGTCAGTTAATTATTGCATCTTAAGTCATTCCTGTCGGGTTACTCGTAGCATTGTTTTGCCAGATGCTATTAAATGCATTTTTAAAGCCAATGAACCATATGGGCCAAATATGCATGGGCGCGTCCACTGGTGCATGAAATATAGATGTAACCTGGCAGAAATGTGTTAAGCTGTGCAAGAGTGCTGAAATATTGCTTAATGCTGTATTGTGAAATGTTTGCTATGCAATCTAATAATTTACATTTTAAATACTTATCTAATCATTAACATACTGTTGTTTTATTTCAAACTAATGTTTTTATTTGTGATAATTACTAGATGTTTGTCTAAATGAAAGTTTGGGTTTTAAATTCTATATCTTTTGATCTTCAAATTTTATGCAGTGGTTCTAAAATGTGTAAAAACTGCTATTAAAATCGTCACAGCTTTTTTAATGCAGCATAGTCAATTAGATTTTCTTTATTATCAAACAATTCTGCTTCAATATTCTATTTAGGGCTTACAATTTACTGTCAAATTGTAATTGCCGGTAAACGGCAAAAAAATCCCTCCCATTACTGGTTTACCAATTAATGAAAAAGTCGTAAAATAGAGGAATATAAATTAAAACTCAATTTAAATGTTAACACATTGGCGCCGGGGGACGCGGAATCTGTGTGATCGATAATCTTTGTATTGGAGCGGGGGACGCGTAATCCGCGTGATCAATAAACTTTGTATTGGAGCGGGGGACGCGGAATCCTTTAGTTTCTTTAATTATCAATATACTATAATCTAAATATTATGATTCTATTAACGTAATTTTTATCAAAACCGGTTCATTTGTTTCAAAGTTATGTTAAATTTACCAAATCCACTATTTTTTCCTACTGTTGATTCCGTTTTTTTGGCGTTTTTTGCGATAATTTGACCCCGGCGGCAATGTTTTAATATGTATGCGTAGTAAAAAAAGATATGTTCTGCTAGAATGAAATCATGTAAAGGGAGACTAATGAATGTGGAAAAGAGGGGATAGTTTTTTAGAAGTATGAATTAAATACATATCACCATCGAAAATTTATTGAAACGGATTATATTATCATGAGGATTTTTCTTTATTTTTTTGGTTGAACATCACTAACGTTTTTGATTATATTTCCGGCATGTTTTGCTGGCCGTATCAAGAAATCAGTAATTCATGTTTATCTTTCTAGAGATTATTGTAAATTCCTTAATACCTAGCAAAATGCATTGCTTAATTTTTGGTTTAAATTACAAATCTGGATCGTTATTTAGGAAATGCATTTCTATTTTTTTGCCATTTGCAATCTGTCTTATTTTTTTTGCAGGATTCGTTGAAGTTGGACCAGTACTTTTAGAATCGCTATTGATATCATGAGGAACTGTTTTAGTCATAGCAATAAATTCTCGTTCTGACAATTCACCAATCCCTCATAACGTATTGAATGTCTGTGATTCCGGTAATATTTTTAATATTTAAAATGGACATCCTACCCGTTATTGCAAATTAATCATTATTTTTTAAATACCTATAGATACGGTTTATGGCTACATTGTGTGTAAGAAAATACAAAATAAAATTTAGCGCCAAAATGAAAATCATCATCATCATCATAGTGCAGCCACTGACAGTCCACTACAGAACTATGGGCCTCTTCAATATCCATTCATAGGAAGGGGTTACATCCATTTCGTCTGTATCATACATTCACCTCCTCATTCGCTCGATATTGAAGGTAGCATTACCACCGAGTTTTATTTTGAACGCTCACCCAACGGGTATCCTGAGTGAACGTATTGACGGACACTTTCGTGAACGTCTCGATAAGGAGTTTGGGGGGTTTGTAAAGACTGAGTAGTTTTCATAGGGAGATGGTGGGAAAACTACTCTAGACGACCTTTTTGACTCTACTGGAAAGGGCTTTCTGGAGTACAAGGAGTCCAGTCCCCCCTTTCCTCGCTAGGGCGTTGCCGGGGTAGGGTGAAGACATACGTGACGCTTAAGTGCATCTCGGATTGGACACCAACTGAGGGTGTCTCCCCGTCACCGTACAACTTACCCGAGCGAATTCGAGACTGAGTGGTTTCGCCATTTTTTCAAATGAAAATAAACCCCAATAATTCATCCTTTATTTGTTAAAGAAACTTTTTTTGAGTATAATAAATATGCTGTCCTGAAACAAATCACATTAACACTTTAATAATTTAGATTTGACCTGAGTTTTGTATATATTCGTCTCGTAGATGACGTTTATTCTGATTTAATACTAGTTGATTGGTAAGTTATTTTTTAAAATGCAATGTTCAAATATTGGCCTCGATTTTGCAATTAAAAATATATACACAGGATACTTAACGAGTCATACTGCTCAAGTGTATCTAAAGCTGTTAAATGTATAGTTTCTATTTAAATAATGGCAACTATTAAGTGAATAATATGCGTTTTCTCAAGAATGAGGTTAGGCCACTTTCAAAATTAACAACCGGATTCGTTATAAAATTTGAAGGAGCCTAAGTCCATTCAACATAATTAAAGATGTTTAAAGTTGAAAAAAATGATACTCAATTTATTTTACATATCTTTACAACACTTCAAAAACATAACTACGCAATTCAAAACATTTTTTAATGCAAATTAAAATCTTTTTTAAATATTTTTCTAAAAGACCATTCATTAAGGGGTTTTACTTTTCCATTTTTAGAATTGCTAAAACTCCAATATCTTTACAAATTTTTTTGATGTCTTCGCTTCACAGTTTTGCGCCCGATAGCGTCGTAAAGCAATACGTTTTGTTTATTAAAATCTCCCAAATAACAAAACTTCTCAAAAATATTTTGTTCTTATTTGTAATTTTTTATGCAATGGCAATCTTTGTTTTGGGAAATTTTTGAAGGAACAAATTTCCAGTTTGAGTACAATATCTTTTTCCTAAATTTCATTTAATCTTTCACACTTTTTGATGTACGTTTCATCAATTTTTTTTCCCTGGAGACGAATATTGTTCTGTAATTCTCTTTCTTTTTTGATTTTCTTTGAAATCATTAGTTAATAATTCTTCTTCACTATCTGAACTAAATGGTCTTGTCGTTTTGTTCTTCCCCGTGAGTGAAATAATTTCTAAAATTTAATATTGAATTTTAAGTTTTATGTTTAATTTGTTTAACTGCATTAATTAAACATACTGATTATTCAACTAATAATGTTGTTTATATCTTTTTTCGGTTTATCCACTTTGTTTTTATATATTTTTTCCTGTAGCTGTTAATAATGGGACAATTTTTTTTCATCCCTGTCTTTTTGTTCAGAAATATTTTCAACCCTTGAAAATTCATGCTCAACTAGGTTTTTGTATTTTTGTTATATTAAATATTCTATGAACATCAAACTCATTTATTATATCAGGATCATAAAGATAATTAATTACATCGGAATTTATTTGAATTATTAGCGTTTCTTTACGTTTGATGGCTAAAAAATAATTGTATTTAAACTTCATCAAGCATAGATTTCAATGTTATGTTGACTATGTAGAAATGTAAGTCTTTATGACATAGAGCTTCTACGGCGACTTTTAATAATTGTAATGCTGATATTTTGTCAGAGATTTTATCTAATTATATAAAGTGAGCTTTTTTCCAAATTCGTTTTTTTTAATATATTCTTGAAGATTAGCAATATTTAAAAGGAGATCTTTTATAAACATACTTATTGTTGATCTTATTTTACATATTAACAAATTTAATTAAACCATGGCACATGTTACCGGGGGCTGTTGACATTGGGACTACTTCCAAACCTTCATAATATTCATCTTATCATTAGAAATTACTAAGTAAATCACTAATATCTTTTTCAACATGAAGTAGGGTCCTTCTTGTTTTTTTTTTTAAATATGTATAAAATATAATTGATAGTTTTGTGTCGTCGATTCCTATAGGATTATGTATCAACTCGAATGAGTCGAGAGAAAATAGGTAAATTTTAAAGTATTTACATTTCAAGATTTGAGATTTCTGTCTGATTATTCTTAGACAGAATTCTTATTTAATTATTATCATGGAATATTGTGCGATGGATATATGCTGACAGCATTTCTAAAATGTTTGCTTGCATTTAGGTCTCTATTTGAAGCTTTAATTGAAGCAATTTGATTACCCATCATGCATATTGTGGAACATTGCTCCATATTTGAAGCGATTTGGTGTCAACTTACTTATAAGACATATATTTAATATTAGGAAATATTGATGTATACTCATTTTTTTTTTTTAGAATTTGAGTTGTAATGGAGCAACGTATATTGTGTAGTTGAAATGGACAAGTTATATTCGTCAAATGTCAGGTCTTTAAATTTAGTTGTATTGAAATTTAATTTGCACAATAATTTTTTTGCCTGGAAGTAAAGATTAACTAGCGGGGTACTGTTTTGTTCGTATGAAATGAAGATCAAACATTGATCTAGAGCAGGGGTTTATCGAGGTGAATGGGGTCATTTTGAATATTTAAAATTTCTTCTTCAATTTTCGGTGTGTCTTGAAGAATTTCTGCTTTGCAATTATCAAATTTAGTAATGTGAAAGGGTTTAAAAATAAACGATTATGGAAAACTTCTGGAATCTATTTTCAAAATGCTCTAAGTGTCTTCAGATGAGTAGTAAATAATATTACGTCAAAAACATTTTCAACAATCACTTTTTCCATCTTTGGAAAATGTGTAAAAGTTTTTTTTTTTAATTTATTTATCCAAAACTGTATTTTAGCTTTGAAGTTTCCTATAGAACTAATCATTTCTGCTATATCTTTATTTTTCCCCGATATCCAAAATTTAAATTGTTTAATTTTCCAATTTAACAAATATCAATTTATACAAACTGCTTCGAGTTTTGGTGAGTCCAATTATGGTTATCAAATTGTTCGAATGTTTGACCTTTTAACCCTTTTGTCAATAAGATGGTGTGGCTAGACCATTAGGATTTTGCAATGAGTTTTTTCAACAGTAGTTATGTATAGATCTTACCGAATCTCCCTGAGTTTGTCCATTTAAGGGTTTTATAGAAAAGAAAAAAAATCGAGATCCTTGTGTTTCGAGAAAAAATGGATGTTTATATTTTTGTACCTAGAGCCAATAAAATAGGTAGGTCCTAGATATTTTTTTTAAAGGATTTATACAGAATATTACACGACTTGCACTTCTTTTATAGTCGGCTTAATGCTCCCCTTCTCTCGTAGTGATCTTTCTGGAAGGTAATTCCATTGCCCGGTTGTTATGGAAATTAAGATACGGACGTTGCTCCTATCGCTATCTGGAATGTTATTGTGTTATACTTTCAGAAAGTTCGATCATTCACATTTTTTTGAAGTCGTTATTTCGATCATTAAGATGTGTCTAACGTCGAACGCAATCTTGATCATGGGACCGTTTTGTTATATTTATGTAAAAATATTTTTTTAAAAATTCACGATGGAACAAATTTTGCTTTAAGATCGACCAGATTTAGAGCAATTTATGTTATGTACGCTGTTCGTCATGATGGATTAAAAAAAAATCGAGTGTGGTTTCAGTTCTTTTTATTGTATAATTCATAATTAACAATGCTCTTATAAAACATGAAATATTTATATCATAAAAGTGGAATATTTTATATAATTATTAGGTGATAATTGTCGATAGAACTTTATCGCAGTTAAAAAGTTTCATTTTAAATATTGTCCTGCATGTGTCGGAGTTCGAAAGAAAACTCGAGGAGTATTGACGATTTTCGCGCGCTTTATTATAATTTTTTGACTTTGTTTTTTGAAATCGATGAAAAATGTATTTATGCATAATATGAAATATTAATTTTCGGAACGAAACGTTTGATGTTTTTTCGGTCGATAGACGCGATCGAAAGTGACAATCTTTCATTTGAACAGATTCGTATCGTTTTCCAATGCGCTTGTCGATCGGTTCCTCAGATTCGGGGAAGAGCGCGGGACGAAAGTTTCCTTCGGCGGGGAGAGATTGAAAAATAAAACGAAATCATATCTATATTTGTATATTTTTATTCATTAAAATATATTTTCATTAATAAAACACATGTCTGCCCTACAATGTCGGCATCGATTTCTTCAAATTTAGTCGAACGGAAACACTCGACGCATTCTCTGTCGGCGTCCCGCTTCGGGAACGTTTTCGAAAATGTCACGTTTCGTTTTATTTTTAAATATTCATTACGGTTTATCGAAATAATCTATGTTTATTGTTAAAAAGTCTTTTTAAATATACACCGAGCGACTATAAAATGGTATGTACATATTCGGAAAGGCGTCCGTCGAAGGCGCGATCCGGAAGCGGCGTATTTACAGGGAGGCCCCTCGGGGGGGCGAGGCGCCCTTCGACGGACGATCGTAGACATTGGTTAGGATGCATGAGAGATATAAATACAGAGATTATTTTACAGGAATACGCAGAGGATCGGTTTCGTCTCTCGTACAAAAATATACATCTCCGAGACGGAGGGGCGCCCGCGAGTATTTACAGGGGGTCGGGGGCGCTCAGCAGCTGAAGGTGTTGTGGGCGCGCGGGTCCGCGATGACCGAGTACTCGGGCTCCGGGGGGTGGACGCAGCGGCCGTCGCAGTACTTGCGGAAGGAGTCCTCCCTGTCGGCGGGGCGGCGGCCGAGCGACCGCAGCGAGTCGTCGGCGCGGGGCCGGGGGTGGCGGCGCGCGTCCCCGTCGAGGCGGGCGAAGCCGTCGGCCGGCAGCGTGCCGGCGGCCCCCCTCTGCGCCCTCCCCGGCGCCGGCGGGGGGCCCCCGCCGGGCAGGAAGAAGACGCTCGGGGAGGCGTAGAGCTCTAGCTACAGCTCCGTGACGGGCACGGGGCGCGGGCCCGGGCCGAGCGGGGGGCGCGAGGCGGGCGCGAGGAAGGCGGGCGGCTGCCGGACGCACTCCTCGTCGGAGAAGGTCTTGCGGTACTCGTGCTCCTTCCGCGAGATGGCGCGCTTGTTCCAGCGGTAGTCCTTGAGCGCCTCGCGCACGCGCCGCCGGTAGTGGAAGAGCAGCAGGAAGAGCGTCGTGAGCAGCGCGACGGTGGCCACGACGGAGACGCCGACGACGAGCTGCTGGCGCGCGTCGTGCAGCGCGCAGCCGAGCTCGTCGGGGCGCAGCGCGCGCAGCGGCCGGTCGCGCAGGCGCTCGGGGCTCGCGCACTGCACGGAGCTGAAGTTGCGGCGCGCGAGGCGCTCGCGCAGCCACAGCAGGCGGCAGCCGCAGTCGAGCGGGTTGTCGGCCAGCTCGAGCGTCTCGAGCTCGTGCCACGCGCACAGCGACTCGGTGAGCGTGACGAGCGCGTTCTCGCGCAGCGCCAGGTGGCGCAGGTTCGGCAGGCCGACGAGCGCGCCCTCCTCGATCGTGGCCAGGCGGCGGTTGCTCGCGAGCACGAGCGTCAGCAGGTTGAGGTTCTCGTCGAAGGCGGCGCGCTCGACGCGCTCGAGGCGGCTCGCGCCCGTCACGTCCAGCTTGCGCAGGTTGACGAGGCCGCGGAAGGCGTTCGCGCCGATCGCGGAGAAGTCGTTCTGGCCGAGCGCGAGGTCCTCGAGGCGCGAGAGCCCCTCGAGGCGCGACGTGGGCACCGTGCGCAGCCGGTTGCCGGAGAGGTCGAGCGCGCGCAGCCCCGAGAGGCCGCGGAAGGCGTCCTCGGCCACGTCGAGCAGCCCCGCGCCGCTCAGGTCGAGCACGATGAGGCGGCCGAGGCCGGCGAACGCGTCCGCGGGCAGCGAGGCGAACGCGTTCAGCCCCACGTGCAGCTCGGCGAGGCTGCCGAGCGGCGCGAACGACGGCGTCGGCACCGCGCTCAGCTGGTTGTCGTCCAGGTAGAGCACGCGCAGCGACGCGAGCCCGCCGAAGGCGCCCGGGTCCACGTGCGAGATGCGGTTCTGGCCCAGGTTGAGCTCCTCGAGCCGCGACAGCGCCGAGAACACGTCCCGCTCGAGCTCGCCGAGGAAGTTGCCGCGCAGGTTGAGCACCGTCAGCGACGCGAGCCCCTGGAACGTGTAGTTGGACACGTTCGACAGCTTGTTGTGGTCGAGGTGCAGCTCCTGCAGCCGCCGGTGGTTCTCGAAGGTGCGCCGCGGCACGGTCACGAGCCGGTTGTGCGACAGGTCCAGGAAGTAGAGGCTCGCGTAGAACTGGATCGAGCTGTCGATTATCTTGATGCGGTTGTTCCTGATGACGAGCCTCTCGATGGAGGGGTTGAGGGTGATCGGCAGCACGTCCAGCTTGCTCTCCTCGCAGCGCACGACGAGCGTCTCGTCGTCGCAGCCGCAGCCCGCCGGGCAGTTGGCGAGCGCCGCCGCCGACGACACCAGCGCGAGCAGCGCGAGGGACACCCCGGCTCCGACCTGCGAACGCAAACATTCCACACTTATATCTCTCCAGCGAGCGACTTCTATATCTAGTCGTTGAAAGTAAATCAAAATTTAAGGAGTCTCCCCGACACGAACGGAAACCTAAACTACCCTTTCAAAACATACAAATACATATGTTTCAGACAATTAAAAAAAACGATACTTGCGGGCTACGAGGGCGCGGTTCAACCGTACATTTGACTTGGGTAATTAAAAATATATTTCCAATTTTAAAAAATATCGCGTAGCAGAAGTGAGAAGTTTTAATTTAGAAAGTATTTCGATTGATTACTGAAAAATTAATTATGCAAGTTGAGAGTGAAAATATCCAACCGTGACTCTGAAGCAGGTCGGACAAAAAATCAAACCGTCGTGGCTAGCCATAATTAGGATATCTCATCGCAGCTTCTCATTTGTCGACAATTTGATATTATGCGAAGAAACAAAATACCCGCGGGAAAAATGAGCCAAATCGTATAATTACTCGTTAGCATGTCATAAATAAAATTTAGCAGTCGGTTATGATAATTTTTGCGCCAGTAATTCATAACAATAATCGAGTTTACGGTGACGCTAAAATTCACTAATCGGTTTATACTTTTGTAACGAGTAATTTCGACGGTAACGTATTCGTTTTTTCGGTGTTAAATTTGCAGAACGAGCCGTATCTAACTTTTAAGCGATCCAATTTGAAATTTAACTAATTTTCACCGCGACGAGTTAATGCCGGAACCTGAGGGAGGGTCGCGTAAACTTTTTATGAAGTCGTTCCGAACGGGATAATCCGGGCGCGGGACGGATTATCGCAGGACAGCCTCGTCACTGTGTATCTTCGATAAAAAATAATCGAGCACCCCGGGGACTGTTCGGGTTTCACATTTGATTTGACTCGATTAGACGTCTTCGCGAAACCGCGTCGAGTATAGTTGCAATGCAATTGCGATACTTACGTTTAAACTAAATTTGTTTCTATTCCTATTATTGATATGAATCTGAAACAAACAAAAAACAAGAGTTAGTTGCGATGGAATTAAATAAAAATATGCGATAGAAAGAGATTTCCGGGAAAACGTGGCGCTCGAACGATCCTGCGTTAAGTTAGATCGTTTTCCATTTGTGCCTCGCTTTCGTTCGGAGCCAGGAACAGAAATAAAACATTAGCCTTTACTATATAATCTGATATTACGGGTCGTCTTACACCCCTTAATTCCGCTCCGATCCGGACTGAAATTTTCGCCAGAGAAGCGGGAAGAAATCGGAAGTAGAACAAACAGAGTCGAAATACTTCGCAGAGCGTATAGTATGCGATGGAAAAAAAGTGAATAAAGTTTCTCGCACTTTATGTGCCATTTCGAAAGCCGTAAGAAACAGGATAAAGCAGTGATTAAACAGGAATGTATACAGTCATTTTCCTTTATTATTATTATCGGCTTCGAACGAACAAACTTTCAAAGGGAACGATCTTCTCTTGCGCGCCCGACTGATCGAACCGTAAAAGGGCATCAATTTAAATAATCACACTTTAAACTATGAAATCGCGTAAATATTTAGTTAGGAATCCAAGAAACTCACACAATAACAACGAGTTCTTGATGAATCATAACCGAAGGAGATATCATAAAAATTATAAGTATATATTTGGAAAAAAATACGTTTTTAGGTTGCAATCATTTTTAGTAATTACACATTTTTAAGCATTTCAAACAAATCCCAACACATTCGAATCTTGAGTAATTATAAAGGCTTACCTAAAAATGAAAATTTACACGCTATGGTACTGAATGTATGCCTCTTATGAGGATTGCCCGCGTTCGATGTTACGAATATGATACCATAAGATGAAAGTAATGGGCGCAATTGAGTGGTCTGCCTTAACCGAAATGGTCGAGATCATTGCCAAAATGTTGAGCTTTGGCTGGATGCGGATGTCGTAACATCGGAAATGGCATCAAAGATGAATCCAAAACAGAGCATTATGAATGTTGGCATTTTGGATCGGGATATCGGTTTCAAAGTTGTCATTCGGATCGATTAGCGAGCGAAATTCTTGCATAAATCGGTATACTTGCAACTATTAATAAAAGTAGGATATTTCAAGTCAAACAAACCGAAACAATGGAGTTAACTCGGGATATAAACTGTTCTGCCGAACAAAGGCGGTAAAAAAGCTCAAAATAAAGTTTTGAGGTGAAAAAAAAAGAATCCGGAGAGAGCTCGCACAGTAGAGAAATAAGAAAGCTCAACTTTGCCGAAGAAACTGGCGGATATTACGCGAGACAATGAGTAGGAAAATTTCACTCCGAACTCTTCACAAATCGTTTTTTTTCCTTTGAGAGACGCAGCACCGCTCAAATACTCGGAAAATGTCTAAAATTATTGGATTTCTTCGCAAGCCACTTTTTTGCGACCCAACGGAGAGTCTGTGCGAGACAGATCCGAAACGACTTTTTCTAACAACATCTAAACTAGCCACGAAACGCTATAATTTTCGCACACGAGCATAATCCGGATCCGTGTCTCTGTTTATAACAATAAAAAATGACAATTTAATAATGGATGTCGACACAGAGAGACGATTAAAGCCTCAAAGAAAAGAAGCGCAGTCCGATGCATCTCAAGTGCAGCGTAAAAAGGACACTGTCGACGTATTAATTTGCGACTGAGGGATATGAATATTTTAATAACGCTCTGCGAAGCTCTCTCGAGTGTCGTATACGAACAAAAGTGGAGCTTTTCACCTCGGAAAAGTCCGAGAACACAAAAGGAAACGACCACTATTGTAACGCCTAATCGAATTTCGGCGTAGGGGACTCGTTCTCAAATCGCGTAGCTTATAACCGCACTTGTTATACGAAATTATTTGTTTTCCCAAAATGTAAATATTCAATTTGTAAAACTTGCACCGCGATATTCATGTTAAATCTATATTAGGGATTTTGATTTTACGATAATTTTTATTTCTCAAGAAATGAGAATTCTGAGAATTTTTATAAACATTTTTTTAAAATATAAAACAGCAAAATATTGCATATAAACATTATTATCTTAGTATGTATGTAATTGAAATGAAACGATTAGAAATATGTTTAAAAATTAACCCTTTCGTTCAAAACTACAAACAACTTATTCAATAAAAATCGTTATCGTCGGATAAGCGACTTTATGAGAGAGCATAGATATTTTTATTATTGAATAAATTAAGGACGTATCTGTTGGTTCATTAACAAAGATGACGTTTTTGAAAGTATGATATTTGTCAATATTTTTTCATCAAAAAATCTCTCAAATAAAATGCGTTTTGGCAAAAATTCGTCTAAAAAAAGAAATCGTTTGTATTTGTATCAAAAATATTCGTGCAAATGTTATTTTATATAATAAAGATTTTCGAGAAATAATTCTCGAGAAGAAACAATAATGACATTTGATGTTAATTAAATAATTTCATTGGGCTTTAAGATCGAGTCGGCGAGGACGCGTCGAAGAATTATTATTTTTTTGTTTGTTTGGGGGATACACAAAAAAGTTTCATCCGGGAGGACAAATAAAAATGTTCGCGATAATAACCGCGAGAAAGGAAAAGAAAGTAGGAGCTCGTTAAAGAGCTCTCGGCGGTCGAAACGTTCTTTCCAAATAAATATTCATATTTGTCTGGCTTCTTGTGTAGCATTGCATTAATGCTGGTTGTTAAATATTGTAATTCCCGCCTTTGATACCGCACTCGGGAAAATATGAAATGAAAATGGGAGCAGGAACGAAGAGATTATTTAAATTAACCATAAATTACGAGCGAAAGCTGACGGATTATACAAAAAGCTCGCGTAAGCTTTTTAACAGCGATCGCCGCGTCGACGCTCTCTCGAACACTTCCCGTCGAATCCTCGTCGCGTCCTTACGGAATAGAAATCATCTCAGGAGCACCCGATCCTTCCGAATCATCAGTGCAGCGCAGGAAGGAAAGAGGCGCGATGCACATCGTCCGGACTGAAATTAATTTTATTATAGACTCAAAGCGAGGGTAAATATAATCTCAACTGTTGTTTTTATTACGACGTGTTTATGGATGGTAAAAAGTAACCCCTGGAAAGGATTTTTTTACTGAATAAAGATGTTAGCGTATTTTACAACCTGCGGAAGAGTCCACGAATAAATGTGTAATGGGGTTTTTATTATTGCGCAAGATTAAAATCTGTTTTTTATTTCGACGATCATTATTCGGATCCGAGGTATGATCGCTCGTAAACTTTTTAATGCCGTCTATGACGCAGAGTGGGCTGCTTTTCTGCGTCTTTTAAATTAAATATCAGAAAATCACCCCCCTCGTGTGTTCGAATTTTAAGCGATTCTAATTAAATCGAAGATATTATTCGATCCGGTATATAAATACGTTTTGAGGGTTGCGATGATAAAATTATTCAAAACGTATAAATCCCTCTTCTCGGGGAACGATAAGTTCGGGATTACGATGCGAAATAATAAAGGCCGATTAGCTTGTATTCAAAAATAAATTTATTCGATATAATTATACGGGATGATGTTAAAGGGAACACAAAAACTGTTAATACTCGATAAATTACATTTTCGTGTCGCCTTTATGCGACTCTTTATGTTCTTTTCGGCGGGGCGTTCGCCCGCCGTATAATAACAGTTCTGTGACGAAGCAAAAAATCTCAACAGGGAAAAATAAAATATTTTCGTTCTAGCTTCCTCGCAGGATGCGTGCAAAAAAGGAAGCCGTTGAGAGTTACAAATGATACGGCCCGCGTCTACTAATGTAGGCTTCTCCTTCTAATGTGTAAGAAGTAGTCTGTCGTTAGTCCCGAAACCCTTTGTTTGCCGAAACGACTGTGCCATAAAAAATATCCCGGGACTTTCGCAATCCCTCTTGAGTGATTGCTTCCTAGGTGCGATGCACCCTGTATCTTTTGAATCTCAACATTTAATCGATCCTTTGCTTAAAAACGGGCCATTTGCGGCAAAAACGAAAAATATACACACCGTATTCATTATTTAAAGCGCCGTTTTTGTAGCGATTCTGTTTCTGTGGGAACGCTTGGAAAATATAAATTTATCAAAGATAATTATTGAATACACAGGGATTCTGTTTTCTCGATCATTTTCACATGAAAATTTTTTGGTCATATCTAAAACCCTTTTATTTATTTTTTTCAAACAAAATGCATTTGGCGACCCACTCATATGCAATGTAATATTTTTAAAATGGAAGCGATTGTATTTGTAATTTTATTTTTTACAAAAAATTGATTTCCAAAATTTTTCGAGAAATCAGAAAATTTCTCGAGAAATCAAAATTCTCGACAAAATAAAAAAAAAAGTTCGTTCTCAGCTGCATCTCGAATGCTGTAATTCCTCACTGAACGTGATTGATTCCAGTCAATCTTCGATTTGCATAGAATTTCCATATCGAAACGACGTAAAGATGCAATCGGACTTCCGCAATTAATTTGAATTTCCCCCGCTATCGCGATGGACTTCCGGCCGTTTGCATATTCAACAGTTTGATAACGATATCTGTTTATCTCGACTGACTCGTGTCCCTGTGGACGCAATGTCTATTGTTTTCAATCGACAAATAATTACCGCTTGCCATAATCTAACATTGTCCGGATAATAGACTATAAAAAGGGGCGAATACAATCAGTAAATCGGATATATCTGATATTTATTAAAATAAGAGTGAAGCTCTCGGCTGTTATGAGATATTTGGAAAATTTCGGTTAATTATCGATACACAGTTCGGAAATTAGGTTCGACTGACGAAGCCCGCGGCTGAGCTTGCACATCTTGTGTGTTTATTGGATTCTTGTAAAAGCTTCCGTCGGGGATAATTACAAGAGAAATTGATCGATAGCGCGTCTCGACTCAAGTTACAAATCTAATCGGGAGCAACGTCACTTATATTAATAGTGAACTGGGGGCGTTCAATGCGTATAAAGTTTCGAGGGTGGAATAATCGCATGCCTATTAGAGAGAGCTTTCGTGTATTCAATTTCGTTAAAAACCTATTTATTTTGTTAGAATACACATCATAAATGGCGATCGAACGAGCCAAATCAAGGGATTCTGATTATTCGTAATATTATTTTTGTTTTTGAAAATTTCTCGAGAAATGAGAATTTTCGATTTTGCATATTTTTCGAGAAATTCTCAATAAACAATTCTCGAGAAGAAATACTAGTTAAATCTGATTCTCGGCACGAATCATTTTTAAGAACGCAATGTTACGCATTGATAGATCGTTCCGGACGAAAGATCTTTCGCTTACGGTACACCCAAAACGAGCATATGCATATTCATGCGGCAATAAGTTTTAATTAGTCGTTATGGCTAATATATTCGTTACTCGCTATTTTCCTAACTCATTTGTGAGCTTCAATTATTATGAAGGTGTGACTTGGTAACGCTCGACTGGAGTTTCGAATGCAGCCAAAACTTCACCGCTTTTATAAAATGTAACATCGTTAAATCTGCCTATGAACAGTATGCCTTAATTGAGAGCATTTATATAGCAGACAAATCATTTCAATTTTTTCGAGATGAGACTATTAAAAAAAAATGTTGATGCAATTTATTGCATTGATTTGCATCGTGGACAAAGTCAATGGTAAAGAATGTCGTTTTAAATATAAATGATCAACGATGCTTCTGAACGTCATCAAACTAACAAGTTTGGCCTAATATGATGTCATCCCGTTTTTAATGTGTCTTTTTATGCAAGTAAAACTTTTTATTTTTATCATCGTAAAATTTTGTTGGCTTTGATTCAAAATATTCTGATAGTTAATTTTTCACTTCGTTTGCATTATTAAAGTTTGTTTCTTGGAGTGTTGTATCATTAACTCTTTGCGGTCCTATGTCGAGTCTGGCTCGACATTTTGTTTCTACATTTTTTTCCCACTCAGATCTAAAATCATGTGATTTTATTTTGCGTATCATGTTTAGGATAGTATTTGGAAAGGAATATTGGTTTTTATGATCCTTCATAGTGTTTCGCCTACCTGCTAGAGATTCAAAGAAAAGGGGCTGTTGTCCGGATAAAATCCTAAAACACTGTTTTTGTTAATTTTTGAGGAATGATACCACAACAATCAACTTAGCTTGTATAAAAGTGTTTTAACATTTAAAGGATGTGACTTAAATACTATTTTAGTTATAAATGAGGGAGATCGTTTACTAAAATTAGCGTTAATAGGGTGGACGCATTTTATATGTTTAAGTAAATTGGGAAATAAACATGTTTAGATGCGGGCAACTAAATGAACAGGAAATAGGACTTAATTTTGATCTACGATATTCATTTTCAGGACTGTCGACGACTCTAACGAAGGATGTCATTTTTTTACAAATATGATGTTGGAACGTCGGGAGCAATATTTTGCCAATCGTTAAAAATATTTCGCTGTGGAAATTGATACCGGTCTACGTGACGCGACTGGGTTATGTCCGCGACGCGAAACTCAACAAAGTTCAAGGAAAAAAAAACCAATACTAGGAGGTTAAAATATTCAATTTGAACAAAACCTATAAATTCAAAGGAAGCATAGCAGCTTTGCCATATCTCCAAAATTGCTCATATTGTTTGTTTACATGCGAGAGAAACGCTTCGCTCCAGAAGGACGATCTGTCGTTTAATATAAAAAGAACAACTTTCACGAACGTAGTTTTAATTTTCCGGTCCTCCGTCGTATTTATGACGACTCTCGGCCGTTTCGAGTGTAATAAAACGCTCTTTTGTTGTTTAATTTGTTTCGATAATAGCAAATGTACACAATGTATACGAGCCGTATATCTGCGGCACATCGGAAGGGCAAATAAATTGTATTGTTTGTGCCCCGATGGCGAAAGCACATTCGGATGACTAGTGAGATGTTTATCTGGCTTTCGATCCAAATAAATTTCGGTCGGCCCGAAAGTAGCGTTCCCCGGACGAAATGGGGTCAAATCGTCGCATATGCGTTCAGCCCGAATTAGGTGAAATTTTTGAGGGATAAAATGTATTTTTCTAAATTAGAGAGTAAATTTGTGCGTTCGATGGACGCGCTCGAATCGACTTTGGGTATTCGAGGGTTAAAAATGACGCAGCAACGGCCCGAATGGACGTCCCTCGCAAATAATAAAGCATGCGTATTTGCGAGTATATTACGGGCATAAAACCGGCTTAATAGGCAAAGTAACAGGAAAACGTCGAATAAAAAGGACCACGGTGGATACCATCGTGGGATGCTTTCGATCGATTCGACGTCATTTTATCGAGATGTGTTTTGAAAAATGGCAAATGGCCTGTTGAATTTCATCATTGTACAATTACGAAACACCAACATATATGTTGGTCGAAATATTTATTGAAAATCGCATTTATTGATGATAGGATTTATTTGTTGTTGTTATGAAAATCACATTTAATAAGCTCGGTTAAAAATCTCATTTGATTCGGAATTTGAAAAACAATTATATTTTAACACGGAAGATGGAGATGAAATTTGAACAGCTCTCGTTAAAAGTAATTATTTTTTCGCGAATGTGGTTCTTTGAAGAAGAAAATGCAAGCAACCCCGATGAAATGAAACATCAGAGATGAATACAAAATTAATTAATCCGCTACAGAGTCCGCCAACAAGAGAAGAATCTCTCCGAATATTTTTGTATACCATATCGTTATTTGAATACGCATAAAAGAATCGAAGAAATGGCAGCGGCCGCAATGATCGAGGTGTTCGTGCGTTTGTTGGTTAAAAATTGATTTAGCACAGGGCCATAAAATGGCCCCTCGTTTCGGGCGGCCCGCGAAGAGAGCCCGGGGTGGGACGGGCTCCTTCGTTTATAGTCGAGGGCTGCTAAAAACGTCAAGAGCGGCCCTGAATATAAACGTTTTTTAAAACGAAATTGTGTAAAATATAATTGAGCGGTTTGTTAAGAGCGGGCGCGAGTCTCCATTTCGGGTATTATTTATTGTGGAAGTACGCGTATGGGCATTGTTAGGGCGCGGTAAATGTCGGCCTTAACGCCACTACGGGGGCTTGTTTTGATACCGCGGCCCTGTTAAAAACGAAAACGCATTACGTGCCTAACGATTTATTTACATTATTACTTTTAACGCTTATAAGGTGAAGTACATTTTCAGCGTGTTTATCGTTCGCGTGCCGCACCCCCACCGATACGATCCACCCTTCGCAGACTTTTTTCTTGGGATTTCTGAAAGCTTCGCAGTGAAGTTTGACCGACGATCGCTCGGTATTAAAAATTATTTCGACCCGCAGCGGCGGATTTAAAATACAGATCAACCCCTTTATGAATGGGCGTAAAAGAAAAGAGTGGAAATGAGGTTTTATCAAATTGCACGTGTCCGGAGAGACCGCAGCATTCCTTCGGACTTCGAAAAATATATGCGTACCTCCCGCAAGAGTTTAGCTGAAAGTTTAATATCTGACGTCCCGGTTCTCCCCGTATCGATTTGTTTCTTCAGTCGCAAGGATGAGGGGTGCTACGTAAAAAGGGGCGACATTATCCCGACGGTTCCGCTCCGCGGAGATCTCTACTCTTCTCGGGCATAAATATTTATTTTGTTCCGAATATGTGTGCTCTACAATTTGAAATATTCATCGTCGTTTTATTTATTATATAGCTTTTATCGCAATAACTATTCGAGATGCTGTGCGCGTTACATATTTAGAGGGATCGTCCTTTGTACTTTGAGAGTCCGCGTTGGTCGCTTAAAAACTGTTTTAAAATATGGTTTCTTCTCTTCGTTCTTTCGTTGCTGAGACGCGAGATGTCTTTGAATTTAAATTCTTTCCGGTTTTAACACATAGACAATGACTATATTCGATCGTTAATTGAATTTTACAGTGATAAATAATTGACATTAGGGATTCTGATTTCCGATGATTTTCATTTCCCGAGAAGAGAAATTTCTCGATTTCATTTCTCAAATTCAAATTTCATTTCAAAAGTTCAGGACGTATCTTTGGTTTCTTAAACAAACTATTTGTGAACATTTTTTTTAATAAAAATTCATTTTTGAAAATTTCTCGACAAATCAGAAATTTTCTCGAGAAATGAGAATTTTTGATTTTGCAATTTTATTTGTTATTCTTGATTATTAAAAGCGATCAAAAAATATTAATAATTTATGAATTCAAAATAGCCTCAACGATTTCCGTGGCCCAAATCGAGACCTAAGCAGGTCCTCATGGTTCCATAGCCACTAACTGCTCCAAATTACATATGCTTTTCTCATTTAACCGAGTGACGTTGCTTACGTTATTGGATGGTAAAAATAATCTCAACCGAAAGATAACATTCGTGAAAGTTCTTTTGAGTTATACCACCTTATGCTTGTCCATGCTCTTATAATTTTTTTCACGTTTTGAAACTTTATATCTCATATGCGACCGGTTGACACTTTCACAAAAATGCACGATATTTCTGCGCTCTGCTTAAATCGGGTCAGCTTTCAAACCACTTTTGGGAATGTTGCTCTTCATCACCGATCGGTTGTTGATCAAAAACTGATTTATCGTAAAAAAAAACGATTATATAGAGATGTCAAAACAAATGCACATTAGAAAGATGAATAGATAGGGAGAAAATAGCTATAAACGCTATTCTGCCCTTTCGCGAACCCTTCGACTTAGAACGCAACGTGTCGAATCCCTATAAATAAAATAAAAAAACACCCTAAAAGCCTTCAGGCTCCGATTGCTGATGCGTTGCGGCTTTATAGATTTTTTCAGTTTCGCCAAGCGACAAACAGCGAACGGGATAACTGCTCGACTGACCGGCTTAGAGAATGCGCATTTCATGAGAGATTTTCTATTCAACGCCTTAGTAAATAATAAAAATCTATTGAAATTATATACGGGCGTCCGAGGAAATTCTAGCGGAATAATGCGGTCAAGACTTCACGAAGATATCAGATAGCGAGTCGACCGAATGGATCGAGCAAAAGCAAAAGCAAATGCAACAAGCTGCAGTACTTATGTACGAAAGACTCCTGTCGCGCCGATTAAAGGAATGTGCATCGAAATTTTCGACGAAGGACAGATTGTTTGAAAGCGACATTGTCTGTAAAGCGATGCCGCTATAGAGGATTTTTCGTTTGGGCTAAAATTGCAGTTTGGAGGGCGTGCGAGTTTTTAGCGTGTCCGAGTTGAAATATGTATACACATGCGAGACAAAACGAATGCAAATTGTGGAATGCAAATGCGCGATGCAATTTTGTTGCACAAACGAGCGACAAACAAAAACGCAACGGGCTGGGGATTACACTTTTCACACCACTTTGAAAACATGAAAGATTAAAAAACGGCTTAAATCGCGTTTCTAAACGACAAAAACTACATACGGGTTCTGCCCGATGAATTCTGTAGGAATATTTGTTTTTTTTTTAACTTGATTTGCGTTAAAATGATAATAATAAAATATATAAGTTTCAGCCGGTTCTTTGTCGTGCTCGAAATAGGTCGTATAATTTTTATACTCGCCCATTATAATTCGACAATTTTCGATAGCTGTTATAATCTCCTCGAAGGCCTTTTAATGGGGACGGAGTTTGGCGTAAGCCGGAGTGGGTTAAGAGGAATATCAGGCGAAGGGTACGAACACCGATGTAATATTTTAATTCCGAGTTACGCGTAGGATAATGGCGGAACCGACCTAGTGCTTTGTACATGTAATAATCCCTCGTTAACCGCGATTCCCGTGAACGCGCGAAGATATACATTAAACAAAAATGGATGTCATGCAATAACAAACGTCATAATAATGGCTATTGAACAAATAGACATAAAAATAGTCCGCAATAATGATGATGAAATAAAAACCATTAAACCAAACAGCAATATAAAACTTTTATTATGATTATTTGCATGAATGAATAGGAAAATTAGCAAAGGGAGTTGAAAGGTGCAAATGTTTCATCTTTGCAGTATTTGGACAAATTTTAACCCCTTAAGTGGATATGACGTATATATCCGTCAAGATCAAAGTTCATGCAAAGTGGGTATGACGGATATATCCGCATTGTGAATATATATGAATATGTTCGATTGCAGTGTTGTGTACGTTAAATGTAAGAATTATTCATCTCGGGAACTGACTTGTTCGAATTTGATTTTCGCATACTGGGTATGACGTACGATAATATATCGTCGATCGTACGAAATAAAAAATGTCACCATATCATGCAGCCCCAATAAAAGTTGTGCAGATCTTTTCTTATTTCTCGTTCATCACGGAAGAGCGACGATGTGTCGGGTAATCCGTTAATTTATCACCTAACTATAATGCAAAAGTGAATCTGGCTCCAGTATCCGGGGAAAAATTTCCATTATTACGCAAGAACGGACAAAGTCGCCGCGGCATCGGGTAGTTTGGGAGATTACTGCCGACGTGGCGTTCATCCCTTAAATAATAATGCAGGCTTTGCTTCCCTCACCCTCCCTCGGATTATTATTGCTTATCGGGGCACGTGGCTAATTCGATATATACACCACGCCCGACAAACATGTCCATTTAGATCTGTCGCTGATACATCCAGTTTGCATACTATACGTGTTGAGACGAAATCTACAATATGTCGAAAAATAAAGTGCATAAATTTCGGTTCGAATCCGAACTGAGAAATCGTGAAAAAATTCAACGAATGCAATTGAGCAGTGCGGCGACCCCGACGTCCGGGATGATCGATGGGACGTCTGTCAAAAAATGCATTCAGCCTTTATTTATCCAGCCGTTCATAATCGCGATATCGCACTGACGTTCGTCATGCACATCGCAAATTCGACTATCAACGTCCGCATGTCATTTATCAACCAACGGAGGAGGACGCTGCAATACACGCAAGATCCAGGAATAAATGTTTTAAACGACACAATGAAATTAATATCATAGAACTTCCGAAAATAGTGTTTCTTCCCGAGAATTATTTCTCGAGAAATTTGATTAAATGAAATCGAGAATTCTTGGCATAAAAAAAGAAGTCTTGAAGGTAATTAATGATAGCCGACGCGTATTACGGATAATAATTTTACTTTTGATGTCAAATTAAGAAAATCTGAAGATAAATGAATGAGAAATTTCCTAAAATGCGTACAGTTGATGTATAAATACAAATCCCAGGCAATCTCACACTGAAATGTAATTATGGAAATATATTTGAAAAGTCCAGGAAGCGTCTAAATACGGAGGGGCATATATAAAAAGAGCGATCGGCAATCGCGTCGATCAGACAAAGTGAGCTGTGAAAGAGCCCAAAAGGGTTTGGGCGTAATTGAACCCGTATTACTTAGAGTGTGACATTCGTCCCCGTTTTAGACCGTCGGCCAGTTCTTCCGGCATTATGGACACCGTCAAATTATCGACCGGGGACAGATGAGGTCGCTAATATTTATCACTACTCACTAAAATAGAAAGAATCCTCCAAAATTGGAAAAAATACCCCCGGGGACAAAAGGTCATGCGAATGGATTTTACATTTATATTTAAAATGCCGCGCAGTCGAATTTAATGTGTATTCTTTCGATAATAATTGATACAAATATTTAAGTCGGAATAATTTATATAAATTCATGTATAGGGGTCTGATGCGAGCGGGGGAGTGGGAGTGTTATTTTAGCATTACGTACTTCATTAGACCCGGGGGACTCCGGGGTGCTCCGTTTGACAGACGAGGACCCGCCGGCATGCGCCTGTTAAATTATCAAATGTTCCCCTGGGAAGAGTCGAAATAATAGGGCTTAGGTGGGAGATCGATACTTATCTCGGTCGAGACGAAAGAAACCCAAACTACCGACACCTTGAAACGCTCGAAACTTATCATTTCGATCTGTTGTTGCTTTTCGATCTCGAGAGACAATTTCCGCAGTAAGTTTTTCTTCTTTATTTTCGTAATGAAACGATAAGAAGGACTTTGACAAAGGTCTCGGTCAGAGCCCGAACGTTCTCGGGCAGTGACACTTTTGACGAGGGATTATTTCCAAACAATCTGATACGAGAAAAAGAATTGCGCAATCAATGACAATCAATAGACTCGAAATATCCCCCGGATAACATCTGATTCTATTCGACAAAAATGGGTGGGATTTAAACAAATAATTAACGAACGTTCACAGCGTGTTTTATGAGCATTCAAACTTAGTTTTTTCAAAGAAACTATTCCCCTGCATTCAAATGATTGCGACGTATATCGCCGAGGGGATGTTTGAAAATAAACAGATGTACAATAAATTGTCTCATATCTTATTATAGAGCCCATGAAAAAATACAATTTTCCTATATATCTAATTATGATGTCAATTGATTTATTCAATAAAATGTCAAAAAATGCATTTAAAAATCATTGGAGAGGTTTGGATAAATGGAAAATGGATGACACACAAATTAAGCGACGAGAACAAAGCGGCGCGGGTGTGAATATGTAACATTTTGCCCCGACATGAAGCAATTACACTTTTTTTGTATCATACGGTAGCTAGAAACAAGAACAATGATAAACGATGCAAAATGGCTATTGAAGAAACAAGGAGCAAAAATAATCCCAAAGCGCATCCTTACTTTAATAACAGTTATATTGTCTATTTAGTGCCTGTTCATATGAGGCAATCCTCATAGGGGACTTTCTTAGGAATAGCAGATTTTTATGTGGTGACATTCAACTAACTTTATTTGAAAAATATTTTTTTGAGCTTAATTTGATATCAACTTTTATAATAAAGTACAGGAACTAACCCATTTTATCAATACTTTTATTGAAATAAGTTTACTATTATTTTTACAAAATGATCGTATGGTTGAAAACACTTTCAAAAAATAAATAGGCAATATTTATTTATTTTCATATGTTAGAGTAGCTTTACAGTTAAACGCAAATATGTTTGCCCCAAGGAATTGATACAGCACATAAATCAGATTGAATGTCTTTCATTTGTACAGTCATTTTCCCTCATTGCAGAGGGTCACGATCTCCATGAAAGGAGATTCTCGCAAGATATAATATACATTGGATGTGTATAGAATACTGAGATAGGTTAATTCAGCATTATGTGAAATTAGAATTATAAGTGAAGATAAATCTATTTCAAGACGGTATAGAAACCATTCAATTTTTTTTTTGGTATAATTCCATATGCAGGTTTAATTAAAGGCTATCGATTTTTCTTATTAATTAGTAGCTTCGTACGACATAAGGAGATGATCCCATTCATTTGGAGATATTTAGATAGAAACGATGTCTGCGGTTTCGGTATTGAACGTGCTCAAAGTCCAGCCGGTGCGGTACACCGCTAATTAAGAAACCACCGCAATAAAAAAGTTAACAGAGGGCAATTGTTGCTTTCAATTGCGGTCATTTTGCGAGGGTGCACATCCCCATCTTCACCACCCATATTGGAAAACTTCATACGAACGAACGACGACTATGCAAGCTACAGCCTTAATAAAAAGTGTTGCGCATTCAAAATCTTTCTAAAAATCCTTTTCATACTTCTAATCATCTCGTAAAGACAATCTACAAAGATGAAAATACGCTATGGACTAGTGTTTCTTCTCGAGAAATGAAATAAAATCAAAAATTCTCATTTCTCGAGAAATGTTTCTAATTTCTAGAGAAATTTTGTTGTGTAAAATAAAATTGGCACAAATTTTTGATATAAATAAGACCAATTAACCAAACCAAAAATTCTATTTTAGATGGCATGTATTTTATGTTATTTTAAAAACAATATGATGCAATGTAATTAAATTTGAAAATTTCTAGTTGTCATATTTTAATTACACACTGAGATAATAATATTTACTGTTTTACATACACATTTTGTTGTTTAGCAAAATTTCTCAAGAATTCTCGATAAATTTGAGAAATAAATTTGGAAATTCTCATTTCTCGAGGAAATGAAAATCATCGAGAATCCCTAGGTATTCTGAGAAGGACAATAAATTTTAAATCATTTTTTGAAAGCATGTTAATATGATAGTAGACTTAGGCTAGGGGAGGTCTCAGAATAGCATGTAGAGTGCTTACGCTGCATTATGATTTAGCGCTGCATGGTGGCTGTTGGCGTCGCTTAAATGTTTCTTTTTAAACGACAAAGTATATAAATGCATTCGAAATGAAATTAACACTGTGATTTCCGCGATTGCAAAGTCTTTCTGCGGCATAAATCGAGTAATTTCCCTGATCTCCCGGATTACATCCAATAAAGCACACATGAGGTAAAATTTTTGAGATCACTCAAAAACTTTCCAACCAAGAAGGTTTGAAATAATTTTATAAATGTATATTGACATTTTTAAAAAGTATTGAAAACTTTGGATGCTCAATACTTTTGACTGTGGGATTTTATGTAAATACCTTTTTGCGTATTGTTTATTGAATTTGTTTGCCTTTGAATAATTAGATTTGATGCTGTTGAATCAAGGGACCGAGGATCGGCACTTGAGTATGCTCACAGTTGTACGATTCAAAAAATATTTTCATACGATGCCTCTTGAATAATGTTATTCCAGGGGCATTTTTTTAGAACGGGGTGCCATTAGCGAATTGCATCCAAGTTTCAGTATGTAAATTTATAAAATTTTAGCTCAACAAAGGATCTATTCATATGGAAGCTAAAAAGATAAATTTTCCCTGAAATAGTGCACACGTTGAAATTGATAAAAAAAATGTATTCGGTGTTTTAGTAGAATAAAGGCCTATTCTATGTATGTTCTTTTGGGGAATGTAAACATTTGTAATGAATTGCAAAGAGTATCCCGGACGGATGAATGGTGTTTTCTTTGGGCCCCATAGAGCTGCATGTTAATGTATTCGAAGTAATTGTGAGCGGATGCGGAAGCGGAGGCTCTCGATTGACCGTCTGGCGCGGCCATCATCAAATGGAGCTTTATGAGCTTTTTTTCAGAAATCCCACCCCCTCCGTTCGCAAAAAAGAATTCAAACCTCCATAAAAGCGATGAAAAGTCCAATTATCCGTTTGTATAATTTTGGCGCTCATTTCAATGGCGTCGAATAGTCTGGCCTCCGAATCTCAATTTTAATACCGCGCGTTATACGTTTCGGGATCAAAGTTACTCACCATGTTGGCTTCCGACGTTTCGGGTCGGCTACTCGATCTATTTCTTCGTCTTTCTATATAGTCTGTCTGAAAAGAGAAAATAAAATATATATTCAGCGATACGGTGTAAATACGAATTAATACAAATCTAAGATCTCCATTGACTTGTTGATTAACAAGAGTGGTTTATATATTTAATTTATAAATTAATTTGAGAGAACGCAATAAGTTCAGGACGTATCCTTTGTTCCTTTAAATAAGGCGAATTTGAATTCGTGAAAATTTTTTTGTCATATCTAGGAACCGCAATAAAACCTTTCAAACAAAATTTGGCAGAAATCCACTCATATGTAGTGCAGCGTTTTAAAAATGGAAGTGATTGTATTAGTATCAGAAATTTGAAAAATTCTCAAGAAATATAAAAATTTCTCGAGGAAAAATACTAGTTTGAATGAATACGTTCTTTCGAAACAGCTATTATATTTTTACGTTACAAAATTATCATAAATTTTTCCCTTCCGCCTTTCAGTCATAATCTGATGATATCATTGGTGAGATAAAAAGGATTTGTTTGTATTCAACCGCTATTGTTCGATGCCCGTGGATAATTAATGTGGTGTTTAAATACTAATTCTATTCACTTTATCAATACATTTAAAATGGTTCTGTACTGTGATGCATGGTGTCTGCGATAATCCTACGACAATTTGGCGTGGAATTAATTTCACTGGTAAAGTGGTGTTATTCCCGGTCCAGTAGAGCAATCAAGTTTGCATTTGTTTCTCTTATTTATATCAATGTTCACAGCGACTATTCGTTATGTAAATTGGTTGACTCACACATCTCGCATTATTTTAAATGATTTTTTATTCCATACAGTTTATATACATTCGACCCTCCTATTCTGGATCCCGGACAGTTTTAGGTGCTCATGAATCCCGAGATTAGTAAACGTAATCCCGAAAAATTCGGGATTGAAATTTTTATCTAACATAAATCGTACACTTCACCAACACGATGAAGGATACTAAATCGAGACATTCCCGCCGAAATTTTAAGCATAGGCGACGCCTAGTGGCAGTAACTGTCTAATCTATATATACCCTACCGGTGATGTATTTACTACACCCCGACTTAAATAATGGGAATATTGATATGAAATATAATAGATACGGGGTTCAGATTTTGCGAATCATATCGAAGTATTATAGTATATAAGTATTCATCTGCAGCGACGGAAATAAATAATTAGTCGGGAAATCGGGAATTTTGCGAGTTATAAATTTTTGTTTATTAATAATTATCGATTATAGGAGGGATCGCCGCTAAAAATATGAGGAAAAAGTCAGTATAAAAATGTTGATTATGGCAGGGTCGACTATACTCGAGAACTGATTGCGTTCATGCACAAATATGATTTTTCATAAAAAGGTCTCTCTGAAAGTCTAAGGATAATACCGGAACTCCGCCTCGAGGGTGTGTTAATTATTATGAAGGATAAAAGTTACTCGAAGTAATCGAGGTAACTTTGCCGAGGCTTAAATGGAGGGAGTTAAATTTGCATGAATATGTATGTAGACATATTGCATATAATTATTAGATATTAGCGTCGGAAATATACCGAAACGAATTATCCGGGACCTGGATAAACCGTCACGCCGATAATAGTCGAACTTTCACCCGGGGAAATATTGTCTGCGGTTCATCCGGCGCACCGAGCCGAATCCTTTGAAAGCCTATTTATTATATTGCGGAAATAAGTCGGAAGATTTATGGCACCTTTGAAAGGTCCGCTAAATATTTTAATGCCTCTTTCGTCTACTGAATTTGTTAATAAATATCAAAACAAAGGGCGCTTTTGCTCTTTTCCGATCCATCGGAAGGTCGATGTGCACTTTCGGGGCGGACGGAGGCTAAGTTCGACTCTCAGAAACTAAAACGGATCGGAGCACAATGGACGTCCGTTGAAATTTTAATTTGAATCGAAACAAAAGTGGGTTCGTCGCTCTGTCGGCAATAGTGTTTATTTTGACAATAGCTTTTGTAGAGTGGTCTCCGACGGGAACCGGGCGGAAGTAGGAACCGGTTCCGCCGCGATGTTTATTTTGCGTTTCCCGGAGTGCCTTGTTTACCCCGATGCAATTTCCACTCTCGCCGACGCCAGTTGACCCCCCCTATTTTCGCCAATATTTCGTTTTTTTGCATACTTCAACGACTCGAAGAGGGGCGCAGATGGGAGTAAAAAAAGTGGCAAGGATCTCAGACGAGGGGTTCGAGTCGGTCGCGGCGAGCACTCGAGTCTCGAGGAAGCGGAAATATGCAACGCCAAGATGCTTTTTAATTCGCAGTTGCATTTAAAAAGATATTCTGTCCTTCCGTCTATTCAATAATGCAATTAGCTAATGAAATATGCGCCTGCATTTTTCAATTCAAAAGATGAACGTTTGAATGAATTAATTCAAAAGCAAATAATAACATCAGTCTGTCCATAGATTGATACAATTTCAAAAGAGAAAATGTATTTGTTTAATGAATACGATGGAAGTATATCGTTATCGCAACATTTACTCACCGGGAAAAGGCAGTTTAATGCGAAAAGTGTATACATTAAGGCTATAAAAATCACATCCTATTCATAAAGATTGACTTCTGCTGAATATACACAAAAGTATAGGCGAACTAAAGGGTACAAAGTTTACTTACGAAGGAAGACATTTTTGAATTAACCGTGCAAACAAGTATTCTGCGATAAGTTATCGGCACTCGAGTTTTTATTAGAGTTTTGTGGAGAACAAACATAAATAAGGAACGAAAACCGACGTCGGGTGAATCGCTCGGAAGTAAATAGTGGAGCTATTTCGCGATCGATCTTATTGACTACTCATGTTCCGACTCTAAAAGAAACATAAATTATCGTTTTCAGCGTTCTGAAAAAAATATCTCAACAATTTATATCGACTTTAGTAGATTCGGACGGTCGAAAATATATCTACGAATCCCGAGCGAAACTCATTACCGAGGAAATAATTTGATATATCGAGATGGGAATGCCGGGATATTGTTCTCGGAAAACAAAACGGCCCGTGTAAAGTCATATTACGTTGTCAACAAAATGACTAAAGAAACGGTTAAAAAAGGAAAGCTGTTATTTTGGAGAGGAGGAATGTGCTAATGACGTCGTTAGGGTGAAAATAATAATACCGTGTAATTTTTAAAGCAAAAATCTTCAAACGAAATTACTTCTTTCTTGCTCATTGTTATTAATGTCTCGTTTGCGTTATTCTGGATTCCGCGAAGATTAACGATTCCCTTATATTCATCATATATAAGAGCCGCCCCTAATTGGATAAATTCATTTTAATATGATATTTTCTTATTCATCAAAAATATTATTCGATATCCTAAATTCTGACGACAAAAAGGAGCTCCTTTTTCAATATCGAAACGTAAAAAATATGACTTTCACAAATGTATTCAACTGAAGTCTAGAAATTTAAGCATATTTTGAAAATTAATATTATTTAATTTAAAACTCTTTTATGAGTATGCCCGTATATGCTGCGTTCATGATTTGTTTTATTGTTTTGTCAAGTTTAATTAAATCAGTTTTAATTAAATTTCTAAGTTACAGTTTGTTTATCCAGATGGATATGATTGACTATGGATTAAATAATTTAATTGCATCAAGCATACGTGGAATAGTTTGTGATGTGATTTTTAGTATCGAATCAAATGTTTTGGGTGTGAAATCAAATACATCCAAATATTAATATGTTATAGTATTCAAATGTAAGCTTTTCTTGGGAATTCATATAAAACGAATGAAATATTAATAAGAACAACAATTTGTTTAATATGATACATCTATCGTAATAAACGTCACTTGTGGTGGAAAATTGTGTCTTTTGTTCGTCAATCATTTTGTACGCTTTGCACACGAGGAAAGATACGAAATTGAAAGTTTTCCCGGGAAAATGAAAAGGTCGATTTAACCCCACACCCTCGACGTTTCGGGGGTAGTTAGAAGATAACGGCATCATTTAATTTATCATTCGAGTGTCACAGGCAGCATGACGGCAGCCTACCGGATGACGCAAGTAACTTAGTTCAAATTCGAAAATAAGTTTGAGAATTTTCCCCGCAGCGATTCGTCTCTGCTAATTTTTCTAGGCGGGCTTGAAATTTCTGAATTTCGAGTCCTTTGGCTAGGCCGGGAATAAATTGGACACTGCAAACTCACAGCGCGCACGGAGTCCTTCGATTGTGCTGGAAGATGCTTCAGATCGGGAGTCGTCAGAGTTCAATCAGCGTCTGTGAAAAATTGAATGGAAAAAGCCGTCGAAGTGTGGCATTAATTGCCGAACGCCCTCGGGTTTTTATTTTATTTTCGCCCGACCGCCTACATCGAACGAAAATCGCCCGAATCGCATTGTTTGCATATTTCTGCGAAGTTATTTCTTTGCCAGACAACAAAGACCGAACTCCGATAATAGACTCTGCAATCGGTGCCGAGGTGTAACTGCGACATAAATAGCCGCACGCGAATCGTCGAGGCTCAGGTTTAAAATTCCGGTTAAATGACCATGTCTCTAATTGCCTTTCACACCCTGGGCAAATATTTGCCAATTTTCCGCTAAATATATTTCAGGGATCGAAAGTCGCCTTCTCTGAATTTATTACGACCCCGCGAACACGGAAATATCTCCGATCGAGCCTTTCAGATCGCCGCGAGGAAAACCTGAAATCGATTCTGTAGTTTCGGTTCGCTTCATTTTATTATTTGCAGACTGAGTAGTCTCAGCATCCAGATGGGGTTTTTAAACCGCAGAAAAATAATAAACACTACTACTAGGGATGCTGATTTTACGATGATTTTAATTTCTCGAGAAATCAGAATTCTCGATTTCATTTCTCAAATATCTCGAGAATTTTCAAGAAATTTTAATAAACAGAAAATTCTAATTATCTTTTTGGTATTGTTAGTTGATATTATTTTTACATTTGTACAAATTTTATTTTATGCAATAAAATTTGATTCCTAAAATTTCTCGAGAAATCAAAAAAATTCTCGAGAAATGAGAATTTACGATTTTATTTTATTTTTCGAGAAGAAACATTAGCCACAGATTATTTTCAAGTCTATAGCTTGTAGTTTGTCTAACTGATAAAAATTTATTTTTAAAAATTTCTTGAGAAATAAAAAAAAAATCAAAAAATTAAAATTCTCGATTATGTTTATTTCTTGATAAATTCCCGCGAAGAATCGCTAATTATTAGCCCGTCGATATTGTATTTAAATCAAATGTATAAGTACATCCTTTTATTTTCGAAACAAAAAATATATTTCATTTTAAGTTGTAAATAAAAGGGTCTGTGTAGATTTCGTTTTTTCCAGAGCTTTAGTTCCTATATTTGGCGTGTTTTTCCTTTAAAAGTTTCCACCGAAATCATATCAAAATACCCTTGTCAACCCTTAAACTTTAGCATGCTATATTTAGGGCGGGGCATCCTTCAGCTTTACGCGCGTGTAAGGCGCTCGTGTGCCTATTTTTGGACTACGTCAAAATTTACAATCCTCTTTTAATTCAAACGAAATTAATCCAGATGTCATTTTTTCTATTGCGAAAACGAAAATAGTCGTTCATTTGGAACGACTGCACTCGGGCGCAGAGCGTCTGCGAATTACAAACGATGCAGCATTCGTCACGATGCGAGTGTTAAATGGATAGTCGAGACAGAGGGTAGTTCTGAAAGGTTCCCGGTTTATTCCCGGCGCGTGTCACCCTCTCAGGGTTTCTCCTGTACTTACTTAGACGCCGATAAATCAAACACACTCCCGGCTATAAATTTCAGGACACGTTTCACTCTCGACGCGTTCGCACCGATCTTGCCGCTTGATGCACGCAGCCTCCTAAAATGGCGATTATTACTCCTGCATTCGTTCGCAAGCAATTTATAATATTTAGTAGCAATAAATGCATTTTATTTATATTAAATGATTCATTTTCATTTTTTATCTGTTTTCTATGAGCTCGAAACTAAGAAAAATGTATAGAGGCAATTCTTAGTCCACAATCTGGCATAATATACGCTGACTTTATTGATGCGGTCAATCCGTCGAGTGGGAGATCTCCCTATTCCACGTCGAACTTCTATATTACTACTGCAAAATTCACAGATGGAGTTTGTGAAGTTAGAAAGCTTTTAGTAGCGCAAGAACAATACGAATTTGAGAAGCCCGCATGAATTTATTGGCGATATTTAAATTCATAATGGCTGGAATGAAAATATGACCGCACTGATTTTTTTAAATTATTATATCTTTGGATTTCTAAAATTTCGCGAGAAATAAGAAAATTTCTTGAGAAATAAGAATTTTCGATTTCGCAAAAAATCCTAGTTAGGGTGAATGTATTCCTTGAATAGGTACATGATAAATAATATTTTTCCTCAGATTCGAGAAAATATTTATTTTGATTATATGCCGGTTGCGAAACTCAAGCATATTGATTTATTTCGATAAAATTATATTTGTGCTCTGCTTATGATCGAAACACAACAAGCATACAGTTTACACTTAGAAATAATTTATTTTCAGGATTTATAGAAGAATTTGTGTTGTTTTCATCTTATGCATTCCAATGGAATCTTCCCGAGAAATGGAATAATGATAAACGGATTTTTTTTGTTTATGTCGGGAAGTTTTCCAAAATATGATATAATATTCTGTGGTCGTCTCGAGCGGTGTTTCGAGTTCCGTCGAGTGTTATTTATGAACGCAGGTGAGTGTGGAACGTGGGCCATTATTTTGAAAGCAAGGTGCATGATGTATTCCAGACGCAGTCAAAACAATAAACGCGCGGCGCCTCAAACGTCTGGGGATAACATTGTTAAGTCGTCATCTGCGCTCTAGACCTTAGTCGAAGAAGTAAATATATCATTTGCGTGTATTCAAAGTGGAAGTTTCGGTGTAAACGCTGCATGTTTTTGTTTGGGATTCCGGAAAAGATGAAAAAGACTGAGGCTGGGTTTAAAGTTTAGTTATGGGTGTTTGGGGGTGGTGGCGGGGTGGAATTGATACCTTTGGCGGTCTGCGGGTTCGAGCGCGCGATGAATGCCAAACGTTCTTATTTATCCTTCGGGAGCCGATAGGCGCGCACTCATATCCGTCGCAAATTTGCGCCGCTGATTGATAGTACTGGTGGGAAGTCGATTCGCTTTTGTATTCAGCACCAGTTTCTTTGACATAAATATTCAGCCTAATGAGGACCTCCGCGAATTGTGATTTCAAATGTAAACGCCATGGGATTTCTCTAGATTGCGCCATGCGGCGAAGAAGTCTCGTCTCCATCTTTTCAGCATTTCGATATTCAAATCGTCGAAAACAGACGACAAAGCGAACCATCCTGCGATAGTTCGTCGACTATAAAATAGCACGGTAAAACTGGGTCGACGTTGAAAAAATCAACACAAGAATTCTATTAAAAGAGTCCGTGCAAATATGGACATAGACAAAGGCAGAAACGAGCGAAAGAAAAACGTTCGACGGACTTACAGGACCTAGGACAGTCGGGATGAAACTTTTAAAGCTGTAAAAGAGTTTCACTTTGTAGTCCTCAAATCGGTAGCAGTTCAAAGAAAAAAGTATCGGTTTGAAATATCAAAAAGGAAAAAAAATAACAGAAATATTTGGACTACATGTGATAATTATTTATAATTTTTATCTTTTGAGTTGATAATCTTTAAGGCAATAACTCGAGATAAGAGCACCCAAACACATATACATATTATTTAATGCATCTTCTTGGAAGAAGTAAATATCTATGCTATTTCAAGAAGTGATTAATCGGAAAAGTGCTAAAAATTTCCTGGTTTTAATTTCTTTGAACGAGAAATAAACCAGATAACAAGCGGAATTATTAAGGAAATTATGGTCTATATCGCTTTGTATCAATAGATTTCTAATGAAGTTAAATGATACATCAATGTCAAACACAATGGTTGATATTCTGAAATCCGTATTCCTTTTACACAATATGTAAATCTATTCCTCTCTATGAGATTTTCTTCTACATGACAATTCAAAAGATTCAATCAATCGCATAATGCGAGACATACTTATAATGAATAGATTTGAAAGATCTCGAAAATGAATCATACACAACTAAAATATCACATATGTGTGCAATTTGTACGAAATTATATGCATTATTTTTTTTACATACTAATAACACTAGTGTCCATAAATGTCAAATATGATTTACATAAACACAAAATTATGACAACATAAATTTGTCTATTTCTGGAAGATGACTACGCCCAAACAAATAAAGACACAAAATAACAGTAAATTTGTGTTGTTTTAAAGTTTCAAAAAATTCTCGATTTTGCAAATTTTTCGAGAAATTCTCGAGAAGAAAAATTACTCACCAACATCTATTTTGATCTATAAAATCGAAATCCCACAAAGAAAATAAAAATGATTTGAATGATCTTATATATTATACATTTGTCAATTATTGAGAACTAGCTAGAGGGCATTGTGCCGGGAACAAAGAAGTGCTATCACAAAAATCACACGTGGGTATGAGAAATGTCGACATTTTTGAAAGAGTGCGATGGATGAAAGGTTGAACGAAGGACGAAGATTTTGGAAAACTACCGGAGAAAAGTAAGCCAAGACATCAGTCGATAGATGGATAGACGTATTTGAATACCTTAAGACAGTCTGGAATTATACAATCAGACTCTTTAAAATATTATTTTATACAGCGATCGAAGCGTTCATTAGAACGGAGGACGAATGTGGCAGCAATAAAGCAGATTTGGATTTGTAGAAAGAAGGATATGAAAAATATACCGCAGGACGTGATAATTTTTGAATAAATTGATTTAGTTGAGAGATACGAGTACGGATTGTTCTGGCATTAAAGATGCAAAACATGATTTATTTTGATATTTCGGTACCATATTGCGATCGCAGACCGCATTAATATACATCTGGGGTATTCGTCGTTCGGCGACGGAATACGAAGGTTGAGGACGTCGACTCTGCGTGGGACATTTCGGTGGGCGAAGTGGTCGTTGCGATACAACCTCACCTCACACTTCTATCCGATCATAATTACTATTTTGTTCTAAACACATTCTATTATGCTAACGAACTGAGTGCGAATTAGCTGTGTTAGGGCAGGGCTACCGCTCAAATGACGACGGTTGGTATTTCCTAAAAAATCATACGCATTTATCAATAGTACTAATATATACTTAAACCTTTTTTGTGCGGTAAATATATTCCGTCAAAAATCGCACAAAAAAATATTTTTCAGTTTTAATTTTTTGTATAAAAAAAAGGCCCACAAAAAGAAATTTGGGTGTACTATCATATATGTCATCCTAAAATCTTATAGAGTGACCTTTGACTAGATTTTACAGTCAATATTGATTTTGATTAAATTTTACTGAATATGAGATATCCAAGGCATTTAAACTCGAATAAAAGAGTAAGAAAGCTTAGAGCGATTTATGGCATCCTTAATCGGATACACAAGCTTTGTCTTCAAAGCACTTTTATTGAATTATTTGAACTGATATTATTTGATCAATTAAAGGATATTCAATAGTATATGATCTAAAGATTTATTCATATCGTTTAAGGATAATGGAGTCCTTTTAAGTTACTTTTAGATATAATATAAAAAGCGAACACATGGACCGATTATATTGATGTGTTCAGACATTGTGCACATTTATCAATAGATTACACTGCAACCTAAATTATGACCTTAGCTATGGGCAAATACATAATTCCATTTTAATTTATTCCTCTTTATTTCAAGGGCTCTTCTTTTTGTTGCCGTCTGAGCAACACTATACGATAAATATGTCGTCATCATCCGGAGCAATGCAGAAGAGCGGAGCCCTATGCGACGCTTTTTAGATATCTTCAATCTGAAATATAGTTATTTATAGTGCATAAATAAATGCTTCGCGCGTTCGCAATTTTTTTACAGATTTTTCAACGGACAGTTTGTTTGTTTTAAGCTTTTTTGATTGAATTTAGGTCTGGCTATTGGTTCATTTCTTCGCCCGCCGACGACGTCTTATAGAATTTAAGTTCTGAAATATTTTGTGCAAAAGGACGACGCATTTGCCACAATTGCGACGACCGCGAGCGTTCGTTACTATCCCGATAGGTCAAACCGGCGAACGTAAATTGGATTACAATCGTCCACTCTGGGATTCCATTCGCATTCCTCATTTAGAACAAGTAAATATATTTACTGACCCAGTTCAGTGATTGACCGACGAAAAGCGAATCAATTCTGTGCACACGATTCTATGACGTTCGATGCAGCAATAATCGGATTTGCCGTACAAATAAACGAGTCTGACGCCGTACTTCGATTAATTACGACGACCGATTTTCATCCGGATTTTGCTCTTTTTGAGAAAAAAAAAATACTATGCAATAAATAATTGCCATAATCGTACCTGTTTATCTAATGAAGATTTTCTTCTTGCTATTTTCTGATCTGTGTGCGTCATGGCAGTATTACTAGGTTAACAGCTATCAACATCAGGGGGACTGAAGCCAGCGATGATACTGAAAAATAAGAAAAACACAAATCATTATAGTTGCTTGATTGTTTTTTAAATGATCATTTTAAAGGAGCACCATGTCAAAAATATAGAAAACACAGCGGTCTGCCTCGGGCCAGCGCGTCCCATATCATTGACTATTCATTAATTTTAAAGAAGATGATAACATAATTGGACGCAGTCGTTATACAATTGAAAATGCCCATAAATAAGGCATTAATTTTATCTTATGGGATCGTGATATTACATAGCATCCGGTGCAGTGTTCACTATATTAAATTCTCTTATCGCCCTGCATGCATCTTGAGCGCATCCATCTCGCTGCATTCTTCGGCGTCAACGTCCGGACCCTCGGAAAACTTTGAATTCTAACGCATCTATCCTATAATTTCGATCGCAATTATATACGCATAATATGAATGCAATGCATACGCAATAATCCTTCGATTTATTGCAATTGTGAAAGTTTTCCGTACAACCTATCGTGCATTTGCTCTAATCACGAACTGATTAAGCTGTCAAAATAGCGAAGTATATTTTACAAGAGCTGTCTTGTTAAATGATGGACGCGTCGTTTATGTGTGTCAACGCGTGTCACGCTAAAACCGGTTGAAACACTTTGTGAAATACATTTTATGAAATCTCATAATAATATTGGCTTTCTCTGATATGCATATACTCCAAATTGCATAGCTCGCACTGCAAACACAGTTCTGGGTTGTCAGCATACATCGCTTATTCGTTTATATATTTATTATGCACATTTTTGCATTTATTTAGATGATTCATCGCTTTTTATTATAAAGAAAATTATATTTTACATACAATTTATCATTTTCACAAAATATGCACACAAACAATGGTTGTGCTAATTTAAAAACCTTCTTGGATACACGCCTAATAACTCACTAAAGTTTCATCGCAATCGGATGAATAATATAGGAATGTATACTCCGCAAACAAACTAACATTAATGTTTATATATATAGATGTATAAAAATACAAATTTCTACATAGTTCCCTTCATTAGAAATACATTTATTTCTAATGAAGACAGAAGACCATAAGTAGCATCTTCGTTTATTATCCGCGACCAATAAAGACTAGTGGATAAATTAATATATTTTTTTGATTATCAAGAAGGAATACTTAATTAATGAATTATAACCGAGGATAAAAATAGACAGTTTATGATAGTTTTGATGTAAGATATAAAGGCAATCTCGATACGATCTAAAATTTAAGCCCGAAAAAGGTTCTATTGTGTGATCGGTAGGACGTGTAAGGAATCATTTATCTTGAATTATGCAAATCAAATAAAATTATTTTGGTAAACACGTATTACAGTAAATTAGAAAGACTTAGACAGAGCTAAACTGCTTAGAACAATTTTTGGGTACGACTTCCCTAATATGAAAAAAAAATATTTTTTCTAAATTCATCATGTGTATTTAATGATTCAAAGAAGTCTGTATTGGAAAAATCAAGGATACTCGATTCGCGATCTCTCGAACGAATTTACAGGGGGATGTTTTTAGGTATAAATACATAATTTGGGTCGATCTCACTTTTCTCTCTGGAGAGCGACGTCGGGAATTTGTGTAGAAGGAGATTTTCTATTATCTTCGGAGGAGCTTAGCGGTTATTCGCGGTCAGTTTCATCAGGGCGAACAATTAGAGGCGTGAATGGAAAGGCGAGATGATTTAGAGGGGAGCAATTCGCCGTCCCGGAGGACGCGTCCGTAGCTTTAATTATTCATGTGGCAGTTTCCACCGAATTCCCGAACGCTAAACGCGCAATAAAACGCAAACATTAATTTAAAACATTATTATGTCAAAGGCTTGATTCGCTCCATTAGGCGGGAACGGCCGTTCTTATTTTTATTTGGCGGTGAGGCGGGACAAGAGACCGCCCCGGACGGGAAGAAGGAGAGACGGAAAAAATAAAACAGCCGCGATAAAAGTAGTTAAAACTTTTCGGGTTGGAATTTAATTATTTCCTCCTTGGAAATATGTCGAGTGCGGGATTATAGGGGTGGAATTTTAATGCGCTACGTGGCGTTCGCTTTTTTAAACCACCGCCGATTTTTAATTCCGACGCGCTTTTCAGTGTACCGACGAACGAAACGACAAATTTCATTCCCGCGAATTACATCGAACGAAAGCTCGCAAAACGGAATAAATCATCGAGAGAGGACTCGGAATAGAGCCACCGATTTCGGCAAATACACTATTTCCACATGTTCCGAAGCGGGCGCGCGACGAAAAATTAAAGCGGCCCCTTTCTTCGGAAACTTTCGCCGACGACGTTAGGAAGTAATTCAATTTGTGCAATGCCATCTGTAATCGCGGTCTTCGGAACGATCCTCGAGAGAGCGTCTTCCTACGAGAAACTTCGTCGGAGGAAGATCGAAACCGGGTCGGACGACAGTAAGTGAATTCAGGTATTTGCGAACAAGACAACGGAAGTAATTAGGGAGGGTCGCTATTTTGGTGGAAGGCTAAAGCGACGTGTGTGTAGTAGAAATGTATTTTTAAGCTTTTAAGGATGAAATTTCGATTGTTAAACTTTGTACGGTTGAAGATTAACGCATACAGCATCCCTTTAAATTTTTTTTTTGTAAATTGCATATTTTATAATACGAATTATCTTAAAATTTAAGCATATTTGAAGGTCTGATAATGATATTGTCATAAAACAAAATAAGGATTACAGCCAGTGTTTCTTCTCGAGAATTATTTCTCGAGAAATATGCAAAATCGAGAGAATTTTATTTTCTCGAGAAATTTTCTGATTTTCCGAGAAATTTTCTGATTTCTTGAGAAATTTTATAAATCATTTTTTATTGTATAAATATTTTTGATACAAATACAACCACTTCCATTATTAAAACGCTGCACTGCATATGACTGGGTTTATGCCAAAACGCAATCTGTTTGGAAAGTTTTAAGGCTAATTTCTTATTTTCAAATTTGTCTTATTTTTGTTTAAGAAACAAAAGATACGTCCTGAACTTATTCGTTCCGCCATAAAAATATTTATGCTTTCTCAGAAAGGCGGGAGACCACATTAGACGGTTCGAATTTTTTATTTCATAAATTATTAGTAAAACTATTCGAGAACAGTAGAACCCCGATCATTCGGACTGATTGGGGATGGAAGTATTCCGGATAACGAAAAATCCGGATAATCGAAAAAAATCACAAATGAGGGATGAATAATTTTTATTCGTCTAGATTTACATACATATATGTATAATAAACTATTTTTTATTAAAAAAATCAATGATCGATTTTTGCTTAAAACTTGCTCTTCTTTTAGAAGCTGCCAAATCACGAATATTCTTAAGATATATAAGATGTTATGATTTACATTTTTCTTGCTTCTCAAGCCATTTCATCTCTTCTTCGTCTTCTGGATCTTGTTCTTCTGAGACATTTCTTCAATTATTTTCTCATTATTCAAAATTTGAAATCCAGGTTCGTTTGCATCGCAAATTAACCAATCGGTTACATCTTCTTACTTATGGAAATTTGTGATATTGCTTCCACAATGTTTTCTATATTAGGTTCTACAGCTTTACTGGAACTTACTAATGGTCTTTTCAAGAATTTGTTCCATGAATTTTTCAAAGTTGACACTTTTAATGAATTCCAACTATCTGCTACGATGTAGCAACAATCTTTTTAATTTATTTTCCTGCGGAAACTGATAACTGTTTCTTCATTATTGTATACGTGAACACAATTCTCAAATTCTTCAGCAAATTGTATTGTTTATTTCGAACAATCCGGATAATCGAGATTCGGATAATGGAGGTTCTTCTGTGTATGTTTTGAAAGTTTCACAACAAAATTCCGATTTGTTTCGATGTTATGAGCACTAAAGCAAACACTCGTCGGTCCAGTTTCTTGGAGTTCTATTTTTTCAAACGCCTTTTTTCTCAAAGTCACTTTTATTCAAATTTGGTACATTTTCAAAAAGGAATTTATCAATTTAAAAAAAAATGATATACAGATATTTATTTAATTAAAATTAAGAGTAACCAAATTTTAGGATATTATTATTTAAAATATGTTTTTTATTGTAAGAAAGATGATAAAAATATTTTAAAAATCGTACTATTTTGTTTAAACACTTAAAATTTGCTAATAAAATTGAAAAGTTGTATTGATTTTAATTAAATCTTGCAATTTTGCATTGATTTGATAATTATAAAGGTTAAATTAATATTTTAAAAACAGTCTTTGGTATAGTTTGTAGTGAATCTAATTATTTAAATCATGTAAATATATAAAAGACATGTTCTTTTTTCTGGTGTTATTTTATCATATGATTGCGGATATCGAGGTGCTAACTCAAAGATATAATTTGTATAAATAAAGCCATTTTATAAGGATACAAAAATGTAACGAAGGCGAAGGCTCCGCTTTTGGAAACGATGGATAAGTTTGAATGATATTTCAAAAGTAAAAATGCGGAGGGCAACGGGCAGCTCTCCGTTCTACCCGAACGCTATTAAATTTATTGGAAATACTAAATAAAATCGGCAGAAGAAAAAAAAAGCTAAGGGATCAAAGGCGCAAAAGAGACGGGTTCTTGGGGGGATACGGAAGGATCCTTCGTGCGAATTGACAGGCGCCGCGAGAGCCTTCAGGGAATCGGCTTCATATTTCAGGTGTCGCGATGTGGCTCTATCTAATCGCTCGTCAAATGTCACACAATCTGGCTACCCTTCATCAACACGCATGTCAATCGCCACAAAAACAAACATACGAACGAATAAATCGATATATTAATAGTAAATATATGCTTGAAATCATATAAGAAACGTATTCATAAATAAAATTTAATATAATAGACGGGAGATTGAGATAAATTCTAGTTTACAGCGGTTGCGGTGAATTCCTCGAGATTTGAAAGGACGACCGCAGGGGTCGAGCTTTCGGTGCTGAGGTGTTTGATAAAAAATCATATAAAGGTAGCCGAGAGACAAAAAACGTTGAATTTATTCGGAGATATCAATCTCTACGGGGATATCGATGCGTTTGTGGTAAAAATGGCCTTTTATAAGGGAAGCTTTGGTCGTTTGTAAACGTCCGAGATGTTCTTTCTGACGTTTTTTTTTGTTTTGAAGGGACGAAACAATGAAAGGGCAGATGGATATATTAATTCTGCAATAAAATGTGATTACCCGCATATGAATTCGACGAGTGATTCGAATATGTGTAGATAATGTATCCGCGTTTACACGAAGCGGGATTAGAAGAGACGGGCGTTTCGTTCAACCGTTAGAAGCTCGCCGTTGCACATTTTAATCTGCAGCACTGCGGCTTTGTGAATTTTAACGGGAAACTTATCCGGTAGCAAGACCGGCCAGCTATTAATTCGGCATTACGGGAGATTATTACTTTTAATCTCCGGGACCGCGCTTTGCTGCTTTTAAGCGCATCCTTGTTTTGCTAAAAAACAATCGGCAAAATCCCATTCATTTCACCTGTTTGAGTTTTCCTATTGGAATTTTTAGAGTGTATTTCGCCTGGACGTGTGCCGCTGTCGTATTAACGCGGGCTCGAAGAAAACTGAGCTCTTCAAATTCTATCATTCTGCGATCCCATTGAAGTGTAAATGCAATATCTTTCGCTGTTCTCCATCTGTCGGAATTGGCCTTTTTAGCCTTATATTGTACGGGGCAGGAAATAATTTGATTTTGCGATCGGATTCGCCTTTTCGTGCGGGATGACGAAGGTCCGATTCTACCTGCCCTTTCTACCCTTGCGAGCGAAACGTTTATTTCTTTGTAAAAATCATAATGCGTCCATGCGGGGCGGATCCGGAACGTCGATCGTTTGATTGCGAATATTGTCGATCGCCATTGACGATACGACTGCGCTATGAGCGTCGAGGTCGATTCGCGGTCGTCGTTAATTAGGGGATTAAAATTTTGTTTTGAAGTCCACGTCTGCAGTCCCCGATTCGTGTCTAGACTCTGTGAATTTGTTCGGGTGTAAAAATGAGCGGAATGTTTTGAGACGCTTTGGAGATTAAGCTGTTTGCGGGCTCGAAGCAGAAATATATATTTGAGAGATTTAAAAAATGCGGAGTCCACCTCCCGAGGAAGGAGCGGTATTCACTTTGCCGGGTCACGTCCTGCGTTCTCACGCTCCCTAGATAAGATTAGAGAGTTGAGTAAAGTGTAGCGAGTTTGTTTTTGTAGGTTCTCGTTCGTGTGGGTTCCGGAGTCAGGTCCCGGTCTCGACTCTGGCTCGTTTACCTTCTGATTATCGCCTCCGTAGCGTGTATTGTTTGCGTGATTACATCTGATACGACACCACCCGCCGATAAGTAAACATTCTTTTCTTCGGCCTTTTTACCTCGTCTCTGTTGCCTTTCGTCGACATCAATATAGGACGAAAATCGGCCGTTTTTAAATGATCATGAAAGACGTACGAAGCGGGGGGCGCTCGAGGAGCGCACCCTTAATTAGCTCACCTAGACGAAAGCTCTTCCGAGTGTTTTCAGGCGTCGTTGGGCATTCGGCCAGGACACTTGCGATTATTGCCAGGCGGCGAGCCGAGAGGATCGACTTCAATATCTTCCAAATCCATTCCAAACTTTCCATTATTAAGATAAGCTTTTATCTGAAAAACTTTTAAATCGTCGCTCCAAACGCACAATCGTACTCCCATTAAAAAAGTCTACTTAACGTCAATTGAAGATTTCAGTTGCGAAAATAGTCCAAAGCAACATTTTAAATACGATTTCAACATTGTCTAAAGCTTTTCGAAATAGTAATTTTGAAATTTTATTAAACAACTATTTTTATTTCCGCATGGTGTGTTAACTTTTTGATGAGTACAATCGCATATTGGCGATCGAAATCCAGTGATTCATAAAGAGAATTATTTTATTACTAAAAATGAAGACACACATGTGTATTGTTTATGTTTATAAATGAATTAATATTGTGTGCTAACAACAGTGTCAAGATTAATTTATTGATATACAAGCTTGACTTACACTGCGCGGTCCCTAGAGAAAAGTGGATTTGCGTGGACGATAATCCGAGCTAGATTCTACGAGAGTCTGCTCCTTCGTTTGCAATAGTTAAATATTGGGTGGCAGAGTTTAAACGAAGTCATACGAACTGCCAAGATGAACTAAATTAGATGACCACGCCAGAAATGGTGAAGAAAATCTACAAAATGATATTGGATGACCGTCGACTGAAAGTGTGCGAGCTAACAGACATGGTAGTTAGCTAACAAGTCAGTTTTCGAGATGAATCATTCTTACATTTAACGTACACAACACTGCAATCGGACATATTCGTCATTTTCCATTGAGGTTTACTTAACTTTCAGAATACGGATATATCCGTCATACCCACTTTGCATGAACTTCGATCTTGACGGATATATACGTCATGTCCACTTTTTGATTTTATTGAGCTTTCGAATTTGCGCAGTAATAATTGTATATCATTTTAACATGCATATAATATGTTTAAAAAAATATTTAGTTTGTTTGACGCGCAAGCTCGTTTAATCGAGATTAGAATAGACGATGGATGGAATTGATGAACGCTAATAGGGGATGATAGCGTGTCGTAATATTTTTATGGGGATGAAAAGAATTGATACTCGGGTATGAGACGTTATGCAAATTTATTTGCGAAAGCGCAAGGTGATGCTGGATGGAGTAAAGTGTATTTGGGATATTGTTTTCGTTTTTGAAAATGTGCAATTTATATTCGGAGCGATGATAGAGCTGCGTACTGATATATTCGAGCCGTTTTTTCATATTCATCGTGGTACATTTCACCGTATATTCCGCTGCAAGACCTCGTTTATGGAAAGCGCCTTTCCCCCGTGGAAATTTTCGCATTCATTTTAGTATGATTAACGTTTTGACATGTGCTCCTATATTATTATTTCATTCGTTTTATAGTGCACGATGTCGCAATTTATTATTCGCATTTTAAAGTGCACACACCGAGCGCTGCGAATTTCGCAACCGTCCAAAGACTTGGGAAACAATCTCTATATAAACGGGCGTTTGATAATCTATAATTTGAAATTCCAATATCGAAGGTATCCCCATAAAACGACGTCCTTTGGCCGAGAGCGGGAAGCTCGCATGTTAATCGAATGCCGGCCGATAATTAATTAGAGCCGATGGAATTAATTTATGAGGCGGGTGCAATCGAAGCCGAGGACGCATTCTGATCCTCAGGTATGCCACTCGATGCACTCCCGACGAGGAATGCATCGCCGATTATCAAAAGTCCTCGACGAAACCTCCGCCTCTCGATGAGCTTTCCGCTTTATTTTTGAGTTACACAGAGGACGATGGCTGTTAAAATTGCACTCGTTTTCAAACCAAATACATGCATCCGACGCTTGCCATATCCGTTCGTCCAGCGTCCTCAGAATTAGCATAGGACGTTAGATAGGAGCTTTCAGCAAAGCCTACGTTCCCTTACGGGTTCACTTCAGGCACAATAACGAAGGACGCCTTAATCTGAGGCACGCAAAGGTCGACGCCTAATTGCGTGATAAGCAAGATACACACATTTTGAGGTGTCTTTGGGATTGAGCGATTATTTTCGATGTTGGAAACGGCTTTTTAATTAAATTGCGGCGTCGATCAATTTCATACATACCCGAATAATAAATTGGGCTAATTGGTGTGCCTAAATCGTCTATTAATATAATATCGATCCTCAGCATCCTACTGACAGCCGTCGAATTTAAAAGAGCTGTAGCCGTTGAAGACACTCATATTTTCAAACTATAAAACGCGTCGCGATTAGTCACCGCGAACAAATATTTCAAGTCGAAAGTCGAGTAGATTTAATGGAGACTAACAATGTTTGTTGTTGCTCTATTGGTTCTTAGTATGGAACAAATATTTGTAAATACAAAAATGTTGAAATAAAGCGATGACCCTCTTTTATCACTAGAATGCGACGAAGAGTGCGTTCTATTTAATCTACCATCTAACATATCATTAGAACAAATTAATTGATTTATATTAAGGAAATAAAATGAATATAATATCAAATTGAGAAAATATGGAGGGTGTGGTGGGATTTTACAGTACAAATCCTAAATTTTGTAAAATATTTTTGACAATGATAGTGCTAAAAGTTTAATTAAATTGCTTCGTTTTGTTTTTAAAATAACCATTTAAAAAACACATGTAATCTAAAGTAAAATCGGACATCCTTTTTCGCTTTTGGGTTAAAAAAATCCAATGAAATACGAAATATTTTCATCTTCCACATCTGTTTTTAGCTAAAAACTACAAACAATTTGCCAATGAATACATTTTCGATTTTGATTTTTAAAAATTTCTCGAGAAATAAGAACTCTCGATTTTGTATATTTCTTGAGAAATTATCAAGAAATAATTTTCGAGAATAACAATACTTTCCATTCATTAAAGTTTCCAGTGCGATCTTTAAATCCTTCGTTTGCTTAAAGTAGTTTATGCGATTTTAAAGTTTGCAAACTCAAGATCTGCCGCGTAATCCTTAAAGGAGTACTATCCCAGGGCCTGGGATCCCCTCCACTTTTCAGAAAGAGCACTCTTATACATTGAGCTCGGAGACAGACAGATACAGAGAGAGACGCAGCGCAGTTCGGGAGACAGAGACGGAGAGTTTCCCCGCATACATCGCACGATTGTATAGATCGTTAGCTCAAATTTATCGACTAAAATGATTTCGATTTGATCACATAAAATGATCGATTTCAAGTGTGTTATGACAGAATATTTTGTACTATCGAGTCTTTGTTCAATTATCATTTCCTTCTAAATCAGAAGCAAATGAATCGATTTTTTGTGTATTGTTTATGTAAATAAATTACGTGGTCTTGTATACTTTCAACAGTGTTTATTAATAATTGACTTTGCCTCGAATTGAAGATTGTCTTACGCTAATAGGAGCTGATAGAAAATAATCGGTGTAAAGCGATTATGGCATCAACGACTTCATCGATTTTAAATTTGCTCGCTCCTCAAAAGGCTAAGATGATTCGAGCGAGAAAAAATATTTAATAAACTTGCAAATATTATTTTAAAATGAAATTTGATAAACGTATCGTTAAATGACGTTCGACCTCTATTCAGTCACTCGGCAACGATTTGGATTATCGCTAATTTGCAGAATAGCTTAAAAATCTTCGCAAAGTCTATAGAAACATTAAAGTTTGCCGACAGTGGCTCCTAATAAGTATAATACATCGTCGGTTTCTTCGCGACGATAGTAATTTATCGGGTTACAATAAACTTTTGCGAAGTTTCTCCAAGCGGTGGTAACTCAGAAACCGTTTTGACCCAAAACTTTATTTGAATTTCTGCGCAATTTGTGTTTTACACGATTCAGTAAGTCAACTTATCGAAGCCTTACCATTTGTGGATAATTAATCACCTTTACTTAAGTTATTTAATATATGTAGGAGAAGACGAGCGGTCTCGTGCTGATATAACTTTTTAGTTTGACTCTTTGCAGAGATCGCCGAACGAACTGATTGTGTCCAACTTTAGAGCGTTGCATGTTCGATCCCCTTTCTTTTTCGGTGATTTTCGTATTTTTTTACACAATTTTGTACACATTTCGCTTATAATGCAAAGCGAAAAACTTAGGCCATCGTATATTTGAATATAAAAAGGTAATTTGAGATAGAGCCGCAAAATTTGCACAATCAAATTAGATGATTATTTTTGTGGAAGCGCGCAGGACGACGCGGGAGAGGAGAAGTCGTTCCCGATTAGCTAGTGGGATATTAACGTTTCAATCTGTATGCCCAAATTTATTCAGGATGAAGTAAAACAATGTGTCTGCGTCGGCTGCGAGATTGACAGCGAGCTAGACTCCTCTGAATAAAACATTCGAGTCCTCGGCGAAGGACTTCGTGCCAATTTTTTGTTCCAAAATCGTTCATAATGTTGACGAAATTTCAAATTTTGTTCGGATTCAAAATTTTGACGGACGTTCCATTCGGTCAGATTAAACCCAGAGGTTCGATCGTTAAAATTGAACACGTTTATTTTGAAATACGAAGTTATTAAAGCATTATGATGTATAGAAATGTATTCTAAAAAAAATCGGTACACATGTAATTTATTTGGCAAGTTGAAAGCTCTCGCTCCAGATGAAGGGCTATTATTGTCAGAGGTTCTATGCGCGTCCCGCACGTTCCACTTAAGATTTTCACGGCAAAATAGCACAAATGTCATTCAATTCCAGTATGGGATTCCTACAGGCGAGCTTTTTTTCTGGTAGAAAAGAAGACGGTCTTCACATACGAATGGAATTTTTTCACTTTCGCATCTGTATTATTTCCTCATATAATCGAATATGTTGCCGGTTAATCGATAGTCAGGCAGATTTTAAATAAAATAATTTTTAATGATCATAAATTACCTCCGAATGTCAGTTGCAGTTGCAGTCTATCATATTGAAAGGTATCTGAAAATACAAAAACATATTAATTAATGAATTCAATTAAATTCAATAAGATCATCAATGTAAGTTAAAAGTTCATGTTTTTTAAAAAGCAGTCGATTGGTCAGATGTTTGTAGACGTAGGGCTGATTTTAGATGATCTCCTATAAACGTTCGTATGAAAACATATTAATTATGTAGCGCGTAGTTCATCAATTTAAAAGCCGATGCCCATATATCTCCTGTCGCCATATATTTCCACATGCGAATGTAGGTGAACGTTTCCACCCCTTTTCGAGATTCAAGCGGGTTTCCACCCTCGTCAGGAAAACGTCAAAATCGGCCCCACATCCATCTGCATGTTTATTTAGGTCGAGTGCGTATTGACCGCGCTTTTTTAGATAATCGGCCCGCTCCCGTATAACCGTAACGTCCATCGGAAGACCGACATCCTGATCTACGTCAAATCTTCAAAGTCACTAACAAATGCAACGGAAAATTATTTTGAAAGCCTATTCCAATTTCGTTTAGATCTGGATGTAGAGCAAGAAGTAGCAGACTACTAAATTACAAAAACATGTATGGTATAACTAGTGTTTCTTCTCGAAATTTATTTCTCGAGAAGAATGCTTTTTATGTATAAAAATATTTCGAGAAATTTGAGAAATAAAATCGATTTCTCGGGAAGTTAAAATCAATTATTATTTTTGGCGATAAATTGAATAATATTATTAATGTTAAGAGTCAATGCCTGTGTTTTAGGATTTTATCCGGGCAACAGCCCCTTTCCTTTGTATTTCTAGTAGGTTTGCGAAACACTATGAAGGATCATAAAAACCAATATTCCTTTCCAAATACTGTCCTTAACGCGATACGCAAAATAAAATCACATGATTTTAAATCTGAGTGTGGGAAAAATGTAGAAACAAAATGTCGAGCCAGACTCGACATAGGACCGCAAAGATTTAATGACAGATTTTCAGAGAATAGGTCATTTCAAAAACTTTCTTGGTGATAATCACATTGATTTTTTGTCAATCTGTGAAATTTTCGAAGAATCGTGCGGAATTTAGAATGTATAAATATAAAACCCATTGTTTAGAATTATGAGTGCATTAAAACTGTCATTCCGTCCACCGACGATTTGCAATTTGAAAATTACACCATGAATGCAAATTAGCCGGAAATATCCATCGGAGAGCTTAGAGGAGCATAAAAATTTAATCACCCCGAATAAAGTTCGAAGGGAGGGTCGTCGCCGGGAAAGATCGGATCGAACGGAAGACGCAGCGTCGAGATTAGCATCTTTCTAATTTCCTTTTTTATAAAAAGGATGCGAGGAGGAAATGAAAAAGTAATGCAATAAATATAAAGTTAACCGTCCGAAAGTTGTAACGGTCGCGAAGAGGGGAGCGGTGACAAAAGCTGGGATTTGATCGGCCTGACGAGTCAACTTTTGACGAGCTGCCGCCGCCGGTAACGCGATTACCTTAATATCCTACTCTCCTCCAAACTTTTGGCGAGGAACATCTGCACTCTACCCGGAGTCCGACGGAGACGGCCCGCGGGATGCGCGCATCAAATTAACGCAACGGCGCTTTAATAGAGCCCATTTTATCTGGATAGTTGAAAACTTGGAATCGTAGATAAGTTCGAATTGCAACTTCTCTGTGAACGAAGTCGGCGTGGAGTTTCGCAATCAGCGCCGTGTGAACGGCCACAGTACAGGTAGGTGTTGATTGGTGCCGGGAAGAAGGAGCGATCTGCTCCTCTCGTAGGCGTCACATTTGTTTATTAAGAGTTAGTCTCTCACGTGACAAATAATTCAATTAGCCAGAGATGACTAATTAACACGTCTGCAAGGCAAACGAAGGAGCCGAGAAGGAGCGCGGAAGTTAAATATAGTTTCCGACTCCGGCATAATAAGCGGATTCGTTCATCAACGTCTTGCATCTAATTGATACGAAGATTTCACATTAGAAGTTGACGCCCGACTTCCCGTCAAACTGTGTGTCGCGCTTGACGTTGCGGAATTTGCCTTCACTATCAAACGTTGATGTGTTTACTCTGCCTCTGAGATACGAAGATAAATGAGCTTTCATTAAAAATGCAATTATAAGAAAGAACCTGCGGACAAACGAGTCTTTTGGAACTATTAGCGCGAGTGCTCCGCGGTCCCAGCGAAAGCTGCGCACGGTTCAAAAGGTCAACTTTTTCAGCACCGTGGCGTATAAATAGACGTGACCTATTAAAAATCTTCAAAAACCGACCCGGAAAATGGATTTTGCATAGAAAAAGCCAGTCGGGTAGAATTGAAGCGGACTGAAAGACTTTAATAGCTTCGATGCGAACTGGCCAAAACGACATAAATCATAATCGACGCTCTTCGGTTTAATAAGGCATTAAGGCAAAACCTGACAAATCGGCGCCTTCGCATTTCCATCGATCCTTCATTGGCTCTCATATTTTATTTATGAATATTAAAGAAATGAAAAATAAAGAAATACTTAAGAAATTTAAGCAATTAGTGTTTCTTCTCGAGATCTTCTCGAAAAATATTTGCAAAATCGAGAATTCTCACTTCTTGAGAAATTTATGATTTCTCGATAAATTTTAAAAATATTTTTTTATTGTAAAATTAAAATTTGTTATTTTTTCTCTCTTCACAATCTGGAGAGCTAAACTTTTTAAGTAATCTGATTAAATGTTGAAGAATAAAATTCATCAATAGACATCAAAAAGAAAACTTAGACATTGAAAATACAGAAGAGAAGCGTGCAATGATGCTTATCTAATACAAATTTCACTGCCAAATCCAACGTCAAATAAATGCAGATCTTCTAATGTCTATAGTAGAGGAGAAATGTTCAATATTTGTTAAGACACACGAGTACATACTGTTTTCTTCCACAGTTCCAGCCGAACCTACTAGTCTTTTTGACATGAGAAGAAGCCAGAATATACTGAATATACATGAATTTAAAAAGCATGTAAATACGATTATTTCAATGTGTCTATGTAGTCGACAGACATTTCAAGAAAAATACTTTTGAACTAGTAAGGTCTCGATGTGAGAATTCTGATTTCTTGTGAAATGTAGGTAGGTGTGTAAACGTATAATTTGCTGAAATCGCTTTCAACTTTTTAAGAAATCATGGATATTTTTATGGCGTATCTTTTGTTTCCCAACACCCATACATATGTAATGCAACGTTTCAAAAATGAAAACGTTTGTATTAAAAATATTCGTACAAATTATATTTTATACAATAAAAATTGATATTTAAAATTTCTCGAGAAATTACTCGAGAAATAATTCAGGAGAAGAAACACTAGCTCGATGTAATTTATATTTAAATATGTAGAAAAAAAAACGATATTTATATATAGATTATTGTATTGCGATTGCGATCAGTGATCGACGATTGTATTAGATTTCCATGGTTCTTCCTCAGCGACAAAGTGAATTTCCTGAGATCCGCTGAAGATCCCGAAGGAGAAATGTTACCGCGGAATAAATATGAAATAGAAGGAGAGAAGAAAAGCGGGTCAAGCGGGAAACGCGATTTCCTCGATGGAAAAATTCAAAGTCGAAATGATATCGCGGCCGATCGCCGTAATGGAATACGTCGCGCGATGCGACGGGAGCCTTTCGATTCTTAATTCGATCCGACGTTCTGTGTAAACAATCCCATCTCATCCCATTTCTATTTTTCTCAATAGAAAAGACGGGCGAATTCGTGGAAATAAGCACAAAGGACGCTAAGAGCCGAGGGGAAAAATGGAAGAGTCGAGCAAATAATAGCTTACGTCGACTCGAAGGGAAAGCCTTGCGAAAGTCCTCGCAAAATTCGGTGTGATTCAAAACAAATATGATTACGACGAGGCCTGCTGTTTAGCCTTTGGCCTGCCGGTGAGAGAGAAATCTTTTTTTCCCTCCCTTTGATTTTCCACCCCCCGGTGGATGTTTCCACCGGCGCTATACAAATTACATCTCGCTTTTCCACACCGCGAGCCTTCCGAGACGCCGAGGTATCGCCTCAGGCAATTTCGTACCGATATGAACAATCATACACAACTCAATATTACCAAATTATTCAAATTTTATACAAAATTTTACATTTTTAAATTAACTTCAAGATGATGTATATGATATCAACAATAGATGTAAAAATTGAATTCATTCCGATTGATCGAGCAAACTTTCGGAGACTTATTAAATCGAAAGCATGATCGCACTGCGATGTAAATTTTCAGCGTAATGTGAGGTTTTCAACAGAAAAAAGCCACACTCGGACTCTGAAGATTCTGACATATAAAAATGAGACAAAGAAAGCGTCGGAAACGGGACACGCGGAAACACAATGGCCGGTGATTAATCAAAAACCAGTTTTACCCGTACAAATATGAGACTCGGCAGTAAACACACCTCTGCTTTGACGGTAGAAACAAAGGCAAACAAATCCGAACCGGGGAGGAGAGATTCGGTCGCTCTAAGCCGGATTATTGTCCCCTCGTCGGTGCGTACAGATATTTTAATGAGAAACCTCAGATTGAGAACAAATTGAGCTCATATTTGAGCAAAACTGGACCAAATCCCGAAATCGAATCTGCGACAGAGCGATAATCCGGAGCCAGACGAGCCGACCGCCGAACGACGGGGTCCGTTCGCTTCTTTCGACGTCGAAATTGAATTCGAGCATAAATTCAGCGAGGGATTCGAATCGAAATATACGACGCTCGATAATTGGTATTTCATACGGGATGCGTTAATTCTGCGGGGTTATTTATAACCCCTAAATGGAAATCGTTTAGGCCGGGAAGCGCTAAAAAACTAAATGTTTCACAGGACGATAATGAATACATAACAATGCTTTTACGAGCGCCATTTTTTTGATAACCCACTTCAATGTGGCTTTTATATTCTTATTCAAATTGAATCGGCTCGACCGGGCGATGTTAATTTTTTAACAACGGGTTAAAATAACCCAGCGGGCGAGTCGCAAGGGTGTGCCCGCAACCCTATGGCGATATATTACAGTCATAAAGCTAAATTATTTATTACCGGGTGTATCTGCACAGGGGTGGAGACAGCCGGGGGGCCGAAAGGGTGAACGCGGACAGAAGTCATCCCGTCGAACGAACGACGCATGCAAAAAATAACAATGTCAGCAATGCAAGCCATTATTTCTTCGTAACTGAATTGGCTGTCGAAAATATCTGAATTGATTAAAAATTAGATACGTTTACGGGCATCGGATCAAATAAAATGAGCCGGACGACTTGAAACGTAACGATGATTTATTGGGCCTAAATTCGAAATGACTAAATTGATACAGGATAAAGTTAATCTATTTTTCGCAGAAGGACTTATTAAATAGGGGAAAAACGTTAAGGCGGAATTGGGTCGCGCGTTTTAAAAGGTCGCGACTGCTTTCGTCGAATTTCTTTCCCTTCCGAGATGTATAATATGATCTTTATTGCTTTTTACATATTACATGGAGCATTAAAAAGAAAGCTTTTTAATGATCTCTCCTTCATAATTTTAATTAAGCCTCGAGGTAAAAATACACGACGACAGAAGCTTTCATATTAAATTTCTTTCTGAGAAATATTCGCAGTCAATATTTACGTTGCATTCAAACAATCGAATCGGCGACTTTTCGAATAAAATTGACTTGTCAAATAATGAACGACAAATATTTATAAAGGCATGTGTAGAGATTAAGATTTGGGAATTCAAAGATTTAAAGAAAATCCATGCTTATTTATTATGGCATTTGAATTCCCAATAAGCCATGCCAGTGTAACATTTAATTGATGATTTTGCAAACGAATTTTTGTGTGTGAAGGCATATAAAAGTATAATATTTTTTATAAGAATGCAATATATTCGTATGTAATACAGTAAAGTGATCTTCGAAATATTTCCATCTTGGAACGAATAAGTTCAGGACTTATTTTTATTAAACAAAGATAAGACGAGTTTGAAAGTAAAAATATATCTAGGACTTTAAAAAACCTTTCAAACAAAATGCATTTTGGCAGAAATCCACTCATATACAGTGCAGCCTTTTAAAAATGCAATAAAAATTGATTTCTAAAATTTCTCGAAAAATCAGAAAATTTCTTGAGAAATTAGAAAATTTCTCGAGAAATGAGAAAAATTTTCGAGAAAAGAGAATTTTTGTTTTTGTATATTTCTTGAGAAATTCTCGAAAAAAAAACTACTCTTATGTTTTTTTCTTTAGTATATTATAGATTTTGATGTATTTTTTTAAATGAATCTCTACGTTTCGTATGAACTTCGCGACTTTTTTACACGGTTTTTTGTCATCTCGTCGTAGGAGTTTCTACTTTTTTCTTAAAAAACAATAAGTTCATTGAATGAAAACAAATATATTTTCGTACGCTATGAGGAAAGTATGATCGTTTGACGATAGCGGAACGTATGCACGATGAGTAGGTATGGACGGCGCTCTCCGTGAAAAATATGAACGGCATGAAGAAAAAACATAGGGAAAATTTGCACGATTCCCATTTAACGGGAAGCGCACGGTTAAATGGGAAGGCAAAACCTGTCCCGGTCTCAATTTGAACGGGAATAAATGAAAGGGTAGATTTTTTGGGCAGAAAAACTGCGCCATAGGTAGAAAATATCAGGAGGCTCTGTCAGAATGCGCCCATCCCGTGTGTCATTTATTCTCACTTCAATAGGCGTCGTGACTGTCGGGATCCTTTTTGATTCCCTCCTCCTGCCACGCTACATTACACTGGAAAATGTGAAAGCGAAGAAAAACCTGTAGCTAATGGGGCGGCCTCGCCTTTCCGCAAATATAATAAAACCAAAACCGAAACTCTTTTTTCGAGACCTAATTATATTAAAACCGGCTTCCGATGCCGGCGCAATTTTGAATATTTCAATGAATACCGATACAGATCGTAGATAAAGCGATCGACGCGAAAAGGTTTCCTAAATAATAAATACAATAAAATGAGTGTTAAGATGCGAGGGGATGAACTTGTTGAGCGCCAGGACGAAGGAGCGGAGTTACATCGCTAATAATTTCATATTTCGTTCGGTTACTTATTGACGCATAATATATTCATGTTAATTCGCGAAAGGTTGTTTACAACGCACACGTAGCTGGAAATGTGGGAATAATACGGGATAAGTTTAATCTCCGAGCAAATATTTGATTTCAATTTGGATCGTATTATTTTAACACGCGAAAGCATCAATTCGGGAGCAGAGACGTCGGCCCGAACAAAAGCGCGTATTAATTTAATATCAGAACGACGTTTAATGGGCGTTTTAAATTAGTCGAGTTCGCTCCCTAGACCGATTTGCTAAAAATACAATAAAACTGGCCAAATTGAGCTTTCATTTCGGCTGTCGAATATCGACGGCGGAGTCGAGCATCGCCATGGAAAAAAATATGGCGAGACCGCCGACGGCGAACAACTATTCAATAATTTTCAATTATGTTATTATTACGGCCTTTCGAGCAGGAGAGGTCCTTCGTCCTCTCGACGGGACGAATTGCCAGGGGTGAAACGCAGAAACATTATACCGTTTCATAATGGAAGCCCATTGTGAGCGCACATGTTCCATAAAACTACTCATCGGACGCTAATCAATAATCGATTGCACGCAGAACACTTGGAAAAGATCATCAGTGGAAGACGAAATTAAATAAAACTTCATTCCGCGAAGGAATTCACGAAGGCCGTGGTATTTTTCAATTGCAATATAATTTGAATAATCTCGTATTTTGCTTTGAATTGCATGACTTTGGTACTCCAGCTTATTTTATAGCCTTCAGGATCCTTCTCTATCTTTATTTATGCCTTTCGAGACAGTTTTATTGCGGATTTTATCATTCTGAAGAACACTTTTACCATAAAATTACATTTATATATGATATAATAGTGTTATAAGGACACCTCGAGGTGGTAAAAAAAATAGAAGTTACTGTTATGATTTTACAAGTAAAACGTGTGCTATTTTGAAACATCGACGAAGCATTACCTGTAATGGGAACAAAAATATTTTTTGTGATGCTATCTCAAATCAAGGAAGTTCAAAAAAAGTTGAATGAAATTCTGTGGGACGTTTCCATGAATCGAGAATAGTATAAAAGCTCAGCATTTTGGGTTGTGTATGATTTATCATTATAGTATAGCCTTACTACCTGTGGACGGTTGCTCGCCAAACAAAACCAAGAACCATAATTGAATCGCATTGCAATAAATTATGAAAAATGAACTAAGCATGACAATATTGTATGAAAAGCATTCTGAGCAGGGAATTCAATCCCGAGCTAAAATTTCAATCTCGGGATTTCGGGATTGCATTAGACAATCAATAGTCGACGACCTTCACGAAGAATTTCCTGACATTTTTTGAAATCTCCTTGATCGGAAAACTTTTGTTTACAACAAGTTGTGTGCGAGATGGGTGTCCAGAATGCTCACACCGGAGCACCGTCAAAATTGCAAGAACACAGTTTTGTACAGGAGCGAGAAGCTATTCTGGATTCTATCGTGACGGGAGATGAAAAATGGGTGTGGTCTAAAAGATCCTCAGGATCCAGAAAGAGTTAGCGGTGGAGGTCTATGCCACTGATATACAAAAGCTGATGCTCCGACTACAGAAATTTCTCGATCTCGACGACAATTACGTTGAAAAATAGTTTAATATGTTTGTGAAGTATCCTGAGAATTTCAATTAAATACAGGCATTTTTCGATCCTACACAAATGTTGTAACCTCACTTTCTGGATGATACGCTCATTATGTTGGATTATTTTTGAATTGAGGAAGCATTGGTCTCTGTGGATTGTGGCTGTTGCATTGCGATACGGAAGAAAATATTAATATCACACTGTAACAATAATCTGGAATCCATAAATATAAAAACGTGTTATAATGTGGAACAATTTGATAACGTACTAATAAATATAACGAACAATGGAGAATCTCGACGGATGAAAAAGCTACGCCATAGAAATTGCGGACGGAGATAAATTCTAAAAATTATTAAGTCGTAAAATTTTTCAATGGACAGAAACCTGGATAAAAAGCCGCAAAATAAATCAAATAAAAACTCAACAATAAACATAGTAAGGGAGTGACTGCGAACCCATTTTCACCCTCGAATAAATATTCTCATAATAAATTAGTCGAGCGAAATGGGGAACGGGAACGGTCACCCTCCTACAGGGCTGACATCTGCCGGTTACCGTTTATTTATTTCTGAATGTACGCACACAAACAGGTATCGTCATCTGCATCCAAATTTTACAAAATGCAGGCCAATCATAAAACCCACCCCGGGATGGAAATCGGGATCGAACAATTAAAGATTGATAGCCAGGGATTATTATAACATATTAGACGTGCCATTTACATGAAATTTGAGAGGAAACCGCAATGCATTGAAGGGCTTTAGGGCGGCCTGCAGTTAAATAATCGTTATCGGTGCATAAGAAAATCCATTAGCCGTTTGCATGCAGACGACCGTATGCCGGATTGGCGATGGCCAAATGCTTCGTTACTATCTGTTGAAGATTATTGTGGTGAAATTTCAGCATACGACCAAACGAGCTTTTAATATCCTCGCGCAGATGCCGCGCACATCTCTAACGCATTATGACGCGAATTATGTCTGAATGCTATCGATTTTCATTTTCCGGTATCATTAATATGTACTTCATGGATTAACTCGAATCAAATTAATGAAACCCAATTTGTTCCATTTCGTGATGGACGCGAATCCGGGAATGGACTTTATAAATAGAACTGACATAAATAACAATGACGCAGATTCGCGAGCAAGTTCACTCCTAATTTTGGGACGTTTGATGCGGGAACGCAAATAGAAATCGACGCCAATGTTAATAAAACTCTGATTGATGAGAAATTTGGGATTTGCAAGGGCGAAATAAAAGGGATGCCGCATCTGTTGCAATTCTCTCGGAACATCCACAGGTGGAACAATGCGACTCGGGTCAATTTGGCGATTCGAATTAATTTTTAAGATAGGGTTCGGCTTCGCAACGCGACGCACGTCCTTCGAGACTATCCGCCCTGTCTTCGGCGATATTATTTGAATTTTTAAACGAAAAAACCCTCAAATTGCGGCCCAGGCGCGGAACGAATCGCTCGCATGTCGGAGGCTTTATAAGCCGTAAAAGAATTAGAAGCGTACGATAAATCGAAGGGTCAGTCGTCGTCTGCGGAGCGGCTTCCGAAAACATTTTTATGAGGTCCGACGTTCCCTTAATTGAGGGCGCGTTTTGAGAGCGCGTCCCGGGATGTCAATAAAGGAGGCGTTTGTCCTAATAAAGGGCGCGCGTGCCTTTCGAAGGTGATACAATAATCTATGTAAAAATATATATCCGCGATTTTGCCTCGCGCACCGCGACTTTATTACTTTTTTATTACATCATTTTATTGGGCAATTCTACTTCTTTATTGAAAAACTTCCGTGTATTTTTTTGTAATATTCCAAGTTTTTCATTACGCTTTTTACAACTCCTTACGCGTTCCACTCTTCCCGGTCGAACTCGATCGCAAATAAATAAATACTTTTTTATTTCATTCAGTTTCGGAACGTACAGATGTAAATTTGTTCTTCTGATGATTTTTTCCTCTTTAAAAATGGCGCCGATGCGAAAGAGACTTAATAAAAAACGTATTTGTCGAGAAAGTTGCGGGGTAAAATGTTAATATATTTTAAATGTGTCAGGGATGAAATTCGCGTAAAAATATTCGCCAGGAGCTAATGTCTATCTTAGTGAATGTTTATCAGCAACATCAATTATTGTTTGAATAGAACTATTAATATATTAATTAAGTTAGGCATTAGTGTATTTTTTTTCGAGAATTATTTCTTGAAAATTTTTCGAGAAATATGCAAAATCGATTTTCAAGCAAAAAAATTTTTTTCAGGAAATTTTAGAAATCAATTTTTATTGAATAAAATATTTTTTGATAAGTATCCTATGCAATATATGAATATGAATTCTTGCTTTTTTCAATTTCCTTTGGTGAATTTGTAAATCTTTCGCGTATGTTAGAATGGGTTTTGAAGGAGGACGCCTCAATGTGCGGTCTGCTCGGTGCACAATGCACATGCATTTCTAATGCAATTCGTCGCGATATTGTGCACCGCTTCGGAGCACTTATTATGCAACGCGGCGAAGAAAAGCGAGAAGTTTCTTTGGCGATCGTCGACTAACGGATCGCCGATGTTGGCTGAAATTTAATGTTGTTCCAGATATTTCGATATACGTAGTTTAGTTTGTTTTTGTGTTAATTGAAGACCCAAGAAAGGAAGAGCACCGCAATAAATCTAAAATTCAAACGGCGGTCGTCGGAGCCATCGGCTCGCATGGCTCTACGGGTAACCGCTTTCAAATAATTCAAGCAGCCCACGAACTCTATTAATTTTCAAAACCAAATTCAAATTGTTAAACCCCACGGTTTCAGCAAATTCAACGTTTGCGGTGGCTCATCTCCGTTGCGGTGGCGCGTATACGCGCCCAAATACTAAAAATATGCATACGGGAATCTCTCTCTCTATATATTCATATTCTCTCATTGTGTCGAGAAGAAACTCTGACACTTTCATCTTGTCATGGACCGATTTTTCCATAGCATTTTTTTTTAAATCTTGAACTTTAATCAAACCTTTGCTACACATCTCTATACATCGAAAAAAATTGATTCAAAAAGATAAAGAGTACTACCAAAGATGTATATTATCGAACAAGGACAATATTTTAACATAAATTATCAATTAATTTGGGAGATTTCCAATTTAAGCAGAGAGCGCAGGATATGTATATTGATATGGGCAACCCGCAAAGCAGCATTTCTAGTAAAACTGTCCATAAAGATGTCAATACTCGGTTTGCGTGCGGAAACTGTATTAAGTACGCGAAATAAAGCGATAGATTTACGACTGATTCGAGCCTATCTATGCGATAAATTTTATGGAGATTTTTTTATTAAACGCTGCGATGATATATGTTGCTTTATAAAACATGGGAAATAAAGTAAAAACTTCCAAATGCATGATAAAATGTATTTCATTACAACAATACGACGTTAAAAATCGTGATTTCTTAGGACGAAAAATTATTTTCGCGGAAAAAATTCCTTTGGATTGAATCAAATCATACCATAAAGAATTACACTTAAGCCTTTTTTTCGTCCGCTAAATGCGTTCCGCGGAAAATCGCACAAAAAAAGCTATGACTTTCATAAAAAAAAGTGAAGATGCGTTCCATGGATTTTTAAAAACCGCATAACTTTGAAATCGCACAAAAAATTGATAAAATTACATGAAAACAATAATACAATAATTCCTAATTAATAAAGATGTCACTCAAAAAATAAATTAATCACAAAATGGCGACTGTTTAAAAAAATTCAGTCAAGTCATTTTTTGGCTTTATTTTGTCACAGTTTTAATTTTTTTAAATAGTTAAAAAATAAATGTTGATATAAATCTGGAAGGAATAATATAGGGTTACATCGAAAAGATTCGTACCCAGTTTGAAGTAAATTAATTAATTAAAACTTGAGATATGATGTCAAATGTGTTGAAAAAAGTAGTAAAAAGAATTTATTATGGTGGAACCGGCCAAGTTGCCTCGTCACTAAAATAGCTATAACTCCGTAAGTAGTTGAACTATCTTTGGAGATGATTTATTTTCTATTTCATCCAAAATATCTTGATACGTACTATTTATGAAATAATTTTTGAAAAACCGCATAACTTCGAAATCGCACAAAAAGTGGTTTGAGTGTACTTTGAAATTGTTTTTTATTTGAAGTTCTAAATTTGTAGATAGGAAGACAGTTGTAGCCCTGCTTTCGCACATTTATAAGATGTATAAAATTTTCGTACAAAGATTGAAATTGAATTGCCAGCAGTGTCTGCTTTAATGGTGGATTGTGTTGCGCAACTATATTGTTCATAGAGGTTACTCAGCGATTAAATAATGAAATCGTTTAACCTCGACGATCCTGAAAATGCCACAAAACCAGTTTTTTGTAGAACGGCAGCAAAGGCAATATTGTAAAGCAGACAGAGAAGGCAGTGTTGACGCGAACGGAAGAAGCCACAAAGAGCGCCCGCTTTGTACTTCGGTTACGCACTTCCTTTCCACTCTCCAGGAACACCTTCCAACAACTCCGGCTGGATCTTCCACAACAACAAAAAAGCCTATCGAATAATGTATTTTATTCACTTCCTTACAATAGTTTTAATGCCTTAAAGATCAAATCTGCGCGTTAATATGATAAAATCATGTATTTACGAGGGTATTCCCAGAAGTACGTATGCTTAAAATATCTATTGAAAATGCACGAGCTAGTCGATATGATAGAATTTTTAAAAAGTGATGTACATCGCATATTGATTGAAAATTTGAACATGAGAAAGCCGTGCGTAAGATAGATGTCGCGTTTACTCACACTGCAACAAAAACAAATATTTCAATCGAGTATTATGCGATGTTTCACAGTATTAAAGCCGAGTTTTTGCGTCGTTCATAACCACGGACGAAACATGGCTCCATCACTTCACATTTGAGATAAATAAAAAGTCAAAACCATGGACTGAAAGGATCGTTTAAGAGCGTCGTTGGAAAGGCATCATGAAAATCATTTCTTCATCGTTTTTGAGCGGTTTTGGAATGATAAAAAAGCAGCGGTTTTAATTTAAAATCTCCATTAGCATTACCACCGAGTAGAAGTTTTAACTGTTACTTTTGCAGCTTTAAATCCTGGTGCTCGCTTTTCTTCGCGGAATAAAAATGTACGTTTTGGCACTCTAAAAAAATACATAAAACCGTTTCATAAATATTCAGAAGGATAATTTTCTTGTTTTTGCGCGATTTCGGGGAAAACCTTATATCGCGTGCGATTTTGGGGAATCCCAATACTTTAGCGTTGTTAAGCGGGGTCATACTGTGTTTAAGAGAGGCGAGTGTGTTCTGTAATTTGTGGCAATTATAAACTATATAAACCGTGGGAGTAAATTTGAGAATCGTCGGCAGGTCGAAAGGCCTTCTTTAGATTCGGTCGTGACTATTATTTAACAGCGAGAGCGGAGAAACAAAATGTGTAGCTACTTTTGCGGTTCAATTTGCACAAAGTTATGGTTTGAAGGCTCTTCGCCCGGTCGTAGTCGCCTACGAAATCGCAAAGTTACAATCCGGTCTGTCGTGTGTGTGCTTTCAGATCTAAAAATGATACGAAAGCTCAATGAAAAAGCAATATCCGGTTATGAAGTGAGTCTTTTTTGACGGTTTATTACTAAATTGCGAGCGTATGCGTGACAACTGTCAACGTACTGTCACGTATCCGGGTATTCATTTGGAATCGTTCCATTATTAAACGATATCCGAACCGGAAAACGAAATAGAAAACATTCGGACGCATTGAAAATATTCGAGGGCGATTATCAGGTCGCGTGTCCGTCGGGGACTCCCCTTCTGAAGACGTGATCAAATTTAAATGTGCTATTATTTCGTAATTCCAATTTTATGCCCCGAATGTGTAACGGCGGTTTTGCATTCCGCCCGCTAAAAAAATCCAATCTTGTAAGCGTAATGAACGTCCATAAAAATGAATTCAAGAATTTGATCGTAATCAAAGCTAAATCCGCAAAATATTACAAGGATCGTCCCGAGGGAATCCTTCTTATAATATCGGATGAAAACGTGACCCGAGAAGAACTATCATTGCGGCCTGGCGACAAATTCGTCAATATTTGACGCAAATTTGTTTTTCCCCGATCAAAATGTTTGCACATAATATTAGCCAAGAATTAATCCATTTTTGTACAGAGTGCGTCTTTTTTTAATTATTTTATATGGTTATCCATTTGATGAGTATGCCCGCACATGTTGCGAGCAGCGCTCCATAGCGCTTTATTTATAACGCCGTGCTTGTATTTCCATTAGAATAATATAATTATTCAAAATGTTCAAACAACAGTTAACATTTAACCATATTTGTTGATTTTAGTAGGTTCGCTCGCATTTCGGCCCTCCAGCATTGCAGATAATTAACATCGTCCTTTCGCCGACAGAGCGTTAAATGCGGAACAAATTTAATTAATGTACAGATTTATCGATTAACGATGAAAAATTCGCTGTCGAAAAAGAGGCAGGGTTTGTTGCCAGCAGCGACTCTCTCTTCGACGTTTATCGAGCTTTAACGACACAATAAATCGAGGCGTTTTACGTCTGGCTTTTGAGATTGTGCGTCTCGAGACCCCCTTTTAATAAAGAAAAAAAAAACAATTCGAGAAACTCGGAGGCTTAACTGCCTTTTAATTAAATGCCGTCGAATTAGGAAGTTAAATCATACAGGTTAGTTAACGGCGCCGGTAGCTCTCCGAGAGGTCGTTTCGTGGGAACGCCGCCTAAGAACGAGGGTTAATACCTGAAATAAAATCGGCATTATCGCCGGGATTCCCATTCAAAAATGTCCACGAGGATGTAATTAACGAGAGCGATTACTATGTATATATTCCAATTAAAATCACTATAAAGTCGCTCAATATGCTCGAATCGTTAAAAGGAAGTCGTTATGAAAATAATATACTTTTTATTGTAATTCTCGAGTGCGATTAAATTAACGATCACTAGTCATCAGCCAATTAACTGAAGATTTAAGCCTCGAGACTCCAACAATGTCATGTTTGCAAACTTGTAATACATGATTGAGTGACGTCTTTGATATGTAAGATTAATTGCATTGCATTGCAAATAGGCATTCCGTTTATTAAAATCTAGTCAATGTACTATTTTTGATAAGTGGGTGTATAAATATTTTCGGCGATATTTGCACCCCAATATTTAATAATGTCCGTCGGAATATTGATGCATTTCGTCGTTTAAAAGCCTGCTTACATGCACCCCCAATTTCTACGTTAGGGGTGGCTTATTCTGTATGAGCGAACACAATGTGGCATACAATCCTCATACAAAAGACCGACGCCGAAAGTTTTGCACTAATTATAGTATAGGGGGTAATTTTTGTACTGCCGGTATCGAGTCCACTTCGATTTTAACAATAGGGGTGATTTCGCCTACTTAGGGACGTCGTTCAATTTGAGAGCTATCATTGAGATTAAAATATTAAGTGCATAATAAAATGTTAGCAATTAACATTTTATTAATAAATATACTTGGTGATATGTGTGTTTCTTCTCGAAATTTATTTCTCGAAAAAAAAGGGAAATCGATTTTTCTCGAGAAATTTTATAAACCGATTTTTATTTTATTATTTATACGAATATTTTTAATACAAATACAACCACTTTCATTATTTTTTCCATTTTAAAATTCTGCACTACATACAAGTGGTTTTTTGCCAAAATGCACTCTATTTGAGAGGTTTTTTATATTTAAGAAACAAAAAATACATTCTAAACTTATTCGTTTCGCCATAAAAATAATCATGTTGATGAACAAATACTAAAACCATACTATTGCGTACTATATTTTATGAATCCTACGTTGTAATACGATCAGATTATAGGGCAAGTCGCGTTGAAGCAAAAATAGTTAGCATAAAGTCGGGTAGTGAAAAATCGGATAAGTTTGAGGTGGAGAGATTAGTTCGGATAATCCGAAAGTCAAATAGCCGAAAGATTACCGAAGGTCGGATGTAGAGGAATAAAACGGATTCAGCATCATCACCTCGGCTGTAAACCTTTCTTAGGGACACATATTTGCCAAATTTCCCACAGGTATTTAGGCAGTCACCTAGAAAATTCGATATATGCGTCTAGACAATTCGGAGGTCACCCTTTTTATCCAGTGGAAAAATAGAAAGTCTTTTTGTGTCGAATTCTGGACTCCGGCAATGCTAATAAGTATTCCAGCGAAAGTTTGGGATTACAATGATGGCCAGCAGTCGCAGAGCGAGGGATCCAAATAATAAAATGTTATTTGTATGAAGGGATTCTGATTTCTTGATGATTCTCATTTCTCGAGAAAAGAGAATTCTCGAATTTGTTTCTCAAATTTCTCGAGAAGTTTTAGCCGAAATTTCTATCGTCGGATAAGCTATTAAGGCAAACAAAGATAAGATGAGTTTGAAAGAAGTAAGAAAAAGTAAAATGAACACTTTTTTGTTTTATCTAGAACCCTAAGAAATCCTTTCAAACCCACTCATATGCAGTGCAGCGTTTTAAAAATGTAAGTGGTTGTATTTGTATCAAAAATACTCGTACAAATTATATTTTATGCAATAAAAATTAATTTCTAAAATTTCTCGAGAAATTGAATTTTTTTTCGAGAAATCGGAAAATTTCTCGAGAAATATTTTTTTTCGATTTTGCACATTTCTCGAGAAATTCTCGAGAAGAAACACTATTTGTATGTACGAAGCTCTCGCTTTTACATGGAGAGTAATAAATATTGTATGATTCGATAGGAGAATAATTTAATGATTCTGTTTCGAGGCGTCGCGGAGGAATTCCCAGCGCTGAGAAATTAATTTAGGAGATGGAATAGAGGATGTTATTCGAAGGCATATGAGAGAGGTGAGATCAGACACACGATATAATTCAACGAAAGAAACCTCAGGAATGAAATTTATCGTGGTTGAAAAGTAAATTAAACGAGCGTTCGGGTCGGACGCCGATGAAAAATAATGGCGGCTCGATCTAAAATATGAGATAGACGAGTTAATAATGTCGTAGGCGTACTCCAAGAGCTGCAGGCTAACCTGCCATTATCATAAGTACACTTCCGCAAAACACGCCACCACTTCTTCCACCGAAGAATCATCCTTCAAGCAGATATTGCGAAATTATTCATCGATAACGTGATCGTATCGATTTCCGCAAAACGAGTTAAGAAGCGTGGAGTAGTTATATCCTTTTGTTTCGTTTCCGTGTGAACGCTTAAACGGATAGATTTCAAATTCACTGCCTATGCAAAGCATGCAAAAGTGCTCGGCTATAGTCCTAAAAAAGAACAGCAAAACGTCAATTTTGCTCTTGCATTGAGCCAAACTCGTTCTCGTTATTGGATGCTATACATGTTTAAATTGGATAAACACGCATCAGAAGCGAAGTAAAAGATTTGCAAATTCTGCCGAGAGAACACTATGACATTATTCATGATAAAGAATTGCTTTTTAAAATGTAGCGTGGAAATATTGAGTGTTCAAGGCGGTCCCAGAAGTGCTCGCTCCGACGTATAGATGGCGGTCTTTGTTTTAAAAAAACTACTATAATAGAAAGTACCTACGTTATAAAACTAAAATTTCAAGTTTGAAGACACTAAGTTGTTTGGTATTTGTTTGGCAGCCGTCAATAGTGAACATACTCAGTGAATTTGTAAACGTGGAAAAAATTGGTCATCATTATGTGTGAGGATTCTGATTTTTCGATGATTTTAATTTCTCGAGAATTCTTGATATTTTTCTATATATAAAAAAATGTATATAAAACAGTAAAGTATTGCATATAAATAATATTATTGTAGTAATTGAAATAACTAGGAATATGGTCAACACTTAAAATTTAATTACATCTTAATTCTCTTTTTTATAAACAAACAAAACTACATTAAAATTTAACACAATTTTGTACAAATTTTATTTGTCGATTTTGCAAATTTTCGAGAAATAATTCTCGAGAAGAAACACTAGTTATGTGATATCAAAGCCGAGCTAGAATAAAGAAGCCGAGCTAGAACTAACTCGCAAAATTCCCGATTTCCCGACAAATTATTTATTTCCGTCGCTGTACATGAATACTTATATACTATAATACTTTGATGTGATTCGTATTTATATTATGAAGGAATACAAAAATTCTGAACACCGTATCTATTATATTTAATATCGATTTTCCCATTATTAAAGTCGAGGTGTAGTAAATACACCACCGGTAGGGAAAGGTTGATATAACAATTTGAAAACCATATATGTACTATACATAGATTAGACAGATACTGCCCCTAGGCGTCGCCCAAGCTCGCCAATTAGTAGTTACGCCACTATTTCCAAGCGTCCAGATTTCAGCGGGAATGTCTCGATTTAGTAGCCTTCATTGTGTTGGTGAGGTGTACGATTTCTGTTAGATAAAAATTTCAATCCCGATTTTTTCGAGATTTCGTTTACTAATCCCGGGATCCATGAGCACCTAAAACTGTCCGAGATCCTGGGATTGGATTCCCTACTTACACTGTAACAAAAACAGTATCTTGAGGAGTGTTTGGTGATGTTTCGCATCATTAAAGTCGAGTTTTTGCGTCGATTCAGTTCCCTCAAATCTCACTATAAACAGGGTTTTGAAATTATTGAACATTGTTGGGAAAAGTGTATCGAGCTGAAGGGAGACTACGTTGAGAAATAAAAATGTTTAAGTTGCGTACTTCTGGGACTATCCTCGTACTTACGACAACTTAGATATAAAAGATAGACCCTGCTTAGCCAAGACCGTCTATTCATTTTTAGGTATGATGGAATCCGAGCAATCATTTGTTACCAGTTATTGAAAACAACAGGCGCTATTATAGCAAAACGGCGACTATGCTAAATATTTTATTATCTGAAAAGTACGCAAAAGCACCCGGTATTATTTGGTAATACTATCGAAACATTAGGGTAATCAATGTAAGCATCATATGTGCATTAATGGATGTTTCAGTGTTGAGATTCGCACGCCATTAGAGATCAGCAAAGTCTAAATATGTGGCAACGCGGAGGTATTATGGAATCGTCGGCGCGATTTTAACAGTTAATGCGGTTCATAATGGGAGGGTGTATGTGCATTTTGCAGCACGCACAAAATGCATACATTTGCAGAAGAGCTCGTGGGTGTTGTGGTCCCCTAGTGATGCATTAGCGGCTTAAAGTCAAAGCGGGGATTGCGGCCAAATGGGGAAGTTTCGAAATTTTCAACCAACTCAAAACACATCCACCTCGTCTACTACTCCGCGGGGACACACTTTGTCGGATTTGTAAAACTAGACAATTTTACGTTTCGTCCGAGACCACTGAAAATCGATCGACGCCAAAAGCAGGCATTAGATACCAACCGAAAAGTAGTAAAGAGCGCTCGAATATGAGACTTAAAAGCATGGACAGATTTAAAACGGACAATACTCGGATAGTAACGGACCAAATTTTGTTTCGTTCGACGAAAACATCTAATAAAAATAAGACTTCACCGCACATCAAAACAGAGGCGATCAAATGACGGAGGGGGTTGACAAACCTAATATTAATTAATTTAAAAATGTATAAAAATTAGCATTCATCGCACAGTTTACAATAAAGGACGAATGAGTGAGTTCGTGTCCAGTTTACAAAATGTCGGCGGTTGCATTTGATTTATTATATGCGTCTTCTACATATGATAATTACGTTAAGAGATTGATCCGCGGACGGAATAAATTATAAGGCTTTATAAACCACAAACGGAAGCGCTTTTCGCCTATCGGGCTTAATTAAATTTAAAATAGTATTAATTCGGGAATTACAATACTTCATTCGAATGTAACAATGCGAAGACAAATTCACATTAAGTGAGTTCTAAAGGCTTCAGAAATCCCATAAAACAGCACTCGAGGGCGGAAGTTACAATCAAAAATAGGTTAATGAGGCATACGAGACCGGTTAGAGCTCGCTTCACTTTTGAAACGACAAGTTTACAAAACATCGGACTAGTAGTTTGTAAACCGCACGTAATGGCGACAACTTCCTCTTTGTTCTTTTTGCGCTTATTTTTTCAGCCAAAATTCAGTCAAAATTTTCATACAAAAAGCAACAGCAAAACGCTCGTCATTCGGGAAGATATTTATGGCATCGAGACAAAAAATGCCATCGAGATTCATCGTCCGAACGCTCCAGATAATTAATTTCATCGCCTGGAATACGATTTTAAATTATAAACCGCGAGTGCTAAAATATTAATATTCATTTGTATGAACTCCTCCGGAATTCCGTTTCGTATTCTAATATTTATTATACAATTCGTTGCCCACAAAAGGAAACGGGCTGCATAACTGATTTAATTATGGACTTGAACCGCATCAAAATGTATGGTATGGCAGCCAAATACAAAAAAAATCATCTGCAGCGTGCAGTATGTTGTTATGGATCATAAATTTTACGCACTATTTGGGAAGCAGCTGGGGTCCACCCGGAGAGAAATCTGCATAAGAGTGCATCGAATGCACGTGTTATGTTATATTCGGATGCTAGGATAATAATGTGCTTAAATTTTCAACGAATACTAGTTTGCTGTTGTTTAAAAATGATTTGATTACTTAAAATAGTTAAAAAATATTTGAACAATGGATGCAGCACGAACTGAATAAAAAAATAAAGGCTCCCACGTGCTCTCTCCAGAAGATACGAACAGAACGTGGATCTGTTTTGTAATTGGATGGCAGAAGCTGGAAGTGGTAAAGCGGTGAGACAAACGCACCAGTCTTAATAATTAACTTTATTTAATGCGAAGAGAGATTGCAGCCACGAGATTACAAACGTGTTTGCGGGAAGAATTTTTTTCCCGCAGCCAAGGCTATCCGTCACGTATGCGCAAGAAGATATCATTTCGCAATTTGACGCATTACGCCCGAAGGAAAACAGAAAAATCTCACTGTTAATGTGACGAATTTTATCTACTATTAGCGGATAGGTTCCATTATTTTTAAAAACAGCATAACTTCAAATCAATGTGATTGAATGTAACAAAAATCGCATAAAAAAGCTAATTAAAAAATCATAAAAATAAAAACACAATACATATTTATCTTAAAATTACATAGACAAACACTCGTCAAATGTCAAACGTGATGTAAACAATAAGGCATGTGACCAATAAGCGCTAGATGGTGGGGATGAAAGTTGCCAGAATTAAAAACAATTCCGATCGCCCATCGCCCTATACACAATCACACTTTAACGGTTGTTACCTGCACTAGTCTAAATTTTAGATTTTTTTAATGCGTACTCGCATAAAAAACTTGAAATACACACAAAAATGAGGGATAGGTTCCATTACATTAGAAAAACGCATAAAAACAGACTCAAGTTTGTATGTAAACCCTATTAAAATCAACCACCGCATTCCAATAAATCAGTCAGACGCATATGTTGTATGTGGTTGCTTAGCCACAGGCGCAGCGAAAGAAAGGCAGTAAGTAGAGCCTAGCGATGTATTGCTGTGGGGCTGAAGGTTAGGATCCATGCGCATGCGTGCGCTCTCTCTCACCTCGAAAAGCGACTGTCGACCCGCGTCATAATTGATTAAAGGCTTATACCTTACCAAACCGGGCATGCCATTATCGCCTCTCAGCATAGTTGACAAAAGGCTTTGTTTATCTTAGCAAATTTGAATCGGACACACATTGATTTTTATATATATAGATATATTTTATCAATTTCTGAGTTCAACAATTATTTTTCTAGAAACTTTATATATATATTGATAATGTTGCTTTTATAAAAAACAGTTATTTCGTTTTTATAAAATGCTGCATAAATCGATAATTAAAAGCAAATCACGTTTGAACCAAAAAGAGCCATGCAATTGGCTTTAAATTGATATCACAGCCTGTGGCTTTGTTGACTGTAGGCTGGAAGCAATTATCGTGCAGGTAATTGCAGACAATGCAATTTCCACCTGATTAAAAATGAATCCCCCCCAAAATGTGTGTAATGGATGAGCACACAAATCCCTGAATTCTAATTATGATCTGCGCTCCGTACGGGAGCACTGCGAAGGAGAGCGGGATCGAATGCGGTTCCCGACGATATCGTTTTCGTCGTCGGGTTCGTCATTCGATACGTTCGTAAGAGCGGGTTCGAACCGAATCGGGCGTGAAATTAAAATGAAATGCACAGAAAAAGAAGGGAAAAAAGTGAACGGTGCACGGATTTGGCCTTTGCCAGCGTTCAGCGTGGGTGGGTTTGCTCCTTTTTTTTTTCTTTTATTTTATAATTCGGCACAAAATTAGGTGTGTCGGGTAACAAGGCGTACAGTAGCCGCGTGTGATATGCGACAGAGTGGAATAATCGATTTCCGGTTCCATTTAAGGGTAGAAGGTCTCATCGGCGAATTGAGAATTTCGCAAATGCCTCTCACACACATGCGGACGTTTATTTAACTATGCCGTTTTTATATGAAGATATTTACAAAAATCAAAACTATCCTTAATTTATATGAATCGATAACGTTTTAAGATTGCCTTGATTACCTCAAACCGAGTACAATTGATTAATTATAGTACTTTCTTGGGAAAAAACGATACATTTAAACCCTAATTTTGTCAGAAATCTTCATTAACCTTTTCGTTAGTGAGCAAATTTAAAATCGATGAAGTCGTTGATATCATAATCGCTTTATACCGATTACTTTCTGTCAGCTCCTAATCAGCGTAAGACAATCTTCAATTCGAGGCAGAGTCAATTGTAAATAAACATTTGATAACATACAAGATCGCGTCATTTCTTTACATAAACAATGCACAAAAAATCGATTCATTTGCTCCTCCTTTAGAAGGAAATGATAATTGAACAAAGACTCATTCAACACGCAGCGAAGTTAAAAAAACAAGCATTGTCGATAGCTCGCAATTTTCGATCATTTCTTTGCGTAAACAAATAACACACTTGAAATCGAAATGATTATAAGTCGATAAATTTGGGCTTAACGATCTATACAATCATGCGAGGAACTATCCGTCTCAGTCTCCCGAACTGCGCTAAGTTCTCTCTGTCTCTGTCCGCCTCGGAGCTTCAATGCACAAGAGTGCTCTTTCTGAATAGTGAAGGTCAAAACGGTTATTACCGTGAGTACTCACGAAACGGTTAAATAATTTCATCGATCCGCACTTCTTCGATTTGTCTGAAGACGTGTCCAGATGATGACCCAATCGGGTAACCCTATATCCGTCCCGGTTTATCCTTATTCTATCATTTTGTAGTTTTTGTGTCACTTATTGACATGCATAAGATTGAATCTTCTTTTGAAACTAGTGTTTTTTCTCGAAATTTTCTCTTGAAATGTGCAAAAACAAGAATTCCCATTTCTTAAGAAATTTTCTAATTTCTCGAAAAATTTTAGAAATCAATTTTTATTATATAAAATAACTAAGATAAGAGATTTTAAGATAAAAGTAAGATAATAATATTATATGTAAAACTTTTTCTATTATCAAAATTTCTCAAGACATTGTTATTGTTTATGATTTATATGAAACATCAGCAATATTTAAACTGAAAAATCATATCATCATGGATTATTTGTATTTTAAGCCTACACATCTTATGTTTGTTTAATACACACATTTAAAATTAAAAAATGTCTCCAACACTGGCATTTATAGCTACATTTCGAACAACATTGTACAATCTGTCTTATCCTTTGTTTGATTGGGGTTGATTATGTTGTATAATGGATTTGTATGGTCATTGTGGCATCTTACTAAGCGTTATTAAGATTAATTCCACGTATTTATGATTCGAGCGACTGATTACATTTGGTTACATAATAGATAAATGTAACATAGTTTAAAGACATTTTAACGGTACATTATTTTTGAAAAAGGTCAGGACTTAATATTTTTCAAGCGATTTAAGACTTCTTCGATCCATTGGAGCGATGTAATTCGAATTATTGCGGTAGTTTGACGCTATCATATCGAGCAAAAATGTTCTGCCGCGCTGTGAATATATGTTATCAAAGGATTTCAGGCAAGTATCCAATATTATCTTGGAATTCAAGCACGTGGATTAGAATCTAGAAATAGATAATGATAATTTCCAAGTTAAAAATCTCAACAATGAATTTTCTTAATCTACAAAGAGACCATTTATACGATTACCAGGAAGACTATGAAGATGAATTTGAATCGACAACAAAGGAATTTACGCTAAAAGAGCTCAAAGAAATGTTTCAGAATTGTTAAGCTTAACAGCAAATAATGGATGCAAATTTCAACGATAAGCATCTAAAGAAATGCTCAGAAAAATGGATAGTTCAATTGATTTTTATAGAGGATCAAATCTTATTAAAGTATTAATATTTCATTGAAGTGTCTTAAGCCAGATTAATTGGTTATTCTTAATTAAATCATTCAAACACAAAATCATTCTGGACGATCTATTAATATTGCTTATAATGAATTATTATCTATAGTTGAATTATCACCTTGGCCTTTAAAGGTCGAAATGCGTCACTTTCAATGAAAAACTGTTAAGCAATACAATGTATTAAAGTCATTTTTTACAGCTCTCAACAAAGATGATCAAATTGTGTTTAAATGTGTATAAAGTTTCAAAGCGTTAACATTCAATGGTATCCGTACGAAATGGCGCTGTTAATCTGTGGAGATTCAATTCGCCGGATTAACAGTGACATCTTCCGTCTTTTTCAGACGTAATATGTCAATTTTAACCTTGACTGCGGGAAAACGTCCTTCCTTGTCATAATAAAGATTTTTTTTATTATGACAAGGACTTTTGATCGACCTGTTTGAATTTTGGGGAGGTTTTTCACTATAATTTTGTTGATTGGATATACCTAAAGTTTTAAGGTTTTTATATAAATAAATTACTTTTTTTTGGATAAAATTTGCCAAGAATATATTAAAGTTTGACTAAAAACCCTACTTAGTTTTTTATTTTATACTTTTATAGGTACATATATTCTTCTCTTGCACATTAAAAATAAAAAAAAATGTTTTCAGTTCAATAGAAAAAATCCGATAAATGAACAATTTCTTGATATCACGAAAAAATGGCGGGGGGGAGAGCAATTTAGATTTTTGACACGGGTGCATCATATCCTAGTTACGGCTCTGTCTATTCGTATCGGATCATGTCCAATCCCATCGCTCGGCTCCATCACGACTCGATAGCAGAACGAACCTGCGTGTGAGCGTGGCTATCTTGGTGAACACGTGAGAGCGCCCCATGTTACATTGGTGTCAGAAGTGGGAACTGTTATGGTTAACGAAAGATATCAATGTTAAGCTGGCGAATTGAATTTGGACAGATTAATAGTAGTAATTTCTGCGTAATTTGTCGATATTTCTTTTCATCGGAATTATTTGGTATAATTTGAGACTTGTAGATCGCCGCGCTATACGCATCGTCATTCTATTATTTACACTTCATTTTTTTTGTCCGCGTAAGGTGATATTTATGGGGATTTTTTATGGATAAAAAATTTCGTGGCGGTCTCCCATTACCTTCATAATATGGTTAAATCAGGATAAGGTTACTGTAATAATTCTTAAGTTCGAGAAAATTACATATCAATATTATTAGTCGTCGCAATATTTAGCTTTTCAGATCTAGCAAATTTTGACCGAAACGGATTTCATCAACAATTTTAAATTTATAAAGTTTTGATTTAAGACCTAAATAGAAGTGTCTCTTTTGGTATGGATTTCAATGAATGCAATTGTTTCCTAATGATATCAATGGAAAGTCTATTTTAAGAGAAAAATGGAGCTCGTAAGATTTAATAAGAGAATTTGGTAAATTTGTTTTTCCTCGGGGAATAAGGGTGTGCACGAGGTCGCCTTCGACAAAGTACCCAGATAGAGAGTAAAGCTCCTCATCTAGAGCGAGTAATCTCTCCATCTCCGCCGGTCGGTTGGAAATAAGGCGCTGTAACAGTTTGATACACTAATGCGTTGATACATTACGAATGCCAGCATCCCCGGGGGACAGATAACGTTTTCTCCGGGAAACTTGTTCCGGATTAAAGTTTTCCAGAGTCGGGGCCCGGCCACAGACCGAGACGGCCTCGGGCCCCACACATACCGGAAGAGAAGCCTCGCCGAAAAGGCACCGCAGATTTCCATTTTCATCTCGAGTTAACGCCGACCCAAAACAAACGATACACCGTAACGTCTAATGAAATTACGCCGAGTTCGGTTTACTTCGGCGAGATTAAAAATCATCACCTCCGATGCGGGGATGCAGTCGAGTGCAACAAAGCTTCGAGGAGAGAATCCGCCGGGAACGGAGGGCTGCTCCCGCTTTCCGCGAATCCTCATAGGGATCAACAGAGTAGAATATACGACACAGTGCACTATTCCACTGTCGAAGAACGCAATGAATTATGTAGTAATGTTCGTTTTTTCATGCAATATAATTGACAAGGTGAACTCCATTCTTTCGCAAAAGCGACAATAACATCTCGATTGATTAATCGCCCGCATAAAGAGCGGCGCAGTTGTCGCAGCTCGACACTTAATTAATGTCCAACGAGATAAACTAATCTAGCGATTATCGATTAAAAAATTCCAGTCGTGCATTGACATTTTTAATAGATTTATTACGTACACATCGAAATATGCTGTCATCATTCATAGCGACAAATATGGGCATAAAGGAAACGTGTGGTTTTTATATAATGCAGCTCAATAATTGCAAGCAATATGCAAAACAAATTGAATGGAAGCTGTTGTCATTCGATTCATGATATATGGCAACTTACAGGTAGTGTTACTTCTCGAGAAATCTCAAGAGATATGCAAAATTGAGAATTCTGATTTCTCGAGAATTTTTAGGATTTCTCGAAAAATTTTAGAAATCGATTTTTTTTGCATATAATAAAATTTGTATAAATATTTTTGATACAAATACAACCACTTTCATTTTTAAAACGCTGCACTGCATATGAATGGGTTTTGCCAAAGTGCATCCAGTTTGAAAGGTTTTATTAGGGTTCTAGATATGACAAAATATTGTTAATTTCTTACTTTCAAACTCGTCTTTTCTTTGTTCGCCATAAGAACATCCATGCTTTCTTAGAAAGTCGAAAGACCGTAACTCCTAAAGGAGTACTATCCCAGGGCCTGGGACCCCCCCTCCACTTGTTCGAAAGAGCACTCTTGTACATTGAGCTTGGAGACAGACAGAAACAGAGAGAGAACGTAGCGCAGTTCGGGAGACCACACCAGGATGGAGACCAGGTTTTTTAAAATTTTATTTTATATATTCGTTAGTTTCGAACAAAAATACTATGAATATTATATGATTACGTAAAAATATCGTAAATATGATCTGATCGGAGATGTTCACGAAAGCGCGCGTTAAGAGTCACTGTCTGTGTTTTAGGATTTTAGGTTTAGCCCCTTTCCTTTGTATCTCTAGGAGGTAGGCGAAACACTATGAAGGATCATAAAAACCAATATTCCTTTCCAAATACTGTCCTAAACACGATACGCAAAATAAAATCACATGATTTACAATCTGAGCGGGGAAAATATGAAGAAACAAAATGTCGAGCCAGACTCGACATAGGATCGCGCAAGAGTTAAGTTCACAAATATCGAATATTCCCTTGTTGAACCATATCTGAAAATGTTGCAGGCTATATTGACATATTGACACATTTATTGACAGTATAAAATTGTTATTTGACTATGCAAAAAGCTATATTTAATAGTAAAGTTTTTGTATTCCATGTGGATATACCCGTTAGGTTATTTTACGACCGAGACGACGAAGCTCGCGGGCGATGAGATCGACAACTGCATTTAAATGACCTTTTTCATGCGAGCTTTGTAAAATGGAGGGATTTTAATGCTTCGTAAAATCGATTGCTATTTAAAAGAATGGAGCGCAAGTTGTTTTTAAACGAATAACTATGCCAATTTATACATCTATCGTGGAATTCCGACATGAACGACTGGCAGGAATTTTGTTTGGAATTTAATTGACATTTGAGTGGTTCTGTGTCTTTTTATGGCGTGTCAATAGATTCGATTGAAATTCAACATTTTTGGTCAACCTCTGGCGCACGAGAACGAATCGTTTGGTCGATGTCATCGGATCCTTTTGTTCGATATTAAGATTAGCTCGCACAAATACACCGACAAATCGACAGTAAAATCGATCACCTGGAAGCGCACGCCTTTATTGCGATCGCTGAAAGGAGGCCACGAGATCGTGACGAATCTAAAGAAAGAGGGATGAATGGAATACCGGAATCGAAAGGAAGACTCGTCCTGCGGCGGCCCCTCGCCTGGGACCGTCTTCTCTTTCACATTATATCCATATGTTGGTTTTTAACAAATTTCTAATTTATATTTACGATATATGATGTTCGAAATGAGATATTAAAGGCTCTTTGAATGTATCATCTTACCTTTTTTTTTAAATGTAATCCCGGTTTTATAAATAACGGACACCCTGGATACGTTGCCCTCTCGCTTTTAATTACGGGACTTATGAGCGTTCACCCAATTAAGCCGGTTATTATTATCATCACGCCTCGATCCAACTCGTTACGACCTCGCCGATTTGCCTTTCAAACGCGATCTTTTAAAAAAAGATGTCCCGTTGGAGATTTATGCGGGCATTTATAGCGTTTCGATTAAAAGACTCACCTAAGCCGGTCGTCGCCCGAGAGCCCTTCGCATGATTCACGCGATCTGAAACAGGAAAAAGCAGATGATGATTAATGCGGTGGAAAAAATCAAATCGATTAATCAGTGGGGTGAAATTGCACGTTTAAAATGGAAACGTTGATAATTCGAACACACGCGGGGAAATATTTAGAATCGCGTGAATTGCTCCGTTATAAATCATGCCTAATAACACATATCGCAAACAAATTATCAAAGGGCCCTTTCTGAACGATTACTTCAAATCATTTATATTCGCATACATCATAATGTCGCTTTACTTTTATGCCGTATCCTTCGTCGGTGGAAAATTTAATTAACATCTTTTTTTTGTTGTTTGGGTCTGACAAACACAAAAAATATTTTAATGTGCGATATTTCATTTTTAGACACATTTTGGTATTCCAAACCGTTTTCCACGAATCTGTGGTATCTGAAAAAAATGATATACGAGGAAAATATGTTTTTTTACGATTTTTTTTAATTCAGTTGTTTCTAAAGGTAAACATAATACCTAATTGATTTTTTTATTAGTAGATAATCAATAGATATATGTATGTTTTCCCTTTGTATCCCAAGAAATTGAATATCACTTGTGTGCAAAATAAACGTTATCGTCTTTAATGTACTCAAATTTCATAAGTGGTTAGAAATCAAGACATGGGTATATTTCATAAAAAGGTTCCAAATGCCTTTAAAAATCAACCTTTAACAGCCTTCATTATCATTTGTAAAAAAGAGTAACATTATTTTTATGGATGTATCATACTTTTAGGGTGTCCATTGCATGTTTAAATTCTGCAGATCACCATTGAAATTGATATATGTAAACGTTTTCAAATGCTGCTGAAAGGCCTTGTAAGTCATTGTCCAACTTATTCATCTTTTGAAGAATCGATTGTGCGACGTATGGTGTGTAAAAGAATTGGACCTTTTCGATTGACTAGCGTGAGAATGATTTTTTGTTGCATTTTGCTAGTTTCTTGATAATAGTTCTAAGCTGGTTTTATCAAGATCATATTAAGCAATGGTCTCAAAAAATTCAAACATCGTGCAGTCTTTTTTTTGTTCGTGGGTTGTCTGTTTGTCATTTTTCTTTATTTGTTGTCCAGAATTGTTGCATTTTAAAATGTAAGCTTTGATGCTAATCTTAAAACAAAAATCGCATTCTAAACAATCTTTCAACCATCATAAAATGTAGGTATAATTTGCTGGAATTTTATTTTATACCATAAAAATTGATTTCTACAATTTCTCCAGAAATCAAAAAAATTCTCGGAAATTTTTTTTTTGAGAAATTAAAAAAAAAAGTGTCGAGAAAAGAAATTTTGCAATTTTGCATATTTTTCGAAAAAATAATTCTGAGAAATCGCAAAAATAATTGTTGATTTACTACATGTTTTTACCTCACATAAGCAAATTAATATGGTTTGCTGCCTTTCAATCTTTGATGCAATATAACTTGATGTTTCCAGAAAAAAGCCGCAATTTTTTTGTCTAGCAATGCAAATATGGTTTCCGTCGATAAAATTAGCATAAAGCCTAATTTTTAAAGGTACCTCTTTTTAAAAAAGGGCAAGGCTGCATGCGTCGTCGTCGTTAAATCCGAAGTCGAGTTCGGAGCGCCCTCGAGATGGGGAGCCATTCGAGTTCTCAAAGAAACTTTTCAAATGAAACACTAACGCCCGCGCTTTCGTCACCTTTTACGACTTGCAATAAAATACAACTATTCGGAGCTCCTAAAATGGGGCTTTAATTTAAAACGTTCATTAGGAAAGTTTATTAAGCCTAATCGCGAATTTAATTATTTTTATTTCGGAGTCCCGCGTCGATAAAATCCGAGCTCATCCCAAACAAAGCGGAGCACTAAAGCGACATCGTCTATTAAAGCTCGAATTAATTAATCAAGTTTAATTTTACGAGGAGGAGGACGAAGGACGCCGGACGACGCACCGCAGGACCGTATGTCGAGTCCTCCGCGACTTTATTGCGAATAACATCGGCGAGGGAAAGGTGCAATTATTGCTCGGGCCCTCCGCGGGGGCCCCGATGACCGGGAGCCCGACCCGCTTTATTGCGGGGCTCCGGTTAATGAGCGACAGTTATCGCCCCCTAATTTACCAATCTCCCGATGGGAACTGCGAGTCCGAAACGGCCTCCGACTCGATAAACACATCCATGTTATAATTCAGCTCGTTTCTGTTTCGCATGCGCTAATCCGCACCCCTAATCCCGAATCCTTCGAACTTGGCATGCCGTCTAATGGGATCGCCTAAAACTCCCAAACTTCTCGCTCTGCCAACACACCAGGTTCGCCGCCGATCTCGGACTTTAAAATGAAGAATATTCGATATGATTAATGCAGTGAACTTTGGCAAATTGCAGAAAGCCACGAGCACGACGAGGTAGACAAATCACCGTTGTTCTCGTAATATGCAAACTATGCAAGAAATAGCAGAGATGCTGCAAGTCCACGCAGGGGCGCGCCCGGGAATGTCGAACGGTGCATGCGTCGGCTCGTGAATACCGAACCAAGTCCACCTTCGTCCCACTTCTTATGATGAATAACTTTACAGGATAACTTGGCGAAACGTGATGGGATCGCATTATCGGTCACAAATTTTTACAACCTCGTTTTATTCCCAGACTGTAACGGAAACGCTCCCTGAATACATATGAATCGAAGATGGCGCTCGAACGAGAACGAATCTTCGTATCGAATTTGAATCGAAGCATCAATATTACGGAATTTCACCCGGAAAATTATCGATTCCTAGTTTACAGCGTTCTCATTCGTAGCGTTGATCGTGTGTCGAGCGCCGATTCTGCAGAAGATTTCAGCACCCTTCGGAGGGCGAGCTAAATACGAAGGTCCTCGGACGAAAAGGGTGAGGCCCGATGCGAAAATTACGGTGCGTTCAGGTGTAAGTAATCATCCACGGAAGGCCCCGTGAACCCGTGGGTCTTCATATTGACGGACAAATCGCCAAAAACCAAACACATAAAACGGGTCGGACGATCGGCAACCCTCCGCCGTCCTTTTAATTAATCAAGCTCATTACGTAAATATGTTTGATTGAGCTCTTCAATTAGCGTTCGCTGTTCACGTCGAAATATCAATCGGAGAATTCATCAATACGTGCGCATATTGAAATCTCTACAAACATTCGGTTCGTGCAAAATTCGCCCCGGCGAACGTTCGAGATTGATGTCTCTCAGTCTGCACATCCCCCATGGCTATCGAGATAAAAAACGGCTTTTTCAGCCTCCCAGATCTCCGAAAATTATCTTCTTTTGCCTGTGAAAAATGGTGATATTTTTTCAAACGCAAGATCGAAAGCCGGAATTAAATATTAAGCGCCTTAAGTATCTTTCGGGCAAAAGTATTGCGAATTATTCATTTATGGGCTCTTTAAAAAGTTCAGAACGGACTATGAATGTTTTATGGTCAATCGTTACATACGCGCTTCGTCCGGGTAAAGGTTGTACAATTTTTATAGGCAAATTGAAAGTTTATGCACATTCACCTGGACCGGAAAAAGGACGAAAGATACTCTATATTTAATGTATGCATCGACAAAATAGCGTATTGCCAAAAAAAGGAATAGTCCATTTATATTTTATGCGGGAGTAAGTTTTGATGTATATTGACGAATTTACTGGGAGGTTTTTATTTTAAAGCAAATCGATTTTTTAGAGCGTTTTATCCCGAACAGAAGTATATTTTTATGGCCATATAAGGAATACTGCAATATTTGTATCCCGGGGTTTTGTCTCGGGCGAATTATATTAAGGATTAACAATTTTAACAACCGTCGAAAGCCAGTCCATTTAAATACTTAACGGGTGAAATTAAAAGCCGAGTGTGAAAAAATTCGAGCCTTTTAAAATATTCGCATGTAGTTTGAAAAAGATATTAGCGGGGAGGCATTCCTCGGTTGTAGAATTCCGGTCGGGGGTTGGGTCGCAGCCTGGGCAGCTTTCGGTCACATGTTAGTATGTTAGTCTGAATATATTGGCCTTTAAAGGGGTAAAATTTAAGGGGTATTTTGGCAGTGATCCATGCGACGGTTTCCACCCTGCCTAGCCCTGCCCTGCCCGGCTCGAAGCGTACGGGGATTTACGGCCCGGAACGGAATTGCTAAGGCACGAATCGACATGAATTGATTAAGTGGCCACCTACCGATCTCAAACACGTAAGCTCCATACATGTTTGCCAATTTGCGAATGCCTTCTCGCAGTGATGCCGGATCTGCGAATCGGTTTAACCTTTTCTTCTAATTCTACATGAAATGACTACATCTATTTTTGCACATGTGCCTTAGATCATTCGGTCTAATTGCAAACAAAATCGAATCTATTATCGCAGATCGAGACAGAACTATTAAGAATACCAGGAATTAATCCATTATTTTGTATAGTAGCAATACATACATTTATTTTTTAAGTTTTTATAATAGTCAGAAGGGGGTATATTTAAAAAAAAATATCGAATTGTTAGTATAAGTTGCCAGTTCGAGTAGTGTATTTAGCCACTAGTAATTTTTGTGTGGGAGCAAATTGTCATGGTGATGAATTACTCCCTTCCGGTTAATAATGTTTGGACATTTTTCTAACAGTTATTTTGTTCAAGCTGTTCAATTGTTGACAAATGGATATTCGTAGTGGTCGTTTCACCTGGTTTTAATAACACAAAACGAATTATACCGCAAATTTCCCCTAAAATGAAAAAGAGTACCTCTCAAAGCGGCTCGGGACATTATTTGTACCTGCCTATATTTGGTCTAAATTCGTTGCAAAAAGTATATGTTAAGATATTCTAGCTCAGCGCTTCGTAGTCCGCGGACCCCATCTTGAGCAAAATTTCTTTCACGAACTCATTCTTGAACAAAATTTATTTCGCGGACCCATTCTTGAACAATTTTTTTTTCGCGGACTCATTCTTGAATAAACCTTTTTTCGCGGACCCCCTTGTGAATAATTTTTTTTGGCGGACCTCAACCCTTGTGACCTAATTTTTCCAACAAACAAACATTTCTTAGTCAAAATAGATATTTTTACAATGTTTTCTGTAAATAATTTGACGAAAATATCGTGGATTGTGGCAGAAACCCACTCATATGCAGTGCAGCGTTTTAAAAATGAAAAATATTGTTATTTGTATCAAAATTTTCATTTTATACAATAAAAATTGATTTCTAAAATTTCTCAAGAAATCTAAAAAATTTTCGAATTTCTCAAGAAATTAGAAAAAATCTCGAGAAGAAATACTAGGTTCTCAGCATGCATACAATTGAGACGGAGGCGAATACATGCAAAGTCCAGAGTACTATTAATTCGATGTGGATTGAAAAGTAAAATGAAAACAAGGTTCGGTCGCCGAGGAAGGGTAGAAGAAGAGCAGTTTGGCACTCGCCGAAGCGAGTCAGTTCGTCGGGGAGAAAAAGAAAAATGTCGCGTTGTATGAACGAAGACATTCCGAAATGGTCCCCGAGAGGACGGTCTGCACACATAAAAATAAAACGAGACCTGAATAGATTTGTCACTAATCTGCCACAGAGGATTTTGTTTAGCCGATTTTCTGCGAATCGATACACTTCGTCTTTGCGACTCCTTCGATGCGATTATTATTAATGCGGATTAAAAATGGATCGAAATTGAATACCTTCCATCCATCGCAGAATCGAAAGAAGTTGAGTTGACGTTGAAGATATTAAAACATCATTGGACGTCAACGACGATTATCTAACAGATGCCATAAAAATTAAATAAAGAGAATTTAGAACGAAAAGATGTCAACTTTGATATCGATGCACAGCTAAAGTTTTAACAACAAGCACTTGATCCAATTATCTCAGTAAAGGATCTCGTTTGTTACACGTTTTATCGGAAAATGAGGCAGATTTTCAGCGAAGCTGTGCAGCAAAATAAAACCTATTAAATGTTTTTAAATGAAAATAATGATTATTACACAAAAATGCTCCCATAAATTAATATTCATTAACATTGTGCATGAATATTTTTAATTTAATTCGATTGCTAAAATTAATATCGGGTGCATATTCTGTGTAGCGCCCCCCCCTGGGGAAAATTTGTAGGGAATAATAAACAGTTTTATGTGTATATTTAATTTGAATAATAATAGAAATGTATTTTAATTTCAACATTCAAGGTAATAAAAAGACGTCATTCTATTAAATTTAACGTCAGCCCTTTTTTTATCTTCTTTCATTTATATGGCAAAACATTAGTCATCATAAATTTCATATATTTACATTTTTACGATGAAACTTTATATAGCGAAAATTTTGCTTTTTTGTAAAGGATCCAGATTAGATCGAAAGGTTTACATTGTACTATAATTTTAGAGTGGGAAACAAATAAAGTTTTTCAATCAATTTCGCAGTGGTTTACTGTCGGTTGATAAAATTTTCATGATTTTCATGGACGGAAATTAAAATGTCTTCGAAAACAATTCTTATATATATAATTGAAGCATTTATAAATATAGTTAACATTTCAAATTTAACCCTGTCTATAAGAAATTTGAAAAAGAAACATTTTTTGTCATATTCAGAATCCTGAGAAAATTTTTCAAACAGAATACATTTTGGCTGTAATTCAATCATATGCAGTATAGCGTTTTAAAAATCCAATAAAAAATGATTTCTAAAATTTTTCGAGAAATGAGAAAATTTTTCGTAAAATGAGTATTCTCGATTTTGAATATTTCTCGAGAAATTCTCAGGAATATGTATGCGTGTGTAATGTATAAAAGGTCTCAATATTTTTTCATATATTCCCGGCGAATAGAAATATCCAAGAAAAAGATGAAGGGCGTCGGGTTCGTAAATGCATGTGCTGAATTGGCGATCGCAAAAACGGGCAAAACACAAACACTATATTATGCGTTATCTGAAACATGAATAGAGATCTTTATATTATACGCTAGGTCGCCATATAGCGAAATTGATTGTGCATATACGAGAGCTCCATTTGCATCATAGTCAAGCGGTAGAAACATCGGAGAGCACCCGGAAGGGCGCTTGTTTACACTTCCGCCGACTTTCCAGCATTATTCGGATTATTTTTATGATGTATTTTCATATAAATCTTCCTCAAAAATGGGTCACGGCTAGCAGTCTCTTCCCTTTAGAATTCCTTGCTCATTTTTTCGCATTCGAAATGCCAAGCGGCGCGCCATAGGTCAACGCGGCCTCTCCGTACGAGCGTCGAAGGCTTCGAATATCGCATACGCTTTAAACAGGATCTGCATATTTTCTCGGCCGATCCTGCATGTTCAACGGGAAGAATCTGTTTATAATATATCAAAAGACCTGAATTCAAAGAGCGTCCGAATACAAACATCGCACAGCTCTCAAAGAAGGAAAGGCATATAACATATATTTCCGGGCCCACGATGCGAACTTACCTCTCTGCGAGCATAAATACATGAGAAAATAAGTCCGGGGAGGGGCAAAGTTTGAGTTTTAAAAACATTTTATTGTGGCAAGGAAACTCGCGCGGGGCGCGACGTCAGAACTCGTATAAAAAGTGGAGCAAAGATTGTAAAGTTTTTTCTGCCTAATGGGAATAAGTTTTCCTTTTCTCTCCTCACTCTTTTCTTCATGCGCGCGTGTATCATAAACATAATGATAATGTTGCCTTATTTAGAAAAAAAAGTATTTTTCGAAAGCAGATTGCCGATATCATTATTTATTTCTTACTTTCTTTGCAAAGTGCGCATTGTGTTGTTTGCTCCGAGGGAACAAACAAAAATGTTAGACTCGCATGATTGATATTCACGATTCATATAACGCATATACAGATCAATTCCGCATATGACAACGCAAAACAAAAATACGCCCCCGGAGCGAAAGCTCCGCGGCGGCGAGAGCTTCGGCGAAACTTTCACGAACGACGTCCGACATTAGACCGAAACGTTTAAATAGGATATTCCAAATATCGACGCTCAATATTTGCGCCCATGAATGACAAATTTGTCTAAATTTCAATGCATTTAAACTGTTGTGGGGCTCTCGAAAGATCGAGTGCCGAGCTTTGCGAAGGCGCGCATTAAAGCTAAATTGACGGCATAAGTCTAAGTCGAAAGTAATATAAATCGGGTTTAGTATACATTAAGTGAGTGTCGTAAATCTGAAACGGAAACGCAAGTCACATAGATCCATACGGCGGAGATGTGTGCCGGATATATCCATTAAATAATATCCGATATATTTCGAGGATTATACAACGATCGGAGTGTTCTGTGTGAACGATCATAATTTATATCGACGAGTATGGAAAGCCTCGATTTAACAGTCGAAGAACAGTCAAATTAAAAAAAAGACGTCGCAGAGGAACGCAATCGGAGGAGAAGAAACGGAGGCATTGTGTTGCGAGTTGGCTGGATGCACATTATTTATAACAAAAGGAGTTCGAATTCAACACGCAGGTTCGAAACGTGAGCTGTCTGCATACAGCGATTCTTAGAAATGCCATGAAACGTAATAGCGTACATACGACTAAATGCGAAACATGTATTTCTATTCATGTCAACGCACGTGTTTGCTTCGGAATAATTCATTTTTATCCGATAGAAATTATGAAAGCAAACAAAAAATTGCATAGACATTCGGTTTCGTAATTGCATAGGAGGCAAGGAGGTGAATTCATCCATCTAAAGACCCTGCAAAATCAAGCTGCCAAATATGTAATATAAAATAAAATGTGCCATTAATTCATTTGTTACGTTTCTTAGTAGATAATTCTGTTAGGATTTTTAACAAAAAACCTGTTTTTTTAATTGTTTTCTTTTTCTGATTTTTTTTGAAAAAAAATTTTTTTTTTCGAGATTTTACAAATATTTTTTTTTGTAAAAAATAAATTTGGACGAATATTTTTGATACAAATAAAACCACTTTTGTTTTTAAAACGGTGCACTGCATATGAGTGAGTTACTACCAAAATGCATTTTGTTTAAAATTTAAATACCACTCTTACGTTTACTATATTTCTAGTAGTTGTTTTAATTTGATTACATTCTAAAATAATAATATTTATATGTAATACATTGTCGTTTTACATTAAAAAAATTGTTTATCAAAATTTCTCGAAAGTTTTCGAAAAATTGGCAAAATAGGATTTGTTCGCGAAATAGCTAACAATTTAAAAATTCCACGAACATCTGTCCATAATCATCTGACAAAATTGGGTTACATCAATCGTTCAGATGTGTGGCTTCCTCGTGAACTGACTGACTCAAATAAACTTCAGCGTATTTCAACATGCAATCTTCTTCTCCGACAACATAAGAGCCAACCTTTTTAGAAGAGACTTATCACTGGAGATGAAAGTTGGATACTCTATGAGAATATCCAACGTAAACGGTCTCGGATCAAGGGTACAGAAGCTTTAACTGTAGCTAAACCTGGCCTACAGCCAAAAAAAGTTTTGCTATGCATTCGGTGGGACTGGAAGGGGGTAGTTTGATGATGATGAAAAAATGATATAAAAATGCACCTTGATCAATATTTTGCCAACAAACCTTGGAAATTTTGGCAAGAAGGCATTGTGAGGCTTACGGAGAGATGGAGAAAGGTAATAGAACAGAATGGATCATATATTATTCAATAAATTTTGATGTAATACAAATTATTGCCTATTTTTTTCTTACTATATAAACGAAAGAAACTTATGGGACACCTAATATAATATAAAAATCCATATACTAATTGGAAACAAGTCACATAAAATATAGATTTCATGAGACATCCTGCCATTTTAAATATGAAAAATGACATTGGCGACATTCAACAAGCAAAATAAAGAGAGCAACTGTATTAATATTGCCAAGCCAAAATGACAGTGAATAATATAAATACTTAATGCAAACACTGCATATAAATGAACACCACATGATAATGTGATATTATTTCACGAACTGCGTATATCTTTTTCTCATACATATTTTTTGGCTCGATTTTCGCCATGTAATTATAATATGTAAAATGTTTTGTGTGATGTTTATAAATATGATCACGAAATTGAAGAATTTGATTTTTCGATGATTTTCATTTCCCGAGAACAGATAATTCTCGAATTTGCAATATTTTTCGAGGAATTCTCGAAAATAAACTTAACACGGAATACATTATAATGATTGGTTAAAATGGATGTGTAACATTAAAGTTGTTGAGAGCAGCAACGGCGTATTCATAGGACATGGTTCCAATTAGCGTTTATTTGGGCTCGGTTGAGGTTGTAGCGATACGATTAGATGGTAAAAGACTCGTCGACATGCAACTCGACAACGTCGAAGAACATTCGACTTTGCTCGCGATAGTTTATAGTGCAAATATGTTGATTCAGCGTGTATTCAGCTTTAATTTAAAATATAGTTGCATTTATAACGTGGATAAGAAGTCGATCGAAGAAACGACGCTCAACGATTACGAGTTCCGTAGCGGTCGCTGCACCTGCAGCCTGCAGCCTGCAGCTTGCGACTGCTGATTCATTTCTTCTTTTCATTCACGAGCCAAACGAGTCCCGGTTTCGACGCAGGTGGACTCGACTTCATAAGAATATCTTCCTTCTCGATCGCATATTTGAGACATTCTCGAATTTATCGAGTCGTTTTTGGCGTATGCGAATGATAAAATCAAATAAAGCAACAAGCGACGAATCCCACATCGAAAATACAGTGCGCGAAGCTCATAAAAGAGAGGCTTTCGATTGGATTTTATGCGTTCCTTTGGTATAGTTAAAAAGTAGGCAGTGTATAAAATGGCAATTTTCAATGTCACAATATAAATCACGAAGGTTCGCCGCGACCGTATTGTATCTTCTTCGGCGATAAAAATGTAACTTTGAAACGAGCAGAATAAGATTTTGATTTATGATATTGTGAAAAGATAAGCGAGTTTTATTTTGTGCGAGGTCATAAATCTGGCAACGAAAAAAGAGAGCTCGCTCTGGAGAGACTCATATTTCACGGCAGGTGAGAGCAGCGTCCGGTTTCTTCGGCGACAGAAGTCCGTCCGGCGCATTCTTCGCAACGTCGAAGACTCCTCAGACCCCAGCTCCGAGAGGAGAGAAGCTTCTCGCGGATGTAAATTGGCAATATTCGGAGGCATCTTCTCCCTAATGATGACGGACGCAAAACGAATAGGCAATATCGACGGCCGTCACAATAAAACGCTTCTTCGGCAGGACGGAAGAGGAAGATAGACACATTCCGGCACGCTCGATCTGAATTTTTATGCGGGATTTCACCCTTTTTATGTGCCGAGATGTGTACCGAACGCAAATCCGCACGTTCCCGGACACCGAAGATTCGACGAGACGAACGTTACTTACGGTCAAATCAAAATTGTCCCGAGAAGAAACGCGGACGCGAAGTCTTCCGTCGGCGAAATCGCAATTCCAAAATTGAATCGGCCGTAAAAAAGCAAAAGGCAGCGATCGTTTTTCACGTGAACGTTTATTTTGATGGCTATTTAATTTGCATTCGTAGATGGAAATAATTTTCCCGACGATTAGATATTCATTTTCTTGCACGCTATCGAAAAGCGATCTATTTAGATTAGCATACGTTTATTTTTCGAGCAGACGAGGGAGCAAAGCTTTCGCGACCTGTAATTTTCCCGAATGTATTTGTTACGGCCAAATAAATTGCCCATTTTAACGTTCATTATTATTTATGAAGACTTTTTGAAATTTCTGCTTCGGGAAAATTGTTAAATACATTTATTTCGCATCGTCTCTCTCGGAAGAGGTTTCGAGGTCGGTCGGATCGATTCGAGCGCGGAACGACGGCGACTCCGACCGTCCGCCGACGTTCTCTCGCAGACGTTTTGTTCCGTCGAGTGCCTCTCGCCGCATGATTTTATTCGGCTTCGATTCCCCGAGTGGACGAAGGGAAGACGTCTCTCCCGGTCGTCATATATTTATGCTGACATTTGCATGTATTTTATAGTTTCGGGGTGGGATTTTTGTCTGCGGACGCCGTAACGCATATCCGCTCGTTTACAGCCCTCGATTCCGAATAAAAGCTCGCAAGAGCACTTCGCCGCTGCCGAGGGCCATAAAACGTCTTTCGCGCCATTGCGATTTTGATTTTTTCACAGCGAGAGATAATGGAGATGCGATTTATGAACGGGTGCGGTCTTTCCATCTCGAAGATGCAAAATTTTATTGCTAAATATTCCAAAACGGATCCCATCGACCCGGGCGATGCGGGGATAGAATGATAGTAAAATTTATATGAAACACGTTCCGAGCGTTTCTTCCAGAAATAATGGGGCGTATGCACCTAGCGTGCATCGGGTGGGCTATTTTTTTTGACGCTGCGCGTTACGCGAAGTCGTCATCTCCCGACGGTCGCGACGCGGGACTCGGGAGAGCCGCAAAATCCCGCCCGGATGAGAAACAAAAAGACATATTTGAAACGACGACACATCTTCGAAGCCCCCGGGAAGTAAAGTAGCGAGGGTTATTCACTCTTCCAGGTTAGGGGCGACGCAGCACGATCGAGGAAAACAATAGGCTTCTTTCACAAAGAGAGGCTTTCTATCGTTCGGTTCGTCGACGTTGCACAACTAACCGAACTCAAGTCATTGAATTAATCATTTTTTTCATTCATATTTGAAATAATGCCTCATGATTTTAAAAAAACATTTCTTTGCCAAATATTGGTCAAAATAGATATTCTTACAATGTTTTCCGTAAATAATTTCATGAAAATATTTTGTTCAAGAATAGATAAATGTTTTTTTTTATATTTTGAAACGTTTTACTAAAGTTTTAGATGTGAGAAAAAAAATCGTTTTATCTTTGTTTAAGAAACAAAAAATACGTCCTGAACATTCGCCAAAAAAATATCCATGCTCTCTCAGAAAGTCGAAAGATCGAAAAGGAATTTCAAGAAGAGTTGTTCAATTACCTACTAAAATAGTAATATTTACATGTTATACTTCAATGTGTTATATACATTACTTGTTAATTAAATTTTTTGAAAATTTTCGAGAAATTTGAAAAATGAAAATCATTGAGAAATCACAATTCTTAATCCCGAGTCTACTTCAGCCGACGTTCATCTTTCAAACGACATTGAAAAGAAACATATTTAAATTGTGTGCTATATTCCATTTACAAATTTGATTCATCTGTAAATGTTTTTGAAAAACAATATTTTTTAATTTAATTATACTTTTTTATACCAGTCCTCTGTATCGATTTTTCAGAAAATGCTCAATAATTTCTAAAGCGATGATATTTTTTTGTTCTTTTGTTTTTTTTTTATTAAGCAATAACAACGACAACTTTCTTAGAACTACTTTGCCCAGTTTACTGAGAAATGTTCATAAACAAAATATTGTTCGTTGCCAGATCGCATTCAGTATTCATTGTTTACTCAAAATGACTCGCTTGCATTGAATAATAACGGACCACGAGTGCAAATTAATTGTACTTTAAATGATCGCATATTTTTGTATTTTTTCGAGTGTTAAAATAAAACATAACGCGCAGGCAGTTCTGTCAAAAATAAGAAATAAGTGGGCGAGAACGAAGGAGCCCAAATTGAAGGAGATTAGTAATATCCTGGAAGAATGCATCGTTGGCACAGTGCAGAGGCCCAAGTGTGCAATTATGACACGCAACGAAGGCAATATTCCGCATTATTCAATTGAGTCGCACGAGAATGATTAAATCTGCAAAGTTGAGCCAAAGCGGCAATCGCAAAGAAGGACGATGTGCGATTCGCCAGCGACGCTGGCAAAGCGGCTTTGCATATGGGAGCGGCGGTTCCGCTAATTATTCGGAATTCCTTGGCAAACATTGTTCATGTGTTGGGGAGGAATATAGTGGAAATTCCAAATTTTGCCCCGAAACTATCTCTCTTTAAAATTCCTATCGCTGCTTCTTGCGTCGCCGTCGCCGCAACGCCGTCGCTTCGACGCGCTTTTTGGCTACATTATCATTTCATACGTTTCGCAAAGTCACACAGTCTTCGCCATTCAAACGTTCAATTTAGTTATTTTTGTAAAACTGCAAAATGTTACTAAAAGCGAGACGAAATGACAAGCGAAACGTATATTTGCCCAAGACCGGTTTTGTAATCGTCAAATTTGCACTGAATGTACGCCGTGAGTCATCACAACGGGAGGCCGACTCGAGGTGAGGAACGATTCGAACATCAACTTCAAATATCGATCCAGGAATATGCGACGTCGACGTCGAGGACGTCTTCGACGGAAGACGGCAGAATCCCGTCGTCCGAGTATTCGGGATCTGCGTCCCGACGGCGTTCGCGACTCGCAAAAACATAATAAATTCTCTTTCGACGAACGCCAGGAACGAAAGAGGCCAGCGCAGTAATAAAACGCTCACGTGAAGTAAAGATAAATAATGTCTGAAATATAAATTGGGCGCAGTCGGAGTCTGCAGCCGACGGGCCGTTCGCAGGTGAAACGTTCCGGACGATTTATCGTCACTCCGCATCGGAGGAAAAGGGGACTTTTCTTCCTTCGACGGGATTTGTCGTCGAGAAGTCCGCGCCGGAAACCTGCACAAAGCCCATTGTATTTTTTTCGACGGACTATCGGAAATGGACACATTCAAAAGGCACGCGTTTGAGTTTGAGTGCGATGAGCATTCGCAGGTAGCGACCGTCGGGATACGGCAGCAGGATTCCTTCAAATATCGGTCGATTCGATTTCGAAATGTTTTCGCGCCATTGTCGCGATGAAATATGACTTCTTAAATTATCGCAACTGAAGACCGTTTTCCTTTTAAGTTTCTTTTTATACCTTTCTAATTTATTGTAATACAATTCTACGGCGACGCTGCGAGCACTCGAAAGAATCGCTCTCAGAATAAAGCCGATTTTAGTGGTCGGAATGGTCATATCCTTTCGAGACAGCTGCTATTTTGTACATTTAACAAATGTACTTATTTATTATCATTAAACTACTTCATACATAGGGAATTTTCGGTAATTATTATTTTTTTGAGAAATGAGAATTCGAAATTCTATTTTTAAAATTTTCGAAAAATTTTGATAAACAAAAAATTATACGTAAATAATTAAAACATATGAATATTATGATCGTAGTATGTAATTTAATGATCCTTTAAAAACACATGTCATCTAATGTATAATTGGACATACTTGTTATCTTTTTTGTTAACAAATCTAATGAATTGCGAAATATATTATTAACACACATCTGTTTTTAGCTTAAAACTACAAACAACCTATTCAACAAAAATCGTATTCTAAACATAAAATTTAGGTATAATTTGTTGAAATCGATATAGTTAGATAAACATCGTCAGTCGAATTTTGGCAGAAATCCACACATATGCAATGCAGCGTTTTAAAAATGGAAGCGGTTGTATTTATATTTTAAAAATATTCGTACAAATTTAATTTTTGCAATCAAAATTGATTTCTAAAATTTTTCGATAAATTAGAAAATTTCTCTAGAAATTCTTAATTTTGCACATTTATCTAGAATTATATCCCTAGTTATATTAGCTAATTATAACAGAAAAAATAGCATGTCGGTATCAAATTAAGTAAAATGTATTAGCTTCTTGTCCGCAAGTCGGAGCGCTGTTTAGAAATGAAGCTCGTATTATTTATGCTGTAACCGATACGGACCCGCGGTATTCGGCTTCGGGGAAAGCTCCGACGTCGAAATACTATAACGCTTCCAGACGAAAGTGCCGAGGATGATCAACTAAAATATTTGTGGAATTTCTCCAGAAATTAATTTATTATCCCGCGGAACGAAACTTTAAATTTCAGGAATTTAAGAAACGCAATTTGTAACGAAATTAAACACGCTCGTGAAATCACATGTCATCGCGACGAACGGAATGTTAGATCAAAATTTGTTCATATCGAACGAAATAAATGCAAATTTACATATCGAAAGCGACGCGTGTTTCAGATAGGGTTTATAATGCGCCCTGCACATTATCGGCATAATGTATGAAATTGCTGGAAGATTCGTTTCATTTGATATCGAGTCAAAGGAACAGCGCAAGAGAAATTGCAACGCGGACGGGCAAAAGGGTGGCCGATTCCTAGAGCGATTTTTAAGCGGCCCATTACACAGGTATATTGCAATTTGGCCGTCGTCCAGGAAGAGGCCTTTTGAACTGTTCGACGTCCCGTTTCCACCCGGGAAGGGGCTTCCGATGTCCTTCTTTCTCGAGAAGAGCGCCCCGGGCGGTCGGGAATCGAAGAAGTCGATTACGTTCGCTTTATCTGCCGTACGCTTCGATATTCCACAATTAGCAGTTAAACTTTATAGAATCGTATGGGATTTCGTATCGAGAAACTATTCCATTTATTGCCTAAAAAGGAGCAAAAATATAATTGGCAGACGAGCATCTCTCGAACGGTAGACGGGATTTAAAAAGCGCTCGGCCGGTACTGAAAGAGGGATCGGGGAGCGGCGCCCGGGAGTCCCCTCGCGTATGGGAAGGCGGGACGTGTTGCGATATGAGAAACTAACTCCGAAGAAAGGCCGGCACGCAACTTCGGAAGTGGAAATATATCAGAAAGTTAGGCTGAGAACTCATGTTCCCGGTTTGGCCTAAATCGTGGCGGTGCTTTATAGCGCAGCACGTGCCGCCGGTGGGTGAAAGCTCGATACTCCCGAATCTCTAAGCTGTAACCCTTTCCGCACTCCTCTGCGATTATGCGAACATTAAAGATTTTGTTTTTCACGAATCTACAATTCGCAAAATCACCCAAACTACTCAATATTTAAAGTGGCAAACGCGCAAGATTGACGTTCTCGAAGTTTTCGAATTACGACCTGAACTTGAAAATTTCACTCGTCGAATGATATTGAACTTCGCAGTGTCGCGAGCTTTTCTTTGCGAACCTTCTTTTTATTATGAAAGTTGTTTCTGTTACTACACACCTCGGCGTATTTATTACTCCAACTTTCCCACTACTGCTCGGAAAGACACGAGAGCGAAAAAATCAATCGATTCAGCAATATCAAATACGCAGCCTTAATGAATATTTTAAAATGCATCACATCACAAATTTAACATGTTTTGCAACGATTCGATAATCACATTAGCACGAATAAAATAAACAATACGAAATTGGCTCGTTGGCCGTAGTATATTTCGCTCGTACGTGTCGACAGTTTATTCGAGGCTCACAAATATCAACGGCTTATTAGATTCGAAATTAATATTCATTTATGCATTTTTAATGTCAAAAAATCGACAAATTTCACAAGACGCATATTACATAGCTGTTGATATTAAAAACGTAAATCCAATGCAATTAGTGGGCGCAGAATGCATAAAATATACGATTCATTTTATGGATTCGAGTTGTTCACACTATCATACTAAAAACAAGTGCTTTAAAACACTGAATTTATATCGAGATTCACATCAAAATGTTAAGCTTAAATTAATGTGAATAGTTTGAATTTCATCTAGATTTTTACAAAAGGTCTAAATTTGACTTAATTACTTAATTTGAATAATATATAACAATACCAACTTTGTTAAAATTAGGAATTCCAATCCAGTAATCCCGAAAAATTCGGAATTGAAACGTTTATCTAAGAGAAATCATACACCTCACCAACACGTTGAAGACTACTAATTCGAGACATTCTCGCCGAAATTTGGACGCTTGGAAATAGTGGCGTAACTACTAATTGACGAGCTTAAGCGATGCCTACGGGCAGTAGCTGTTTAATTTATGTATACATATATACAGTACATACATGTTTTTCATATTGTTATATTAAACTTTCCCTACCGATGATGTATTTACTACACCTCGATTCTAATAATGATAATATTGATATGAAATATAATAGATACGGATATCGGATTTTTTGTATTCCTCCGTAATATAATTACGAATCACATCAAAGTATTTTAGTATATAAGTATTCATCTGCAGCGACGGAAATAAATATTTTTTTGGGAAATCAGGAAATTTGCGAGTTTTTTAGTTCGTGTTTCAGCAAGGAGGAAATAATATTAAGAGAAATATGCAAAATCGCGAATTCTCATTTCTCATTCTCATCGAAAAATTAGAAAATCTAAATAGTCTTTTTCATATTTATTAGATCCCATAAATTTTCTATTGTATTTTTTGGCAATACAACATTTGTAAAAAGGCTTTGTTATTAGTCAATAAAATAGTATTACAGACAATAAAATATATGATGGTTAATCGTTACATAAGTTAATCAGATTTGTTGGGCAATAAAGCTAGGATTGCAAGGCGCGGTGAGTCCGTTTTGAAGCGATCCAAAAATGGAATGCATTTGTCAATGCGCAGACATGTTTCAATAATATTGTTTGGGAGAAATAACGCCGATAACATTAAAGCACAATAGAATAATTTTGCGTGCGGAATTCGCGATGAGATCACGCCGAGCACACAATTATTCTATGGCGTCCATTTTATCGGCAGCTTTATGCGAGATATCTCTTTCGAGCCGGGAGGAAATCTGGAATAAGCCACACGCAGCCCGGAAGGGGACGACAAAAAAGGGGAACGGAGGACTGGAAAAAAGTACGCGAAGGACGTGCTCCGGCCATCGGAAAAATCGGCGGTAATTTTTGCGAGGCACGTCTCGGCCCGAAAATAATGTTCAAACTTTCGCAGACGAAAAATGTAATGCGGCAATAACGCATTCGGTGACCGACTTTTCAGAAGAGGAGAGCTCCGATTGCGCGTTTTTCATTAATCTAATGAAAATTCAGCATCCGGAGATACGCGCGGTGTTTGCGAGAGAGACTCTCTTCAGCCGGGACTCGACGGCGATCCCGCGGAAAGAAACGTAATCCCGAATACACGCGTCGTATCGACTCTTCGTTCTGCTCCCTTGTAACGTAAGATTTTATAGTGCTTCTTCTCGAGTAATACGGTGAAAATTTTGCTCGTAAAAACGATGACGTTTTCGATATAGCATTCGGATCCATTATGCTTCGGTCTCGATCCGTGGGAAATGTAAATAAGATTATCACGCTGCATTGTGAGGAGGAATTGTTTGTTATATATTTTTTTTGAAGAGCGATGATTAAATCGACGGAGAATGCGTAATTCGGTCGAACGGGCACGTCTCGGAAGAGAAAGAAGTTCGGAGGCGATTGTTCGCGCACGACATCGGAGGCTACAAAACATCGCGTGCACAAAGGGAAACAACGAGAAGGAGGAAGCAGAAGGGAGAAGGGAGCGGGAAGAAGGAAGAAAGAGGGAAGAAGGAGCGGAGAACGAAAGGGTACGCGAGGAAGGAAGGAGTGCGTTCTGAAAATTTTATTAGGAGAACCGCAGCGGCATGACGGGGCAAAAGTTTCGTATAGATTAGCAGCTCTTCACCGTAGCGCGAGATGATAAATTAAAATACATAAATCAAATTTCGGTATCCTTTTGTGTTGTGTTGGCAATTTTTGCGAATTTTGATAAATACTGTCTTCGATAACGGCCGACTGAGCGCCGGCACGAATTCGCAAAGTCCCATTAAAAAACGTTTAAAATTTTTGTAATTAAATTTCAGCGAACACTCTCTTTGAAAAGAGACAAGTGTTCCGCGAAAACAAATTGCCGTAGATTTAGCGGAAATAATTGCAAACGAAAAGGGCTCTCGGAATGAATACGACACTTTCTGCGAAACGTTATAGAGTAACAGTGCGTACGACCGATTGTCTCTCGAGCTTTCCGATGATAAACATCTACAACTGATAAATTCTTATTTATTTATTCAACAAACATCTAAATCCCTTACAAAATGAATTTATACTCGACGGTGCTAATCGACTGACGTACAAATATCTCACGCATGCTTCTTAACTCTTTGCGGTCCTATGTCGAGTCTGGCTCGACATTTTGTTTCTTCATATTTTCCCCACTCAGATTTAAAATCATGTGATTTTATTTTGCGTATCGTGACAAGGAAAGTATTTGGAAAAAAATATTGGTTTTTATGATCCTTCATAGTGTTTCACCTACCCGCTAAAGATACAAAGGAAAAGGGCTGTTGTCCAATCCGGTCTCCATTTAGACCAGCGGTTCTTAAACAGGTGTCCGCGGACCCCTGGGGGTCCGTGAAGCCATTTCCGGGGGTCCGTGAAGCCATTTCCCGGGGTCCGCGAAGATATAAAAAAACATTTATCTGTAGTTGAACAAGATATTTTAGTGAAATTATTTGCAGAAAACTTTATAAGAAGCGCTATTTTGGCCAGAAAATGTTTATTTGTTTGAAAAATAAGGTCACAAGGGTTGGGATGAGGTTCACAAAAAAAAATTGTTCAAAAGGGGGTCCGCGAGAAAAAAATTGCTCAAGAGGGGGTCCGCGAAGGAAATTTTGCTCCAAGAGGGGGTCCGCGGACTACATAAGTTTAAGAAGCGCTGATTTAGACCAATGTTTTGAGAAAGAGAGATGTTTTATTAAAGAATATCTTAAAAATTGAAAAAAAAAAACGTTTTATGTCAAAAATTTATAAAATATTTAGGAACTGCAAAGGGTTAATCCTAGATCACTAATCATTAGTCTCACAGACTGCAGATTCGGAACGCATTCGACAATTATGCCCTGCCCCTTTTTTAATAAACAAATTGGTGACCCAGGCGTACCTACTGCGTTTTCATGCCAATCATCGTCAAATATGATTAGTGATCTAGGGTTAAATTTGATTCAAATTTGTTGAACGTTGGTGTTACGATATTGTAGCTCGAGCGGCTTATCCAAAAATATATGCATACTCACTGTTATGAAAACTGAACGAAATGCAATCAGGGTTTAAATTAAATTTTAAATATATGAATAGTGCTTGTGTACGATTTCTGATTTGATAAAATCTCCAATAACAAGGTTCAATGAATCGGGACTTAAGCCTATTAACGGCTCGTATAGGGGGTTAAACGAAATTAAAAACCAGCGGTTATAAACTGGCGTTCGTTCTCATTTTTATAATACATTTCCATAACATTAATTATCATACAAATATGCAAAATACAAGCTATTCATTTGTCTGTCTGTGAGTCTGCAAGTTTTGTTTTCGTCTATTCGGAGGATTGAAAATTAAACCGTTTGAACGGGAAGAACCTCAAAGCTTAATAATGATTTCTTATGTCAGAAGTAGAATCAGCTCTAAACTAAAGCATAACAGATTTATTGCAAAAACTTGGATCTTCAAAGACCACAGGGCAGAATCGTTTTAAATTCATTAACAGGATGATTTTAATGGGAATTTGGATACCGCATAAATTATCGACGATAACGATGCATTTTTTAATGATGCCATATGGAAATAGTGTAATTTTAAGTTGTAAACTGAAGATAATCGATAGAAAGGGGAGCAGGGCAGGATTGAGCGTCCCTCGCTGCAGCGAGCGGTGCATCTCGGCGGGCGCTAATGCAATCACGCGCGGCGTTAAATCAACGAATAATAAGCGAGCTAATCAAATTTGAGATCGCGGACAAGCGGACTAATACGGGGAGGAGAGAAAAAATCCCCGCTTCCAATCAGAAACGCGGCTAATCGAGTTTGTCAAGGGTTGAAACGCGATTAAAACCCAATTTCAGACCGGGACACAAGAAACGGGACTCGTTAGCCCGACCGACGGGACTGCTAAATTGCGATCTCCGATCTTCAATTGATTAGTTGCAAATCAGTTTATAAATCATCAACAGATGGGAAAGCCAAATATTTGGATTCGATGGCGCGAATCGGAATATTTTTAAGCACAATTGCGCTATTCCACGGCGGAAACCGTTGCCTCAAACTTCAAATTCAATATATCAAATTTAAAATAATGGAATACAGCGACGTTGATAGATACTTTCTGCTTGGGTTTCTTCTCAAGAATTTATCGAGAAATTTAAAAAAAAAAATTTCGAGAAATTTTATTTATCAATTTTTATTTTACGAAATATTTTTTACGAATGTCAAAATGCATTCCGTTTGAATGGTTTAATTAGGGTTTTGGTTACGATTTTTGTTCAATAGATTGTTTGTCGGTAAGTAAGCAAAAAAAATATGTGTTGAAGACAAGAAAATTAGCAATGATGGGAATTTTTTTTAAAATGGTTATTTAAAAAATAATGTTAACATGCAATACTTTGCTGTTTTATATACATTTTTTGATAATCGAAATTTCTCGAAAAATTAGAATACCGTCTAATAGGGATCGATTCGATCAAGATAAAGATGCTAATTTAAAACGTGTAAATGGGACGCATTGTGAACAAATAAACATGTATTTTCCGAATTACATTGTAATACAGGAAAAGATTTATATAAAGATGAAAATAATATGAATTTATGATCGTTATTTGTAAGCATTTACAATAACTCGCATTTTACGAGCGCGGGTAATACATCTTATGAATAGAATCAATCGAGGGCGGTGGGTATCGGGCTGTGGGCGGCCGGGGGTGGTCGAGGGCGGACGGGCGCAGACGAGGGACGATGCCGGCGGGCACCTGGGGCTGAGGCTGAGGCTTCAATTGTTTGATGTCTGTTTAGTAGCCTCCAGGTAAACCGCGTACGTCCAAATTGTTCAATTGAGTAATGATGTGGATAATGCCTATCTAATTATTGCGAATACGCAATATTACCCAAATATTCACCAAACAACCGCCCTTACTTTTTGATCATATAATCAATTGTTCATTTTATGCGGGGACCGATTTTATACCGTCGATTCTCAAACTTTACAACCGTTTAAGCCTATTTTATGTATTTTTGCGAACCGAATCGGAAACTGCCCTTCGTTCGGTAAAATCCCTGAACGGATCGCTAACATAGAATTCAAAGAATCGGGCGAAATTAAATTCACGAATTATACGAGAGAAAATAGTCCGGTTATTGAAATGAAGCAAAATCGTCGGGCTTCCCTCGTTTTATCGAATGTTCTCATCTTCGATTATAAACAAAGATAGACGAGAGCGGGCACCCGAAGCAAATTTGAGGGTCATCCGGGAAGACAGTCCTTACAAATATTTGGTCGTGGCCACACGGTATCCCGTATTAATTACTATTGACCTGTGATATTTGGTCTGGGGGTAGACCCTTTCCCGATTGTTTGGCTTTGATTAGCGCCCTTTGACTGGGAAATTTACGTTTCAATTCCGGCCCGCTGCGAATATAACATTTCATGTTACATTTTCATGGTATCACACAATTCATTCGTCATTATTGACGATAAATCATTTGCCCGAAGAGGGATTACCGAATTGGGTACACATATAATTCTAACAGATCGATTTAGCATTTCAATTACGACCTATGCCCAGATCCGCTCGGCAGCCTCTATTTATCATTTCGCTTCATCTGCGAGCCAACTTTAAACTAACGGATCACACAAAGAATACCATTTTCGTCAAAAAATATCAAACAAAAATTTTCTCGTAAATTTACATCATAAACCGACAATAAAACAAGCTCAATTTATCATATTCTTTGATACGTGCTCGCACCACAAAATCTTTATGCCGTGGAATTTGGCCATGAATTGCATGGAAACGATCTATTTATTATTTAGCATATTAAAAAAATAATCATGCAGATATGAAAAAAAATGTATACAAGCAGAAATTAACATTTTAATTGAACGGCAAATAAAACGTTGTACTTAAACGGGCGAGTTCCATATATTGCGAAGATCAGAGTGCGTTTTCTTTGGATGATTGTTGTGTACTTGCCTGCATCTGAAAACAACAAAAAAAAATGATTAATAAGTTATATGAATAATTTTATCTGGTACGAAATGCGTTCATGAACAAAAATATTTATAAATGACCGACTTACGCGATAAAAGGTTATCAAAAAACATGAATAGCGTGTAAAAATGATGTTAAATTTTCGAAAATATATAAACAATAATACGAAAAAGCAATTTAAATCTAGATCAATAATCATTTTTTCGAGTATTATTTGCATGCTAATAAACCATGCACAAGAAACCACGCTCGTGGAATTCGCGCATAATGTGATTATTTAGAAAAGTACTGAGCAGGGCGGTCACTAATCATCCCGGGATCCCGGATAGTTTTGGATGCTCACGAATCCCGGGATTAGTAAACGTAATTTCGAAAAATTCGGGATTGAAATTTTTTTTGAAAACAGAAATCGTACACCTTTTTTCACCATCTTTTCTTAAATAAATAAAATTCCTTGGCTTTCAAGTTATTTTTTATATCAAACAAATTGACTTATTAGTACTTTTTGATTAATTTTATTATGAATATCCCAGTCCCGGGATTCCAGGACTGATTTCGGGATCATCTAATGCAATCCCGAAATCCCGGGATCGAAATTTTGGCTCGGGATTGGATTCCCTAGTCATATATGATTTTTATAGAACCGTGAGCAAAATTACACGCTTTGAAAGATTATCGCTTCACAATGTAATAAATGACAGTTACGAGAATTTATGTGAATAAGGAGATATCTCGGCTCCAGAACGTTGTTTTCTTGCTGTAAGCAAATGTCGATAAAAGATAATACAGTCCATTGATCTCCCCATCGTTTAAGGTAAACATCGCCCGATAAGATAATCTCGGGACGAAAACAACTACACACGCGATACACATCACACACTCCCGAACCTGGACGGGTGTAGCGCATCGACAATAAATATTTAACGCCAATTTTAATATGATGGAATGATCTAAAATGGAATTTATTTATTTGAGAGTAGAATGCGTAGTTATTTGACAAGTATTGCAGCTCATACGAGTGTGCGCGGCTCGGCTCATAAGTCCCGTTTGAGTCGTTCAACTGAACGCTAAAGGCTAATGTGACGTGAAAAAATTCCACATATACGATTACGGTTATCGTTTATACTCGTTTTTCGGTAAAAAATGGCTTCGATGCTTAATAGACGCCAAATATATATTATTATGAGGATTTATAATCTCAGGACACCATTGATCCATCATCGTATTATTGACGCGTGAGCTGTTCTGCGAGCGAAACCTGGCGTCGGCGGATCGGGTGCGAAAAACTAATGGAGAAAAAAGGGGACGAACAAACGGGAAACGAGCGAGGCTGCATTGAAAAATCAAAATGCTAAATATACAATTTGTATTTTCTAAAATATTTTACAACAGAGTTGCAAATTCTAAAATTTCTCGAGAAATTCTTGATTGAGCAAATTTCTCGAGAAATCATTTTCGAGAAGAAACACTATTAAAATAGATATAAATAAAACACATTTACACGGCTATTTCGTTCTGTTCTGCGAATTAATTGAACCCTCTAGTTGATATGCTCCAAAGTAAACTGTCTGAGGGTTTTATTTGAGGTAGATTTTGTTAGTTGACAATGGAGTAATTTGTTAATGGGTAGCGAAATTGTCGCTGTATTCCTAGGTGGATTGAATTTGTTCGGAAGAAGTGTAATCAGATCTCGCGGTAAGTAGTTTGTTAGTTATGGTCCCTGACAGATAGATACGTGTGGACCGCTCCGGGGAGATAAGACGTGTCGCAAAAAGTTAAATGCGACCGCACAATACCACGTCTACTATCATGGAAAAAAGTGAAATATTACCAGCAAGTCTTTATCAAATAAAGAGAAGAGATAGGTGCTAGGTAATATGCGAGAAGACGCGCCGGCAATAATGGAACGGAAATATAGGCTGGGAGTGTGTGGCGTATCGCGAAAAATGAAATTGTAGAGATTTTCATCCGAAGAGAATCTGCGAAAACGCAAATGGAAGAAAACGTATTTCTACGCGAGGAGAAATTATTTATTTAGTAGCGACGCCTCCATATATTATATTAACCTAAGATTTTTATTTACTCTCCGTAGGTAGTTCTCGAAGAATCTCTTCTACTACTGAGATATCTCAATTGATCGTTTAAAATGGGGACAACCAGCGAGTGCATTCCGAACCGATCCATGTTTTACTTTGACCCTTTGGCATTCGTCTCGTTTTAAATATTGACTTAATCTCGTGAACCTACGAGGTCTTATACTAGGATTAACCCTTTTGCTGATTAAATCAAATTTGTGAGATAATTTCATAGAAGCCAAACAAAAATTCCATTTAAGTTCGCCTTATATATATATATAATAAAATAACAAAGCCAAAGCCACGTTTGATTTACTTAAAATATATATAATTTTATATAATAATTCGAAATTCATAATAAATTTCAACCCTTTTGTTTTGTATTTAATTAAAATGAGAATATCAAATCAAATTTGAAAGGCAACGAAAACATATTATTCATTAAAATATCAACGATTGTTGCTAATAATAGTAAATCAGATCTCGAAATCGAAATATACAAAATCGAAAATTCTCATTTCTTTTTTAGAAATCAATTTTTATTGTATAAAATAAATTTTGTATAAATATTTTTGATACAAATACAACCATTTCTGCCAACATGCATTCTATTTGAAAGATTTTATTTGGGTTCTAGATATGATAAAAACATTTTGGGAAAATTCTTACTTTCAAACTCGTCTTATCTTTGTTTAAGAAACAAAAAAATACGTTCTGAACTTATTCGTTCCGCCATAAAAATATCTATGCTTTCTCAGAAAGTCGAAAGACCTTAATAGCTTATCCGACGTTAGAAATTTCAGCAAATTATATCTAGTAGTTTAGTTTTAATCACATACTAAGATAATTTTTTTATTGTTTTATAATTTTTTTTAAAAAAATTCCCGAGAATTCTAATTTCTTGAGAAATGAAAATCATCGAGGAATTAGAATCCCAGTCGTTGTCAATCAATTAAAAAAATATTTTTAAAACACTAAGTTGTATTTATACACGCAAACCTCTTTTTGTGCGATTTCGAAGTTATGCGGTTTTTCTTTTTTTTTAATTTCACAATTTTTTAATTTTGGCCAAACATTTTTTTAAACAGTCGCCATTTTGTGAATTTTTTTTATTTAGGGACTATATTATGAATTATATTATTGGAAAGAGAAAATCTACACGGAACAACGATGACACTGACACTGGGTATACTATTTCTTCCGAAGAAGAAAGCGATTTTGAGTCATATCGAAAGTAGCAACGAAAATTATCGTACAGTGATGATAGTTTGTAATTGAAATAATTAGTATTTTTCTAGTGGATGTTTGCCATTTGAGATGCCAGATGTCAGATATCCTTAAAATTTTACCAATGATACAAGACGTCCTTTAAATGTTACCCTATGTTTTGATTAACTTTTTTTATGCGATTTTGGATATATTTTATATAGCGGTTTCAAAGTTATGCATCTTCACTTTTTCTATGTAAGTCGTAGCTTTTTTTTGTGCGATTTTCCGCGGAACGCATCTACCGCACAAAAAAAGGTTTACGTGTATATTACTTACAAACAAATCTTAAAATATAAATTAGCTTGAATTTAATTTTATTTAAATTCACAATAAATAAGAAAAAATGCTGAATCCTTTGAACTTCGAATTTCTGACATTTTGCTGTGTATGTTTGAGTGGCACACGCCATAAAAATACCAAACAAAAAAGTAAAGCAGCTATAACTTTAAAGGCTAAAATTTTTATAAAACGTGCAAAGAAAAGTCTCATCCAAAGGAGAAAACTACATGGTTTTATTGCAAAAATTTGCAATGAATAACATGAGTAATATCGATCTATTACTCATGTAAATTCGTCCGAGTCTAATTGCCTCTTGCGAAACATTTCACTCAATCGGCGGACGATGCAAAATTTTGGCCCGGCCCGACCCAAATTGTTTTAGAGTTAACATGGGAATATTTTTGTGTAAAAAATTGGGTCACAATAAATATTCTGAAAAGGTCAGACCGCAAAAGAAGTTGCCGAGATTCGGTGGCAGCAAAGGTGAAGTACCATATCAAATATATTATTCACAAGTGCGGTCGCTCCCGGACGCAATTGGATTAAAAAAAAGGGGACAAATAATTTTTCCCCGGATGGGAGGTAAATGGGATTAATTAACGAGGCGACAATTAAGCTCGGCACGTTCGAATCCCGCCGTAGGTAATTTCTTTGTTTCTGCAAAATCGCGTTACGCTTCCCGATCTCGCTTTTTTCGGGATAAGGAAAGCTCGTCCCGGGACGAGCCACTTAAATCCGATTCTAACGAATCTTTGTATTCCTTTCTGACAACACTTAATTGCGTTTTTTTTAGAAAGCACGCACATATATAACGCCATTTGTATATATATATATATATAAGGATTTAATAGACTGAATGGCCATTGAATAATTTACTGTGTGAACGAAGGTCGTGAAAATGTCTTCATCGACCCAAAGGTTACATATATCGTTTATTGAAGTCAATCACGAAAAATTTACCAACGGACGTCATCCAATACAAAGATGATTCTATCGATTATGTATTTATTTTATACAATTACATAAATGTGCGCAAGAAACGACGGTTTATTTGTTAAAAATTAATTTATCTAATGTGTACTTGTTGTAGCTTTCCCCATTTAAAATTAATCGATAAATTTAATATCAGTCAGAAAGTATGAAAGAAATGTCAAGAAATTGATCAATAATATTCGAGCAATGCCCCACTTATCGTTCAAACAAATTCACTTTTCTCTCAGGGCCGCGCAGCGTAAATTAATCTTGTATATTAATAAGATTGTTGATAGCACACAATATTTAACAATAATTGGTAATATTTAGATGTGTAGCCACCTTTACAGCACGATCTCACCATCGACGTACGAGTGTATGATGAAACGCAAGATATCCGTCTCTGTCTACGATTCATTAATCTCGTACTCAATATGCGAAAATGCTCTTTTTGTATCACTAGATTTCGAACGCAGATATGCGCGATTACTAATCAACGGATTAATCTTGATATAGGACCGATTTTTGACATATATAATTTAGTGAGCATTGAAAGGATTCATTTCTATGTTCCAACACTTTACCGATAAAAATTCCGCTTGATTGTTGAGTCAACGTTTGGAAACAAAAACCAATCTTGTGTAAATATTTGTTTCGTATGGACTGTTTCTTAGAATACCGCACCTTTTATGCAAACATTTGTAGCAATGAATGCGAATTATTCTGAGTACTTGCACGAATTGAATATACACGCGTATATATAATTAATGATTGCAGGTTTGTTTACCTTGGTTGGGTTTAAGCGTGTGTTTAGAAGCTAAATAAGGGGCCAGACTGATTTAGTTTGTGTGACGGAACTGAATAAACAATATCAATCGATACACGTAATCGTTGCAAGCAGCCTCTTCAATTATTATGCAATGTCTAAAAATGAAACAGATTATAGCAGTTTCGACTTCTCATTATGCAGACTTGACTTGCTAATGCAATTATTATTTTGCATTTAATATTTATCATCGCTGATAACAGAATTTAACGGTATTCCCCGCCTGAGTCGTAAATCTAAAGTGCACTCGCTCTCGATGCACGTCGAGTTTATGAGGATCAGTAAAGTCCCTATCGACACTTATCTTAATAGAGTACAACAAACGGCAAGTTCTGTAAGAAATTATATGCCACGTTACATTGTCCGGGTGAAATGCATTCACTTATCTTTATAGTGCCCTAAGGAGGACACTCCCTTTGTGCAAGAAATGCACTTAGCTGTTACGTTCCGTGCGATGCAATTTAAACGCGTTAACTTCTAAAAGCATCAAGAAGGTGCAAACTTCAACTTTATAGTTAAAACGACATCGTTTATAGAGGCTGAAAGTCGTCAATTCTCAATTTGGCTCGGTTATCGATCATACATTGATAAGCATTTAATTGATTATATTTGATAAAATGGATCATTTTTGTATGAAATAAATACATTCACATTATTAGATTAAAAGGGATTTTTACTGTAGACGGTTTTATTTGTAGCCGTTAAAGGCACATGACGCTTGGGCCTGATGGACATGAAATTAAATGATGCTCTTGACAGGGAATTAGCTCGAACAAATTGAGCCCATTATGATATAAAATGTATCGCTCAATTAATCAATTTGTATTATAATATGTACCAAAAAAGATTTTTTTTTATTTATGGCAATCTCAAAAATTTCGTTTGAATATTATAATATTCGAATAAAGAAACGTTATACGTAAGCAGCTTAAAGTATGCTACTTTGTAAAGGTTAATGTCCTTTGTCAAAATCTCTCGAATGAATGACGTTCCCTCAGGACCGAGAGGGTGGATGTTGTGCTTTTGCTGCATGCGAGCAGAAAAAAGGTTGAAACGATTAGTGACGTGCGGATAAAGAAAGATTAATGACGCTGGCAAACGATCGTCAACATTCACATAAATTCTATTCATATGCAATTTGCTTGTTTTATGTTGCTCTGAGATGCAGGACAAAAATGGACCGTTCACAACACAAATTTATTATCGAATGCTGAAGCCAAATGCTATTTATATAAGTTTCTTTCGTGTAAACATTAACACTATTGTGGCCGCATCAAATTAGCAAAAAACTTGGCGACTTACTTTTAATAGATGTAAAAATTCAGTTAAGCTCTTTTAGTGCGATTTCGAAGTTATGCGGGTTTTTTAAATATAATTACTTTTTTTTTAAATTTCATAAAGAGTCCTCTACTGTCGCTGAATTAAGACCACATCCTTTATTCTGATTTAGATTTTTGAAAATATTATTTGGTTTTTTTTTGAATTTTTCTAAAGTTTCGACGTTTAAAAATACATTCTCCAAGAGAATTTCTAAAATTTCAACTACTTACTTACTTACTTACGAAGTATTAGTTATTTTAGTGAGGCGGCAACTTGGTCGGTCCTACCATAATGAAATCTTTTAACGCGCTTTTCTCGAAACTACTTTTTTCAACGCGGTTGACATTATATCTCATGTTTAATTTAATCAATTTGCTTCAAACTGGGTACGAATAAGGTCAAAAAATGACTGCCCTGTTTTTTTAGGGATTATATTGACATCTTTACTATTTATGAATTATATTTTTGGAAAGAGGAAATCAACACATAATATACTATTTCTTCTGAAGAAGAGAGCGATTTTGAGTCATATCGAAAATTGCAACGAAAATTATCATACAACGATGATAATTTGTAATTAAAATAATTAGTATTTCTCTAGTGGATGTCTGGCATTTGAGATGTCAGATGTCAGACATCTTTAAAATTTTACCAATGTTGCAAGACTAAATGGAAGACTTAAATGTTACCAAAAATGTTACTTTTTATTTGCCTTATTGTTTTAATTTTTTTATTAACTTTTTTTATACGATTTTAGATATATTTTATATAGGTGTTTTAAAGTTATGCGATTTTTAAAATTAATAGAACGCATCTTCACTTTTTCTATATACGTCATAGCTTTTTTGTGCAATCTACCGCATAAAAAAAAGATATAAATGTATAATATAAAATAGATATATGCTGCATTATTAGCTTCGAACGGTTGATGCGATCATGATGCATATGTGGCATCATGCGACCACGAAAGTGTTGAGCAGAAAGAAGTTTTAGGCATTTTTTTTCATTACAGAACAATTCGTTTTTCCCAGGCGCTAGAGATTTTTTAATTTTTTTTATGGAAGTGTTCTTGCTCATAGAAAGCAGGTCAAATGGTCGCTTATGGTTTCTCAGTCATCTCAGTAAAGAAATTAGCTTAGGGTATTCTAAACATTTATAAATCAGACCATCTAAGACTTTGGATAAAAATAGATAAACAAAAGAAAAAAAAATATAATATAAATTTAACACTTTACAGTCCGAGCGTTCCGTGCTTAACTTCGCCCGAAGTCCGGGCGATATTGCAAGAAATAAAACTCCAATTCTTTCGTAAAATTGATATCATTCTTATGCCAGCTAATAGATTGAAACAAAATTTCACAGTTTGTTATATTAAAAATATTTATTCAAAATTGTAGTAGATATATATATGTAATATTGTTTTTATTTAAATTGAAGATTTATTAATCCTCATTTTCGCTGCTGTCTTCCATCATTCTAAACATTTTCTTCATGAGTAGTTGGAAATCGCCTTTCTTATTAGATAAACTGATCAATTCAATTTGAGAACATTTGTCGGCCATTTTGTTTAGTCATAGTAAATTCATCCGATGGAGAGATCGTCGATCGTCCTGCCGTCTCCTGTCTGTTTTATGATTTTGCACAACAATATCGTCGTGAATATCCATTGAAATCTCGTGGAAGTTTATGATAGTGATAAAAAAAAAAAAAAAAAAAAAGGGGGACTGGGGGCCCACCACATGCCCGAGCGTGTACCCAAGGTCGAGAACGACCTTACGACAGCTCTCGTTATGATAGTGATGTGATGAGTTGACAATATGTCATGAAGTCGGTTAGATTGTTCAGAGAAGGCCGTTCTGATATTCACGATAAGACAAGGATTGGAATACCATAATTAATTTTTGACGAATTTGTACAAAAAATTGAAGAACAAGAGGAAAATGATCGCCGTGTGATGCTTGACGATCTTCACGAAGAATTTTCGGACATTTCTCGAAGTTTCCTTGATGATAATGGGTCGGAAAAACTTGGTTACAAGAAGTTGTGTGCTAGATAGTAGGATGCCCAGAATTTCAATATTTTTCCGATCCTGCATAAATGCTGTAGCCTTACTTTCTGGATGACCCTCGTATTAGTCTTATAGTTAATTGACTTTATGTTCATATTTTCTTTTAAACGATCCCTTTGAAGAGAGATTGTTCTGTATTTGAATGATGGATGCACGTCAAAGAATAAGTGCAAAGTGCGAGAGAGCATCGGCAGGTCGGAGAAGATTAAAGCTTCCCCATAATGATGGATAAGCCGACGGAGAAACACGAAAAAGTCGTCAGGAGCGGGGTGCGGATGTCGTCAAGCTCATGCATTAAACATGCAGCAGCAGAGGAAGAGCGACCATTCCTCGATGTACGAGTTACGACCTCCGGCCCCGCAATACCTGAATTACTGGTTTCCTCGCGATGCGGAACTCAACCGTACAGCGTTCAATTAAAAATAGCCTTCCACAAAATCATGGACTTGGAATAGCGATCTTGCAATATTCAACTTCATTCGGGACATTTTTATATGCGCGCGGATTTCCAGGAGCAACAGTTGGGAGCTGTTATTTCTTCCGCGTATTTTCATCCCATTTTCCCCGCATAACGCTAATTGTAATATGATGATAAAAAATTTAGGCGATGTCCCAATCTCGCATGAAAGCACGAGGTGAGGCGCGAACGCCTGAATAATTGAGCGGCGTCGGTAATGTAGGGATGCATTTAATGTACTCTTCAGACTTAGGTTTTACGTCCGTATAAACGTTTGCGAAGGTAAATGTTTAAATTGCGTTCATAAATTTGTTTGAATTACGCTCATAAAGGTAAATATTTAAGCGAATCTCGAGTGCGCCACGCATTTTTCTCGACACCCCGATATTGACATTATACACTTTCGGCACGCGTTTTCGGACCTCTTTTCAAAATAAATAAAATCTTCGAGCGACGTCTTCGCCGAGATAAAAATCCTCCGCGCCCGTAATTGCAATTTAAATATTTATAAAAGGACTCGCACTCCCCCCGGCGGGAGCCTCGTTTTCAACCCTCTCAATTATCAGGCCGCTCCACAAAATTAGCTGCAAAACGGCGGGACATTCCTCAGTCGCTCGTCGACTCGGATCGGGAAGCTCGTACTTTTCAAATTTATTTAAATCAATGCTATTTAAACTTTGATACCGTACCCTTAATAGTAATAAGAAAATATTTTATAGCCGGCGAAACGAACGACTTCCATGACCTTTTTCCGGCGAGAGCGCGAAACGCGGCTTACAACTTTCGCGCTTTGACATTTTTAAGCAAATTTCATTACCACAATAACGCTTCGGCTTTACAATTTTAACGGAGATAAATGTACGCAACTCGATATGATAAAATGTAAACGAGACTTTACTCGCGATTGTGTTATTTTATGAGAATATTATATTTCCACGTATACAATGATCAATCTTCGCGTTACTTCCCAGGGCCAATTGCATGCGATTTACGTGTATTTTAATATATGCATAAACTCATTTGCATATTTTATGCATACCTAATATCTAATTATCTATTTCATCTAGGTGATTCAAAAACATTTTAGAATATGCAACGAGCGATATAAACATGCATAAGCGTTATACCCGGTGCACACGAGCATGGTTTCTTGTGCATGACTTACTAGTATGCCGATTACTGCAGTGAATTGACTACGCATATAGGCTCACGATTGTGTATACAGTACATATATGTTTTTCAAATTGTTATATTAACCTTTCCATACCGGTGATGTATTTACTACACATTGACTCTAATAATGGGAATATCCATATGAAATATAATAGACACGGGGTTCAGAATTTTTGTATTCCTCCGTAATATAATTACGAATCACATCAAAGTATTATAGTATATAAGTATTCATCTGCAGCGACGGAAATAAATTATATGTCGGAAAAAATATTTTTTTTCCAAGCGATTTCTTTTCAGATACTCAAATTTCGATTTCAAGTCGATAAACACTTTGAGCCCAGATATAGTTTGTTCTTAAAATTTTACAATTGATAAATCTACTAAATTACTAATTTGCATTAATTGCAAACTATTAAATTCTAAAATACAATGTACGTCATTGATTCGCCATCATTGACCTAGTCCTTATCTTCAATATCGAGCGCATGAGAAGGCGAATGTACAGGTTTATCCAAGTGGGACGCCTATATATCAGCATTGTATAATGTTTACACATGTCGTCTTTTCAAACAATATAAGTCATTTTGTTTTAGTAGAAGGTAGTAAAATTTCAACCATGAAAAGAAAAAGAGCATTCACATTGTCCAAAACGCTCTTTCTCTTCACGTTGCTTATGAATTTTGAATTGTTCTATGCTGTATTCTATGCAGTTCAAAGGCTTTCATCACCGGCTTTAAAATCTGTTACATCTATACATTGTGTGGGGTTTTGTGCTTGAATTTTAAATAATTTAAAAAAGTATATATTAATTACAATAGAGAGTGCGTAAGCTCTGATCCAGATACTTTTCGTTTATAAAAATAAAGCAAAGAGAGGGCTCAACAATAACGATATATTTTCGTTTCATTATTATATTTGCAAAAAAAATATTCCTTTTCGCTCGCAGTATAAACTACCCACTCGACTGACTAATTTTACTTTCAAAACAACGAAAATAAATATTCCGTTGAATTTCATCAATTTACTCATTATCCCATAATGAAGTCGATGCCTGGAATATCCAGTTATAGACGACCAAGAAAATACACTTGTTTGAATTTATTTCCGAGGCATGATTCAGAATCTATCTCGAAAGCTCGAGTGAGCTCACCTAGTGCCGATGCCGAAATATTAATTCGAATGAGAAAATTGAAACTCAAAGGGTCGCTCGATTAGTCCCTTCGCGATGAGCCCTCGGATCGTTCGCAAATCAATTTCTAAGTTATTTGCTGAGGGGGCCCGTAAATATCGACGCAGCGGGCTTCGTGTGTAGTTTCAACTTCAAAATTACATAATCGATTCCCGCTACTTGCGCACTCAAGACCGGGAGATCGATGGGACGAAACTGGATGCTTTATAAAATACGCGATTGTAAAAACGATTTAATATTCCGTGAGAGCGAACAAATTCTACATAATGTAGGCATTTGAGAAAATTTACCTCTTCCTTGTGTTGAGCAATTTAAGCAGCAGAGGCTTAATCCGGTGATGAACGACGTTATCCGAGTTATTCAATTCGGTTCTTTTCCACGAGACAATTGCATCATCCACTTTGTATGCATATGTTAGTCATTTATTCCAATACAAAAACGCTTAATATTTACATTTCATTGATCTGATTTCTATGTATAACTACACGATGGTGACGATTGAAGAAGAACAAATCTTTAGTAGTGCGACATGCCGCCCTTCGTGTCATACTATTGACAAATTCTTTGTCGGTTTGCCGCTCCGATATACTCAGAATAGAGAAGAGGCATGAGTTATTTAGTATATTTATCAGTAAACTGGGCAGATCGTTGTCTCAGGCCAATATTGTATGGAAAAGTATCAATTATTATATATTTCGTGGTTAACTTTAAAATATAATTACGTAAACTTTTTGTTCTCAGCATAAAGTATTCATTTAATTGAATTTTATTGCATAAAAAACGTTTTTACAATGCTCAAAAACAGTTCTCTGGTATGTCCCCAAAGCGATATATACAATGTCATCATTGTTCTGTATAGATTTTCTATTTCTAATAATATAATTCATAATTAATATAGATGTCGCGATAGTTCCTACATCAAAAAAAATCACAAAGTGGCAACTGATTAAAATAAATCTTTTTTTTTTAATAGTTAAAAATTAAATTTTGTCATAAATCTGGTAAGAACAATAGAAGATTATATAGAAAACGTTCGTACTCAATTTGAAGTAAATCAGCTAATTAGAACATGAGATATGATGTCAACCGTGTTGAAAAAAGTAGTTTCTAGAAAAACGCTTTCAAAAAGATTTCATTCTGGTAGGAGCGGCTTAGTTGCCGCCTCACCAAAATGGCTATAACTCCGTAAGTAATTAGAATTTTTGAAATTTCTTTGGGGGGATATATTTTTGAAAGTCTAAATTCTAAAAAAAATGAAGAAAAAAATCTATTTTTTTAAAATTCCAGACGGAATACCCCCTTAAAGTGTGTGGTCATAATAACCTCCCCTGTATTGATTTTTCAGAAAATGCTTAATATTTCCTAAAGTAATGGAAATATTTTTAGTTCAATAATGTTTTTTTAAGCAGGTAGATAGCTATTCCCTTAACAAGATTTGATGAAAATATGAGCAAAAAAGGGATTTGATCAGCTTTCTTAGGACGACTTGCTCGGTTTACTGAGAAACATGCCCATATAATAAAAATGATATAAGTGGTTGAAAATAAAAATGTATTTGGATTTATCGTAACGTTTCTTTGAAGTTGACTTATTTAGAGCGTTACAAGCACTTATCGATGTAATTTGATGGTCGAGGACATCATCGCGTTTCCGACATCAAAAGACGGCAACAAGTATCAAATTGAAATATGTGTAATGTTTACGTTATAAATATAAACATATGGCTTTGACAAGGACCGCGAGTGCCGACACTACGCCTACTTATGCGAGTGTCGATTCATTTGGAAGCCCCTGACGAAAGACGGCGCTCATTCGAACGGAACTCGTATATTTGCAACCAAAATGATAAGTCGGTATTCATATGGGAGTGCAAATTCACGATGATGTCATCGGCGCGTTTTCCTTTTGCAGTGGCGCTAATTTCTCGGTGAAATAATGAATATTGCGTAGATCTGCGAAGCGGTCGTAATTGTCCACGAGCTGGAGCGCGTCAGGCGGACAAAGGATGTCTTGAGTAATATCATTTTTCGCCCCATCGGTGATGAATATGAGTAATGAGATAATTCGTCGGTGGGCGTAAGTTGACATGTCGGAGTTGTCCGATGTCTAGGCGTCTGACGCCACATTTCCTGGCCAATTATGGTAAAAGGAAAACAAATAATAATGGCGTTTACGAGACCGGCCACCGAGGCAACTTCTAATCTCACCGAGATAGCTTCAAAGAGAGACATGGACAGATTTATTTAGACGGTGCGAGGTGACCTGATAAATATACCGTTGGCATCTCGAGTCGTATCCTTCATAACTGAATACCAGGGCCGTAATAAGAGGGTGGCTCGGGGCACGAAAAACACAACAATATTTTCGACCAACTGTAAAATTTAAGCAACGCACTCGATCAGTCTTCTTCGGACATCCCGGCGTTCATTACACAACCCCAGCGAATACGGCGTCCGATCGCGGAGCGCTCATTCGTCATGCCGGCGGTCCGAAAAGCGGACCTGTTGAACACATAGACCTTGCGGCATTTTCGGTGATAAATGGGTACCCGGGGCCATCTATCATTTGTACAATCACGGAAGCCGCTCTAAAAGCAAATTTATATAGATGGCTCGCGCTAAATGAGGTCACGGGCGAGTCTAAAAGGGGGTATAAAAAAGATATTCGTACCGAGTTTTAAGTTAATTAATTAATTAAAACTTGAGATATGATAAGCCGTGTTGAAAAAAGTAGTTTCGAGAAAAAACGCGTTAAAAGATTTCATTATGGTAAAATCGGCCAAACTGCCGCCTCACTAAAATAGCTATAACTTCGTAAGTAGTTGGAATTTTGGAAATTCCTTTGGAGACTGTATTTTTAAATATAGAACCATTGGAAAAATGCAAGAAAGCAAAATAAATTTTTCAAAAATTTAAATCAAATATAATTTACACAGTCCCAAATTATATATTTTTCCAAATTTCGGTTAGTGTTGATAATTTATTTCCTATTTTATCTAAAATATGTATCGATACGTACTCAATGAAATAAAATAAAAAAATGCTTTAAAAAAAACGCATAACTTCAAAATCGCACAAAAAGAGGTTTGAGTGTATATATCTTAATTAGTTTAGGGTCTCCATGTTCCTTTTACGAGGGGGGACGCAAGTTAGATACTTGCCACGAGCGATTCATACTCTCTTCACGGCTCTGCTGAAGTATCCTGATGGATCCATGTTTCTTACATTGTCACATACTGCATGAAAAAATCCGTTTTATTGGGTCGACTTTCTAACTAAACTCTCTACCATAGTATGTAATTTTTTTTTAAACACCAACTGTCATTTAAATCTGAATACTAAGATCCGAATGTCGATACGAGTATCCTGGATTCGGCATTGAACGCTCGCCTCCCGGTCGATCGTCTTTCGATAAGTTTAAACAATATTCCTCGAACAATGGTCGGTCCAGGATATCTGAGAATCTCCCGGCGGTGCGTGACTCGCGAGCAAAAAATAGGGAGCAACGTGCGTGTTCAACAGTTAAAGTTGCGGTTAACAAGGATACTACATTTCGTATTATGGCCGCCTGTAGGATGTTGAAATTGTGTTTTCCTGTTGGAACACGCTGCCGCGCTTAAAAGCGCGTGTGATTTTGTCAGAAAAATCCTACACGGATAAGCTTTCAGGACGCGCTAGAAACGCACTACGAAACGAAGGGTTGCTGGCGATAATTAGCCGCAAAACATACCCGCAAACCCCTATTGTTATAAAGTCATATTACCATAAAAAACTCAGTTTATCGTGTTTTATGTTTAATCGCGGGAAGGGTCGATCTATTATTAAATCCCATCATGCGACGAGTGCGAATCCATCCCGAGGATATTTGAATGCGGAGCATAATCTACTCACGAAGTGAAGTGTCCACTTCCACAAATGTTTTGAAGCTCTTCAACGCGTAACAGTGGAAGTTTTTAAGTACAAAAGCAAACAGAAGCCGCACCGAGTTGGGAGTATCGTTGCCGGGACGTTCAACAGAAGCGAGTTCGTGACGAGTGTACGAAAATATTGTTTTTCAAAGAACCAAATTGTGGGAAATGTGCGCGGGCATGCGTACTAATACTATATCTAAACGCCTATCCTCATCTCGCCAGCCTCCAGCATCTTTAGACGGGATAAAAACTGATGAGATCTACTATTACGGCCTTTACGACGTTGTAATTCACCAGAAAAAACGCGTAATAACAGCGCCGATTGAGCAACCTGAGCTTCTATGCAGCAGCGTTTCCATGTTTTTTTTAAGAATTCGGAAGAAAATATTCGAATCATTTATTAAAAATATTAAACAAACCTATTTGCATTGACCAGTAATAAATTCTGAAATTGCACAATTGAAACATTAGAATGATCAAGAGCAAATCTTCGCGTAAATTGAGATTAAAAACATACATCAAACAAGAATGCGCTGAATTGTGCTTTTTACCATATCTTTCACCCCACAGCTAAATATTAGGGGCATCGAAAATTATTCGCGTATTTTCGCGCGTAGTCCACATCCGACATTGTGTGCTGCTTTTATTGATTCGGGTTGGAATGCTACTAAAGCCAGTAAAGCACCCAAAGATGTTTATGGTGAAGTGGTAACTGTTCGCAAACGACAATATTGGTTTCAGAAAAAGGGGATGAACCGAGAACGGGACGACCCCTGTCTTTAGATAACGACTGAAATCACCAATCGACTCAGATCCACACAAATGGAATTGCATATAAAATCATTTTTTGCTTCTAAGTCGGAAATAATTAACAAAAAATGGCATCGAAGGAATGTGAAGATGTGTCGAATAAAGAATGAAATTGTACGCTTATAATGTTGTATACAAAATGTTTATTTTTAATAAATTTCAACTTTTTATGCTGAATACGCGAATACTTTTCGATATCCCCAATTTTTTGTTTTTTTCTTCTCAAAATGATGTCGATGAATTGCTTGAGGATACTCCCTTGAATGATATTATTGGTTTGATGTTTTATGCCAGCAAAGAAACAGAAGTCGATATTGGAGTGGAAGAAACTCTTGCCCTCCTTACTGTAAAAATTATACAAAAAACTAATCAATCTATTTATTGTACACGAATCAAATTCTTAACATGCTTTAAAATTCCAGCACGAGCTTAAGAATTGCATGTCTCCATATCACGAACTCTGTAATAAAAATATTGGTTAATCTTCGCAAAGTTTTTTTTATGCGAGTTTTGCTACATTTCATCAAATTGATTTGAAGTTATGCGGTTTTTAAAAATAACGGAATCTATCCCTAGGTTTTCTATGTATTTCAAGCTTTTTTTATGCGCATTTTTTATATGCGACTCGGTGGGTATATTTTATTAAATAAAAAATATTTGAATGTCTCATTTCAACAATATGAGACGTCAATTGGACGAGACGTTTACATTTCAAAGATTTCAATTATTGTTGAAAAAAAAAATGGTATTGTTATCCAGTACCTCTATCAATAATACGAATAAAACCATTCATCATTGCTAAATCAATTTAAGAAATACGATTCTCAAAGGCAGTCCAAGTCTTTCATTCCAAATTGTCTTTCAAGCCTCTCATTGTTGTACCGACGGGCCGTTCGTGTAGTTTAAATTAAATCATAATGACATCAATTTGAACGCTTTCGCTTAATGCATCTTATGTTTTTAGTTAAAAGGGTGCTTATGCATTGTACAATCGAATTGACCCCGTTTTATTTTATAATTTGTGGTGAACATCGAAATGCCCCATATTCTCATTTGTGGAGGAAAAATCGTAATTCACACAAATACGTCGCGGTTAACGTAATAATCGAAGTGATGAATTTATCATCATGGAATTGACCCATATTGTGGTCAATGTCATTAATAATTCAGACGGTCGCATTTAGCATACGGAGATGTAAATACGCATAATCAAATTGTTATCAATTTGCATAAGACATGTTAATTTATTACATGGCGAAATAACGTAGATTGTTTACGGGCCGTAGATGCATTCGGGAGCAAATTTGAGATTTTCTCGAAGCTCATTATTGTTGACTAATCGAATGAATTCACTCTTTTACATGGGAATTAAATGAATTTCTCGAAACGCTTCGAATAACTCGTCCGATTATAAATAGAAGCGATAGTTGTTGGCTAAAGAGATGATTAATCGCCAGCTTACGTCGAAATGTTCAGGTTACGGACATGGAGAAATATGATGGATTGATGGACTCCCTCCTTCCAAACAATTAATTTGAGATCTAATAAAAACGCGTTCTTTATCATAAATAATAAAATACCGTAAATTTACACAAGAAATTTATTTATGCTTCGCAAAAATTGGTTTAAAATTATTTTATACACAGTAAACAAACATTTTGTAGCGTGTATAAAACCTAACCTATTCGAGTACCTGGGCAATGTTTAACGACATCTGGGTGAGCTGAAGCAAGAACCCATATTGCGTGTTAATTTGCGCTAAAAGATATGGCGATACATAATTATGGATAAGGAAATAAATTGGACTGGAATTACACATGGGATAAATGGCTGACTCTTACAATGGAGTGGGGGGGATTTCGATTCTGACACCGTTGGAAACGTCACGGCAGATCATCAAGTACGAATTACGGAATATTTGATATAATAAATAATACATTTGTACAACATACAGTAGAACAATACATTAGCAATCTTCTTTCGAATTGAAATATACCGATGTACAGAGATCATTACATTATAATAACCGCGGGAGTCTCCATTTATGAGCTCAATGTATAGAAGTAATTCAAATGCATGGGATATTACAGCGGTATTTTTACATCACACCATGAATAAGAGAGATGAATTAAGAAGATGTGAAGTGCGTACAGACAGAAATGCGATATCGTATTTGTGGGCGTCGATTTAACACTTGCTTCGCTACAACGAATCGGTAACCTGAGCGAAGCGCGAAGGTCTTCTCGAACCGTGGACCTTCGAGGTCGACTCTTTGGACGTTCAAACAGGAATTTCAAACATCTCAACAAAGATGATTTCATTAGATCCGAATGGCTCCTTGAGCAACTGGCTTTTTTTTAAAAAGTCATAAATTATACTTGTTTTCAATACAATAAATGATGTCATGCGCGCTGCAAGTGTGTTAAGAAAACATGCATGACACAATCGCGAGGATAATGCATTCTAATATAAAAATGAAGGTCAGCATTTGGTACGTCATAAAGAGCATAAAAATACCAATTCAAAACCGCAACATTCATAAATATAATTGAATCAGACCACACAGTGAGACTCACTCATCCGTCACAAGACGATATAGAATTGGGCATTTTGAGTGTTAACGCTGATTAAATGAAAAGTTTAGGTTTTGCGATGCGAGTGTGTGACGCCGAATGCGGGTATTAAATTGAAGAAGCTTTTCGTGAATCGGTGGCTTGTGAAATGGATAAGGTCTTATTATCATAATAATAATAAAAGGGGGTCGTAATAAGGAAGGGGTGGATTAGATTTACGTGTGCCTGCTGCATAAACCCGAGGATGACCCGACTCAATTTCTCAACGTCCGCAATAACGCAAATACTGACTCCGACAAAAACTCCCCTTATTCCTTTAAATAATCCAACAAATTCAAATTTACAGAATCGGGCACGCAAACGTAGCATCCCTTTGCGATTTGTGACTAATATTGATTTGAAAGTTTGTCATAAATAAAATCTGTTTTGGCTCACACGTTGAGTGCGTACTCGAGCTATCCAGGGAGAGAGTATGCACGCACATGTTGCGGGCAACGCTCTAGCGCTCGGGTCATCAATTATATCAATGATCGCTTCATGACGCTATGGCGTTTAAAATTGATATAATCATTAAAACGCCTGGAAAGTCATATCTAAAATAAACTGTGAATGATTGAAATACTTTTTTAATAAAAATGACAGACGGATTGCTCATATTTAAAATTGACGTACACAAATATGGCAATAAAAATTTGGATCAAAACTGTATGATATTTTCAATGGCTCCAGTTTGAATGACAGCGCTTGTCTGCATATTGGAAATATGACAGTCAAAGCGATAGATGACCGATTATCTGAATTGATGCAGTTGAGATTTAATTGGGAACATACTGCATTCCACGTCTCAATATCGATCGTCGGTTAGGCCCAGTAGAAAACACTAAAAACACATATGCAAGAAACATGTGGTTTCTGCAAGTAGTTGTTTCTGTATACTCAGTCAATATTTAGAATGAAGATGTACAATAATTACGTTTAGATGCATAGATGTGGTTAAAAAAAAGCTGTATATATAATATTAGAATAAGCATATTGAATATCTTGATTGATACGATGCAAAGCAATTTGTTAATCGCGGCGTTCCCACGATTGCTGGACAATAATATAAAAATGATGTCATTTCTTCTGTTGGGTAATATTTGTACACGGACATATTTAACCCTTAACTTGTATCGCCACACTATAAAAATCGTGGGTCTTATTTGACCCACGCCAGAAAATCAATCGTTATAAACATATTTTTGTATTATTTGCATACATATGTATGTATTTGAAAATTTTAAAAAATGTTTTTATTGAAAAAAAACTCAAACAATAAATACTTCTCATATCCTCTAAATAACAATAAAATTCATAAGATCAGCTTATAGCTAAAAAAATGATATTGAAGATCAAAACATCTTCTTATGAATTGACAATATCACATGTTTCAGTATTTATACTTTTTGACAACCAGTATCCATAATATTTGAGATGGAATGTGTTTTACAAATAAAATTGAAACATTTATTACATTTTAGAGACTGTTTTAGCTCAATTTAAAATAGTAACAAAGACAAAATCTGATTTTCTAGCTTGTAAAATTTGCATTATCTTTTTACGACGTAGTATAAATGGGTGCTACCAGGTCCAAACCTATTTTTATGTGTGTGTGTCCAAGCGGTCTGCTTTTCAGACCGCTGATATGACGAATGAGCGCCTCGCGACCGAACGTCATACCTGAACATTGATCCCTTTGTTACGGGCCTGCCTAAAGGAGCCCCGCCGCAGCTTACATCGTGCTGAGAATAAGTTTGCTCCCGGGTTAAATTTGATCCACGGTACCAGTCAAGGGTTAAAGATGCATTTTGACTCGGTGTGGATTTACGAGAGTTCGTATCTTAGATCGAAGGGAACTGTATTGAATATGGATGCAGCATAAAAACAATGCAGCGCAAAGCGGGAAGATTGTAATTTATTCATGAAATTTTCTTTAGGATGTCATGTTTTTATTGCATTCAGAGTTCATGCTTTGAATATTGGCCGATATTATGGAACAGCAAAATTATGAAAAATTTCGACTTGATGCTTCTTAAAAACGATTAAACGGTCGTTTTAATCGCGCCTTATGTGTGCTCATGGTTGATATGTCTTATCGGCTCGATGAGGTCACTCGGCTATTATAAGGGAATATTTCTCTTCGTCGCATAGTTGGCAGGTATTCATATAGTTACAATATATTCCATTTTTTTAAATGAATGGGAATGAAGACATAGTTTGCGCCATAGTTCGAGCGCCAATTTGAAAGTGAAGCGATTCCACATTAGTTAGTTGAGATGTGTCCAGTGTTTGCGGCTTTGACTTGTGACACCCGACTTGAAAATCCCCCTTTTGGCCGTTAGCCTCGTCGATTGAGTGAGATTGTTCGATCGGGTTTCAGGCCATCCGATCTGTTCTCCGAGGCGACATTAGTAAGACGCGAGTGGAGACAGATTCGTCTGAAAGGAGAGATATTTTCGCAATGTTTGGATACAAACGGATCTAAAAATAAAGCAAAGAGCCGGTTTCGGATAGAAATGTTTAACGGCGGCCGTAATTATAGAGAGTGTCGTCATCGAGAGGAGTTGCGAGGTCGTTTCGGGCGAAATAAAAAGCGCGCGTCCGGTGTTAAAAATCATCCGTCGGACAGAAACGCTCCCGCAGAGGATTGCAGCCTCATTTGCATGCAAATGAATAATAAGATTTAATTCTTTGAGGCTTGTGCACACATTAAGACGGGGAGCGAGTTGTGTAAACGCGAGATTGTTTGTTGGCACGCGGCTCGACTTTGGAAAACTTCCGGAAGACGCTCGTACCTGTTCGGAGATGAGTTATCTCGCGAAAGCCTCCTCTTCGAACGCGCCTGAGAGCTTTTAAATTATTTACCCTGTTATAGTCTGCAAAATTACACCTCTTCAGCGATCTCGACGACTCCTTCCGATCGACGATGTCTAAAGCCGCGGAAGAAATCGATCAAGAATACGAACTAAAACCCGCAAAATTCCCGATTTCCCAACAAATTATATATTTCCGTCGCTGCATGCGAATACTTATATACTATAATACTTTGATGTGATTCGTAATTATATAACGGAAGAACACAAAAATTCTGAAGCCCATATCTATTATATTTCATATCGATATTCCCATTATTAGAGTCGAGGTGTAGTAAATACATCACCGGCGGGGAAAAGTTAATATAACAATTTGATATGTACTGTATGTATGTATACATAGATTAGACAGTTACTACCCTTAGGCGTCGCCTAAGCTCGCCAATTTGCAGTTACGCCACTGTTTCCAAGCGTCCAGATTTCAGCGAGAATGTCTCGATTTAGTAGCCTTCATTGTACTGATGAGGTGTACGATTTGTTAGATAAAAATTTCAATTCCGAATTTTTCGGGATTAGGTTTACTAATCCCGGAATTCATGAGCACCAAAAACTGTCCAGAATCTCGGGATTGGATTCCCTAATTGGATGTGTGCGTCAATCGAGTTTCTCAGACTAATGTTTTTAGTTGTTGCATTATCAATTTTCTTAAATATCCGGTCAAAAAACATCGAAATATGTCACAATTGAATGCACATTTGTATACAATCAGCCCTTCTATAGCGTCGAGATAGGGACCATGCCATAAAAACAATATACTATTGAAAGTTAGGCATCCATATAAAATTTGAACAAGTTTATGTATTTTATCCGTCGCTTATGTAAATGACGCCGTAAACGCTATAGAAAAAAACTCTATATAAGTTGATGCTATAGAAAAGTCGACTGTACATTATCATAGTCAAATATATCGGTGATTGATATTGATGAAGTTTGGTTGAACAAATTTTTCACCGTCCTACAAATAGAGTTGAGAATTTTTGCATCGAGAGATTATTTTAATTAAAGAAATGTCAAAAATCCGTAAAAGGAAGTCAAAAATATGTTTGCAGTAAAAAACGCGAGCGTTTGTTCAAAGAAGCTCAAATCCCTCCCCCCTTGTTTACTTCGGAACATATTTTCTCAATTTTCCCCCCATTAAACGGTGTATGAACAGCTTACAGACTAGAATACGAGAAGCGACCTCGTTACCAATTCCGTCCTCTTGCCAAACTGTGGAAATAAAATTTCCGTATTTTACGGTAACAGTGTCCCATTAGGAGGCAAAACAAACAATCGCGAATAAAGCACCACGTGGCCAATGCAAAATTAGCATACACGTGTGCAATTTGACATTTTGCACACACTCATACCCCGCTCTATAAATGTTTACTCTATTATTAACCATTTGACTGCTACGGCGCCTTTTGATAGACAGATCTTGTTTGATCGCGCTATCATAAAAGCGAGATGCATTACAGAGTTAAGCGCTGATACCCTGACGTACAGATATTATTTAAAAATCTTCATTGAGTTAATATAGCGATCGTCGTTTGCAGTTATTGGTGGTTTCACAATCGACGATATATCGTATTTTAGCAATCTAAGAGTTAAATCGGACCCACATCGATAAATTGGGACAACACACCAACGATATTTTTAATCATCTTGTTCATGTTAATTGCGTCAGACGAGATGAACTAAATAGCGAATTAGGATAATAATTTTGAATAGACGAACGTGATTGTTGGATTTGGATTCTTTTTTAGATTAATCTTCAGTTCATAGTCGTTTTTTGACTTTTAATCATTTTGCATGTTTATAAATTGTTAGTAGAATTTTTCTGAAAGCTGACTAAAAACTTCATCATTAAAATTTTCGGACGTAATCTTCGCAAAAAGAGAAGAAAAGCTGGAAAAAATAATTGCTTTTTCTTTTTATTTCGAGTACTTAGCGAAGTGTACGCAGATAATCACTCGCGGAAGTTTTTCTCGAATGAAAAAGTCAAAGAGGCCGGATTCGATGTATATTAGCTACTCTGCCGACCTTCCACCTTCCGTGCCGTTTAAAGGCGCACTTCTTCATAATCTTTGCAACTTTTCCATTCTGCCCGGCTGCTAAATGCGATATTGAGCGTGCGGGACCGAAAACTCCCGAATAACTTATTCAGACGGGATAGATGGAATTTGTAATGGAGAAAATATGGGAATCGACAATGGGCAGCTAATGGCAGACGACGTCTTGCGCTCTAATGCACGAGACTCCCGGTCTTCCTGCCATCAATTTTTAAAGAAAGATCTATTTAAGCGCGATACGCTAACAGACTGTCACATGATAGATAAGTAGGCTTCCAGTCGAACGCTCGTCTATGTTGCTTGCATTTTTAAAGTGCAATATTGCTTTCAGAAATTCAACGAAGCATACTAAAATCAAACTTTAAATACGGATTCCGGGTCGATGCACCGCACAACTATCAATGTTTGTCTCGAAATAGATTCTAGTTGTTTATGTGGAGCGAAGAATCCGTAGAATAAATATTTATCAATGCTGAACTAGTTTAAGTCTTGGTACTATCAATTAATCCCACATACAGCATGCAGAGATCAAGCCTGCTGTTCAAAGGTCTACCTTAGATCTTGTGTGCACAGTCAACCCTTCTATAGTGTCGAGATATTGACCACGCTATAAAAAGGTAGGCACTCATAAAAAAATGCATGTATTTAGTTTTTTAACAAGTGCAAGTGACTAACATGCGTGAGGGGACATATAAAAGTCGTTGATCATATAAAATGTCGCAAAAGAAGTGGACGCTATAGGAGGGTTTATTGTATATAAAAGATCTGTCTATAAATATTTATAAATCGATTTGCGATTAATATCTAATTATATTGTGGCTGTAGCCGTGCAATGTCGATATGTTTACAGATTTCGCCAGATCAAGTGTTGCTTATTTATATTTTTTAAACTCCCAAGAGCAATGAAGGGCCAGTCATTTGGGAGCTCTACAAAAAATCTTGGATTACTATGAATTATTTTTAGGATGGGAGAGTCCGAATGCATATATGCGCGATTACTCATCAACACATCAAAGTGACCGCAGCTTTATAATTAAATTCAATATCACATTTTATATTCATTTAGATATACAAGTTATTTGTGTGTAAAAAATATATGACGCCATATTTTCCCGTTTTTTTTATATCTATTTTCCTCAATTCAAATAAGTTTTTATAAAAAACAAATTTTTAAATACCAACCACTTCGTATCAATTTGTATAGTCACGATGGCATTTCCTCGGGAGCCTTCGTCATCGTTAGTAAATTAGCCGTAACGGGCCTTCGAACCGTTGACATTTCATCGCCGAGTGCCCCAACATCAAAGTTGATGTATCAATCTGACCGATATCGATACAATCATTTTAAAAGCGAAAGGGTTGAAGCGATATGACAGCCTTTAATAGTTTTACGACGCCTTCAACGAGACGGGGACTAATTAATTCTGACGTTAAATTTGAGCCGGTTGGTTGGGTATGCGGAACAAACGTTTCACCAGAATGGATATGTCGCGAGACTCATCCATCTCTGTTTCTGAATATGTCAAAGTCTCGTTAATAAGTTGTCTTGGAGGAATGCGATTCAATAATTTCACTCAAACCTTTTTTTTGTGCGACTTTTTTTTGGTGGGATTTCGAAGTTATGCGGTATTTTTAAAGCATTTATTTATTTATTTTTATTTCATAAAAAGTACATATCGAGTTCATCCGCACAGAAAAATAACATTGACACCGAGTATACTATTTCTTCCGAAGAAGAGAGCAATTTTGTGTCATATTCGAAATCGCAACGAAAATTATCATACAGCGATGATAGTTTGTAATTAAAATAATTAGTATTTCTCTAGTGGATGTCTGGCATTTGAAATGCCAGATGTCAGACATCATTATAACTTTTCCAATGATGCAAGACGTCCTATAAATGTTACCTAAAATATTATTTTTTAATTGCCTAATGGTTTTGCTGTTTTTTTTATTAACTTTTTTTATGCGATTTTTGATACATTTTATATAGCTATTTCAAAGTTATGCGATTTTTAAAATCTATGGAACGCAACTTCATTTTTTAGCATGTAAAGCATGTAAAATATTTGTATGGGTGCCTAACTTTTTATAGTTTTTTTGTTTTTATAGCGCGGTCCCTATCTCGACGCTATAGAAGGGTTGACCGTAGTACTCGATTCTGCGAAGCTGAGAACATTAGAATAAATATGAGAAAAATCTCATGCAAAGTGTAAACTTGGAGTGAAATCCCAAAGTAGAGAATGTGTTAAAGTAAATAAAGGTTCAGTCGGGGAAAATATTTATGTGGCATTAAAACACAGGTGTTATGGTAAAAAGCGAATGTCGAATTCAAACGTAAATTTGCCATTCATGCGACAGAGATGTAAATAGCGAGCTTAATAATCCTGTGTTGGGAAATCGAAAAATTTTACACGCGGAAACATCATTACCATTTTTATGGATACCCTTTTCATGAGAAATGTGATTGATTTAAATCTTGTGATATTTTCACGGCGAAAGTTTTCCCGGGGGGCCGATCGTAATGTGGGCAAAACAGCCTCAGCGCATATAAATCTCTAACGAGCATAAAAGTCGATTGAAAACCATTCACATTCGTTACAAAGAGCATGTGTATAAATTAGAACGAAAGTAATATTCGCAAAATAATAGCGGGCCAATGGCGCTAGAACTGGTTCCAAGCGAACGCTAATTTGCAATTCGTACCATAATTATGCTGAATAATGTATGAAAAGCGAAATTAAAAAATCGCCAGCGCGGAAAAAAATGATATGATAAAACAACACTTTTATGCGAACAAACCGACTTTCATGCGAATTTTATAATGTGATTGCTTCATCGATGCGCACGAATACACACTTCAAAATGTTTTTCAAATAAAATTACATAATTTAACCCTTTTAAAGCCGATGATATATTCGCACATGTGATTGCGTCAGTACACGACAGAATGTGATACGTATATTTTTAATTAGACCGACTTACATCATCCGCGTTTCTACACAATGCAAATTGCATATTAATAAATTCGTTTCAAATATTTTGTACACAGAATTTACCTCATAAAATAAAAACGCTTGACACAAATTTATATTGCTTGAAGCGTTCCCAAAAAGCGCTAAACGAGAACACGAGAAGAAGAGGGCCACCAGCGGACTGTGTTTAGATGCACTACGATGATATTTTATATGGGCGTTTTTCAGTAAAATTGGTGATTCGTTGTATCAGGCCACAACTTTTTTTGTGCGATTTCGAAGTAATGCGGTTTTTTAATGCATTTTTTTTATTTCATAAAAAGTATGCATCATTTTTTTCAACTTTTTAACGTTTTAAAAATATATCCTTCAAAGAAATTTAAAAAAATCCAATTACTTACGGAGTTATAGCTATTTAAGTGACGCGGCAACTAAGCCGGTCCTATCAGAATTAAATATTTAAACGCGTTTTTCTCGAAACTACTTTCATCAACACGGTTGACATCATATCTCAAGTTCTAATTAATTAATTTACTTCAAATTGGGTACAAACGTTTTTTATATAACCTTCTATTGTTCTACAATATATATCAAACATTTATTTAAGAGAGCGATTTTGAGTCATCGAAAATTATCATCCAGCGATGATAGTTTGCTATTAAAATAATTTTTATTTCTCAAGTGGATGTCTAACATTAGAGATGACATTAATTGCCTTATTGCTTTCATGATTTTTTATTAACTTTTTTTGTGCGATTTTGGGTATATTTTATATAACTGTTTTAAAGTTATGCGGTTTTGAAAATTCAAGGAACGCATCTTTACTTTTTTGTGCGATTTTCCGCGGAACGCATCTACCGCACAAAAAAAGGTGTATGTTTCTAAAACTAGTTAGATTAAGCAATTCTTAAACTCCATTTTATGGAAATAATTTAAAAAACTCTTAATTTTGCTATTAAAACAGTATCATTTAAATACATACAACAGTCCTTATTTCCAATATGTATTTCTTAAAGCAATGAAATTCATTTGGGTTTATAAACTAGATAGATATCTATTCTATTGGGTTTTACGTTTTAAAAAGTACTATTTTCAAATTCTACTTGGATTTCTTATTTTGTTAGTTCTTAAATGATATCGTTGCCTTGTTAGAAACCGCATTCTATGTTATTTAAATTTGGCTCAAATGGAATGGATGAATTTTTGTTTATTTTATTGGTAATTTCACCGCCATTTAAAGGACAGCAATAATGTTGTATGCCCTTTGGCAATGTGTCAATATCAATTTATACGTAAATATACACGTGTATCGTCGATAAAGCATAAAAATATATTTTTAGTTTTTTAGTTAGGATTACGTACGTTGAACTCTGTCGTAGTTGTTTGGTTTACGTGAGGGTCATGTTGTTTGTCCTTAGCCCACTTTTAAACAAATATTGTAATATAATATGACAGAAAAACGTATTAGCACCATTGCTATTTGTTTTACGAGCGATGGGACCTACAGGTCAACTTAAATCATAAATATTTTAGATGATAACACTCTATGATACAAATAGTAGGTTCGTTCTTTCGCCTTTTATCAATTGAAATTAAGGTTTAATTAATTTGTTTTTTTCTTTCTTTTTATGTATAAAAAGCATTTTTTTTGTATATTGTAAATGGGATTTGATTCGGATATTATTAATAATGAATTGAAAGTAATTATCGCGTGTCTTCATACGAAGGCCTCGTCTGCTGGGAAGATATTGGGGTCCAATAGTCAATGTACAAGTTGTTCCATCATCGTGCCGAGGCTAAACGACGATAAGCTATCAAGGTATAAGTCAACACCTGGCAGTGCGACTCTGTGGACATTATACGATAGTGGTTAAAAAGCGGGGGCCGCAGACACCCAATGACCCCAATAAAATATTACTTAACGACGTTCGAGTCTTTGTATAAATATTTTTTATGAATTTAACAAACGGATTCTTTACATTTATCACGCAGCGATGGGACTTTTTACGATCATTGTGAGAATAGAACAATAGTTCTCATGAAAGTTAATAATCAGCGAGCGCTTCTTGGTATTATTTACGATATCATCTCGTTAATAAAAATTCACACCGACAATTTACGGCGTATGTAAAACTATAGTGATGCTATCATATTTTATGGCATTTATGGAAATTTCTCAATTAAATAATATAATACGGAACAATTCCGTGACAAATATTATAGAGATTGAAATCTTGGCTTAATCGGTTAATCCGTTTTGGAGATTTGGGCGAAAAGGTAAATTCCGGGAAAACTTATTTTATCTGATAAGGTTTTTCCGGTCTTTTCAGCCGGCTAAATTATATTTGAGCAAATTTCCATTAACGTGAACAGCTCTGAGTCGCCGCAGAAAAATTCTCGAGTATAGTTCCGAGTCGTCGGTTACAAAGCGATTGCCTCGGAGCTCCGTTACGAAATCTTGACTAATGCCATTCTTATGACCGTTCTAAATGCCAGTGCACTTAAAAAACACACCCATGGCTTCGCATGTTTCCATGCAACTCGAGAAGTCTGTCGCAACACCGATGATAACACAAGAATGGACTTTTTGATTTGATATCGACGATCTTGCGAAGGGCCCCGGCGCTATTACGTTTCATGACTCGTAGAAAATCTCCCAATCCGTGACTCTTTCCACATCGAATACTACTCGTGTACAGTGCGAAGTCTATCGAGCAGTCTCAATTAAAAATTAACGAACGACCAGTGTTCCATCGAATGACTAATAAATTTATAAAAAAATTACCTATCTACTTATTAGGCGACGTTAGCACCGACGTATTTAATTTTAAGCTCAGTAGGCCAAGCCAAAAACTGCATGCATAAAAACTTTTAATGATCCTCCTTTTTGATAAACGGGAACTCACACCGTAGTAATCTGCGACTTGCAAAAAAATAACCGCGGACCACATATGGCCCGTGGGCCGTGGATTACTAACGACTGTTTTAGACACTTGAAACATCATAAAAAGAGAGATTCGTAATACGCAAATATATTAAACGCGCATTTATACAATTATTAAAAACGTGAATGGTCGCAAAAAAATAGACGATAACCTTTAAAAATCACCCACGCAAAAGGTCGTTGGAAGTAGGGATTTTGATATTTCTCGAGAAATGAAAATTTTTGATTTTGTTTCTAAAATTTTTCGAAAATTCTCAACAAATTTTGATAAATGACATTATAAACAATTCGCCGACAAACAACCTATTTTTAAAAAAATAGAATTCTAAACAATGTTTTAATTGTTATAAAATGGTATAAAATTTGCTGAAATCGTTTTAAAAATGGAAGCAAAACAACTCTTCTTTTTCGATTTTTATTTGTATCAGAAATATTCGTACAACTGTTATTTTATACGATAAAAAATTATTTCTAATTTTTTTATATATATAGTTAGTTAACCCTTTGATTAATAAGCACTCAGATGTTGTGGAGTTGTCCAGATAAAGTATGTACGCACATGTTAAGTACAGCGCTCCAAAACTTTTTTATCAGAGTACTCCGAGTTTTTTGTGAAAATTTTTAAATTTAGAAGCAAAAATATTGCAAAATTTTTTGAATTCTAACCCAAATAAAAACAAAAAGCATCATACAATGTTGGATGTGGATTTAGTTAGTTTCAGATCTGAAAAAACACAAACAGTAATAAAAATCCATTGCCCAAATTAATGTTGAACTAGTGTTTCTTCTCGAGAATTATTTCTTGAGAAATTTTAAAAATCAATTTTTATTGTATAAAATAAAACTTGTACGAATATTATTGATATAAATACAACCGATTCCATTTTTAAACGATGAACTGTGTATGAGTGGGTTTCTGTCAAAATACATTCTGTTTGAAAGGCTTTAAAATATTAAAAAATGTTCTTCAAATTCCTCTTTTTCAAAATCGTTTTGTCGTTGTTTAATAAGAAACAAAAAATACGTCCTGAACTTAATCATTCCGACATAAAAATATCCATGCTTTTTCAGAAAGTCGAAAGATCGAAAAAGAAGAGTTGTTTTATTTCAATTACATACTAATATAATAATTTTTATATGCAAAACTTTACCGTTTTTTATATACATTTTTTGTTTATCAAATTTTTTTAAGAACTCTTGAGATATTTGTGATATGAGATCCAGAATTCTAAATTCTTGAGAAATGAAAATCATCACGTTTAACAAGATTTAAAAAAAAAGATGTTACCGTCATTGTATACGTCTGGACACAAACTGAGCTGTACTAATTTTCGAATACTTTCTTGTGTTCTAATACATCATCGAACTGTGCCTCAAATCTCCTCAAAAATTCATTTGAATTACTGAGATGTTAAAAGATTTTTAAATCTTTTAAAAATATAAAATCTTAATAAAAATCTAACTAGATAAACGTAAAAAATACTAGACGTAAGATGGAGTTTGAAACCTAAGTAGTGTGAGTTATCGTCAAAAGCCCTACCTGCTATTTCCATTTGACCGCCCTTTTTTTTAACGGCGGTCACAATCGGAAGGGATGTTATTAAGTCATTTTTTTTTAAAAGATGATGCAAAAAAGGAGCATAATTCGCATTATTGTTCATTTGATCGATTCCAATCCTCTCCAGCTAATGCCCTTAATTGTTCTATGTTTCGAATGCAGGGGGTTCGACGTTAATGAACCCTACCCTTAACGTCTCGTGCACGACAATACTCGCTCTCTCCATCGTCGAAAAGAAAACGACATCTAATAAACGCCCCTGAACTTCGAAAAACTAGGGGCGTAATCTGGAAAAGGGACTTCCAGCAAAGTTGCATTAGTAAAATATTCTCGACGGTCGGGACCGCACGATCCGGGCGGAGAACGGGGAAGTTTTTTTCTGATTTGAAATCACACGGAATTCCTGTTTTGTCCCTTTTATTGCCTCTTTTACGACCGGAGTAAACTACCTTTCTTAAACATCCAATTATGATGATGCGATGGGAGAGATCGAAGCGATCGATTGCGTCGCGGGGATGCGAAGCGAGATTTGCCAGAAATATTTTCATCCCATTAAGGCAAATTTTGAGCGGCAGAGCTTCGGAGAAATGGAAGGACGCATACTTGCGAGCGGGCGAAAGGACACGAGACTCGGGATGATGATATTAAAATTTCAATAATCCTCGGGGAGCAACGGCAATCACGTTCCGAATTCTTCGTCATTTTTCCCGGACGAATAAGCCGGCGTCTTTCGGGTGGGACATTTTTTTCCTCGACAGAGTACAATTATTTTTAACGATTAGAGAATAGCCGTCGACGGACGCCAATCAATTTTTCATAGGAAGCCATTTTTCCCGCCAATTTTCAGAGCCGACGTCGGAAAAAATGACAGATTAATCGATATCGATGGCTCAAAACTCGAATTTTAATAGTGCAATAGAACGAACAAACGAGCGGCAAACCGTTGAATAAAGTTAATCTTCTCCAAAGTTGCGTGTCGGCGTCCATTATAAAATAACTTAACAATTTCTTTGAAGTGGCGTTTTTGAGTACCTATAATTTGGTAGCAGCGTTAGCATTACGTAGACGACTTTTTGATGTTTTTAAAATATGAAATATCTTTTTAATTCTGTCAATAATCACATACAGTGTCATAAATTTCAATCAAAAGTAGTGCAAGAAGTTCGAATAAATAATTGAAGCCGTCACTGAAATACATTTTTTAGATTTATCAGTTCATTGAGCAACTATCCGCTAAAAATAAAATCAATCAAATTAAGGTCGAATCCGATAATTTCAAAATTATCAATGAAGTCAAAATTGATTCATTGTGTACAAAATAGTTTATCAATGGATTTAAGTTATAACAATATAATACAAGATAAACTTGCTAAATATACGCACGAATTGAATCGTTGATATGTTGTAAATTCATGATAGATATCTAAAAGCAGGTCTTAGAATCGTTATTTTTTTCATTTCGGTTATGGTTTTCGTTCCGGGAAAAATAATGGTTTTACCGGTTTCTAGGTATTGGTATTGCAACTTAAATGGGTCGCTGACTTCGTTGATTTGCGTTGTAATCGCACCCTCTCATTGTCTATGAAGGCGCATGCGCACAGCTGAATACTCAGTTCGTTGTCTATGGCACGGATGAATAGGGCATCGATCCAGGAACTCCCCGATCTAACTCGGTTATAATTAGGTCACATACGTAGAATAATTAAATCTTAAAACAGAATTTAAAACAAGATCGCATGTTGATTTATTTTCATGTTTGAAAATAGTTATTTATACTTGTGAAAGGAAATAAGTCTACTGTCAGATCCAGAGTTAATAAGGATCTTCTTAGGTTAGTTTAAAAAGTAATCACTGCTAGCAATATTTATAGAAGTAGAAAAAATAGTAGCAGAGAAGATATGCCAAGCTTCAGGAAGAAAATATTTAATCTAAATAAGCCTACGTTTCTATGAATATTTTAAGCAGATAACGGATTATTTGACATAGCATTTTATAGACGATTTTTACGAAATAAACGTAGACATGCCAAAAAAAAGAATATTAATACAGTCAGTTTTCGATTTACGGTCACTTCGAAGACAGACTGTCTTCCCCTCTCCCGTGAGCGGAGTTCGACTACCGCATTGCGCGCACATCTAATATACGATAACATGTTGCATTCCACTAAACAAATTGCGTACAAAAACGATGTTTGTACGAATTAAAAAATGTTCACGGAGGTGCGCAGAACAACTCCCCAAAGTTTCATTGCAATCATTCGTAGACATTCATTTATATATATATATATAAATAAATACCAAAGAGCCTTCAAGGGAATCGAAACACATAAGTCTACTTTGCCGCTACATTATCGTTGTAACAAAAAGTCATGGACGACACAATGTCTTTTCCAAGACTGATTTGATGAATGTTTTATTTCAAAAGTAAAAAATATTGGGAAGAAAAACTGATTCATTCAAGCATAAAAGTAATTTATTTACCTGCCAATACAACAAGCATTTTACAGCCGATGGATCAAGAGTAGGGAATCTAGTCCCGGGATCCCGGATAGTTTTAGGTGCTCATGAATCGCGGGATTAGTAAACGTGATCCCGAAAAAGTCGGGATTGAAATTTTTATCTAACAGAAATCGTACACCTCATCAGCACGTTGAAGGCTACTAAATCGAGATATTCTCGCCGAAATCTGGACGCTTGGAAACAGTAACTGTCTAATCTATGTATACATATATGTTTTTCACATTGTTATATTAGCCTTTCCCTACCGGTGATGTATTTACTACACCTGGACTCTAATAATGGGAATATCGATATGAAATATAATAGATATGGGATTCAGAAATTTTGTATTTCACCGTAATATAATTACGAATCACATCAAAGTATTATTATATAATATATAAGTATTCGTCTACAGTGACGGAAAAATTTTAGCCAAACTAGAAATGGAATCCAATCATTTGAAAATATGAATCCAGACACCGATAGATCTTAGAGGGCCTCGTTGAACAAGCATTAGGCCCAATCCACACTATGGTGCCGGTAACGGTTCGATCTCGCTCTCGGTCTCAGTCCGGTCAAATATTCTCATACAAGAAACGGAATTGGAACGAACCGATAGTGTGAATACTTTGATTGTTTCTTGTGTAAGAATATTTGATCGGACCGGGATCGGAGCGAGATCGAACCGTTACCGGCACCATAGTGTGGATCTGGCCTTAGTCTGTTATAGTGATTTATAAAGAAAAGAAACAGTAAACGGAACGTAAGTAAGCGGAACGGAACCCTGTCCTAAGTCGAATACTGACTGTATTGGATACTAGACTTTCATCTTTTTGGGTTGAATGTTGTCTTATTGAACGTTTTACCGGGGCTTCGAACCGTCATATTTTTCATATCGGTTTCGGTTACGCTCCTAGCGATTGTATCGGTTCGAAGCCCCGTCCGAAAGAATGCCGAGCGCTCGGCTTAATAGCCGTGGGAATTTTCATTAAGCCGAAATATATATTTTGTATTGTATAAAGCAAATCTTGACACTTTATATATGAACTGGATGATATATGAAAATGGCTTAAATAAGCACGCTAAATTGCGAAGGACGCAATTAACAATATAAATGGCGAATTTGTGCGTTTACTTGCGAGGAATATTGCGCGGTTCGTTTGCTCCGCTTTGCGGCAAATAAATGAGAAATAAACAAAAAGCCTTATTTTTTCGCTTTATTGCAAAAAAAAGGAGAAAACCCAATCCTGCAATATACGAAAAAAAGAATATTACCTTCAGTCGGAAATTTTGGCGGATACAGCGTCGATTTCTACTGATGCTGCAGGATTTCTTAGGCAACTCTTTTATGCGGGACATTTTTTAAATCTCCGCCCTAACAAACTTATACCCGATATAAAAATGATTATTATATCCCATTACATTATATATCGTATCGGTCGACGATGTACATATGTATTCAAGTGATTTATCTAAGAAATTCGCACACACTCTGTTTATAAGCTTTATTTATTGATAAATATGATTTATGATCGCTTATCGGCATATTTTATTGGAAATATTTACATAATTGAAGTGTGGCTATTTTACACGATGATCATATTATGATGGAAATGCAATCAAATTAACATTTTGGATGTAAATAACGAAATTTATGCGGTAAGTCTCAACAAATGCGGCATATCGTAATCCGATATGAAAGACCTTCTCGTACATAATCTGAAACTGTATTTTAAATCCATTAATATTCTCGTTTGAGCTGATATTCTCATAAAATTATCATAATATTATTACGTGGGCGTGTCCGAATGCCTGCTTAACCTATTCTCTTAATTCCAAATAAGTACACAATAATCCACAATTAATATCTAATATCGTATTATTACATTTAAGACGTATTTATAACTATTAAGAAAAAAAATAATTGATCATTTTCATATGTAAAAAAAATCTGAAAGATGATCAATATTATTTTATCTCGATATGATGAACAAATTGATAAGTATAATGCATAATATGATTGGGATCAAATTTATAGGAATTCTCTTGAACGGGACGCTCGAGTCTCTAAAAACTCCCGTTGAAGAAACAATCCCGATTTATGAATTCAAAATGATGTGGAAATACTTACTTGTTTGATGAGTTTGGAAGGGAAGACTGCCTCCTTGGGCACTACACGGTGTATAATATACAAAACAACACGAACAGAGTCGTCAGACCACGTTGCACAATTTATACATAAAAATATACACACAAGGAACACGATGCTATTGGGTTTTTTGTGCGTGTTCTTAGAGTTTTTTTTTGTTGTCACTGTTTGGTAATTATTGACTCGACTCGCTAAACATTTCACAGGAAGATCACGGGAGTTTGGAGGTGAGATTGCACTGTTGGATCATTGTTTGAGTGCAGATGATCGATCTTTCGCGCGAGCGTTGTTTGGCGGAATCGAGCGCAAACCCCTCCGGTGCGACGGTCGACACTCGACTGAGCTCTGCGCCGCCTACACTCCTCTCTATCCCCACTCCATCGCAATTCACCCCACCACACCACACATTGCGCAATATTTACGCAATCTCTATTTAACCCTTTGCGCTCTTCCAAAAACGACAACGTTTCCAAATTTTATAATCATCATTGTAGCTGCATAAATATTAATTTCGATAAAAATAATTGAATAGTATATAATGCTTCACGTTAATTTGAAATTCTACTGATATTGACCAACAGAAGAATTTATATTTGAATCATCATTAGTGGTAATATCGATCCATAGTGGACATTGGAGGAGATGAATTTGATCGAAAATCTGATTCATCACTGCTACTGTATATCCTGAAGATTCGAGCTACATTTACAAGAACGCAAATGTCTCCATCAGAATGAGGGTGAGATTCAATGGTCTAGAAAGAGAGTTATAGTATTTTTGCTATTTTTATTGCACTACACAAGACACATCATCAAACACCACGTTAAAAAATAGTTATTTTTTAAATTTATTTTTCGAAAACGCATGTGTTTTAGAATATCTTTCATCATTTTGTTGAAGAAATTCGGATTATTTCTTATTATTATTTATGTTATTAAATTAAATTAAGCGAGAATTTAACACGAATAAAAAAAGGGCACAAAAATAAATAATTCTGTACAAAGTGCTTCGAATAATAAATTGTATTAAATAAACGAAAAATGTATCTATTAGGGTGTCCCATTAGTTTCTTTCGTTTTCATATTAAAAAAAAAATTAACCCCTTCCAGTTCCACCAAATGCATAGCAAAACTTTTTTTGGCCAGATTTAGCTACAGTTAAAGCGTCTGTACCCTTGGTCCAAGACCGTTTACGTTGATATTCTCATAGAGTATCCAACTTTCATCTCTTCAAAAAAGGTTGGCTATTATGTTGTCGGAGAAGAAGATCGCATGTTGAAATACGCTGAAGTTTATTTGAGTCAGTCCGTTCATGAGGAAGCCACACATCTGAACACAATTTTGTCAGATGATTATGGACGGATGTTCGTGGAATTTCTAACTTGTTCATTTGCGAATGAAACTTATGTGACAACCTAATATTATGGCATAGCTATACGTCGACGCCCTGCTTCGATTCAAAATATGAGAAATACTATTTATGTTTATGCAACGAAATTAATGAATATAGTGTGCTATCAACTGTGTTTATTTATTGATATACAAGATTGATTCACGCTGCGCGGTCCTAAGAGAAAAATGTTTTTTTATGGACGATCGGCGTTGCACATATGAATATATCATGCTAAAATTAACTCACTATTCAAAGGGTTAACATCCATTTATCAATAATTAATGCCTGATGTTTTTCTGGAAAGATGCCTTGGTTTAAATACACAAAATAACAACGAGAGCTTCGACGCATGTGTTTTCTTATCTAAATATGAGAAGCAAAAAAATATTAGCTGATGTAATCAGAGCCATAACAAAGCAGGCGCCCGCCATGGGCGCAACTGGATTGAGGGCAAAACGCAGAATGCCGACCCGGTCGAGAGTCGCACATGATTTTTATTTTACTCGATCATTCTACTTTAAAGGAACCAACGCTGATTGACTCTAAGATACTATGTTGTTTAACTCATATTTTCTTCGTTACCATTGGGCCAATCCAGCCATATTTGGCAAACAATATTTTCGACCGATTGTAAACTTTACACAACCAACCCGATCAACTTTCTTCGGACAACTTCATTTTGCAACGAGAGTTCATAATCGTTCTGTAGATATGTTCGGGCGTGGCTTCTAATCACGAGGCGCTCATTCGTAATGTCAGCGGTCCGAAAAGCGGACCGGATGGACACACAGACCTTGTAGCCTCTTTTAGGGACTTTTTTCGGAGATAAATGGGCGGGGATAATTTCGGGCAGTGAATATGTTCATACATATTTACTGATATTTAATAAATAATATTTAGTGTAAAACTGTATTCGTTACTGATTGATTAATTGACAAACGTGAATATGAAGACAAAGCCTAAATGGTGTATATACATGGAAATAAATGAGGATACCATGGATGCAATAGAAAATTACGAACACCAAGTATATCCTTATATTATACAAGTCCTTCAAGCTATATGCTAACTGACCACATGTTTTCTTGACCCTTTTATACTAATCATATATAAATTTGACAAACACGTGAGAGCAACATATAATTAGCGCAAAGTGGTAGAAAAGTTACTTCATTTCTTAGCGTTTAATGTATTAATTTGTTACCAAATCGATGCTGATAAAAAAGAAAAAATCATCATTTTCACACAGGCCTATTCTGAAATGGGTTAATCTACCATTTTATAATTATTTCAGTCTTCTTTTTGTTAATTTTTTTGCATTTCAAGCTCACAGAATTATATTAAATTTATTTTGATCCAATTTAAGTGAATTATAGACTCACGCCAATTTTATCGGAACAAATCACATAAATCGGGTATTGACCGTTCGAAATAGTTTTAATTTTTAAATTATCATGTTTAATATATTATATATTTTAAGTAATTAATTAAAACTAGACTAATGAGTAGGAAATGTAGTTTAAAAAAAAATACTGGATGTTAAAAATCCCTTTACCCCATACGAAATTTAATACAGGATTGCATAAAATATATTGACAACATAATAATGCACTTAATTTTAACCCACAAACTTTTGCCTAACCAATCTGATTCGCTTTGTAAAACCTCACACTGTGAAATTGTAATTGTGCAGCTGATTCCTGCATTTTTTGTTCGATTGGGAAGTATGCAGCTGCCTTTCGGATCGCATTGATAAATGATCTCACCCCGAATGTATTTTGATCGACTATGATTGCATTATTTTTCACGTTTTGCAGCAATCGATACCTTGCAGTTATGCGGGTCCTCTACATTGCATATTGCAATGCTTATTCAATATTGTCGTTAAATATATTATTGTCAATTATAACGAATTATATTTACTCAACGATCGATTGCTGTGATATTTCCAAGAATTACTATGTTCAAACGTGATGCAGTTTACGCGTTTGTTGTATTTATGCAGAATTTGCCTAAATTATACAAATGTTCGGGATATTTTAATGTGCTCGTTACATTATCTGATTGTATAGCTTTTGCGGCCTCATAATTAGTGAGCTGCAAAAATATAAATTAAAACTGTCCGAATTGTTAAATATTTGCATCGCCGTCGGTGTACAAAAATCCACAAAGCAATAAATTAGCATAAATGGGGTTATTTCACAGCTAAAATTTAGAAAAGCGAATAAATAATTTAACAACATTAGGGGTTAATCTAAGCGCATTAATAATAAATATTGCAGTAGAGTCGTGATGAATGAGTCCACACATAGAATCGGAACATGCACTCGATCCATCATAATAGTCAAGCAGACAGAAAAGGAACAAGACTCATTTATAGCCAGGGAATGGCACCATGCATTATATGGGGAAACCGTGTCGCGGTTCCTTAACGAGACTCCTGCACTTGTGCTTTCGACCACAAAAGGACTCAGCATATTCTAACCAACCGAGACACTGTCAGCTTCTTTTCAATCTCTCCGAAGAATTGTGCCATGCATAAAAACTGTATTCATAAACATTTATATGCATAAATCAAAAAATTGCAAACCACCCCAGGAATTATTCCATAATTTAAAAAATGATTTCAATATTGAATGCTGTTATATAAATTTTGGGATTGTCATAAAATTTCTCAATTCAACTACTGAATATTTCAAATTATAAATTTTGTAATATAAAGGTGCATATTGGCGCGCTGAAGTATAATATTAACCTTCCGGTTGATTAAGCATTAATGTCGTTCCAGGGCTGGATGTCATCAAACGACGTCTCCCATCCAGAACGGCTCAGCATTCACGATCCGTCGATTCTGACACCAATGAAGCGTAGGAGCAGGGCAGAGTCCCCGGTCCCGTTTTCACGGGTTTGTTCTGCTCTCGGACCGCTATATGGCCAGGCAGATGGGATAGGGGCGGACGGGCATCGAATAGAAAGTCTTTCGTCTTAGATAACTTCTTTTTTAAACACGAGAAAGAGATATGACCGCGGGAAGGATGTCCTCCCGCGGCCAAGGTTATTCATCACCAACACACGCATAAAGCGACGGATGTTGTTCCTTCAGATGCATAAAGCGATGGGTGATCTGGTGTTTCAATTATTGATTTGAGGCGACTTTAGGGCATTCTTTAAATCTTCATTGTCAGATTTGTTTGAATAAGTACTCGCCGTTTTTCGTGAATATAAATTCTTTATTTTGAAGCGATCAAACTATGATCACCATAGATCTCCACTAGGATTGTATATGCTTCAACTGCAGATTTATTTTGAATAAAGTAGTGCAGTAAAATTTCCCGCAAATACGGTTTACTTACGAAAAAACGGCAAGAATTTATTCACACACCTAATGTCACCACAACTTAGTTTTTAGTTTTTTGCCCTTATCATTTAAGGATCGTCGAAGAAATATATGATCTATGTATTAATCTAATTAAATCTTACAGAGAATGCTATCTTCGCTTAAAATGGTAGACCAGAAAGAAATATATTTGGACTTCAAAGAATATTTTTTTGCCATCAAAGATGTTATATCGGGCATGTCAAATTCGCGAACGATGAAGTTTGGCGCCTAGCCACACTTTTACGAGTGTACATAGTTGTTCGGCTGCCATCATTATACAATAATAGATATAAAACCTACCCTTAAAATTTATACACAATTCGCGGACGAGGCGTCTTCGATATTTTAAACAAGGACGCGTTCTTTTAATACTAAAATATTTTTGATGGGCATTCATCTTTTCGTCATTGCTTTTTATATTGTTTCTGTATAATAAGAGCGGTGTTATTATGTAGTCAAAGTTTGAATACCATCGGTGTAGGGTTTATTGTATACTTTTTGCTCGACACTACTGATGGCTTTTTTAAATCTAGGTCGCACGATATGCCTCACGATACCGCACCTTTTTTATTGTCAAATCTCAATAGGTTTGCCTAACATGAATCCTTTTAAAAATGTACGTGTACTCTTTTATTAATAACCAGAATTTCATTGATTTCCAAACATAAATAATATCATAACATCGCAATAAATGTTTTAGAAATCATATAGAATTTACTTAATAAGTACTCTATTTATAATGTGAACCACAACACGCAAAACGATGGATTTATGAAGTCTTTTGTCGGTCTTGCAATATGTGCAATCTGCTTCCTGTTTGAAAATCAGGATATAAGTCATCAAAATACCAAATGATTCGGATTATTCGTGGTTTTCGTTAGACTACTCATTTTTCGTTAGACCAGAATTAGGCCGCAATCCCCACAAATGGCATCTCTGCACTGAGCAAGCTTAGAGTGATTCATTGAGCTTACCACATAACAGGATCTTACTGTAATGGCACCGGCTTACTAAACAAAATGTTGGTTTTTAATTCCACCCTTTTCGAGTTCAACTATTTTAAGTTTCATAGTTAAATCATTCATAACCCGCATGGATGAATTTGTCATCTAAATGCAATGTTTCTATTATTAGTATCGAACCAGTTGTCATAAACATAATATAAATCATGGAATAGAATGAAGTTGAATAGCGATCAGAAATCCATGGTATATTTTATATACGGGTTGTATAAATTACGGAAGTTTGTGACATTATTAAAAGAGTGAAAAGGCAAAGTGAAAGGATGAAAAATGAACGAGAGCTGTCATAAAATGATAAAGTCATATAATGACCGATAATATGACCGGTAGCTTGATCGTTTGACTAAATGAGTTCAACAAGATCAGATCAAGAAAATTAACTGCACCGCAAAATTATAGTAAATTTTGTTCTATTTTGTGAGTTATTAATGTGTAATATAGTCGATTTTTTCCATTATTTAAAACTTCAGGAAGGTAAAGTATGTATTCTTTGAAATTGGGAAGATTTCATCCATGATTTTTATTTCTCGAGAAATAAGAATTTCGATTTCATTTCTCGAATTTCTCGAGAATTCTCCAGAAATTTTGAAAAACAAAAAAAACTTATTAACACACATATGTTTTGGTTTAAAACTACAAACAATTAATTTCTCGAGATATATATATATATATATTTGAAATTGAACTTGAATGAAAACCAAAACAAAAAAATAACGGTTCGGAGCCTTGTTTTAAATCGTATACGTTGAAAGCTTTCTACCCTTTTGTGACTTGAAATAATATCCTAATAGCATCTAATTTATTATAGTGGTCAGACGTTTCAGCTTTGAACTGGCTGCCCTTAAAATTGGCCAATGGAGTATGCAGCATCCCTCAAATGCTGGGTGAGCTCTGATTGTATTCCTTTGGCATCCTCAGCAAATATTTATTCAAGAGAGAGGTTATGCATCACTGAAATTTTCATATGGGATGTCCAGTCGACGCGAGTTTCAAGAAAGTGTACTTGATATCGTGAGCTATGGACTATATTTACAATTATGTAAAGTGTGTAGGTGTTGTGTGGAAACAGGAGCGGTATGTATAAGCAGTTTAGCGATCTATACGGTCGAGAGCAACCTGCTCCCTTTAATAAACAGTGTGTTATCCCTTACATTTGCTGGAAACCAAGGACATTACGAGAAGATCGCATAAATCACAAGGAATAGGGAAGATGAGCTCTTCGCTTGGAGATTTGATACATGATATGCGCCATCGCGAACTCGACCCAACTTTTTTTTTTGTCCAAAAGTTTTAATTTAAAAAAGTTGCTGTGGATATAACTTTTCGAATTATTGACAAGACACATTGTCGGGAAGGACATTATCCAATTTCCATATCATCCGACGCTTTATAAGTTCGTGTTTCATATTCTCACATCTTCGTAAAAAGGTTATCGGTGGGTGAAAATTTCTCCGGATTTTATTCCACGGCTACACTATTGAGCAAATACAATAAGCATGAATGATATTGAGCAGAAGCCGCATTTTACAATTGAGAATCCGATTTTGGAAACCATCAAACGTCATGGAATATTAGAAAATTGATATTAAAAACATTAATATAAATTCTGTCTAATTTAATTTATGCTATGATAGTCTGAAAATTGAATGTTTTTTTTATAGTCGGTTTGGCTCTCGGCCAATATAACTTTTCTGATTTAGCTAATTGCAGAAAATTTGCAAGAATCATTTTAATTACTTGAAATATAGTTACTAATTAGTCGATAAGATGTGCTTGTTTGTCATATTATTATATAATCTATAACTAAGAGCTGTATTTAAACTAGAAAATGTAGAAATTTGGTGCCATATCATTAGCCATAGAACCAATTTCTTGATATAATGTTATGCTGACGAAATATTGATTCGAGATACGAAGACTGTTTAATAATTCATATACTTAAGTAAGAAAGGAACAATATATGAAAATAAATATGTTATAATATAATGACCCAACAACTCATTTTACTCCTCCCATATTTCTTTTATCGATGTAATCCCCATGGAAAAGGCCAAATATTATTGAAATAAGGCTGTGTAAAGTGTTTTTTTCTCAAGAAATATGGAAAATCGAGAATAATCATTTTTCGAGAATTTTTTGATACAACCGCTTCTATTTTTAAGCTGCATATGAGTGGGTATCTGCTGAAATGCATTCTGTTTAAAATGTTTATTAGGGTTCTAAATATGTCAAAAAAATGAAACATAAATTTTCAGTTATCTTATTTAAATTACAGACTATAATAATATTTGTATGCAATATTTTAATGTTTTTTTTTTTTTTTGATTTTTCAAAATTTTGCAGAATTGTTAAATGCAGCACAATGTTATGTAAGATTATACGGTTCATGCATATCGGATCACATAACAATAGATAAAGAATAAGCCGTAAAAGGGTTAATACGGAAAGTGACGGATAAGGAAATATTGGAAAAAGATTTCGTTTGTACTCGTTGTCGCCTTGATGGAAGAAATCGGAAGATCAATTTTAGATAGACATTTTTTTTTTTCTATTAAAATTAATACATTTAAATTCATGCATTGAAAAATAAAGATAAAAGAGAAAAAGAGAATTTTAATCAATCAGTCACCAACGGGCACCCAACCTGTACGAATGTGCTAATACTCGCATGAATAAATAAGCCTATATGCAAATCGGGATGCTTATTATTATGCAAACAAATCTGTCATATTAAAATAAATTTCCGGCTATACACAAAGATAAAATTTAGCATCGCCCCCATTTGTCGTAGGCTCTCTCGGTTCGCGGATGAAAATTAGATTATCAAATAAAGCGACCGTTTATTTGAACACAGAATCAAACAGTTGACGGAGATCGTTTAATTAAATTGCATCCGAGCCCTGTTGTCGGTGTTCTCTTTTTCGCAGCGAAATTCTCAGACTTTAAGCACACTTCTGGGCATTGTTTGGGCAAGATGTTGAAAACAAAAGTTATTTAGGGGTGTGCGGGGCGCTCCCCGCTGCAGCGGCCTTCGATAAGGGTGGAGGCCTTCGAGGGGGCGCTCCACGAGATCGGCATTCTAAAACCTATTCCGTCCAAATGGAACTCTCCACCATAACTCCACATTTATCTCTCGCCAACATCTACAACCTCACAATAACTTTGACACACAATTTGCTAGATAAGAAACGATCCTTATTATCTTTTTCAAAAACCTCACTTACCTTCCGAGGAAAATCGTTTTCTTCGATATTGTCTCAATTTTACACTTAATCAGACATGATATTTAACTTACTATAACATGGTTTAACAAATAAAAAAACATATTTCTTAATTGGATCTTTAAGAAATTTAATAGCAATTACAATTTTAAATCTCCCTTGACTATTTATAGTCATTATACGAGGGTCATCCAGAAAGTTAGGTTGCAACATTATGTAGGATTGATGCCCGTACAGATTTCTGATGTTTAGTAGAACTGACAGATATTTAAATTTCTATTAATATTATTTATCAATTCATCATTTCGTTAATTTCGAAATATAAATAAGGAATAATTAATTTTAAAAAAGTCAATATTTTCTTGTAGAGATTCTGATTTCTTGATGATTTTCATTTTTCGAGAAATTCTCTAGAAATAATTTTCCAGAAAAAACACTATTTTCTAGTATGCCTTGTTATTAATCCGACTAGAATTAACAGTTAAAGTAGGGTTGGGTCGCACCTATCGGCACCTCCACTAATGAAGTAATGTTATGCTTAATGTGGGCTCGAGCAAACAATGAATTGTTATCGTATTATTTATATGTCAAGCGACGAGCACAAATTAGTGTTTCCCATTTCTATTTTGTGTTTATCTTGTATGTTTTCCGGAACAAGAATTTGCGTCCTCTTCGATCCGGAGATTATCCTCGAGGGCCTGTGCGGACATAATGAATCTCCGGCTTTATCTCCGTTAAAGTGTCTCGTCATGTCTCTCACATTCGCATTGTTAGCCGATCGAATTACAACCTATTCAAAAGTGGCAAATCGCTCAAATAAATAAGCATCTTTGTCCAATCGGCAGACCCGATAGAAGATCGTTGAAAAAGTGTGTTTATTTAGTGACGAAAAGTCTAATATTCATTCTGGGCTATCGAAAATGTCTTTTGATATTATCCGATATTCGTCGAAGGCCAAACTGAGAATACGTTCCTTATTGAGCATCTGCTCGTGAGACTTTTTTTAATACGACATATTTCCCCGTTGATGATATGAAAACGAAGCGTGTTATGTTTTGTTTCCTCGCGATTTTCTCAATATATTTTGAACGTTTGTCACAATAAGGGTGTCACATCCCCGTCTCGATTGACATCCAGTCAGACGTTTGCTCTCGGAGAATTCTTTCATTTTCACATTTCGCGAGGGCTCCCGAACGCCCTTCCGTGATTCAAAACGCTCTTCAATCAGCGAAACCCTTGCGTATTTCAATGGCGAAGGTATCATATCTTTGTGTTTGCTTTCCTTCATCCGTGCGTAAACCTTCTTTTTTAGGAGTCAATTCCTTTGCCTATTTGTATTTCAGTTTCCGAGATATCATTTATGAAATATCCCTTTAGAGGATCGTTTTCAGCTTGTCGGATATGGCGAATTGTAAAGCCCGTTATTTGCAGGCCGGATGGCACTCAAGAATGTCGCTCGAATAATTATCACAGCGACATGCAGTATTCCTCTCCCCGTACTGATTAAAAACGCGAAACGCAAAGATAAATTGCCGATAATTATAAAGAGCAAAACATTGAAGACGAGATGAATGCGTGAAGCGAAGAAGAGCATTTTCCGGTTGCATGATGGAAAGCGTGCACTCTGAGAGTAAACGTTTGAAATATTGCAGGCTTCGCGGCGCGCATCAATATTCCATGAAGACAGACTCCCGAGATCTTCCATGAATATTGCACGAGTACATACAATTTAAGAAAATTGCCCATAAATAAGTTATACACGCGCGCACAACTCTCTATAAATTTTACCTGTTGGACATAAAACCCAATAAACACTGGACCTTTTTAAAAACTTAAATATTTACGTCATATCATCCCTTTCCTGATCATCGACACGCAACTTACATCGCTGTCGTTTTATTTATTTTAAAATTTAATGTACCGGCAACTTTTCATCTCTTATTTCCAAATAATATATATATATTATAAAATACAGTTAAATATGACAAGCAAAGTTGTATAGATTTTATTTAAATACAATCATGGTAATGTGTCCATCTTCCACGTGTGCTGTAAGATGTATGAACTGCACGTGGGTATGGTCTTTTTTCGAACCAGTGAAGCAAAGCGAGAGGATAGATGCGCGACATAAAGACAAACAGGTTGTGATACAAACGTATACGACATAATTTTTATGTTTATTTAGCGGAGAGAAAGGTATCAGCTGCGAGATTACAAATGGGCTTGCGGAAAGAATATTTCTTCCGATTAACGGAAAGACAAATAGATCTTGCTGTTAATTTGATGAATTGCATCTGCATAGATTAATAGCGATTTCGCAGAGGAGTGTCATTTGGCTCATCTAAACATTCTTTTTTTTTTTTTCTGTGGGCGAGAAAATCTTCGCAAGACGCCCAGTGAAGCTGGGCAGTGTAGGATTCACGATTGTTCGGTCGTGCCTGCCCACTAAACCCGCCCTTGTCCTTCTCTGTCCTCCTGGTATTGTTTTCCACATTGCTTCGGGAGGACAGGTAGTCTGGCCTTAGGTGATTGGCCCTATTCTATTGTTGGAGAGGCTGTTGCGCTCTGCGTCTCTCTCTTTCACTGCCCTCTTTGGCGCTCAGAATCTCTTCCACGTATTCGCGCCAAAGGTCCCAGTTCTTCTTGCTCTCCATCATGCTGTGGATCATGTTGTTGGCGTTGAGCTCGGCTACCCCGAGTGCTTGTTTCAGCAATTTCCTCTGGGGTGCCCAAGCCTCACAGCTAATGATGGTGTGCTCTGCATCATCGACCTCCGCTTGGCAGTGGTGGCAATTGGCAGATGTTTCCTTGCCAATCCGCTTTTGGTACGCTCCGAAACATCCATGTCCGGTGAGCGCCTGAGTTAAGCGGTAGGTCGTTTCGCCGTATTTTCTGGCCCTCCACCGACTTACGACCGGTATAAGTCGGTGGGTCCATCTTCCTTTTGTGGACTGATCCCATCTCTGTTGCCAGGCTTCCTTCAGTTTCTGTTCATGTTTGTTATCTAAACATTCTAATTACAGTCAACCCTTCTATAGCGTCGAGATAAGGACCACGTTATAAAAAAACGCTATAGAAAGTTAGGCACCCATATAAAATATAGAGTTAGGTTTTTTCGATTGTAATTTGTGATTTGAAGGAAATCAACAAATAAAACATTTTTTCCAATTCTATATTTTAAATGATTTTGTAACAGTTTGCTAATCCGCATTTTATACGCTCCAAAATTTCTTCAAAATTCCATAGTTCTAGCGAAATACGTTTCCACTTTAGTCTTTCCTTCCCATTAGACAAAATGGCTTAAAAATAAAAATATATCCATAGATAATTTGATTATTTTTTGCATTTTTTCACACAAAGTATTAAATTACAAATCAAAGAAATTGACGCGTACGGGAATAATTATTTCAGAGGCCTTATTATGACATCATTAAATAGTTTGATTGAAAATCCTTGAAATATGCATTTAAAAAAAGTGTATTATTTTAAAAGCGATTTACTTGATCATAATTTGTTCCATCAACAAGAAAAACGTTTAGCGTCGTAGAATACGCTATACAAAAAGACCGTAGCAAACGCTTTAGGAAAAAACTCTATAGAAGTGGACGCATTGTTCTTTTCTGAATTAATTAAGAGTTTTCGGCTCTTGTGATGCGCATCATCATTTTCAAATATACAAATTTATCATAAACACTTTAAGACGTTATTTAACTCCAAATCGTTTTCTTCTTCTTGTATTGCATTGAAAAAGTGACATATATCCGTCATGGAATAGCCAAAATCTTACTATTAAATATTAATCTGATTAAATCAAATAATTTTCATCTTAACTTAAAGATCCATTTTTGGTATTCCTGAGTCTACTATAGTATTTTTGTTTGGTTGATTATGAAAACACTGGTCTTTTAAAAGCTTCCAATGATTCTTGTTCTAACATTGATAGTTCGGCAATCGATGTATATGATATCAATTTGCAATTTTTTAACGTTACACTGGTTGAAATAACTTAATTAACTCATGTTTTCAGCAGAGAAATTTTTTCTCTTCGAAATTATCGAAATTTTTTTCGAGAAATCAGAGGGGGGTGGAAGGGTCTCTCTTCGCTTATGGACCCCAACAGAGGAGGATCTGATCGATTATTCGACATTTTATTGATCACCTGCAGCATCTGCCTCATTTCGATTTCTATCACCGAGCGAATGAAATCATAGAGGTGTTCCGTCGTTCATCGCAGCCGATTCGCGGGTCGGGACCATTGTTACGGATTGATCTCGCAATCGATCACGCATTGCGCTGAGATGCTCTCAACAGCGGATTAGCGGACGAATGTATTCGACGTTTACAATCAGACTGATCAAAAACTCAACAAGTGTTTGCCAAGGCGACGATGGCGGTCAATCCGTGAGCATGAACCCGACGAGAGGTTCGAAATATCGAATAGAGGTAAAATTTTAATTTTAATTTTGACGTTAAAAAGCTCATTTTTAACGTAATTTAAAATATGTAAATAGTTAAATATTTACATAGCGTATAAAGAATTTTTTGTTGTTTCGATGAATAATAGACCAAAGATAATTGGAAATATCGATTAAAATGTAAAGTTATATTAACTGTTAGGACATTAATTCTGAGCTCAGCGAAGTGAGCAACGCGTCCTAAGTTCCCTTCAGATAGGAGAAGAATGAAAGCTTATTCCTCCGTATAAATATAAGAAATAAGTAAACGAACCGTTAAATGGAGATTTCCAAATACGTCTGATAAAATGTGTGCGGAAATCCTTTCAGACAGGATTCCCACATGTTTATCTGATATCTCACCCCTGGATGCTCATAGGTGTGCGCGCAGCCCGTTATTAAAAATGTAAATACCCCCGGGTAAAAAACATCCGCGCAAAGAAACGAAGCCTCATAATAGGCTTCGGTGGCAAATCTCATATTTCGATGATGAAAGTTTTAATTCTCGGTTGTCGAAGTTCGTCGAAAACGTACTCGGCGACGAGTGGACGAGTTTTTTCACCACCGTATATAGGAGATAATTGAATCTCCGACTTTTGGAAGGATAAACGATTATCCTTTTTGCCGTCGAGGCATAGGAATCTCCGCTAAACGGTTGACACGCTTCATACGCCCATTGACGCTTTCATCGAAACGGGATCTTTTTTGTGAGACCAAATTTGACGGAAAATTTTATCTCGAGCTTTCTTCGATACACGAACGCACAGAGTACACGCACACTTTTCCTTATTTAAACTTATGATTGCTAATTTTAAATAAATGTCAAACACATAAAAAGGATAATTTCAACTTTACGAAGGCTTTTCTTGCAGACACAAAAAAAAAAAATCAAACACCAGACTTATGAGATTTGTCAAAGTCAGCTTGTACCGAAATAATAAGAATTGAAATTTAAAACGAGCATTACAAATTATATGTAAATTTATTATTATAATACAACTCCTAGAGCAGATGAGATTAGACTATATATTAAATATTCCAAATTAGACAAGGAATTTAAAGCGGATTTAACCAGTCATAAGCCCTTAACAAACATATGAAAAGGCATTTTTCAAGTTTGAAATAAAATTAAATGAATTTTAAAATATCGCACAATATGAAAAAAAATTCTAACGACATATTTCATACATATACAGATAATTATTTTTTGAGAATTTCTCGAGAAATATGCAAAAAATCGAAATTTTTGATTTCTCGAGGAATTTGTGCGAATATTATTGATATAAATACAACCGAGTCCATTTTTAAAACGATGCACTGTGCATGAGTGAATTTCTGCCAAAATACATTATGTTTGAAATGATTTATTAGGGTTCTCGATATGATAAAAAAATGTTCGTAAAATTTCTTTCTTTCAAAATGATCTTGTCTTTGTTTAAGAATTAAAAAATACGTTCAAGTTTTTAATATTTATATGCAAAATTTGCTGTTTTATATATATTTCATTATGTATTAAAATTTCTCGAAATTATCGAGAAATTAAATCGTAAATTTTCATTTCTCGAAAAATAACTTGCTGTTCGAGATTATCTCCTTTTTTCTTGATATTGCAATTAAAATGATTAATGATACATTACATGCGTATTTTGTTTAAATCCAAATTATTGAGCTATTTAGGCAACGTCGAGTATGTGAATTGCTGATTTTGACTTTTAAAAAGTCGAGCAAAAAATTAATAATTAGCCAAAAAGACACTCCTAATTGATATAAATACAGGGTTATGTAAACCAAAGTAAAGTATTAGTAAACAAAGTATACAGTATAGTGATTTTATATGAGAGAGATTACGAGGAAGAATGTAAACAGGGTGTTGTGTTTTTGGAAAGTTAGGCATTATACTCGACAAGAAAGTATTTGATCAATGTGTGGTGGCAATGTTGACGTATGGTAGCGAAATTTGGTAAATTAAAGTTAAAGTATGTCAGAAGTTGTGAACTACCCACAGCTTACAGCCAAGTATTTAGGGAACAACGGGAGAAGGATGTATAATATCATGGGGCGTCTGAAATTGTTCTTCATTTTATTGAAAAGGTTGTAAGATTTCAAAATTTGAATTTCTCTCCAAGTTTTATACTATGTATGGGCTTTGTTGATAGTAGATATTTTGTATTCAACATTGAACACATCATCGGTTGGATAATCAGTTTGCATTTTGTCTTTATTTATTACCTTATATTCAATCATCATAAGAAGGATAACCCAAATTTATCGATTTGAAGCTTCAACAAATGCATTATTTTGTTACTAAAACTGCGTATTGTTAAGGTTCATTTATTGATATACAAGATTGATTCACGCAGCGCGGTCCTGAGAGAAAAGTGGGTTTATATGGACAAGTGGTACACATACGAATATGTTTACATCAATTCAAAATTAGCTCACCAATCAAAGGGTTAAATCGTAGTGGAAAGGCTTAAGTTAAATTTCGATTGTTATGAATAATACGTTACAATAATACCCAACTATTTTCACTGTTTAGTTTAAATAATTGAAAGCTACAATAATATTTATGCTTAAAGTGGTTTACGAATACATTTCAACCGGTTGTTTGCGTTAATTTGTTTACTTAACACTATGTGTTTATAGTTTTTAATGTAGATTTTATAGTTGGTAACGTTTTACTCTCATTGTATGAAATACCTTTTGTATGGATACGCGCAGCCTTTGTCCATCGGCTGCATATGAAAGTGTTGGTATTAGCTGCGGAGTAAAAAAATGCATTTCTACCTCGCCGAATGAATGCATTCGGGGCACAATGCAACCGCATTGTGTAAACAGCCTATATTTTTTGCCGGTTTCAAATTTAGCAATCCAATGCGATTCGCGAGCTGAAAGAAGCCATCCTAATGGAAATACAAAGCGAAGGTTTTATTGCTTAGGGTTGCTAGAATTTAGAATGTTGGAGCAACATTTTTCACGGTTCGATTCCCCTATCCGCAGGCAGATTTATTTAACATATCAATGCGTTCCTATTTTTTAGATGAATATTTTTAAGGAAGGATTATTTTTTTATATTTTTAATTAATTATGATATATTACCATCATAAACTCACCAGTCAGGTAATATAACTAAACTTTAAATATAAAATTGACATATAAAGTCCTTTGATTTGCGACTCATATACAGTCAACCCTTCTATAGCGTCGATATAGGGATCACACTATAGAACTTGATATAGAAAATTAGGCATCCATATAAAATTTATTCGGGAGGCATTGATATTGCGTATTTTACCCGTTGCTTACGTAAAAGACGCCACAAACGAAGCGGACGCTATAGGAGAGTTGACTGTATTTATGTGTATGCACTATATAAAAACGTCTCAAAACGCTTTTATTGTATTTATAACTAATTTAAAGGTACTTTATCAAACAATATTCGTTAAAGGGTCTCATATGGGATGGGGTAAAAATGCTCGAAGATTGAAATCCTTGGAAAAAGTTTGTGTGTACTTATATAAAAATAAAAGTTTTAAATGGAAACCACTGATCAAAGTTGAAAATGTGACTCGTGTCAGACACGTATTCGGAAACCCCAAAGGTATATTAAAATAGGAATAAATAAAAAATGAGGTTGTTCTCCGGCTTAAAATTTATATATTGGTGTTTTATTTATGCTGCATATATGTGGGGTCGTCAGAAAGGGGAGGACGCGGCAGTGTCAGGTAGAGGTGCATTGCGTGGGCCGGAAGACGCCCCCGGAGGCGCCCCGGAGGCACCCCTGGAAGCGCCCCTGGAGGCACCCCCGGGTCTGCACGTGCGAGCAGCTGATATTGTGGGCCCCGCCAGAGGCACGATTTGCGCCTTATCGCCGCAAGAAGCCCAAGCTCTAATGGCACGACTCGTGGCTTATCAGTCCAAGTAACACGTAATAAAAATGCAATGGGAATTTGTCAAAGGGGATCTTTAACAACGCTTCTGTTTACACATGAACACCCAGCAGCTCTCCCGATCCAGGTGTTGGCGCTTCGAGCCACGATCCTATCGATTAAACAAGCCAGGGATATTGCATTGGAGGGGTTGTTCTATACTGTGCCAATACATTAAAAAATGCTTTTAAATTATCGTCATATAATGATTTACTGCATTGTGTCTACTTTTTATATGCTTACAGATATTAAAAATTCTAAGCACACGGAACTCGAAATAAATTCGTGATTATATTATAAATATTTTTTTTTATTTATATATATTGAAGAACCAAAAGAAAGCATTCATTTGAAATAATCCAGCAGACTAATTTCATCAAAGTAACATTGGTGTCATCGTGTAGAATTTAACGCAGTACCGGACAACTATAATTATGTAAAAATATTGCGCACAATCGGGTATCAGTCGATTATCATTGCGGACTATTTCAAAGGATTTTTAAAATATATCAAGTAGGTCAAAAATTGAATTCAAATTACTGTGAATTGCATTGTAAATGCCGTATTTCATTTTTAAAGAAATTAAAATCCTAGTTCTCTTTTTAATCCTAATAAAACCTTTCAAACAGAAAGTAGAAACATGTTTATATGCATTGTTTTAAAAATGGAAGCGTTTTTATTTGTATAAATAATCCTACAAATTTATTTCTAAAATTTCTCGAAAAATGATAATCCTTGATTTTGCATATATTTGCAAGAAATAATCCTCAAGAAGAAACAATACATATTTTTTCACATATTTTTTTGTGCGATAGATGCGTAACGTAGAAAATCGCACAAAAAAGCTATGATTTACATAGAAAGTGAAGAAGCGTTCCATGGATTTTAAAAGTCGCATAACTTTGAAACAGCCATATAAAATATATCAAAAATCGCATAAAAAAAGTTAATAAAAAACAATAAGGGAGTTAAAAAATAAAATTTAAAGGATTTTTGCATCATCGGTAAAATTTAAAGAATGTCTGATATCTGATATCTCTAATGCCGAACATCCACTAGAGAAATACTAATTATTTTAATTACAAACTATCATTGATGTATGATAATTTTCGTTGTGATTTTCAATATGACTCAAAATCGTTCTCTTCTTCGGAAGAAATAATATACCCAGTGTCAATGTCATCATTGTTCTGTGTAGATTTTCTCTTTCCAAAAATATAATTCACAATTAGTAAAGATGTCACTATAGTCCTTTAAAAAAATCACAAAATGGCGACTCTGACTGTACTGATTCGTACCCAGTTTGTAATAAATAAATTAATTAAAACATGAGATATTATGTCAACCGTGCTGAAAAAAGTAGTTTCGAGAAAAACGCGTTAAAAGATTTCATTATAGTAGGACCGGCCAAATTGCCGCCTCACTGAAATACTTATTACTCTGTAAGTAGTTGGAATTTTGGAAATTTCTTTGGTGAAAGTATTTTTAAAAGGAGAAACATTGGAAAAATGAAAAAAAAAGAAATCAATTTTTTCAAAAATCTAAACCAAAATAAAGGCGTGGCCAAAATTCAGCGATAGCACTGCAATGTGTTTTACACAGTTCCAAATATTTTTTTTCCAAATTTCTGTTAGTGTTGATGATTTATTTCTTATTTGATACGTACTCTTTATAAAATAAATTAAAAAAACCGCATAACTTTAAAATCGCAAATAAATAGTCGCACAAAAAAGTCGCACAAAAAAAGTCGCACAAAAAAAAATTGCACAAAAAAAGTCGTGCAAAAAGTCCTTTGAGTGTACATGAGTAAGCTTAGATCACTAATCATTATTCTCACATACTACAGACAGACTTGGATCGCATTAGACAACTATATCCCGCCTCTCTCATTACCTTTCTAAATACGCATATTAGTGACCCTGGAGTATTCACTGCGTGTGCACGTCAATTATCGTCATGTGATATGTAGTGACAGTGTAACTCGATAATATTATTAGTGATCTAGGGCTAGTTATATTGATCGTTTTGAACAATTTATCATTTTGAATCTTAGAAAATAATTAGGGAAGATCCTGTTTAAATAAGATGAAACTATAGCTCGCACTCTTAGAACTATAATAGAATTATCATTACAAATACTGCACAATTGAATAAAATAGAAACGGTCAACTATATGTAGCCTCTGAGATATATCAGCTTTTTTTTGACAGTCAAAAAATAGTATTTGACCTTTTTGTACTGTTAAAATCATGAAAATTTATTGCACATTTATTTTGTGATACGATTAAGGGTAGTTCGTATGTAACTAATATATAATACATGCTATGATGAAGGTTGAATATGTTATAAATACATTCGTGTATGTGATAATCATTAGGTTATTGATTTCGTAAATGTTAATTTAAACAAGACTAAACATAAGCGATATGATAAAATGACTACTTCCAAAATATGTCAGGAATGACAGCATATATTGTGAATTTTGAGGCAATATTATCGGTAACATTCTGAGGACATAGGTATTTTCACAAAGGCAATATCGGCATACTAAATTTCTTTATTATTAAAAAAGCAAAATACCTCGAAAAAGCAGACTCAAATCACCCAAATCCAATATACAGGCTGACGTGAAACTCGATTTTCTCAATAAAAATAAGACTTTCGTCCTCGCTCGGAGGGCGAATTTACACCTCGCGTTGCTTTTGAAAGACAGTTAACGAATCACACTGTAAAATGTATAGGAGATGTCCTCAGCTTTGTTTTTTGGTCGTCGGAAACGAATAATGCAATCTTTTGGGCGTATAAAATGGTAGATTTATAGAAGATCCTTTAGGCGGTCGTGCAGACTGGAAATTATAGTGTCGGTAGGCATGGAGGTGTACATTCCCCGGGATATCTCAATAGAGTGGAGTTGAAGGATAGCAGGGGGCGCTTCGGTCTGAATTGTGGGGTATTTTCACCTCGGGATTGTCACGTCCCGAAGATATTTTTCAGCGGTAGATAAGATACGTGAGCTGAACATGCGCCACATTTAAGGGTTGAACTGGATCGCTCGCTAAGCCGCAACTCTCCCACTCGATCGCGCCTAAATTAACCATTATCAATTCTCCCCCCCTGCATATATTTTAATAGCCTTAATAATACATGCTTAAAAAATGAACAACCCCGTCAGAAATTTATAACGTCGGGATAAACATCAGGGATGAATGTTGCCCTTTTCGGCGAGCCTTACTTCTTGCGTAACGATCCGAATTTCTTTATAAGTTGCGATGTTATTAAAAAAATACAATGTGTTTCGGGTGTAAATTTTTCGAAAGGGTTTTCGTACAAAGTATAAAAAGCAGAGGTAAATCCTAGACTCGTTTAAGGGCAAGAATTTTTACGAAAAATAGAAAAAATATTGAAACAATTCTCATTGTTTAGTTCATTCTCCACTTTTAGTCCATTGTTTTGATTGTTCCTTTGTTTCAGGTGTGAAGTGATTGACCCATGTTTTATTCATGGTTATAAATCAACACAAAAATTCGGTTTTATTGATGTGAAACATCGCCAAATGCTCAATTGAAACATCAACACGACACTGTTTTTGTTTTATTGTGAGCAAACGCAGCACCCATCTTGCGCACAGCTTTCTCATGTGCATGTGCGATATACAGCAATTTTTAATTACTACCTCGCACAGTTTAATTTGACGGTCATCTAATATTATTATGTGGATTTTCTTCAACATTTATGGCGTGATCACCTCATTTAGTAGACCACTGCGATATTCGTCTTCAGATTTAAATCTTTCTAACATAGTATTTTTTTAAACAATAACCTTCAAATATAAGGCAGTTTGGGTACTTCTGAGAATACACTCAAACATTGTTTAAAATTATTTGATTGTAAACCGATTGGATGCTATATGCTTCACAGTAACTTTTAAGCTTTGATCTAAATTCATGAAGCATCGGTGTATAAAATCGTATTTCACGGTTGTTAAAAATTGAGAGATTATTAGCATGCGTACAAGAAAATGTATTAAAAAAATAAATCCATATTTTCCCATCCCTGCTCCTTAAGTCGCGTTTGCAAACGCCTCAGGGGTGCTATCAAAATTGGTCATGTTTATAACAAAGTCTAAAGCAGTGAAGGTAAACTTATAGCACAGGCGTCACATCGGCACATAAAGGAACTTTATTATATTATATAAAATATTTACATTGACGTGTCGAAAAAATATGTATTTTTAACGTACAGCTTTTCGGAAACAGCGTTAAAAATCGCCATCCACAATAACGAAAAACGCAGGTCAGAACATTAGGTTTTATATTGGGGATGTTGGCATTGGGGCGAGTGGCGGGAGTTCGCTAGTTGGATTGCAAGCTCCCCAAGTCACATGGAGTTTTATTGAATGTTATTGAAGAGTGTCTTGAAGCTGATAGATGCAAAAAATAAGCGAATAGGGCGATAGATATAAGTGGCGCCAGGCTTTGTCGGCTGCTATGCCTTGCGAACTTGCCACGCCCTGAACTTTCCATTTACCGGCATCCCATTGAAAATCGCTTTGCGCTCAAAATAAAACACGGCTTGATTTATGCTATACTGTGGTTTTAAGTTAGAACCTTTCCTCTGTATTAAAAAAGAAACACAATTTCATGCCACTAAATAAATACATTTTATCCCCGGTACTGAACCTCAATATATTATCTTCGACAATAGAATAACTTTTCTAGAACAAAAATACAAATAAATTGTACTGATTTAAATTCATTTGCTAAGTCAATGCATAAAAAGGGTAATCCAAATGTGATGCCTGATTTGTTCAATCAAAATTATTTTTGTGCGACTTTTTTTTGGTGCGATTTCGAAGTTATGCGGTTTTTTTAAAACATTTTTTTTATTTCATAAAGAGTGCTTATCAAGATATTTTGGATAAAATAAGAAATTAATCATCAACACTAACCGAAATTTGGATTTTTTTTAAACTATGTAAATCATATTGCATCTACAATCGCTGAATTATGATCATGCCCTTTATTCTGGTTTAGATTTTTGCAAAAAATGATTTCGACTTTTAAAAATATATTCTCCAAAAGAATTTCCAAAATTCCAAATACTTTACTTTACGGAGTTATAGCTATTTTAGTGACACGGCAACTTGGCCGGTCCTACTACAATATAATTAAATCTTTTAACGCGTTTTTCTCGAAACTACTTTTTTCAACACGTTTGACATCGTATCTTAAGTTTTAATTAATATAAAACTGGGTACGGATGTTTTCTATATAACCCTCTATTATTCCTACCAGATTTGTCAATATTTTTTTAACTATTAAAAAATATTAAAACTGTTACAAAATATTGTAACAGTTTTAATTATGTAGTTTAACAATACTGCCGCGAATAACCTTCGGAAACTCATTATAGTACTGATGTGATGAATTGACAACATATCGCAAAGTAGGTTAGATTGTTCAGAGAAGACCGTAGTAATATTCCGAGGATCTGACGAATTTGAACAAAAAATTGAAGAACAAGTACGAAATAACCGCTGTGTGACGCTTGACGATCTTCACAAAGAATTTCCTGGCATTTATCTAAGTCTCCTTGATGATATTTTGTCGGAAAAAAATAGTTACAAGAAGTTGTGTGTGAGTTGGAGGTCCAGAATTTTCACTATGGAGCATCGTCAAAATCGCGTGACTGCCGTGCTTGAATTTTTGGATCGTTTTCCATAAGAGGAAGAAGCATTTTTGAACTCTATTGTGATGGGGGATGATACGTGTGTGTCCCAAAATTCAAAAGACGACCTAAAAAAAGCTGACGGCGGAAGGTCTATGGTACTGACTTACAAATACTGGTACTCCTACTACAGAAATATCTCGATCTAGACAGAAATTTCTTGTGAATTTTAATTAAATACAAGCATTTTTCGATTGATGAAGATTGACAACGCATTCCATTCCTACGTAGGTGGATATATTATTGAATACTCCTCGTGCATATCTAATTTCATCATGTAGTCAAGAAAATATGTCTTCATTGAAATGTTGAAATTTAGCTGTCTGCTGACAAATCTGCTTTATAAATAACATCTTTTAATGTCCTACATGAGATAATTAACATTTCAATTAATTAATGGTACTGTCGCGTGATTATAAATGCGAAATATTTGCGAATAAGCCGATATGAATTAAAGTCTCTAATTGGGTTGAGATTACATTTTTCACATTGTCCGTAATTCCGGAATCTCAAGAAGTCATTCTTCATATCGCTCGCCGGCCTAATGAGGCCTTGATTAAAATCGAAGCCTGGATCTAATTAAGCAGGTCACCCTCCCTTTGTTTATTATATTCGACGTTTCTCCTGCTTAAACAACTCCGGTGTCCCTTTTTAATTTAAATCTATCTGCGATACCCATCCCCTCAGGAAAGTAATAAAATTTGAAAGTACTGCGGACAAAGTTTCAGATGTTCCCAATTCTTTCAGTCGGAGAAGCTCGGAATCTTTTACTTTTTTCCTTCTAAAGATTGCTGTGACTGAGAAAAAGTGGCGGCGCGAAAGCTCAGACGATGGCGCTTTCCGCGAGGACTTTAATCAACTTTCAATGAACTATTTTACTTCGGGTACTAACTAATCAATCCGTTCACTGACGAGGAACAAATAAATTTTGCCTTTAAGGCATTCTCTGTTTATCCTTTTAATCAATTTGCAAACTCCAAGTTTTATTTAATTACGAAGTAATCTAACCGCAACTAGCAAAGTACGTTCGTCTATTAATGAACCGCTTATTTTCAAAACAACAAAAGCATCCTTGTTTAAGTTTTAAACCATTGATAATTTGCGATTTTTTCAACATAATAACTGCAATATTTCTTCGTATTTTACAGGTAAGCCCCGTAACTTCTGATATACCTGCATTTATACAACTGTAGAACAATAGTTGAAATAATAAAACTTGTCGTTTTAATAACATCATAAAGCTACAACCGATACGTCACACTTTCTTTATTTGCTGGACAAAGCAATAGGGTTGTCTTTTCATTTGAAATAGATTTCATTTGAAAATAACATTTCAAAGCGTTAAACAATCGCATTTTACCGAGAATACAAGAAACTGAGCGGCAAATTCAAAGCAATACAATAATTTATTTTAGAAAGCTTATAGCAAATCAGCCTTGACGATAATTTTAGTTTAGTTAGGCGACGATATTGACATTGAATGAGGTAAATGATTTTTCAAAAAATCCCATATGAGAGTAATATCGGGCCGATGGGTTGGAATTAGCCAAATTAATAATGGGAGAGGGTTAATGTGGTAGCAGGATTTAGGCACATGTGCTAAATAAAAGATAGCGTTATATTAAAATTGATCATACTTTGGAAAGTAATAACATGTGCGTACAGAGAAGTGACATTCGCCGTAACAGATCACACCTATGAGGCTTAAAATGATTCGCACACACATTTCTTCCTAATTTGATTGATATCACTTGAAAGTACTTTTCACCTTCGATACGAATGTAATCAATAATTGGCGGTGTAGCCAGAGATATCCTTTCGTGTTGGCATTTCATTTCATACATTTTGACAAATTGTGCTACACAATATAAGGCCGAAACGATCATTTAGCATTGTGTTTAGGTATGGATTATAAATTGGATAATACAATATTTAGAGCAAAACAATACTAATACTTTTTATTTATAGTTTTATAAAAATAGTATTGGACATAGTTGGCTTTGCGTAACATAAACTTATAATATATGCCTCCTTACTATCGATTATCTGAAGGGTGATTTTGAACTCAGGAATGTTTTCTCAATAGTAAAAGTTATTGTTTGATTGACGAAATAAATTTATACGAAACAAGATCATAAAAATTGAAGAAATTAGGTTTTCAATATCTTTTTGGTATATTCGAATATGGCGTGAGTCGACCATACGCCAAATAAATTTGTGTCAACCCTTCTATAGCGTCGAGATAGGGACCACGCCATAGAAAAGCGTTATAGAAAGTTAGGCATCCATACAAAATTCGGAGTTACGTTTTTGTAATTGTATTTTGCGATTTGAAGGAAATCAGCAAATTAAACATTTTCTAACTCGTTAAACAATTGTAATATTTAATTTGATCTTTTCAAACATAAATTTTTCACCAAAAACGTACGCTTTAGAAGGGACCGCTTTATGAAAAGATCGCCGCCAACGCTATAGAAGGGTTGACTGTAAATATGCGGCATTAAGATAAGCATCTAATGTATCTATAATTATTTATTACAATTAATCACTGTATTGTGATGAATATCCCTGGAATGTTATTCGACAGTGCCACGGTAGAGATTAACCAAAAACGTACGCCTTTGAAGTAATCGCTATACGAAAATACCGATACCAACGCTATAGAAGGATGGATTGCACATTAAATAAAAATATTAAAATCGTTAGTTTCAATTATTCACTCTTCTTTCCAAGACAATGATTGTGTCCATAATTTAGATCTATTAATATGGGGATTGGCAAAGTATCCATTGTTTATCAATTAATAGTTTTATAGTTAAATACCTAATTTTAAAGAGACGAATGATATTAATATAACCGATGATATTAATATAATGAATGCGTGTATATTTGAAATATAATTATGATTATCACTAGAATGATCGAAAAGTAAATTTTAACATCGAAATGGATTTCAAAAGTTATAAGTTTGGTTGACGAATTTATCAAGATTTAAAAAATAACACTGACAGCGAAAGGAGATCCAAAATGTTCCAGTTTTAATGATAAATTGCTACAAGAAATTTTATCTTGATTTGAAAAAAGTTGTTCAGCAGACCTTGGATGAATATTTCGTCCAAAAAACTGACTCCAATTGTCATTTACACTAGAGGCTCTCAAACTTAGCATTATCGGTGGCTCGCGAATATATAAGAGAAAATATTGATCTATATCTGAACAAGATATTTTTACGATTTCACTATTAAGCAGCACGTAGGCAGAGAACGGTTATTTTTTTTAGGTTAGGTTAGGTTAGATACTGACATGATTTAACAAGGTGGCGATACGTTTCATACATTGCATGCCATGATGAACATTCTGCACAAGCGATTTGAGGGCATGATAAAGACCTTTAGGTCTACAAATAAAAATTGTTGAAGAGGGGATGTGTGGACTACATAAGTTTTTTAGAAATAAATCCATGCGCTTTAATACTATTATAAATGAGGCTTTGTATTATGGATAAAGTTCAAGAGATACTCCAGAATTAATTAGTTTTAAAATACACTACGAGTTTTAGCGATAAATATAAATTCAGTCGGGTTTTGCGGTTTTGTCAGAAAAACATTTAAATAGTGGTTTTGTGAAAAGTTGATATGCTCGAGCGCTTTGTAAAAGACCGGGCAAGATATTAATCTGGGATGCACCTTGCACCTCGTAATTATCTCCATGGTTGGGCTTTTAAATATCCCGAAGACTGAGGCTTACTATCCAGTCCATTATCCCGGGCCATTCATCGTGGCCGCTCCGCATAAAATAGTCCCTTTACGAATGACGCCCTTTCATATTCGAGCACCAAAGACGGCCTCCTCCTCCCACAATGCTGCCATTCTTGTGTCCATTATCGGTATATTGTCCCATCTTCGTCACGCTCCCGACCATCTAACGATTCCTTATTTATAGATAAATGTGACACGGGAAGACGCCAGGTGGAAATCGACGACGAGGGTATTCTACACTCATCAATATACATTTAGTAGCTTTTAAGCGCCGCCGACTCATTCTTTTCTTCACTTGTGAAGCGCATTCAACAATTTTCACACATCATAATTTTGCTCCTCCAGTGTCGTCGAATTCGAGAACAAAACTCTTTTGAGATTGCTCATTCGACCGCGTTTAATATTTCAAAAGGTACGCAAGAATATGACACGGCTCAAACAAATTATAAATGTATACACTTTTAGGGTGTGATAAATATGAGAAATTTGACCGCAACCATCTATTGTTGCAATGATAACTGTAAAGCACTTTTTTTAAATAACAATAACGAATATCAAATCCCGCACGTTTCATTATGATAATATGAGAAATATGGATGATAAGATATCCTCACTAAATAGTTGATCAATTAATATTTAAATTGAAAATCATATATATAGCTGATAACATATTGAAGAGGATGACTTCGATATTTGAGACCATTGAATTAATAACCAAATAACGCGATATATGAATATAAACATTTAATATTTTCACAAAATGGCGAATGTTTTTAAAAAAAGTAAATTTTTTGGCTTTATTTTTTCTCAGTTTTAATTTTTTTTTAAAACAGTTAGAAGTAAAAATTTGACATAAATTTGGTAGAAATAATAGAAAATTATGCTGAATTTGAAGTAAAAAAATAAAATAGAATTTGAGATATCATATAACTCCGTAAATAATCAGAATTTTGGAAATTTATTTAGAGGATATATGCAAAAAGGATATGCAAATTAATTTTTTCAAAACTCAAACCTTTTTTATACGACTTTTTTTGTGCGAAGTTATGCGGTTTTTTTAAAGCAATTTTTTTTTTAAATTTCATAAAGAGTACGTATCAAGATATTTTGGATAAAATAGGAAATAAATCATCAACACTAATCGAAATTTGGAAAAAAATTATAATTTGGGACTGTGGACTACGCACTTTATTCTGGTTTAGATTTAAAAAAAAATTTTTTTTGCATTGTTCCAATGTTTCGACTTTTAAAAATGCATTCTCCAAAGGAATTTCCAAAACTCCAACTACTTACGGAGTTATAGCTATTTCAGTGACGAAACAGCTTGGCCATTCCTACCATAATCCAATTTCTTATAATACCAAATCTTTTAATGCGTTTTTATCGAAACTACTTTTTTTTTAACACGGTTGACATCATATCTCAAGTTTTAATTAATTAATTAACTTCAAACTGGGTACGAATCAGTATAGTCACAGTTGCCATTTTGTGTTTTTTTTTGAGTTAGGGATTATAGTGACACCTTTACTAATTATGAATTATATTACAAAATATCGACCCGGTCAAGAGTTTGCAATCGTTCTGTAGACTTGTTCAGGTATGGCATGCGATCGCGAGGCGCTCATTTGTCATATTAGCGGTCCGAAAAGCGGACCTATTGAACATACAAACCACTCCGTCCTCTTTTAGGACTTTTTGCGGCATTTTATAAGATGTGTACGATCATGGAAGCAACGTAGCGTTTAGGCACTTTCTATCATAGTATTTTTTTTACAACAGTAACCGCCATCTATATTTAGGTCGGGTACTTTTGGGACTAGCATTGTATATTATTTTAAAACATTCATTATAATTGTTTTAGTTAACTTTAAAGTTTAACTTTTAAAGTTTAACTATTAGCCGTCCTTTAAATGTTACCAAAAATGTTATTTTTTAATTGCCTTATTGTTTTCCCGTTTTTTTTATTAACTTTTTTTATGCGATTTTGGATATATATTTTAAATAGCTGTTTCAAAGTTATACAGTTTTTAAAATTCATGGAACGCATCTTTACGTTTTCTATTTTGTGCGATCTACCGCACAAAAAAGGTTTAAGTGTATATGGCAAATCATCATGGAAGGTTATAGCGTTGAACAATGTGTGCAAATGCATCCCGAGAAAATCACCGTTTTTTGCGGATTTTGGTTTTATTGTAGCTGAATGATATGGATATCGACGATATGTGGTTCTAAAAGAGCAGCGCTATGTGTCATACAGCGCATGCCACAATGCACATTCTGCACGAGCGATTTGAGGGCATGCTTACTATCGTGCATTTTAATGCATTTAGACGTGCGTATGAACCGCAAACAATTGTTGCCATCAAAATCAACACAATGAATTCCATCTAGTAAATTCAGCCAGATTTATGCGATAAAGTCAGCGAAAATTGGACGACGTTATATTTCATAATTTATGCCATAAAATATCATTTCAAATTTAAAAACCCCGTCAAAAAGAACAAAAGCTGTATATTATGCATGAAACATTTGTACAGTCAACCTTCCTATAGCATACACGTCGTGTGCGGCGACTTTTATCTAAACAACGGGTAAAATACGTAAGTTCAACTTGCACTTGTTAAAAAATTAAACTTAAAAATTGAATTAAAAAAATTGAAAATTAAATCATAGCTTGACGCTATAGGAGGCTTGAATATTTCTATAGATCCCATAATTTAACGATCAAAAATAGGATTATCAGGAAATCGCAAATTGAATAAGGATACTTTTTAGCAGCCATCGCAGCTGTCAAATAGCAGGTGAAGAAATCTTGGCAAGTGTTTGCGATATTCATGACGTATAATTTACACCAATTTATCTTGCACGAAAACGATGGCTGGACACTGCATTTCTTCTCAATTATAAGAGCAAAGAAGGCCGACAACTGTTAAAAGCGGTAATCTTTTTTAATGTTATCACACTTATGTATTTAACACTTTGTATATCGCAGGTCAAAATCATAAGCTATAAAAACATGTGGCATCATTATTAGTCTTATATCCCTTAGCTATGACTTTAATTATTTGTTAACAATAGCTATTGCATTAATGTTTGAGTCCATTTGGTAATAATAAAGCAATATAAGACCACGCAGATTTATTTTCTCTCAAGACCGCGCAGTGTGAATCAATCTTGTATATCAATAAAGGTAAATAATATACATGCGTGTCGAAATGCGTAAGAAGAAAGTAGGCATAAAAATCGTTTATTAAGCCCGGTTTAACCACCAAAATATTGCATTTGATTATTTTAATATTAATTTATATGAGCGCGATGGATGAGTTGCCAATTATTTGATTGAAAAATGAAAATTGCTTCAGACGCGTATAAAAAACATATAATTTACACAATCAAACAACGTTTCATGAATAAATTTGCATTGGCGATTTGTCTAAATTGGTATTGGAATAATTCCCGGCGTAATTTAATTAAATTAATTTGCAAATGCTGGGAGTAGTAACATTTTGCGAGCGGGACTCTATCTTAAAATTTGATTTTATGTGTTGTTTCAATTTAAAATTCATTTAATGAATTTATATGAAAATACATTAATTATTCCCGGGGAAATAATAAGGTATCGCGCTTAAATGGACCAAAACTGATAGCGCCATGTTAAAATTCTCAGGTTATTGCAGAAAGCTTTTAACTTAACGACGAAAAACGCCAGACACTTTTAAGGCGGCATTTAATTAATTATAAATAAATTCATTTTCCGAAAATTGCCACAATAACGAGCAGATGAATTAAGATGTATCCGCGATAGGATGAATTTGAATATTTTTTTGATGCGCGTACTAAATTACGAATGCCTCGAATAAAAGCGAAAGCCTCGTCTAAATATTGAGTATTGAACTCGGAGCGATAAATGTTTGACATCGAGGCGACATGATAATTTTATCTAAGATAATAAAGACGGTTATGATAAAAGTTATGCATGAAATGATGATGAAGCATGAACGAAATGCTGCGGGAAGCTGACGGCAGATATGACCGGGACGAATTGGAGTGGCGAAAGGGAGGAGTCGGGGGTCTTCCAGCGACCGGTCAGGGGTAGCTGCCCTCGCCCACCAGTGCTACCCCGTGCCTAAGAAAATCAATTAATCTCCCTAAATGCGATCGTAATTACCGGAAATATGACCATCGCTCATTGTGTTAGCCGAGATCTTGTCCGTCTATGTATCGAGAGATTGTCTCATAAAAATATGATTTATCATTCTTATATTCGCTCAACATTCATATACTTTTTTATTATTTAAAAAATATATTTCCATCGCAGAAAAGAGTTGGGATGTGAATCTCGTCAAACTGTACAGTTACGTCCGGACAGTTGAGGCTCACGTTTGATCGTCGACAGCTTTGTTAGTCAGGTTGCAAAAAATATGTAAATTTGTGGAATGTCCCTAATTAAATGAGAGTGAAATTGGGAGATGACCTTGAGAAGAAGGCACACACGAGCATACAATTTTAGGCTTTATGATTTATAGTCGCGCGGATGAGAGAGACTTTACGACGAGCTACGTTTTATCGTTTCCCTGGCATGCATAAACCATTTGTCCTACATCACTGGCGTCGGCCATCACAATTCATAATAACGTGCTGAATTATTTATCCGATGTCGAGCTGAGGAAAAATAAGGCGAGCCGCCGCTGGGGACTCCGCTGGCCCGGCCATTGTTAAACTTTTATGTCTTTTAAATTACTTTCTAGCGAGGGTGCCCCCAGGACAGGGGGCGGAGGGTACCGTTCTTAAAGACTCCGACACTTACTCAACACTCCGAGAAAAAAATGCAATAAAAATATCCAGAATGAGGGGGGAGGACTTGCAACTTTCAGCCTTGTTAATCAATTCCTGTGTCAGAAGCGAAATTAGATCCAAAAGGTCTTCGACTTTCCCAATCGAAATGCTGACTTTTTTATCTCTTTAATTTAAAATGCATCAACCATTCAAATTATTTGGCAAAAGAAATATTTTAGAGATAGTCCCAAAAGTACCCGAATTACTATATAGATGTCGATTGTTGTCGATACTAAATTCTACTTTAGTGGTGTCTGCTTCTTCGTTTACAACAGTTAAATATTAGGTGGCAGAATTCAGATGTTCCGTGTTTGCTCACAATGGAACAAAAACAGCATCTTGATGACGTTTCAATCGAGCGTTTGGTGGTATTTCACAGCAATGTGGCCTCATTTAGCGCGAGCTACTTATATAAACTAGACTCTGACGGAGCTTCCGTGATTGTATATATCAAAGAAAAAGCCCTACAAGATGACGGAGTGGCCACGAGGTTTGTGTGTCCAATTGGTTCGCTTTTCGGACCGCTGATATGACGAATGGGTACCCCGCGATTGGACGTCATACCCAAGCATGATCGATACAATGTTTAAGCGATAACAAAAAAAGAGAGATTAAACAACTTAGTATATATTATAAAAAGGAAAAGAGTCAATCATTGTCGGTTAATGTAAAGTAAAATGGTCAAGTAAAATAAAAACAATGTGCAACTCTCGAACGGGTCGGTATTCTGCGTAATTAGTTAAAGTTCGAATTATTATTGAATTTTTATTATGTTTTTGTGATAATTTAAGATTTATTTTTTTAAAAAAACTATAAAATGACAGCTATATCGATTATGACAGGGTGTATCACATGAACGTTCGGAATTCACAGATGAGAATCAAAACACCATAACTTTTACAAAACAATAAATTTAATCAAAATAATCAATAATAATATTTCATATTTATTAAAATTAGCTGCATAATTTTTAGTTTTTTAAGTTTTCCACTTATTCAGTCGTTTAAGCTTTCCTATTGAAGCAAGATGACAAAAATCGACGTGACACTAACGGCTAACTCACAAGCAAATACTCTAACTATTGAATGTGGATTAGCTTCCATTATGGCTTTTAAATCTTCATCACTGACGACGGTTTTAGGTTTCCCTCGAGGTTCATCGTCGAGATACATATCATCAGAAAAAAAATTTAAAACCATTTTTGAACTATGTTCTCACAAACCCATCCTTTTCCGAAAAGCCTATTGGTTTAAGTCTATGAGAATCATGTAATATCTTTATTCGATGACCATTTTTAATATAAAAGCGAAATTAAATATTCATTTCAAAATGAAAAAATGGTCTCGTCCTGGAAGATGACAAATATTTTATGACTTTCACCGTAACGAAATATTAAATATTTATGAAATTTTAATTGCAGCCATATACATGATGTACAATGTTTTAATACTTAATTTCTTGCTGAATGAAATTAAACTTTTGAAATGAAATGAGATGTTTTAGTACAATATATATTTTTTGTATAAATGATATGAATTTTATTCAAAACATTAATATTGGTGATCAGATTTATTAACTATCACTATCATAATATTTCATATATTGTATGCTATTTAAGGACAGTTCTAAAATATAATTAGTCCTTTTTAAGTTTAAGGGACAAGTTTTGAGAAAGGATCACAGCTGTTGATGAGATTTGATATCCTCAGTCTTAATTAGGGGAACATTAAGCCAATAGTAAGTTTGCACATTCAGTTGGACAAAAGTAGGATGGTCACTGCAGGATATAAAATAGTAGCAAAACAAAATGCCAACACTGCTGCAATTTATTTCAATTCAGCAATTCATTTTTGGGGAAAATAAAACTCAATTTCCCACAAGATCAGCCTCATTAATTATGAAGAAAATATCTTCCTTTATTTTTGTTTAGGGATAAAGATTTCGCTCTCCTCCATCCAAAAGTATATACAAAATTAAAAAAAAGAAATCATGAGGTAGAAAGTTAAATCGGACAACGAAGAAAACCTATTAGAGGACGTCTCAGACTTCCCTCGGGAAAGTAATATAATATAACAATAGGAACATCGATAAAACTGCGAGGGGAAAAATTATGAACAAAAAATACTCGGGTTTTGGAATCGTTTGGCTTAAATCGCGAGTCGTTTTTTATTCATCGGGAGCTTCATTGTAACGAAAATGTCTGCATTTAAGGAAGCCATAATTACACAATAATTCATTTTCTCATTTTTTTTTGGGTGGAATCATTTGTAAAATGTTACAGAATTGAGTCAAATCAATAAAACATTATTTAGATGATATTGTGTACATTTTAATTGAATATTCACATTTGTTTTAACAAATAAAACTAAAGATAGACTTTTTGTAATCTCTTAAAAGGATAGGTACGGCAACATGGAGGCTTTATTCTGAGTGAGGGAAAGCCAACAAGGTAAGAGCTTATGCATATCGTCAATAGAGCAAAAGTGGAATATCTAGTTCATATAAAGAAATCTGAAATTAATAATTAAATTATTACGATTTTTGAACGTAATAAATATTAACTTTTGCTCTGTTTCTGTGGAGAACTATATAGTTTTATACAAGATATTACAAAAAATACTCATAAACGCACACTTGTATTTTATTGAGCACTACTGATTAGAAGTTGCTTTTACAACTATACATTTTAGGACGACAAGTTAATCTGAAGGTACTAATGATGAGATCATTTTGTCATATTTACTTTTGACATGTGATGTTAACCAAAATTTTATGACCAGTTCTTCCGGCAAATCTACATGTGGCTTTGGTCAGAAATAACGGCAATGACAGCTCCTGGTTTATAACACATTTGACTATTTTCAGTGATATTTTCAAGTGTTTCTCTTTGCAATCTCAGAACTATATTTTACACACAATTAGTTTGGAGAAAAATACATTTTATTGATTAGTTTTCTTACGCGCTCTACGCGCATGAATGCATTCAATTCTGCCAAGAATGAAGCTAAGTTTCTGTTCAGAATTTGAAGTTTTGTATATAAAAATTCATGTTCCAGGCGTTAAAATTTACTGCTGTTCGTTTAACTGTTACTATCGATTGATATTTTAAACTCCTGATTTGTTAGAGATATTTCAAGGTTCTAAACATTTTCATTAAAGAAATCTGAGAAAGTTCTTGTAAGAAAAAATATATATGATAGCCGATACCATCAAAAACGCTTTCAATATCGCAAACTGGGAGCTGATCGTGGGAGTCCTGGAAGAAAAAATTGAAGTTCCACAGTATGCAGTCGACCTCGTAAGCGATTATTTCAAGGGTCGGTGTGTCCATCACAACGAAACGGACCTGACGAGAAGATTGGAAATGTCGTCCCGCAGGGGTCCGTTCTGCGACCAACCCTCTACAAGTTTTCTGAACATGGCACTAATTAGAGGAGCAGAGCTCATTGCATTTGCTGGCGACGTCACGTTGCTGGTGACGCATCTATGGGAAATGGAGGCGACGGGCAACGAATCCCTCGCCAGATTCAAAGCGTGGATGTGGGACAATCGCCTGCAGCTAGCGGCCGAGAAAACAGAGGCAATGATATGCAGCAGATGGAGAAGATCGAAGGTCAAGCGGCTTGCTGTTCGAGGACACAATGTGGAATACAGAAAAATGCTAAGATACCTCGTGATCCTCCACGGACAATAAGCTGACCTTTAGCAACATAGAAGAAGCGACACCAACAGAAATAAGCTCGCCAGGATCCAGCGACAAGTCACGGCAGCGTACAGGACAGAAACTGAGGGAAGCGTGAGGATCAGTCCAGCAAGGGAAAATGGACCCACCGGCTTATCCCGGTCGTAAGCTGGCAGAGTAAGAGGCGTAAGCTGGGAAACGACCTACCGCTTGACTCAGGTGCTCACTGGGCATAGATACTTCGGTGCGTACCTGAAGCGGATTGGAAAGGAAACATCTGCGACGTGCCACCACTGCCAAGCGGAGGTCGATAATGCAGAACTCACCATTACTGACTGTGAGGCTTGGGCACCTCAGAGAAATTTGCTGAAATAAGCACTCAGGGTAGCCGAGCCGAACGTTGACAACATGGAGCTCAACGTTGAAAAACTGGGACCTTTGGCGCGATTACATTGAAGAAATCCTGAGCGCCAAAGAGGGCAGTGAGAGAGAGATAGAGGCGCAGAGCGGTTCTCCAACATTAGAATTTCAGACTATCTTTCCTCCTAAAGCAATGTTGAAAACCATACCAGAGGGATAAGGGAGGAGTTTAGTCAGTAAGAATCTGATACTACCCTAGGATCAAACCCAGGGTGTTTTATGCAAGATTGACCTCTTATATGAAAAAAGTTCCAAAGCTTGGCAACAAAGATCGGTTCAATCCAGTAAAAGAAGATGGACCCATTGACTTATACTGGCCATAACTCGGCGGAAGACCTAGAAACAAGGAGGGACAACCTTCCGCTTGACGCAAATATCGACGGGATATGGTTATTTCGGATCCTATCTAAAATGGATTGGCAAGGAGGCAACCACATTGAGTCATCGATTATTGTGAGGTTTAGGCGCCACACTAGAATAGGACCGCGTGACCAGATAACCTGTCCCGCTGGAGTAATGTTATAAACAATACTAGGGGGAGACATACGGACAAAGGAAGAGTTTAGTTAGTAAGAATCTGACACTACTCTGTAACCTTTTAACACCAGGGAGTTTTATGCAAAATTTACTTCCCACGGAAAAGAATTTCAATCGAGTATTTGGCGATGTTTCACGACAATAAAAGCGAGTTTTCACGTCGATTCGAACTTGAAAAAATAGCTCAGTTGGATAGCAATGAAGAGCCAACAATGAAGAGGTGGAGTCAGCGGTTGATGGCTATTTTAAGGAGCTATTCGATTCTTACTATAAACAGGGAATCGAAGCTATTGAACATCGCTAGGAAAAGTTTATCAAGCATGAATGGAGACTATGTTGAAAAATAAAGATATTTTTTTGCGATTTCTTAGTTAGGTCGGGTACTTTCGGGAGTGTGCTCGTTTATGTAGTGTAATTTCTGTAGGCTAAAAAACTATTCTTGAAAAATAAACATTTTTTTGATTATCATTGCCTACAAAGAAATGTTGATAAAAAATCTCTACTCAGTGGAAAATACAAAAAGCGTGTTTCCGGAAAAATGTTGATAGGATGTGGTGAGCTTACAAAAAGAGTGGATGGCTGCACCCGAACAATGCATATTGCTCGAAGCCGAATGCAAGATAAATGAACGTCACACGATAACAAAAAAAGCACGCATGTTGACAAATTCCAGCGAGGAACAACAAGGCTCGCTGGAAAAGCGGAAAATTAATCTGCACCGCGAAAATGCGCCCTCAACAACATTCATTAAGGCCGGATATGCAAGACACTTTCTTCACAAAAGACAACAATCTACCCTGCTTCTTTATGCCTCAGACGTATATCTCCACAATATCAGTTTAGTCTCCGGCAAAGAAGAAAACTCACTCGATCATCGTTGTCGCAGCGAGCGCTTTATTCTTCCAGCCACGAATTTCCCCCCACAAAATTGTTCTTTATAATCAAAAATCGCAGTAAAATTGCACACAAAATGTGCAGAGCTCGTCGGAAAAGAGCCTATTTAAAAGGAGTCTGACGAGGAAGTAGCGCATTATTTATGCTCACCCGGTACGGGTTGGTGTATTTAATAGTAGGTATCTCCGGCTCGCTTCAAACTACACCCTCATCATTTCTTGTTTATAAGGTGTTTACAGTGTCTGGCATCATATTGCCCGATTAATCAAAACCAAAATGGCTAGACCCGTTACTGAACATTTATTTATACGACAAACATATTAATGCATAAACATATCAAATTGCGCACAATTTATAAGAAAATATATCTACGGATCTACATCAAAAATATTGATTTCACAGCTCCGAATCAATGACATTTGTATTATATTGTCATTTTCTCCTATATTATGCTATTCATAAAAATCGTTTCAAATATTTAATATTGACACACTGGACGGTTTGTTTGGTTTATGCCAATATTGTCGAGTACATAATACAAAATGTTTCATGTCATTTTTAGAGTACAGTCAACCCTTCTAAAGCGTCAAGATAGGGACCATGCTATAAAAAATAGGCATCCATACTAAATTTGTATGTGTTGTGTGAGACATCAAATACTGATTAAATATGATTTTTTTCGTATTTTTTGGAGCGGTTAGTGACTGAATACTAACTAAAGTCGTGAACCGCATTAAGTGTTTTCTTAATAAATCATCATCATCATCATAGTGCAGCCACTAACAGTCCACTGCAGAACTATGGGCCTCTTCAATATCCATTCACAGGAAGGGGTTACATCCATTTCGTCTGTATCATACATTCACCTCCTCGTTCGCTCGATATTGAAGGTAGCATTACCACCGAGTTTTGTTTCGAACGTTCACCCAACGGGTATCCTGAGTGAACGTATTGACGAACGCTTTCGCAATCGTCTCGATAAGGAATGTGGAAGGTTTGTAAAGACTGAGTAGTTTTCATAGGAGATGGTGGAAAACTACTCTAGACGACCTTTTTGACTCTACTGAAAAGGGCTTTCTGGAGTACAAGGAGTCCAGTCCCCCCTTTCCTCGCTAGGGCATTGCCGGGGTAGGGTGAAGACAGACGTGACGCTTGAGTGCATCTCGGATTCGCTCCTACACCAACTGAGGGTGTCTCCCCGTCACCGTACAACTTACCCGAGCGAATTCGAAACTGAGTGGTTTCGCCATCATTTCAGGTTGCCCCTCTCAGTTCGGCGATTACAAAACGATATAGAAGTCAACGGAAGACAATTTTGTTTACGTTGCAAAGTGAAGTTCCTCATATGCATCTCTTCGAGGCCGTCTCTTTGATGTTCTTCTTGTCCTTGTTCTGTTCCTAAAAAATCTTGGTTCCGAACCGATACGGTTCATCATGCTCCATATTTTTGGGTAGGATCGACTATGTAACGAATAGTGAGTGATAAGCAAGTCTTGATTTGTAAAAGTAGCAGTGAATAGTAGTTAAACTAAGTATTAGCTTGCTGTTAAAAGAGTATTTAAGTATTTACTCTGTAAATACGTATAAGTAAAGTGGCCAATAATTAAAATACATAAAATCGTATAAGCATAGTAGTTAGGAGTAGTCAGATGTCGTTAGGCCTCAAAGAAGTATTAGTCAAATTGTATTAGCAAAGGGTAATTATGTCGCATCAAAGTATTCGAACTTCGGCGTTTAGTGTCAACTGGGCACAATCAAACAATATTTAATTGGTCAGACTGGGAGCAAACTGGAAAAAAAATAGACAGAACTGGAACAAACAAATAGGTTAAAGTAACGTATCAAGTAATATCAACTAGTCAGGTCCACATCAAAAAAATCAAATGGCTCCACAGTCAAGACTGTATTATGGGAGCAGTCGAAACAGCACTTTGGCGGTCGGACCGCGAGTCTAGTTGTGCAGGTTTGTCTTCTGGTCCCAGTGTTCCCACGTTTATGTGACAATAGAAAGCTGATGTGTGCGAGTATTTGTTAATTCACTTACCTTGAAAGCTTGGATTTTTATGTCTTACTTGCGTTATTGTCAGTTCATCTCAAGTAATGCGGATGAGATGTTCCATTTTTTTGTGCAGATGTAATATGCACAAAAACAATGTTTTTCGGTGTCACTCGCGAATTTTACATATAAGTGTAGTCGGCGTTTCGTCAGAGCGTATGAATCAATTATAATAATATAAAAGTAAATTAATAAATTAAAATTATACGATTTTCGATTTTTTTCAAAATTCAAATAAATAAAAACAAAAGCCAACTTGGTACGATACAAATGTACATCGATAATGTTGCCGAAAAGGCTATTAATTATCCGTTTTTTTTTTTACTGCGATTACACACTGTTGGGACACTAACAATACAACCGACTGCGAGGAGTACTCGCACAAGCCCTAATAGTATATTTACCGTGTACAACTCGTGGAATTCGATTTTTCAAAAATTCAAATAATTAAAAACAAAAGCCAACTTGATAAGATGCAAATGTACATCGATAATATTGCCGAAAAGGCTATTAATAATCGGTTTCAGGCGTCGCGCTTTCACAGGGTGCCACAAAAAACGGTTGCCGACACAGTCCGATATAGATATTGACGCGAAAATCACTATTTACTCAAAAACAGAGCAGATGAGCGGAGCACACAAAATCACGACCGATAACAACGGTTGCCAACCGGCCAATCCTCTTAATAAATAATGAGTATTAAATTTACGAAGCAATTGTTTAAAATGTAAATATGAGATTATATTCGAAACTATGTAGCATTTGATGATTTAGATTATCCGTGTTTTTCCTCCTCAACTTTGCCCCGGATAATCAAGAGTGTACTGTAACGCATTAAAAAAATGTCTCACTTTCAAAATAACATTTAAGTACATAATCGAATGAACTGTGAATTAAAAAGGGAGTTTTAAATGTGTCTAGATCTTTATAGTGTGGAAGGTAGCGCCTTAAAATTTGGACCCATTTCTACAAAGCTATATTTTACTTTAGTCAGTGTCTATACAATGTAAATTAGAAATGTTACAGTCTACCAAGTGTTCAAAATGACGGAAAATGATAACAAATTTTGCAATTTGAATAATTGTATATACCGGCGTTAAATTAAAATCTACAAAGCTGATTTTTTGTTAACAAGTAGTTTATATTAATTATTGTTTAATAAACGTAATCTACTTTCGATACAAGGTGGTTAAGGCTTTAATAGACGTGGTTAAAATTGTAGCGCAGCAACTTGATTTTAAAGCATTGAAGTATTACCTACATATAATATTTATTATAAGCTGCATGGTTAATACAAATGAAAGTAATTTACAATATTTATGGATAAGAATTTTGATTTATTACTTATAAGAATACATTTTTTCTTGTATAACATCTGCGCAATGTTATAAAGATGGCATCTTTACACAATGCTTCTTCTCGAAAGCCCGACTTTAATTAAAAAAGACATGAACGTCGTGGCTTTCATACTACGCATCTCGATTGTCATAGAGCGAAACAAACAAATTCGTCTGAAAAGTTGTTCATTGTTTCGTTTTTTGTCGATGCTGAGCACATTTTGAGAAATGATTATGACTTATCTAATTTTCTACGGTTCCATGCAAGCAGTGACGTCTCGCTGATGATTTATCGCATTCATTGCCGGCGAACAAATCAATCATAATTTATTTCGTAACTCTTCAAATATTCGGCTTTTTGTTTCAACAAATGCGGCTGACAAATGACTGTGTAAGTTTCTTGCTGAAGATCGACAAAAATAGATACATTAATAACGCGACGGGGTGGAACTATTCATGTTTGTCTATTTAATATCCACATCGAAAAGGTTGCTAAGGATCAAAAAAATTCGGATAAAAAATCTTAAACGTTTTTTGTTGCATGAATTTCTGGCATTTATTAAGATCAAATCCATTTTAACGTGCGTTTAAGGGCACATTTTATGCTCGAAAAGTTATATATAACTGGAATCGATTAACAAATCAATTCGGCCTTAATCCATTATAGATACAATGTAATAGTCGTATTGTGTTGTAGGGATAACATATTTTTTTTTATATAAGGCAGTATTGAATTGATTCGATCAATCATACATCTTATGGGAGTGCGGTCGAAGCAAAGAGAAGCGATTTAGGTCATAGACGATGGGTTAAGAGTCGATTGTGTGAAAGTCACAATTGGTCCGAGATATAATTGAATCTCCAGACGAATGAAATGGTGTATTTAAATTTGGTGAGGGTGGTGTTTTAATAAGATGAATGTTGTGAAGGGTTTCGGAATGATAAGGTGACCGGGGAAGGTCCGCCAGACAAGGGCTTGATTGATTACGTGAAGTTTTGTTTGGGCAGCGAGTTCCCGCAGTGAGCCCCACGGATTGTTTCAATTTATAAGTCTGTGTATGTATTTTTTTTCATAGTAAAATTGATAACAAAATGATTTATCGTCGACTGGGAGGCCGCATCCGAATCCTCAACCACGAACACGACTTCACTTTTAAATTGCTGCGGCAAAACTCGCAATTTTTTCAACCGTTCTAAAACAAAAGATGTTTGCTGACAGTGCACAATTTCCGACCGCCGCACAAAAATACCTCCCTTTATCTCAAAATCTCCAGAAATCCACCATCTAAAAGCTCAAATTACATCTTTAGATCTAATACGTACTGCCGAAAGAGATGGAAAATTCCGAAGCTTCTGTATTAATATATTTGTGACATATGCATCCATAGCAATCTATTGTATTATTATTTATTTTCAGAATTTTTCAATTTATATACAAGTAATAAAACAATAAGCTTCATGCATATTAACTTTAAATTGCTGATAAAAATGTACATATGATTTATATGGCGATTTTAAAATAAATACACTCAAACCTCTTTTTGTGCAATTTTAAAGTTATGCGGATTTTTTAAAGCATTTTTTTACATTTCATAAAGAGTGTACGTATCTAGATATTTCGGATAAAATAGAAAATAAATCATCAACATTAACTGAAATTTGTAAAAAATTACAAATTTGGACTGTTTAAATCATGTTGCATCTGCTAACGCTGAATTGCGACTATACCCTTTAAAGGGATGTTCTAGTCTAGAACAAAAAATAATAAAATGGATTTCGTTTTTTTACATTGTTTTCAACGTTTTGACGTTCAAAAAAAAATACATCATCCAAAGAAATTTACGAAATTCCAATTACTAACTAATAACTAAGACGATCCTACCAGAATTAAATTTTTAAACATTTTCCTCGAAACTTTTTTTTAAACATGATCTAATTAAATACTGATTAACTAATTTACTTCAAATTAGTTATTTACTTTTTCAATATAATCCTCTATTGTTGCTACCAGATTTATGTTAAAATTGAATTTGTCATATCTAGAACCCTAACAAAACATTTCAAACAGAATGTATTTTTACAGAAATTCACTCATATGCAGTGCAGCATTTTAAAAATGAATTTGTATCAAACATATTCGTACATATTTTATTTAACACAATAAAAATGTCTCGAGAAATTCTCCAAAAATAATTTTTGAGAAGAAAAATTAGACATTTTGATGTGTTCATCCAAGTGGTCCACTGGATGGAACTCCTAGATTATGACACCTTGATGATAACTCAAAATGGTATGATCATAAAAAGTTATTTTAAAATGTGTTTTATCGCAAATGATCGATTTCAAAGTCAAGTGAACGCCATATAAACGAATGCAGATTGAATTTGATAGCAAATAAATCCTTGAATATTTGCATATGTAATGATTATTTTGTATATAACACATTAGATGCAATAATACAGCCTCCGTGGCGCAATGGCTAGCGCGTTCGGCTGTTAACCGAAAGGTTGGTGGTTCGAGCCCACCCGGGGGCGGTTTTTTATTTTTTGATTCTCTTATATATTGGCAATTATTTTAGATCAATAGAGTTAATGCAAAAGAGTTAGGGCAAAAGTTTAGTTAAATAGAGATACAGCAATCAAAACAAGCTTAATTGAAATGCCCCATTTATTGATTGTATTTGAATGCCACTGTAATGATCAATTGAAATTCATATTGATGTGAATGACGAATGCAGTTAATGACAATCACATAATAGCAATTAGATGAATAGGACTAAATAGATGTTCATTAAATTGGAAACATTTGCAAATTATGAATTAAATCTTATAGATTGAAGAGCAACCAAAATCCAATTTGAACGTGATTCTGTATGAAAAAATGTATTCATTTAAGAATCGCCGCCGCCAGACGATTTTAATTTAAAATGAGAAACAAATTGTAATTGGACAACAAGGATGATGCAAAAAAACTCGCCTAGACAACTCGAAGTTGCCGAAGACTTCTTAGTTTCGTTCGGAGAGGACTTTTAGCTCGTGTTCGTTCATGCAATGCTCACTTTGAAATTCGAATTGAATAAATTTAAAAGGTTTTCGAAATGATTGTCCGTTGAGCGATACAAATTGGAATTTACTTAGAATCCAATCTAATTAACTTAATATAATGAAAAATGTTTCCAAGAGTATTCTCGATGGAAAAATTTTCGAAGCGAGAGCAATTTCAGGATTAGCGGATCGGACCGCGCCAAGGAGAGCAAACTAATATTTTCTGGGATCGCAGGAGTAAACATAATGGTTTTTAAATTGAAACCGGGAACAACGGCGGGTCGGCCATTAATATCAATTCCACATTTGACGCCTTATGAGAGAATATCCCGTGGATTCATTAGTATGTAAATCGGACGCGGTTTGTTTCAGGCGTGTAAATCTCGCGTCGGGGTACGTATGTTTCTGCGACCCCTATAAATTGCCGCAGTCGATAAAAAACCGACTTGATAAATGACGTCGTCTCCGCGGGGTGGAAAATTCTTCCACCCCTCGGGTCGGACAGGACCGCAAACCACCGGTGCTTCTGTTTGCTCGCATTTGTTGCGGCGATATGACACCGACTTGACGTTCCCACCGACAAGACAAATCTTGCACTTCGCCAAATCCAAAACCTGAGGGAAATTTTACTTTATATCCTGAGCTACGAGTGTAGTTCCAGAAGTAGCCAACCTAACAAAGAAAACATGATGAATACGGGAAAAATATCTTTATTTCTCAACATAGTCTACTTTCAGCTCGATACACTTTTACCAGCGATGTTCAATAGTTGGCAAATATTTTACTAGAAAATAAGTCGAGGGGGCCAAATCTAGTGAATAGGGTGCACGAAGAAACAATTCGTACTTTAACTCATTGATTTTTGCCGATTCTCCCCTTTCAATCCATTGTTTTGACTGTTCCTTTATCTCAGGTGTGAAATGATGGAGCCATGTTTCATCCTTTTTTATGAATCGACGCAAAAGCTTGGCTTTATTGCGGTGAAACATACAATTGAAAATATCCTCACAATATTGTTTTTGTTACATTGTAAGAAAACGCGCCACCCATCTTGCGCACAGCTTTCTCATGTCCAAATTTTCATTTTTAGTGACAAAAAATCCTGATGAATTAAAAAGACTTGATGCTGTCAGTTATAGGCTAGAAGCTCAATACAAGATGGCAATTAGTAAGGCCAAGCTGACATCATGGGGATAATTCATTAACGAGCTGAGGAGGCCAGGCCTCTGGGGGCCAGTATACAAAGTCATCTCCACGAGACCTAGCAAAGTCAGTGCTGGAGTCCGGGACCCTACTACGAACATTATTGTCACTAACATTACTCAATCGACTGCAAATGCAATAGAAAAGGTCATCAGCATAGTCGAAAATTCCAATTCCAAGTACGTTGTGGCAATATTCATCGACTTTCAGGGAGCTTTAGATAGTATCTGGTGGGATCATCGAGGCGCTGTTTTTGCTCCACTGTGAGCAAACACGGCATCCATCTTGTGCATAGCTTTCTCACGTCAAAAAATTCAGTCAATTTGCGATGCACAGAACTTTTTGAAATGCCTATCATGTCTGTTTTTTATCATTATATATTTTTTTTAAATATTAACCATCATCTATACGTTAGGTCGGATACTTTTGGGACTTTCTTCGATTGTGCGAGTATATGCTTCGACACAATACATTATATCTGTCTCTGTCTTCGATTCACAATCCCCGCAATCAAAGTGTGAGAATGATATTTCTGTATCGTTTGAATTCGATCGCAAATACGCGACTGTACTCCTCAAAGGGTTAAAATTTATCTTTGGATTGCTCACCAACGAGTTTAACTCTACTACTAAATGTTACCCCAAGATTAGAATCTAATTCGGTTTTGATATTGGTTAGACTGTTACCTTTTAATTGTTTAAACATAACTAGGAATGTTCACTATTAATGGCGGCTAAACAAATACTAAACGACGTAGTGTCTTTAAACTTGAAACGTAAGCTTTATAACATTGATAATTTCTATCATATTTTTTTTAAATAACGACCACCATTAATATGTCAGTTCGGGTACTTATGGGACTACCTTGTTTCTGTTGTCTTGGAGAAATTCTTCAGGGACTTAAATATCATTGATTGCTCAATAGCCAACATCAAATTGTTGATGCAATTTTATACGCAATTTGATCATTGCATAATTCAAATATGTTCGTATAGTTCGTTTTGGTATTAAGATGATTTTGATATCTGCTTTGGATATCAGCGATAATCGTTTTTAGTTAGTAAATTTCAATGAAATCACAATCTTTCCATTGTGAATGTATTGTAAATGTATGAAAGTAGATAAGCACGAGTCTCATAGATAAAATAGGTAAACAGGATTCGTAGCCTCCGTGGCGCAATGGCTAGCGCGTTCGGCTGTTAACCGAAAGGTTGGTGGTTCGAGCCCACCCGGGGGCGATTTTTTATTTTCATTTTTTTAATATAATAAATTTAGCTCATCCATATTTCACACAAAGATATGACATCGGATGATGATTTAGGACATTATTTATTTATTTAAAATATAGCTATTTCTGACTTATCAGTATCCAAAAATAACTGTAGTTATTTCTTGGTTAACTTCGTGCGGTTATAATGACGTCAATTATTTCAAGAATTGATGATCTTACACCGGTTTAATAACATACAGGCGCGCGTTGAAGCCCCGTGGAATAACACATGTTTTTTGAGCAACATTCATCAACAATGAATGTATCGAGTGAAAATAATTTTGGATTGATGATGCACGACTGTTAAGATGATTAATTCGGTTCATATTCGACATTTATAATGTTCATATGATTTAATAAAATATTTAAAGGTCAAATGTTAATAATTATGGTAATTATGGTTATATAGAGTGAAAGTCGATTGAATGAATTCAGATTGAATTTAAAACTAAATAAATCCTTGAAAATTTGCATACATAATATATATTATTTATTTGCGTTAATATAGCCTCCGTGGCGCAATGGCTAGCGCGTTCGGCTGTTAACCGAAAGGTTGGTGGTTCGAGCCCACCCGGGGGCGGTTTATTTATTTTTGATACCAGATATCGGTACTATTTTAAATATCGTCACACCGACGCAATAATTTTGGATTCGCAATAAAATGCGTTATCGTAAATTCGTTGTACGGAATGTGTTTTACATGCATTGAATGTAATTTAATATCGGCGTATAAATTTACTGATACCCTAAAATTAATCGGTTGATTTAATTCCCGTATAAATTACGAATGCTAAATAACGAGATCTATGCTCTTTTATACGGTGCAGTTTTAAATATGATAAATGATAGTCTGTTCCACTATATTAATGGGTCACAATCCGACATCATTAATCACTTTTATACGTGTATTGTTGTAGAATAAACAAATTAACTTTTTCTTCAGCAGATTGTACACACACATAGATGGAAAAAAATGCTTAAAATTCATTTAAAATGCGGTGGGGTGAGTCGCACTTCTGTGGCAATTATTCATATCCTATTGGATGATTCAGCTTCCGGAATTAATTTTAGGGAATGTATAAATAGCATAACCTATTTATTGTTAATAAATATAAATTTAATGATATTTCATTGATATCATAACTAATTTTAATAAAATTGGAAATCGATAAATTTGGGTTGCCGATCTATACAATCGTACGATGTACCCAAGACACTCTCCATCTCCATCTCTCGTTCACAATCTCCGAACTGTAAGACACTGTCCGTCTCTGTCTCTTCGAACTCAACGTGAAAGAATATTCATTCTGAATCACTAGAATTCGATCGCAAATACGCGACTGTACTTCTCAAACATTTTTAATATTATCTTTGTTTTATTAAAATAATTCCCTGAACTCATGATTAGATAAATTTTTAGCTTATGCATTTTAGTTGAAAACTTTTGCGTTACCTCAACAAATACACTTAAACCTTTTTGTGCGGTAGACGCGTTCCGCGAAAAATCGCACAAAAAGAATTCGCACAAAAAAGCTATGATTTTTGTGGATAATAAATGCTGGATATACGAATATAGCATCTATGTTTAACGCAATTTAAAATTAGCTCACTAATCAAGAGGTTACATATCATGATCATTTATTTTATAAAAAAAAGAGTGTTTGTCCTGAAATAACACACTAATTTTAACCTATTATATAAGTTGTTGGAATCATTACGTTAAAATGATCATTTTCGCTTTTTTTATAGGCCGTTACCTAATATCCTAGGAATTGTGAGATTTAAATAAAAAAATGTTTTTTTTTTGTAGATTGAAAATGTTGAGAAGGCGGGTTGGATAGGTATGGCAAGCATCACATAGTATGTCGCTTAGTTTGAGTGGCGTTAGCAGTTGGTGTTAGTCCGCGACCTTTATAGAGATTACCCTTAGCGTCTGATGATAAATGACTCGGGGAGTGATTTATATCTACCCTGACGCGGTCCTCCCTGACCCTCCACCCGATCCATAATCTCATTAATACTGTCAACTCAAACTATTTGCTGGCGTTTTCTTGCGATGCCCCGAATATAGAATGCAATGAGTACGATCATTACTCAAGCTTTTATCCCGTGCGTACCGCGCCATTTCCCTATCCGAGAAAAATAATTAATTTTGCCACACAGACTGGAAACCGCAAAAAGAACATATAAACATTCGTCGATATTCTATTCGACTCGATCATCATTTATAAATCGCGTCGGCTTAAATAATTTCAGTGGCTGAGAGCGTGAATAAGGGATGCTCTACACCGCTTTCTTGAGCGCGAACGTAAGGGTTGAATAAAAATAGCGCGAGATTACCCTCCAACCCCTTCTTTGCGAGTATTTTACGTTTTCTAAAATATTCAGCATATGCCGCGTTACTCCTTCTCTCTGACATCAACGATTTTAAACGTTTCGTAACGCCTACACTGACCCTCGTTTAGTATTCCCATGCTACGTAAGCATGATGCCTGGGTGACTATTTGCCACCTATTCGGAGGACGTGCTGGGACTTAAACAACTCGAGATACCTCGCCAAATACTTTTCCCGGTTAAATATTCTTTTCCGGGGAAGCTTTTTGCACGAGAATCTTGTCGGGGTACCCGATAAATCTCAATTAGAACCTTTCAATATCGACGCATCCCCAGATCGATTCGTGATGGAATAGGAATATATTTGAGATGGGCGAACGATAATTGTGACAATAATTTAAAAGCCGACCAATATTACTTGAATTTATAAAGTGTCCATAAAATATCCCTCACAAACGAATTATGCTGGAGTAACAACTGAAAGCTGAACTCACCCATTCCAATCAATTGGATTTGAATCAATGGCCTATTGATTTCTGAGCGTATGCCCTAATTACTAAGTCATATGGAAGGACCTTAACATGTCTCCAAACTTATTTTTAGCGTTCTTCGAAGTTAATTCAAAGAATCCACACACACCCATGACACAACTACGAGACTTGGATATGACGGCACGCCGTCTTCTATCCTAAATTCCTAGATTATTTTGAAGATATACTATGTATAGATATATGATGCAGAAGTTTTCTTGCATTATAAAAACAAAAACATACAAATTAACAAAATGTGTGAGACTTTTGTGTGGTAAAAGTGAAATTAGATAATCTCATGGAAAAAGTTGATTTAATGTATTGATTTGTTAATTGTTAGCTAAAATAAGAAGCTGTGTGTTGTGTAATATATAATAAAATATACATATAGACACACACACATACAGTAGCGCCCTTCCTCTCTTCGGGAGTCAAAGAATAGAAAGCTTTTCACTTTTTGTGACATTCTGTCAAAATTTCTAAATTGCACCTATAGAAATTTGAATTCAAAAGGCTGAATATATTTTTTGAATCTATATATTGTAATAATTTTGAATTCGGTTTGTTGTTTATTTTTCTGTGGAAAAACTCAAAAAACATGAAATATTATAACCGATTTCTTTTAATATCAATTATTAAGAAATTCGGGAAATCTAAGACAATTAAAGAAGTTAAGCTTAAGCTATATACATTTAAATCTCTTTTTGTGCGATAGATGCGTTCCGCGAATAATCGCACAAAAAAGTTATGACTTAAATATATAAAGTGAAGATGAGTTCCATGGATTTTAAAAACCGTATAAATTTGAAACAGCTATATAAAATATATCAAAAATCGCATAAAAAAAGTTAATAAAAACGGGAAAACTAGGCAATTAAAAATAACATTTAAAGGATGTCTTGCATCATTGATAAAATTTTAAGGATGTTTGACATCTGGCATCTCAAATACCAGACATCCATTAGAGAAATACTAATTATTTTAATTACAAACACTGTATGATAATTTTTGAAATAATTCAAAGTCGCTTTCTTCTTCGGAAAAAAATGTATACCCAGTGTCAATGATATCATTGTTCTGTGTAGATTTTCTCTTTCCAACAGTAAAATTCTAAATTAGCCAATATGCCGTTATAATCCCTAACTAAAAAAAAATTCGTATCAAATTTGAAGCAAATTAATTAATTAAAGCTTTAGATATGATGTCAACCGTGTTGAAAAAAGGAGTTTCGAGAAAAACGCGTTAAAAGATTTTTTTGGAAAAATGTAAAAAAAATATCTAAAAAACCTAAACCTGAATAAAGCGGCGGTCGTAATTCAGCGATGGCAGTTGCAAAACAATTTACACAATTCCAAATTACATTTTTTCCAAATTTGTGTTAATCTAAGTCCAAGTCAGTGTTGATGATTTATTTCCTATTTTATCAAAAATATCTGGATATGTTTTATTTATTAAATTTAAAAAAAATACTTTAAAAAAATCGCATAACTTCGAAATCGTACAAAAAAAAGTCGCACAAAAAGAGGTTTGAGTGTATTGCTATTCATTGAAGCATACGGAGGCGGAGTGGGGCTATTCGCAGTGCATAGTCCCCGGGCGGTGCCCCCCCCCCCCTTATATGCTCGTTGAGATGACCACGCTTGAACGCCGGTCCTTTCTTCTCTCGGGCCATTATGTAGCCAAGCGGTTGGGATAGAGGAGAACGGATGCCGAATAGAAAATCTCTAGTCTTAGATAACTTCTTTATTAGTCAAGAGCGAGAGATATGTCCGCGGGAAGGACGTCTTCCCGCAGTCAAGGCTATCAGACGACTCCTTATGACTCCCACCTCCTGTGTATCATTGTTGAAACAACAACGATGCACGCGCAAAAACCATCGGTGTCGTTTCTTTAGACGCAATGTGTCCGTAACGCTACATAAGATGGTGCTATTAAATTAACACATTCCGTCTAAAAAGAGACGGAAGATGTCGCTGTTAGCTTGGCGAATTAAATCTGCACAGATTAACAGCGTCATTGCACGGAGATGATAATTCGCCCATTTCACACAACTTGATGAGCATTAATTTACAACAATAATATCAAATTGATGAGCACCAAGACTTTTTGATCCATCGGAAAATCTTTTTGAGGCTCGCTCAAATCCTTCGTTAATTCAATGAATTTAAGATCATCGAATTTTCGGTATTGGGCGGTGGAAAATAATTAAAAACACGAAATATACACACGATATTACACCTTGTGTGCGTGTAATTAAAATGTGTTGGAAGCATTTTTTGTTCGGGTGTGAACGGTTTGACGGACGCACCTTTTCGAACGGTTGCCTAATTCCATGGAGAGTAAAAGCAGACGATTCGTCATTTGATACATATGCAGACGTAATAACAGCCCGAGCCCGGGATGATTAATAGTTTAAAATTGTGTCGGGTTTTATTTCTTCGATCCACAGCTGCAAAGGTTTTTTCACGTGTACAACACTTTGTAATTCAATCTACAAACATTTCATTTTGTCAGTGGCACTGAACATTTATTACCGCATGACGCGGCTTGCGATCGAAATAGGACTGATTTGATCCTCGACTTTTGTTGAAACAGTGTCAAGGTTCATTGATCGATGTACAAGATTGATTCGCGCTGCGCGGTCCTGAGAGAAAAATGGATTTGTATGGACGACAAGTGGTACACATACAAATATACATCAATTCAAAATTAACTCACTAATCAAAGGGTTAATATTTGGCATAGCGATATTGAAACACTTATGATGACCGATGATACATCATGTGTGTCATAGCTTAAACAATTGATTCACATATAAAAATATATCCAGGATGGTTTTTATTCGCGGTTCGATGATCGAGGGTGTGGATCCCTGGAACGTCTTACAATACCTGGTTAATTGCGAGAATATTCTCCTGCATCCTCAGTAAGACGATATTCTTATTGCGTTCTTCTCGGCGATGCTTCTGTGTTGCACATCTTTCTACGAACGCCATTTTTGTAAACGGATTACGTTTAGTTGGTTCCGGACAAAGCATTGCAAAGATGAAAGGAATGTCATTAATTTGATGCTCAAATTCGTCTCGAAACGGTGTCTATTTTAGATTTGCTCAGCTGGGAAACTTAATTAACGCTTAATTTCGCGAATGAGACTTCATATTACAAAAACGTGACCACTTCTTATGTATTATGTGCCCAAATTTTCTCAGATATACCTTAGTTTATTATAGAATTCGCCTCTAATTTGGATTGAATTAAATTCGAATGGAGAAACTCACCTCAGCAAACGTGAATAAACATTACGACACAAGCCTTAGACCATATCACGTGTATGGAACATATGCACTGTTTCTAATAATGTATTAGGTTACGCGAAAGTTCTGTCGTTTTTATAGCAAATTTCTTTTTCGACCAACCGACTATATGAGACCACTAACAACTATTCATTTGAATTTAAGATCAAAATCATAAAAATGAATGGTTAGAGTTTCATTTTGAGATGCTATATTTTAAGCTATTGTGTATTTATTGTTTGGAGAAATTTGGCTTTATATTCAAATGTTGTTTGTTTGGTAGATTAGCTATTAAAAAATATTGGTTTGTATGATTGAATGAAATTATATTAAAAAACGACATTACATTTGGATAACACTATTATTATGACATTTTGGGCGATATTCTATACTGCAATTCATGAATATTTATGCAATCAAATGCACTTGGCAATTATGCAGTAAGATAATCAACAGTAGCATTTAATACGATTTCAAAATAAGATCCACATAATAATTCGAGTAGTATTGGTGTAAGAATGAAACGATGTAGGCTCTATTTTAATTTATCCAAAACACAATTTAACATCATTCTACCTATGAAGGAACCGTTATCCTACCTGCATATCCTTGAGGTCCAACCGTATTATTACCAGTTGAGTCGACTCTCGGAATTACTATCCCGGTCATACGTCTTCGTGGCAGGAGTTTTCAATTCATTTCATTTGTGATGAATAACATTTCATCAACAGTCATTTGAAAATTAGCAATCTCTCGCTGAAATAATATGTGCAGGTTCATTTCTATGCTAGCATAAATAAGCGCTCGAGTGGAACTAAATTCCGATAGCAAATTTGCAATAATCGCAACAACACGTTGTATATAGATTGAGGTCATGGAGTGCAATAACACCAGATGAATCTGTGTATTCACTTGCTATGAATTTAATGCTAAATTTCGACTATAAGAAGCATCGGTGGTTCAGTGGTAGAATGCTCGCCTGCCACGCGGGCGGCCCGGGTTCGATTCCCGGCCGATGCAATCTTTTTTGTTTATTTTTTATTTAACTATTTATATATTAACCCTAAACCATTAATCATATAGGACGGAGCGATAAAAGTTCAGAAACATGCGTAGATATCAAATGCGTCCGAGTTTGTAGTCTGTGAGACTAATGATTAGTGATCTGGGGTTAATAATAACTATGTATTTCAATTTATTGATTAATTTATATAGTGAATATTTTTAACTGCATTTATGTGGGATTGGAAGGTTTTTCACAGATGATGTATATCTCCAAAAATATATATTTTTGGCTTGAGACTTAAGGGACCAGATTAGATAAATGGAGCAAAAAGGTCCCAATACGAAAATGGGTCAGTCTTTGACGTGCATAAATGAAAAATTGTGATGCTGATGCTTGTCACTTTTGACAAATGGTTACATGCGCAATTGCATCGTTTTAAAATAGAAAAAAATATTAAATTTCTACCCTAAAAGCTAAAAAAATCGGATTTTAATAATAATGCTTTTAATTCTTATATAAGATAATATTGAAAGAAATATATAGTATTTTTCTATAGACGCGATAAAGTAAATATCCTTGTCCGACAAGGAGAGACATGCATAAACATACAACGTGCATGCGCTACGCCACCTCTACTATGTATTATATGTGTGGAAGCCTATTTTATTATATATTACACAAAACACAGTGCAATCTTTAAGCTAACATTTTCGATTTAAAATATATTATTTAATCCCTTTAATGAGTATTGTCGCATATTGGCGATCGAATTTCAGTGATTCAGAAAGAACATTTTTGTACGTTGAGATCCATCGTACGATTTTAGTTAATCGATTTCAATCTTCAACAAATGCATTATTTTGTTACTAATAGTGAAGATAAACATATTTAGGTTTTAGATTAACACGTTTAGGTCATTTTAAAATTAATTCACCACTCAAAAGGTTAATTAACCCTTTCAGACCTGGCGTGCACAATTGTGGACATAAATATATATTTTTTATATTCTCTTTATTATACTTTAGACACATGGAATTTACAAAATCCATCGGATGGAAAAAATAATTCAGGTCTGAAATGGTTGTGCACAATTGTAGATATAAGATATAATTTTTTTATAGTCTCCTTATTATACTTTAGACACTTGGAATTTACAAAATCCATCGGATGAAAAAAATAATTCAGTTCTGAAAGACTTAAGAAAGGTATATACCGATTATTTTCTGTCAGCTCCTATCAGCGTATGACAATCTTCAATTCGAGGCAGAGTCAATTGTAAATTAGCACTGTTGATAGTATACAAGACCGTTTAATTTTTTTACATAAACAATACACAAGAAATCTATTCATTTGCACCTGCTCTAGAAGGAAATGATAATCGGACAAAGACTCATTTAACAAGCAGCGACGAATAGCAAGAAATTAAATAAATAAACACTGTCGATTCGGCCATTTCTTTGCGTAAACAAATAACACACTTGAAATCGAAATAATTATTAGTCGATAAATTTGGGTTAACGATCTATACAATCGTGCGATGTATGCGGGGAAGCTCTTCGTCTCTGTCTCCCGAACTGCGCTACATTCTTTATCTGTCTCTGTCTCCGAGCTCGATGTACAAGAGTGCTCTTTCTGAAAAGTGGAGGGAGGGGATCTCAGGCCCTGGGATAGTACTCCTTTAGGAGTTAAGAGAGCTAAGCAGTTTCTATTGCGTATTAAAATTCAAAACTGTATTTATTAATAGGGAATCCAATCCCGGGATCCTGGGATCCTGAACAGTTTTAGGTGGTCATGAGCCCCGGGATTAATAAACGTAGTCCCGAAAAAATCGGGATTGAAATTTTTATCTAACAGAAATCGTTAAAAGATTTTCGGCCTTTTAAGTGCTAAATAATTAAAAGGAAGCAAATATTTTTGGCATAGATAATGTTTTGAAGTGTGGCATTTTGCCACCGGCATGATTTTATTGCCACAAGCGCACATTAGGCTTTTGTCGCTTAATTGCGACTTTGTGGTGAGTTATTATTTTCATATTTTAGTAGCATATGGAAGGGTCGTAAATAGTTTAGATCGTAAAACTTACGATCCGTGATTCCTTCCCGACAAAAGAGCGCCCGTTAGACAAAAGTATAAATGCTAATGTTGAATTTCGGACATTACCAATGTAAAAAAGTCGTCACGATCCGTGCCTTGTTTTAATTATGCGGTCAGATAAGCACCACATCCCGAGTAATTATGACATGTTAATATTACAGGGGAGGCTTTACTACCGATGCTACCTCACAAAATTACATAGGATTCGATTCTTCGAACTTTTGGCCCGGGGCGATGCTCTCTAATGATAGACCGAGTTTGCTTCATTTTTTATTTATTATTGAAAATGTTGCATAATATGCACGCTTGAATGAATCGAACGCAGGCTTTCGTTTGTGTGTTCTGGTTATTGGTTCTATAACTATGATATTATCTATGAATAATATTAAAATTTGTTATTGGAATATAAATGCAGCAGTAATTTAGATTGCCCGTTAAAAATGTAATTAAAGTAATTAACGTGTATCAAAAGCAAAGTTGTTAGCTATTTTACAAAGCGTGATTGATAATGGCTCGCAAAATTGGAACTTGGAATCAAAAGTGCCATTAATCAAATCTTTGCTCGATGTGCAAAATAAATTGGCAGCGTATTAAATATGAAAGGATTTCGGTTGATCACGCGATCGGCGCACATCAAAAGTTATTTGCTCATATTTCAAGGCATAGATTGCATCAAATGTTAGGTGTGTTTCAGAAAACGTGTCTGTGTTTCAAATTAATAATATAACTCTGAAGGACTGAAGGTCACAATGTGACTTTCTTTTTGAATGTCATAAGCCCTTTGTTGTATCGTAATTTATATACCATCATTTTTAGACAAAAAAGTGCGAAACTATTTTTGGCTGCTTATTTATCGCCCATCATAAAATTGACTAATCTTGGGCTGTACAAAGACTTGCCAAAATTATATTGTAATTGTAAATTTTATAGGACAAAAAAAAATCAATAGGCAACGTTTTTAAATAAATATTTGAATAAGTTAAACTAATTGTTTTGGATTGTAACATCAGTGAAACTCATCTTTGTCGTTGCATGCTATTCATGTTTAAATTAGTCAAACAAACATCAGAATCGAAACAATGATTCTACGAAGTCTTTAAGGAGAATATCATTGAATTGTCTACGGTAAACGTCTACAGTTAAAGATTCTTGACTTCAAAAAATATTATTTCGAGAGAGAATTTCAGTCAAAGTCAGAAAGGGTTTCCAAAAATAAAGAAGAGGATTAAAATAGTTCTGATATACACAACTCTTAATTTGAATCAATTGCAATAAAAAAAGAAAATAAGGTACATAATGATTGATAACATGATAACAAAGTCATCGAAAATTGGTTATTATACTTATTGCCAAAAATTTTGCAAGTAACATAGACATAGTCTAATATATAAAAATCAATGTTTGTTTGTCCGTATTTAATGCGCTGCCATACTGTTCATTCGATTGCGATAAAACTTTGCCAACTTATTGTTTGCACTTTCTCAAATAATATAGGTATAGTACAATTAACTTACAGTAGATCATATATATAAAAATCAATGTTTGTATGTTTGTTCATATTTATAATAAAACCAACAAACGACATTTTTAAAATGATTACAAACAATAGTCATGCGTTTTGACTTATTTTTTCGTGGAATGTAAGGATAAGTTACAACCCTCGAAAGAGCACTATGTAGGAAAATAAGATATCACTAATAAATTTGTGCAACTGAATTCCGGGTTATATTTGAATTCCTCCACATATTAAAAAATATATTTTGGTGTTCATTTTACGCAGGAGCGTCTTGGCACTCATGTTATGAGGGTATTTGAAGACGCTTTCTTTGAATCAATTATTTGCAGTCACTAATGGCCGCCATAGTGTATTGGTAACAATCGGTGGCAGTCACTAGTGGATGACTTAAAAATATATCCTCCACAGAAATGTTCAAAATTCCAATTACTTACGGAGTTATAGCTATTTTAATGAGGCGGTAACTAAGTCGGTCCTAACTGAAAGAATAATTTATGTCGAAATTTTATTTATAACTATTTCAAAAAAAAATAAAACTAAAACAATATGATTTTTTATTGATTTTTTATCAATTAATTTTTTTTGAACAATCGCCATTTTGTAAAAATATTTGTTTTCTTCTTTATGGCAGGAACTATAGCGACATTTTTAGTAATTAAGAATCTTATTTTTAATTAATTTTAGATGACTAGATGATTTTAAATCGTGTCAACCCGGACACGCATTTTTTAGTCCCTTTTAGCATCCTATTCCTTTTTTTTATTGAATTTGAAAAAAGAACAAAATACGATTAAACTTTTTTTGTGCTGTAGATGCGTTTCGCAAAAAATCGCACAAAAAGAAATTGTACAAAAAAAAGCTATGACTTACATAGAAAAAGTAAAGATGTGTTCCATGGATTTTAAAAACCGCATAACTTTGAAACAGCTATATAAAATATATCCAAAATCACATAAAAAAGTTAATAAAAAAATTGCCTTTATTTTGTTACAGTTTTTTTAAATAGTTAAATAATAAATATTGAAATAAACCTGGTAGGTATAATAAAGGGTTATGTAGAAAAAAAAAATCGTACCCAGTTTGAAGTAAATTATTTAATTAAAATTTGAGTTATACTGTTCAAAAAAATAGTTTCGAGAAAAACGCGTTAAAAGATTTCATTATGGTAGGAATGGCCAAGTTGTCGTGTCTCTAAAATAGCTATAACTCCGTAAGTAGTTTGAATTTTCGAAATTCCTTTGGAGAATGTATTTCTAAAAGTCGAAAGGTTGGAATAATGTAAAAAAATGAAATTTTTTCAAAAATCTAATTAGTCTCAAATTATAATTTTTTTCCAAATTTCGGTTAATGTTGATGATTTATTTCCTATTTTATCCAAAATATCTCGATACGTACTCTTTATGAAATAAAAAAAAGTGCTTTAAAAACCGCATAACTTGGAAATCGCACAAAAAGAGTTTTGAGTGTATGTGCCTCTAGACTAGAAAATCCCTTTTATTGGTCCATAATCAAAAATCTACAAAAGTGATTAATAAAGAGAGGTTTGTTAACAAGATCGATAACGATTAAAGAAACATAAATATTTATTTCAAACAAAAATTGAACAAATATATAAAAAGCTTGTGGATTTCAAAGGTGAATCACAGCAATTCGATTAGATGCTGTTCTCCGTATTGCGAATTGAAAAAAATCCAGCCTTTCATTCGGTTCGCTCTTGTGTTGACTAAACATCGATTCCTGGAACTTCGACGTTTGAAACGGCCAACATTCGCACAAAAGTCGTTTCCTCTTGCCATTTGCTAACATGCAATGAACATGCTGGAATCCAATTAATGATTTTTAATGCCCACATAACCCGGCGACCGATTTTAAGTAGGGAGCTGTTCTCGGAGGAAGTCTAAAGTTATTTATGAATATTTGCACCGTACGTAAACGAAGCCAAGTTTATGTGAATGCGAGGTTCAATGCTTCGTTACCGGTTCGTTGAAATTCCAATGAGCGATGTCGCTCCGAACTCGACCATACAAAATACAAAACGCAATCAGTATTAAACAAAAGTTCGATAGAGACCGGTCGAATGTGTGCTGGGAGACGTCTGTCGAGACTCGATAATGAAACGTGTGTCTAATTCGTAATGGCATATTAAAAAGCCATCATGATAGGGGAGCTGGGCGGCATATCGATTAGAAGCAGGTGATAGATAGCCTGCAGGATCAGACGAAACATCGTAATAACGCCTCCTTTGTGGTCGGGATTGATCCTTCGAGCACAAAGACTCCCTGTACGTACATTAGAGCGACTGTATGCGAACAAGTTAAAATGCTTCACCTTAACGACCTATTGTTTTCGCATTCCGTCGGCTCGAGTCATCCCGGTCAAGTGGCGAGGGGGTGAACTATCAAACACCCATCGATACAATGTAGGGAACGATCCATTCATCCTCTATGGAAATCATCTTGACGGCCAATATTTCACACATTGACTCATCGCGTAACAAAGAATCATTTCAAAACGTTACTTTGTAAAGAATTCTTCAGACGTATATTTAACTCAAGCCGACGCATTTGAATTATATTTTGGCAAAAAAGATTATTAAAAGTGTTTTACAACATAAAATTATATACCCAATAAGTATTCGATCCAGCATGTAAACTTTTTCTTTGCCATGCTAAAAAACACCCGCGCGCTACCATGATATGTATTTGGTACACAATATGAAATTCTGAAAAAATCTGAACCACATATTTATTATATTTCATATCAATATTCTATAAGTAAATTTAACGATATATCTTTATTATATTATATGAATCACAATGCCTTAAAACGATTCTCTGAATTGTCGGACGAAATTATAATTTTCTTGGAAACAAAAATTATATCCAAGCCAAAAGTTATAGACATTGTAAGCTATCCCGAGTCAATTTAATCTTAAGCTTCAAGGCGAAATTCACACTATTATATACAACTTGTAATAGCGTTTTCTCACATAACAAATATTAATTCAGTCTTAATTACTAATGGCAGTTGAATAAATATATATACCAAGTAATTCCAAAGAAACGTGTCCCTGAAAATATGTAGATATCAGTCAAGGATATTTTTCGCCTGTCTCATCATATTTTCAGGTTTGTCCTTCTATATTGAATTCAAGATAAAATATATTTACATAGATATTAAAAGTAATGTTTATGGCGATTTTCTTAATTTTTTTTGTATTATATAAAATAATGTTTATTACTTGAACGATGATCGTTACATTAAGTGACAATGTTTTATTGTTTTAATCCTAGATTACTAACCATTAGTTTTGTTGACTACATACTCGGATCGCATTTGACATGTATGCATTTTCCTGAACCTTCTGTAGTCTGTGAGACTAATGATTAGTGGTCCTGGGTAAATACACAAGACTGCACTTGAATGAAATCACGCAGGAGATGTTAATGTTGCTCTGCGTAATTTTGTAAATATTTCTGCTCTAAATCATTATCAGTGAAGATAATGAGGAGTGATTATGGTCGGTTCAGTTCGTCGGAGAAATGTATATAATTTGCGAGGAAAATAAGTAGTTGAAACGTTAAAAGTGAGGCGAAGCAGAGGTGTTATATGCTAACAAGATGTATTCGTTGAAGTATATAAACAAAGCCTAATTAGCATGAATTAGTCGGCGGTGTTACATTTTGAAACGTCACAATATTTTCACACGACATGGCCGCGATGTGACTTTCATAAAAATATAGGTTCGAGTGTCAAAAGAAATTAGGATCAGCGGCTGGCATGTGTGTTTTTAATTATTTAAATGGCCCCGGTATTTGACCCTTTCAGTCCGGATCGCGTGCACGCATCGTCGCTCCAGCCGGCCCTGGCCGTTTCTATCAAACGTCAGATTAGGACAACTCAACCTTTTTAACCGGGCGCCCCTTTTACGTGAACCATTGCCTGCCAAACTGGTGTGCGCGTCTCAAGACGTGCCTACTTTAAATATACATTTTTTTCCCATTGAATGACCTAATTTTTCAGAATTCGTGTCCATGGAAAATTTAGGGTAAATATTTTTGGATTCGACTTTTAATCGTTTGCGATCATTGGAAATAAAATTGAGCAGCTCCCTTAAACCTATGAGTAGTGAGATAATTTTAAAATGACGTAAACGTAGATGTTATATTCGCTTATTGTCCATACAAATCCACTTATCTTTCAGCCCTGCTCAGCGTGAGTCAATCTTGTAAATAAACACTATCGATAGCACAAAATCATCGTTCATTTCTGCGTAAACATAAACAATATATACTTAAACCTTTTTTTTGTGCGGTAGATGTATTCCGCGAAAAATCGCACAAAAAGAAATCGTACAAAAAAGCTATGACTTACATAGAAAAAGTGAAGATGCGTTCCATGGATTTTAAAAATCGCATAACTTTGAAATAGCTGTATAAAATATATCCAAAATCGCATAAAAAAGTTAACAAAAAACAAGAAAACATTAAAGCAATTAAAAAATAACATTTTGGTAACATTGTTTCGTTGCAATTTTCCGAAAGAAATTATATACCCAGTGTCAATGTCATCATAGTTCTGTGTAGATTTTCTCTTTCCAACAATATAATTCATAATTAGCAAAGGTTTCATTATAGCCCCTAACTCAAAAAATAAATAAATCACAAAATGGTGACTATTTAATAAAAAAATCAGTCAAGTCATTTTTTGGACTTATTTTGTCAAAAAATCTAAACCGAATAAAGGTAAGATGGTCGAAATTCAGCGACAGCAGATGCAATATGATTGACACAGTACCAAATATTTTTTTTTCCAAATTTCTATTAATGTGGATGATTTATTTCCTATTTTATCTCGATATAATCTATTCCGATCTATACCTCGATACGTACTCCTTATTGTAACAAAAAATAAATAAAAAATTGCTTAAAAAAAAACACGCATAACTTTGAAATCGCACAATAAAAGTCGCACAAAAAATGTTTTAAATGTACTTAAAATCGATTCATTTGGGTCATCATTACGCAAGATATTCTTTCCGTCTCTGTCTTTCTTCAAGATCAATGTGTAAGAATATCTTTTCTGAATCACTAGAATTCGATCGCAAATACGCAATACGCAAATACTCTTCAAAGGGTTAATGTTGTCCAACAGAAAAATGTATATTTTGATTATAATCAAAATTATTGGTAACATCTTCTCATATTGTAGTTCTATTGGCAATTGAAAGCGATGTATTTAATAAAAAATCAAATTCATCATTGCCGTCAGCACTATTTTCGCATTAAATCCTAAAATTACACTTTATATTTAAAAGTGCGATGTGGCGATATATAGACGTTCAACTACACTCAAAAATGGACTCGATAGCACGTTTTTTTTGCGTCTGTCAATATTTCATGTTGTATGTAATAGTTTCTTACACGATTATTTCTAAAAAAGTAAAAAAAAGGTTTATATTTCAAGATTTCGGTATCATTATATTATTATCTGTATCAATGTATTCATTATAATGTACAACCATAAATCTGTACATATTTCTCTACCAATCGTCAGAAAGACCTTCCTCTAACATCTAGAAATAATATTTTTGTTTCGAAGTCGGCATACCTGGCGTGTAGGAGGCTCCTAGACATTAGTTACCGCCATTTTTTTTGTCACAGTAAATTCGTCCGATGGAGAGGTCGTCGCGCGCTCCCACAACCTTTCGTCGGTGCGAAATCCACCGACCGAGGTCATCCGTTTTTTGATTTTAGAGAACAATACCGTTGCGAAGATCCATTGAAAATTCGTGGACGTTTATGGTAGTGATGTGATGAGTCGACAGCATGTCACGAAGTGGGTTAGGTTGTTCAGAGAACGCCGTACTGATTGATACTCATGATGAAGAAAAGATTGGGAGACCATCAATAATTTATAATTGTGCAAAAAAATGTAAACAAGTGCGAAATAACCACCGTGTGATGTTTGGTGATCTTCAGGAATAATTTCCTGGCATTGCCTAAAGACTCCTTCGTGATATTGTATTGGAAAAATTTGGTTACAAGAAGTTGTGTGCGAGATGGATACCCAGAATGCTTACACCGGAGCAATATTTGTCAATGTTGAAACTTTACTTTCTGGATGACTCTTGCATTTTGAAAATGTCGTACACTTCGAAATTCATGTGAATATTTTAATGTAAAAAATATAATAATTTTAAAGTAAATATATATATATATATATAAATCTTCAACGAATTTGTCAATCTTCATAAATATATGAATTCTAGTATCACAAAATGATTACAAAAGATCGATTCTTTGAATGAGTTATTATATGTGTTTATTAGTGCATACTGTAGATGAATGCATGATTTTATTTATATCCCAGATTCTCGGAAGCAGATTCTAAAGAAACAATTTGAGAATGTCCATCTCGACCAAAATAGGCTTTGAATTGCTCTTTTGGTAATAAAGTCATGTGATTTTTCAACGTTGGTTCTAGTAGCACAATGGAGACGTCTATTTTTTTGGTCCAGCACAGGGCGGCACGCATCTATTCAGTTGCCAACTGTTGCAAAAGTACAACATCTATTTTGTTGTCATTCACATTATATAGTTGTTAAGGTGTTTTCGGTGAGAGTTGTGTTCTATTGTCGACGTTGGCATATACCTACATATAATAATATATCGTTTCAATACGTATACTTCTTCGTCCATATTGCAACAGACCTTTTATGTCAACGCAGTGGCAGCACATTGCTTCTTCCTCGTTTATTGTTCATAATAATTTTATATTAATCAGATTAAATTCTGAGCAGCACCACACATGTGAGCATCTTCCATTAGATCACTTAAGTTAAGTCGCTTAGCGTCAATTGCGATGTTATTTAAGAGTGGCTCTCTTGACCAAATACCATTACATTAAGCGCTCAATTCCGTTATATGACCTGTTAACGGAAAGAACCAACTTTTCACATTTTACTTATATACTATAATACTTTGATGTGATTCGTTATTATATTACGGAGGACTACAAAAATTCTGAACCCCATATCTATTATATTTCATATCGATATTCCCATTATTAGAGTCGAGGTGTAGTAAATACATCACCGGTAGGGAAAGATTAATATAACAAATTGAAAAACATATATGTACTGTATATATGTACACATAGATTAGACATTTACTGCTCATAGGCGTCATCTAAGCTCGCCAATTAGTAGTTACGCCACAGTTTCCAAGCGTCCAGATTTCGACGAGAATGTCTCGATTTAGTAGTCTTTAACGTGCTGGTGAGGTGTACGATTTCTGTTAGATAAAAATTTCAATCCCGAATTCTTCGGGATTACGTTTACTAATCCTGTGATTCATGAGCATCTAAAGCTGTCCGGGATCCCGGGATTGGATTCCCTAGTCCCAGGGATAGTGCTTCTTTGGGGTTTAGCATGTTGTATACAAATATCACCAATGTATATTTAAATAAAATATACTTAAAAGCAATTATTATCGCTTCATCAATCCCCAAAACCCCCAAGGATCTTGGGGATTGATGGTTAAGGTTTTGCCGCATTAGAATGAGACATTCGGAGAGAGTCGGTCTTCGAGGCGAGAGCGAGCGCACCTACTAGTATTTAATAAAATTTTGTACCAGTCACAAATAAAAAATGATGATCATCATTGCGCCCAGTGTTTGATGCTCGGATGGCATGAGTTTTGGAATAATTTAGTAATGAATATTTGAATTTGCAATGTCGAAGAGAACAACGAGGCGCCCATGGAATATCTTTTGATGGTAGCGTTTTGCAAAGCGCAGACAGCGCGGTAGGAAGAGGTCGCACTGGGAGTCGACAGAACAAAAATGGAGAATAAAATCTGTTGGGCATTGTGGAGACCCCTAAGCCACCCCAAAACACCTTTATTATAAGCAAACAATGAACCTTCATAATACATAATACGTTACTTTTTATGATGAACCGAAGCTTTGTCACCCGGTGCTGGATTGTTTGCCTTTTGTATAATAATACACCTCTCCAATTGCTGATGGATTCCTCGTTAAAACGACATCAAAAGTCCAAAGAAAGCTGATGCTCATTTCACGCTGCCAAATAAAACTAGACACATCATCATGCGGTTGGGTCTTTTCATCATTTTTATAATGGAAATATATGAATGTTAGGGCTACGATCAGTATGCTAAGTTTCATTGCTTTTTGGATAGTTTTCAACTTTTGAGAATATTTAGCTTGGTTTTCCATATTTTTCAAACGTACGTAAATACTGACAGCACACATTGATCGAATACTTTTCTCTAGGGAGAAAGTGGAAAACGTAATATCTATATATATATTATTTGTATTATACCTTTGACTCTTTGAATAAATTTATAAAAATGTTGCAAATGTTATCTTCATGCAAAAAGGGGATAGGATGTATTCGGAACCTAAATGAGGTTACTTTATTTTTATTTTGTGCTGACTTTAAAAAATATTTTTGTTGTTAGACTGGAATTGCAAAATTTATTCAGAATTTATATTCTGTATATTGTATGCTATTTTCAAACTCATGGATCAAGTGGTAATGGCTACATATAAGTACTAATAATTAAGGTAATTGATAGGGAAAGATAATACAACATAATAAATGGATCCACAATATTGAGGACTTAAGGGCTGAAATCAAATAGCGAAAATAACGTTTTCAGCTGAATAGATAATTAAATTAACGAATAATACTTGGACGTCAACAAAAATGAAGTTAATATATTATTGATTGAATCTCAATTTAGTTCGTCAAATACAAAATTAAGCAGAAAAACCTGCCAATAAGAATCATACAAATTAATGATTTCATATTTTTTTTTAACTTTTGAGCAGTGAGCTAATTTAAAATATGCATAGTATTAGATGCTATATTTGCTTGTCCACCACTTATCATCCGTATAAATCCAATTATCTGTCAGGACCGCAATAGCGCGTATGAAGCTTATATTTAACACTCTCGACGCCCAGTATGAATCAGTGTTGTTTCTCACGGGCCGAAATTCGATAGTCGGAGTTATGTTATGTACTTAAATTCTGAATCATCAAATCAAAGAAATTGATCTATTTGAAATTGAAATGTATGTCATTAAGATTATAGGTTTCCTCTTTTAAATGTAATTTTTATGTGATCTACTCTAATTTCGTCTAGATAGTATTTCTTTTCAACCAATTCCTATTGTTTGAATCGGCGCATTGATCATCATTGAAAATGATATCTGCATAGTGTCATTTTTGTTTAGTCTCGTGTTGTTTATACAATAGATCGTATTCCGATACTCTCTCCGATTCTCTTCCTATAAAATTCCTTGCATAAAAGTCCTACAGGTACAAAGGTGAGACAAACTCTAGATCGCCAGGAAACGAAAAAAAATTATGTAAATGGGTCTCAACATATTGTCCTAATTGCCCAAAATCACCTTATATGTGTTTAAATTGTTTTAATTAATACAATACTACATAATATTATAATATTAGAAGAGTGGTTTTTTCTGAATCACTGGAATTCGCTCGCAAATACGCGATCATCCTACTATACAGGTTAATATCATGGAAGAATGTTCTGAATAAGTGCTGAAAAAATAAATGGTCAGAGTTGGTTCAATGTGTAATGCATGTGTATGTTACCTGTAAGGTCTGTTAAAACATCACTGCTGTGCCTGAGAGTGTACGGGAACACCCGAGGCAATCATTTTCTTATCGTTCATAAGAACCTTGTCTAAATGCGACTTGACGAGCATGGCAAATTTTGCGTTGGATATCGACGACATGTCGTTCCAATAGAACAGCGCTACAGCGCATGACACGATGGACCTTCTGCACGAGCGATTTGAAGGCATGATTATCTTGCGCGCCGGTGACATTAAATGGTCACCGAGATCGTGCGTTTAAACGCCTTTAGACTTCTCCCTTTAGGGCTATCTTAAATTTCAAATCTAAGCTACGAGGAGTATTTGAACAATATTATATTTTATATTTATTTTCATTAAATATTCTTAAAAAAAAAAAATTGGGTAGATATCTTATATATATTCAAGCCTTTTTTGTGCGATTTCGAAGTTATGCGGTTTTATTAAAGCAATATTTTTTTTCTCTTTAATTTCGGAAATTAATTATTTCGGACTATTAAAAGTACATTCTCCAAAGGAATTTCCAAAATTCCAACTACTTACGGAGTTATAGCTATTTTAATGACTCGGCAACTTACCACAATGAAATCTTTTGACGCGTTTTTCTCGAAACTACTTTTTTCAACACGGTTGACATCATATCTCAAATTTTAATCAATTAATTAGCTTCAAACTGGGTACTAATCTTTTCTATATAACCCTCTATTATACTTTTTTTATGCGGTTTTTAAAATCCATAGAATGCGTTTTCACTTTTTCTATGTAAGTCAAAGCTTTTTTGTGCGATCTACCGCACAAAAAAAGGTATAAGTGAATATTACTTGTTTTATTTACATTTAAAAATTGAGCGTCCTTATAGAAAGTATTCAATCATTTTAAAGATGAGGATCCCTTTGTGTATTTTATTCAATGTCATTCAATAACCGATGATAATATTTTAATTTTTCGCATCATTTATCTCATACGTCTCCACAAGGAGGCTGGACAATAGGAAATAAATAGCCATTGTTGCATCTGCATATTGACACATTGACAACAGGTTCTGGCACATAGGAAAAGAAAGAGATTACACGCTAAACCAATTCTTTTGCAAGCAGCCAGGTGCAAAATAATACTTTCAAATGCAATACGAAATTTTAAAAAAAATACCAAAGATTTTTTGTACTAATAAGAATGCAATTGAATAATTATATTTTTCGTTTTAGACGACTTTTGATGTATGATTAGATTTAGTTCTTTTGCGTGGAGGAGGTTTTGCAGTAGTCATGAATTGCAAGGGTTGTACAATAGAAGTCCTCGACCGGATACACTATCGTTCTGTAGCATTTGCTTTGTTTTATTTGAGGATACTAAATAATTTTTGTTTGTTCTTCTTTGTGTATATTAGAATTTACGATATGGGACGTGTATGTATGCTTGATAAAAAGAGGCTGAAAGCGTGTTTTCTTTTTAATATTAAATCGTCCAACTGAGCCTCAATATTTGTAAGCACGTCGAAGATACGCCCTGGGCGTATATTTTACGTTTTCTCAAATAACCCTCGATATACTTAAACGAATTAAGTATAAATGCATACCCGATTGAGTCGAAACAAAACATTTGTCAAAAAATTAGTTTCCATTAGCATTTACATTCAATACCGATTTGATCCGATGGACGAACGTATCAATATTATGCGCTTTTTGTACAAGTTTGTAATATTGATTTGATGAAATATTTTATAAAGAGGTGCTATATTCAAGCAGATATTGTATGGAATGGTAGCGAGAATTTGTAATAAATTGAATCTGAAATTAATAACCCGAGGCTGTGTTGAAAAGTAAAGATTTTCTCCATTATGCGTATTATTTCTAGCACCTCAATATTATTCTAAAGTACTTAAATAATCAGAATTCTACAGATATTATATCGACATTTTGATAATCCGATAGAAATATTTCACATATGTCGAGCACTAATTTGAGCACTCGTTAAGTGACTCTTAAAACTTATCAACGGCGGTAATTCCAAAATTGATTATAATTTAAATTGAGATGTCTATAGTCATTAGATGTACATTCCGTGAGGATATTAATTGCTGGAATTAGGGAGACGAAGAAGAGAAATCGAAATGAGATTGAGCGTTAATTATTTTACTAATTTTATGCTTCGACGGCGTCCAATCGAGTATGAAATTTAAGATGTAATTTGTTTATCCTTTACCATTCTTTCCCTGTTTTAAATCCATGTCTTCTCTCAATTTGTATAGTTATTCACATGGATATTCCTATTAAAAATAATAACCTTCTCCGGCAGCATCTCATATCAGCAGGGGTCTGGTTTACTCTATGTCTATTTAGATAGCGTTTCATATCAATGTACATTTCGATCTCATATTATTTTATTCATACAAAAATATCATATTTTTAATCCAAAATCCAATTTATAAGATTTCATTTAGTTTCGAAAATTTTCGTGACTGATAAAATTCCTTTCTGCTGAGACACGGACTAAAACTCGCAAAATTCCCGATTTTCCGACAAATTATTTTTTTCTGTCGCTGCAGATGAATTCTTATACACTATAATACTTTGATGTGATTCGTAATTATATTACGGAAGAATACAATAATTCTGAAGCCCGTATCTATTATATTTCATATCGATATTCCCATTATTAGAGTCGAGGTGTAGTAAATACATCACCGGTAGGGAAAAGTTAATATAACAATTTGAAAAACATACATGTACTGTATATATGTATACATAGATTAGACATTTACTGCCCATAAGCGATTTCAATTGTATTTCATGATTTGAAAATATGCATATTTAGGTTGTTTTGGTTAGTTTTATTATTTTTTCTGCGCATTTTATACGTTCCAAAATTTGTGCTTTTTTTCTAACGTAATATTGTACGTTTACTTTTCAACTTTTCTTTGGGTTCGTTAGATGTGCATTAAAAATTAATTGGCGATTCATTAAAAAAAAAAATAGTGTCACAGAATACGCTATAGAAGGGGACCGAAATACGAAAAGATCGCCGCTTACTCTAAAGAAGTGGATGCTATTGAAGGGTTGATTGTATATTGTTTACAATTAGAATGCATAAAATAAGATTTCATTTAAAAATAACTAATGTTTTGCAAAAAAAAAGAAGTTTTTGATTACTTTTCGGTACCTTTCAAATACCGAAATATAACACTTTTTTGCATATTTTAATACGCCAAAATAAGCTCTCATTGTGTCCAAAATGGCCAACACGGATTACATAATGTATGTTAATATAATCAGTGAAATGTGTGGCATGTTTCGAATTGAATTTTATTCATTGTGTGTATAATTATACTAAAGTGGTGTTTCGTTGATTGGATAAATGCTGTTTTCTATTACAAACGCGAATGTCGAAGTGTCTCCCCGCGCCCAATAAATAACGAGGGTCCATTGTTGTATTTTCCGACACAAAAATTAAGATGAAATTAAATTCTCGTTTTGTCGTTTCCCGTATCCGAGAAGAAGACGAGCGCATAAAAGAAACAAAGGCGAAGAAGAATTTTGCATTATCATCGAAAATGTTGCACCTTGCCTCCCCCAAACAAAGGGATCGAGAAAAATTTATCTGGGAATGGAGTCCTTACTAAGCAATACAATCGATGGCCACAGATGAAATGGTGCGGACACAAAGGGGGCGGTTGTTAAACTATCCCGGATTCGAATCCCATTGAAGGTACCGTGTAGAATTTTGTTTGAAATGGGACTTGGGCATTTTAATTTATAATGGGTGAGGGTCTTACTGAGCTTTCTTTGAAATGCAGCCTCCCGAGTTTGCTGAATTGGCTTTGTAGTCCTAAGGATGAAACGAATCTACTCTCATATCTTTCTTTGGACGCGTTCAAACACAAGCAGCTGGATGGAGCGCATTTCGAAAATATCTCAAAGGGGAACAGCGGAAATGAATAAAACTGAATTATTAAATAAATCGCTACGGACAAATGAAACGTTCGCTTAAACGGACACACCGACATCGAGATAAATCTCCACTCTTATATACGCATCTTTTTGTCTCCATGTTTGTTAAGATTCGAGCTAAATATAAACCGTAAAAATCATCCTAAAAGCTATGCAAAATATTTTCGCAATTGATTGTTTTTGATGAGACCCAAAATAATAGGGAAAACGCTATAGCAACAAGCCGCTATAGAAAATTCGACATCCATAACACATTTATACGTGTTTAGTTTTTTGTTAACAAGTGCAAGTAACTAACACGTGCGAGAGGGCTATGACTTACTTATGTAAAAGGCGCCGCAAACAAAGTGGACGCTATAAGAGGGTTGACTGTATATAAAAAATATGCTTCAATAGCGTATCTTTTTTCTTGAATACTTGAAAAAAATCAATAGTACATCAACGAAAATAATTATAAGCTTCAAAAATATATTCATACATAAAATTAGGTATTTTTAAAAACAGATGATGTTTTTATACTAATGAACACATTTTATGATATTGAGTGAATCCATTACGTTAATGGATGTCTTAATTTATTATAATTCTATGCATAGACCAATTTGATTACTGAATAGATATGCATGAATTAATAGGATGATGAATTAAGATAATTAATTCAGTGTAATACATATTTTTATAGGGTTGAAAGTTCTTAATTAGCAATGTCGAATAAATACATTGAAATTGTTTGAACATATTGGTGTTCAAGCTCTTTTTAAATACATTATATTACACTCACCGGCACGGAATGTGGCCCAAACGTATGTAAAATAATTTTGCTTGTTTATTAAAAATGGATATTCGATAAGTATTGATTGCGTCCTAGATTTTGTGCGATATTATGTTCAGAACAGTGTTAATCGCATTACGGATACAATGAGTTAAATCTGGTTTATTGACAGTTTTTCCGTAAATTTTAAAAACCGCATAACTTCAAAACAGATATATAAAATATATCCAAAATCGCATAAAAAAAGTTAATAAAAAAACAGGAAAACAATAAGGCAATTAAAAATAACATTTAAAGGAGTCTTGCATCATTGATAAAATTTTAAGGATGTCTGACATCTATAAGGAAATTAAAAATAACATTTTTGGTAACATTTAAAGGATGTCTTGATCATTGATAAAATTTTAAGAAAAAATCTCAAATGCCAGACATCCACTAGAGAAATAATAATTATTTTAATTACAAACTATCATCGCTGTATGATAATTTTCGTTGCGATTTTCGTTTTGACTCACAATCACTCTCTTCTTCGGAAGAAATAGTATCCCCAGTGTCAATGTCATCATTGTTCTGTGTAGATTTTCTCTTTTCAACAATATAATTTATAATTAATAAAGATGTAACTATAGTCCCTAACTAAATAAAAAAATTAAAAATTGGCGACAGTCCTAAAAAAAAAAACACTCATTTTTTCAGTAATTTTTTGGCCTTATTTTGTCAGTTTTTTTTTTAAATAGTTAAAAAATAATTTTTGACATAAATCTGATAGGAACAATAGAAGGTTAAAAAAGATCTGTAACTAGTTTGAAAAAAGTTAATCTATTAAAATCATGTTGAAAAAAGTAGTTTCGAGAAAAACGCGTTAAAAGATTTCATTATGGTAAGTTGCCGCGTCACTAAAATAGCTATAACTTCGTAAGTAATTAGAAATTTGGAAATTTCTTTGGAGGATGTATTTTAAAAAGTCAAATAATTGGAAAAATGCAAAAAAACGAAATCAATTTTTTGCTTTGCTTAAAAAAACCGCATAACTTCGAAATCGCACAAAAAAAAGTTTGAGTATATTTGGTTTTAAAATTTGTTATTTGAAAAACAACATGAAAAGAGAATTTTGACCCATTTACAATATTTGTTTTATAAATGCGTTCATAATAAGAAAGTCATTATTATAGAAGATATAAATTTAAATAATATTAGGAATGAATATATTTTTAATGGAAATGATATAGCCCATAAGTTCACCTTATTAGGTCCTAAATAACCATTGAATGTACTGCTTTGTTTGATCAATGGGAAAATGTTAATCGGCACGGTTGTTTAAAATTTCTCCAGGGAAATCATAATGACTCCATCGGAGGTTGTTGATATAAATAGGCGCACCTGGATCCTCATAATACACTCAATATAGCCACTTAGCTGTCAAAATATTTAGGCTCAAAGGGCAAATTTAGCTGAAAAAAAGCATAATAATAGCATCGATGAAGTGGGTATGGGTTTAAACGGCTCCCTTCAGACATTTGTGTTTCGCATTTTCAGCGGGCCACTTAAGATTTGGTCGAGATATGTGCCGCTCGATATTGAATTGTTCCCGATAACGCATGGACCGCCGACATAAAAGACAGGTAGTAAGTGCTCTGGACCACTTTGCAAAGGTCGTTCCCGCCCAAATAGAGAAGAATAGCGCTCAAATTCGGATCCTTACCAAAACAAACTCTTCCATTACGCCATCACGAGTGTACCAGATGCGATATCAAAAGAGCTGCGAGCCTCCTTTGTCCTTCCACTATCCATAAAATATATATAAGGATATCAAAGACTCTCATTTCCGCTTCGCAAATAAAACCATCCACTAGATTATTACTTAAACTGCACGGGGATGAAAATTTAGGAATTTTCATCCCCAAAGCCAAGTTAAATTGTTCAAAAACTTTGCGATACAGAATACTCGTTGTTAGGGTGTCTTAAGTCGGAGAGGAAGGATGTCTATCGTGTTCAGTTAAAACCACAAGCTTTAGTTAGTTAGTTCGGCAGCAAAGACAAAGACATTTTATGCTACAAGTCCGCGTTTCTAAATTGTCGAAAATTTAACTCGAACAACGTCATATTTTAGCGACCCCAACATTCCCGAATCGGACATTCATTCTCATTCTCTAGCAACAATGATGATGTTATCGTCGGGCATCAGAAGGCATTCGATCGAGGCCGAGATAAAATATGAGATCGGAAGAATCGCAGCCACCAACTGTGGATAACAACAATTGGTTTTCTGAGAAATATTACCTGTCCGAATGGGGGCTATTAAATCGAATAAGTCGTCTGGGGATTTTTTATCCCTCCCTTTCAATAGGGACGTTATACTCCTACCGGATGATTGCGCCCAATTTAGGAGATTGACCTTGGCGTCCTTTACATTGTGCGCAACCTATTAATGTTGTCGTGTGCTTCCCGTTCGTCCCTCGGCCCTTAAAAGAGCAAAAACTCATTTAGATGCTCTATTCTACACTATTATTTTATTTTTAATCAGATGTTATTTGATGAAAAATGTAATGTTTAATCGTACAATTCGAAGCAAAAAGTGCTATATTTATATGTCCAGTTCTTATCGTCCATATAAATCCATTTATCTCTCAGGACCGCGCAGCGTGAATCAAGCTTGTATATCAATAAATTAACCTTTACACCGTTGATAGAATGCAATATTCAATAATTTCTTCGTGCAAACATAAACAATACACATTTATAATTGTATTAAAAATAGGTGCCTTTACAGCACAACTTTCGTACAGGAGTGTGTTGCTCTTAATGTATCACTTGAATCCGAACGCATATATGCGCGTTTACTAACGAATCTATTGAATTGTTGGGTTACGAAGCCCAAAATTCTGTTTTATATTCATTTTAATGTATTACATTTCAACAAGCATCCAACAAACATTGCAATTTAAATTCTTCTTTTAATTACTTCAACGTTTTGGAGGACATCTTCATACTTAAAGTGCCTAATTATGCCATTTTTATAATTGGCTCTATGCTTAATCTTGAAAACCGTCTCTGAGTAATTTAATTACCTTCATCATACTTAAATGAGCCTTTTGAACAGAGCTTCAATTTAAAAAAAAGAAAAAAATATCTGACATCAATAAGAGCATGACACTTTCATTTGATTAATCATGTAGTAATTAAAATAATACGAAAGCTGTTATAAAATAATACCGAATGTATCTAAAGTAATCAAATAATGAGGACGATAAGAGGCACGGAATGTGGCCCAAACATAAACGTAGTGATATGAAGCAATTATGTTTTATTGTTTATTTTTTATAAGGTGCGATTAATTTGATTTCAGAAATTCTTCAAAGATTTCAATTACTGTAGCTCAAGTCACATATGTAGTATTATTTATTGAACATAGCTTAAATCAGCGTAATCAACTCAGTTTAGCTCAATTACCAATTTAACTGTGTTTTAATTTATAAATTAATTAACTAAAAATGCATTTAGGTATCAATATAATGCCATTTTTTAAAAAAAACTTCTTTTAAAAAAAAGAGCTTCAAGCTTAATATTAAGTATGGGCCACTTTTTGTGTTGCTAAATGTATATCTAGTATATAAAAATCAATGTTTGTTTGTCCGTATTTAATGCGCTTCCATACCGTTCATCCAATTGCGATAAAACTTTGTCAACTTATTGTTTACACTTGCGGGAATAACATAAGTATATTAAAAATATGTATGGATACACCATGTTGGCGCATATTGTCTGGTGAAATGAAGTTTGGGCTGCGGGGATGAGATTCGCTGGTAATATATAAAAATAAGCGAAGAGCTTAAAATATTGAGCTTGATTTTAGTGTTCTTCAATATTTTTCTTATTAGTTGACGCCATTGTGAAATTAACCCAAGATCACTAATCATTAGTCTCACAGACAATAGATTCAAGATGTATAAAAAACAGGGTCTATAAAATCAATTAAAGGTATACAAAATCGTTTGGAATTGAGTAGAAATATATTAAAATACAAAATTAATTTATTTATATTTTTACTTTACAGAGATATAATTTTATAATTGTATTATACATTGAATTTTTTTAAATTATATTTACACATAAATTACGTACGGACGTGTTCTCTCAAGCAATTTTGTATTTAAATAAGTAATGGAATTGATATTAATTTCTTTAAATTTGCTAATTTCACTTCTCAAATTATTAAATCTGTTAAATATATTCTCTTTTTGTAGAAAATATCGCTGTAATAAATTATATATCTTTATTCAAATGAGCGAAAAGGTATTTGAATCGACGTTGATTTGAATGTCTAAATCAACGTTGATTCAGATACTACTCAAATGAAAAATTGTTCATACGGAAACAACCCTCAGGGATATCTGATTTATGAAAAAATCTAACATGCAATTTTATAAAAATCGCATATAAGTTTTCAATCATATATTTATAATAAGTCTTGGGCTTTAAAAAAAATGATAAATTTACATTGCTGTAGACGTATAAAAAATGTCCATTATGTATGACGAGGTGGATTTTGATTGGTATGGTGGGTATTATGGTGTTTATATCCAGGCAGGCTGGGTTTCAATTAATATCCTGTGCGTAATTATACTGTCCATATTTAATATGTCCATAGGAGCGTACGATATGTGAAGGTTTTTTTTATAGATTTAGAAATAGATTGATGCTGATGGAGGTATTGAGCGAGCTCATTGGCCTGAATAATTGCTTTGTTGGAGTATTCCAATATTTGTACGCTTCAGTAACATTTCGAGAAGGTATCATATACAAAACATCTATTCGGATTATTTTCAAACGGAACGGGGCACTCGCTGCACGTACAAACAAACACAAGAAATTGTGTGCACGTGAACATGCTTCAAAATAATAATTCATGTTTTAAAGTAATGCAATGTTTGCATTTAACAAATGGGGGTGAAGGTCTTTGAGAGTAATAAAAAGGGGTGTATTCGTAACTACCAGTCTGGGGCTGAAAGCTCTAACCGATGTGGCTAGACGCTTACTTAACTTTAACTGATGAATGCCTTGTGATTATGAAATGTAGAGTACGTGCAACAATAAACGATCCTTACTATAAAAATACACCTTCGATAAATTTATTTTGGTCTCTGAGATTTAAAAATACACTTAAACCTTTTTTTGGGCGGTAGATGCGTACCATGGAAAATCGCACAAAAAGAAATCCAGATGCCAGACATCCTCTAGAGAAATGCTAATTATTTTAATTAAAAACTATCATCGCTATATAAAAAGTTCAAGTAATATTTTGAAAATATGCCCCAAGTAACATTAAACATCGATTGTTTCGTCATTTAGTCTGGATCTGATTTTGGAAACCAGGCAATTTACTGCTGAAAATGCAGGCTCAGCCTCCACACTCGTTGGAGGTATCATCATCAGATATTTAAATGCTAGTTCGAGTTGATGACCGCGTGAGCCCCCATTTTCGTATAACACTATCAATGTGTCTGACAAAATTCGGACTAAAACTTGCAAAATTCCCGATTTCCCGACAAATTATTTATTTCCGTCGCTGCAGATGAACACTTATATACTAAAATACTTTGATGTGATTCATAATTATATTATGGAGAAATACAAAAATTCTGAAGCCCGTATCTATTATATTTCATATCGATATACCCATTATTAGAGTCGAGGTGTAGTAAATACACCATCGGTGGAGAAAGGTTAATATAATAATTTGATATGTACTGTATAGATTAGACAGTTACTACCCCTGGGCGTCGCCTAAGCTCGCTAATTAATAGTTACGCCACTGTTTCCAAGCGTCCAACCTTTTTTGGAAATGTTTCAGAAACATGCAAAACCGTGCGAACTTCATAATGCTTACGCTTACGCTTACAATAGTTTAAGCTGTGGATTAAATGGCGCGTAATTCAAAATTAACTTTTAACTAAATGTTTTTTATTAGTTTTATAAACGTTTTAATAAAATAATTAATTGGTTAAAATGACAATGTTTAAATAACTTAATGTAAAGCAACTTTATCGCATTATTAACATATCAGGGAACTGTTTTTGAGCATTAAAGAAACGTTTTTGATAAAATAAAGTCAATTTAAATGGATTCTGTACGCTGAGTATAAGATTTTTTGTATATATATCAATGTAGTAGTGAATGTTCGTACAAAAGCATAGTTTTTTCTGCGGGAAGAGGTATTCTTCCTGCAGATTCATTTGTAATCTCGTGGCTGTAAATTCTCTTCGTGTCATTACCTGACAATCTCCATTTTCTTGCTCGACTTTTGTGACTTGATAGCAGAACGGATCCACGTATATTTTCGACATCCCACTGCGCATGTATGAGTCCTGTAGAGGCTCTGCCCTCATGGACGTCCCTTCTCCACCTAAAAATACAAATATTTTCGAAAATAGTCTGTAAATGATATAAGACTTGTTTAAAAAAATAGCTATTGCTATTTTGCGATTCATCTAAGTAAATGGGTTTAGGCCTCGGCGAATATCTTCGCTGAGGCAATTTAGCTGTGGAAACCAGTGTCATTAATGGCGTCGTTTCTAATGTATCCACCTCCATGATTCGGTTGCCTAACATTTCAATTTCGACGCCAAAGTGAAAAAGGATATTGCGCTGTAATTAAAAAGTGCAAGGGGATGTTGAAAGCCCTCAGGAAAATGGGTCTTCGAACCCTCCCCCGGGGTTGCCGAAAGCGGTAATGACTATACGTGTGCAATTAAAGGCTCACACTTGTGCGAAACTGAATTTTCTCACAGAACCACATTAAGAACTTACATTTGAGCTTCGCTGCGCGGATCTACGAACGGGTGTCATTTGAAACTAAAAAATATATTATGGAAGCTAAATATAAGGATATCATACGCATTGGCTATGGCTTCACCAAGATTAATACACTCCGTAAGGATAGACATATAATTAGTTGGTGTATTTGAGTCATAAGATGCAGCATCATCTAACTACGACCCGTTAACAAAATTTAGCTCTTCAGCCGGTCATTCTCAGGTAGGCAGATGTGGAGGTATAGTAAATTCAAGCAGTTATGGCACGTTAAATCCATTTTAAAATTGCATTTTTTTAAAATATATTTATGTGAATGAGTTCAATATTAATGCTATATATAATGATAAATATAAATCATATTTTTATAGGGGCATATTTGATAAAGCTACTCTAATTCATTGATATAAATTATTCGTATACTTCTATATTCTCAATATTTTTATCTTCGATTGTATCATTATTATATTTATATTAAGAAATAATAGTTATAAAAGATGAAGCCATCAAACTTGACATGACTATGTGAAGCATTCATGAGGAAATGACTTGTCGAGCGGCCAAATATACCCATCAGTTGATGACTTGCATTTGGATAACGAAAGACTATTTGCGTTTTCATCGTGTTGAACAAAACAAAGAAAACATTTGTTTTACTACTTTTACGAAGAATAAAATAGATTTGAAACGTATTCAATAGCGAATAAATTTATGATTATTATCAAATTATTTGGCGATAAAGTCAAACTTAAAAGTATGCCAGGATGATAATTGTGTTCGTATTAATAAAAATATTGTATATAATCGCTAGAGATTATATAGGAAAGAATGTCTTTGCTACTAGTACCTACTACAATAAAAAAATGAGAGCTTGTATCAATTTGGTGGAGTTTGTGTCAGTCATCATGGCTGACAAAGACAAACGGCTCAAGTGTAAAGAACCGCCCACAGAGCTGGTCCATCAACCGTGAATCATCGGCTAAGTAAATATCCTACAAAACAATATAATGGTACTCTGTTAATGTAGTACGAGTCTGTTTGCCGACATTTGGACAGTGGAGGCTCGCCAAATTAAAGTCAATTATGTGTATTTTTAATGATTTTTGGATTTGAGATAACTGCATGCCGTTTAAATCTGTTGACTTTGTTTGTTTTAACACTTCTGTTTAGAAAATTTATAAAAATATATAGAGCATGAGTTTTGCAATGGTGTTTTTGGTATAGATTCAAACCTCTTTTTGTGCGATTTCGAAGTTATGCGTTTTTTATAGTATTTTTTTTAATTTCGTAAAGAGTACGTATCGAGATATTTTGGTTGAAATAGGAAATAAATCACCAACATTAACCGAAAATTGGAAAAAAATATAATTTGGGACTGTGTAAATCATATTGTATCTGATATCGCTGAATAAAAAAACCATGCCTTTTATTCTGGTTTAGATTTTTGAAATAAATATTTGGTTTTTTTAAAATTTTTCCAATGTTTTGACTTTTAAAAATACATTCTCCAAAGGAATTTCCAAAATATCAACTACTTACGGAGTTAATTTTTTCAACACGGTTGATAATTAATATAATTAGTAATTCGCTAGTAGATATCTGACATTTGAGATGCTATACGTCCTTTAAATGTTACAAAAAATGCTATTTTTTAATTGCCTTATTGTTTTCCTGTTTTTTTATGCGATTTTGGATATATTTGATATAGCTGTTTCAAAGTTATGCGATCTTTAAAATCCATGGAACGCATCCTCACTTTTTCTATGTAAGTCATGGTTTTTTTTGTGCGATTTTACGCGGATTTTATGCGCATCTACCGCACAAAAAAGGTTTAAGCACGGACATGTAGAAAGTCATTTGCTCGGTTTTGATTGAGATTTTTTTGTTGCTCAAACACTGGATAACGACCTTAGTGGAGACAAATTCAGAATTCAGACAATGATACACGGACGAGAAGCAATAGGTGTTGTTATTTAAGAAACAATGCGTCCGCAGTGCCATATATGTTGTGGTTAAATTGACATATTGCATCTAAAGAGAGACGGAAGATATCGCTGTTAATTTGGTGTGGGGGATGATATCCATTCAAACTAACATTATTTTGAAGAAATATTATATACACATTTTTGCTTTGAAATTTGTGAATAACTGATTATAAAAATGTTGATATTCTAATACAATTCAATAATACGCCGCTACTGAACAATGATGAATTGCATTTTTATTTTTGTACTCGTTAATTGTTTTGTGATTTAGTTCTTAGCCGTGAAAATTTCTCATGCTCTAAAAATATTAGGATTTCCAAATAATCTCGGTATTATGAGCCAGCAGTATTATCATAGTATTAAACGTCTTTTTGTGCTCGGATCAAGCGAAGAATGTTCAACGTTTTAAAGATAATACATGGAGAGCCTTATCATAATTGAATAGCTTTGTGTAGTGAATTTTGTAAGACGTAGTCCTTTGAGAACAATGTTATGAGAAAAATGGTTAAGCGCCTCTGCACTAGACTCATTACAGAACGAGAGAGAAAAAAACACTTTATATATTTTCGTTTAAAATTAATACTTAGTTTGAGAGTTTAAACACTAATTGTAAAGACGTGCATTGCTTTAGATGCATTTTAAACAGCCATTTACATGGTCACAATGTCAAAAATGAATATTTTAAATGGTCACTGGATACATACGCCAAAGCCATAATGAAGCTGAAAGATGTGAGTTTGCAGTGTGAAATTAATTAGGCTTGCTCCTGAGACTTAAGACTGAAGCCGAGTTTTTGAAAATGAAAAGTTATTTTAGAGAAATTCACGCTTTCCTAATTGAAGAGCTCTTTGACTTATTGAATGCTATAGCAGGGCAAAGGAAGGTCGTCTGAAGATTTGTTCTCGACCATTTATCGTTAACTTGCAATTTATATTCGTCAGTCATAAGTTGGAGACGAACACTTTTGAAAAAACCACTCAGATGTCAGAAATATTTTGAAATGCGTCATTTTCGTGAAACGCATGAAAAATATGACAAATTGCTAAAGTTATCCACAATAGTTTCAGACAGGTCACTGTTCATAAGCGATATACGCTACAAACAATGGATTGCCGCATAAGTATCATTTACAGAGACAAAACATTTATTCCAAACCGAAATGACTAACATTTACAATTATTTTTCTTCCTCGGTAAAAAGGTAAAAACTCATCAAAATTGACCCAATTCTTTTGAAAAAAATATTGAAAATTATTCAGTCAGGATTATTTAATTTTTTTATTGTCTAAAAGTATAAAAAAAATATAGACTTTTTGAATATATCAACATATAAAAAATCTAAAAAGGAGCTATGTCAAAATCGTAGGTTGGGTGATTCAATTGGTGAAACTTATAATGGTAAATGACAGCTTGAACTTTGGCAGACGTTTGCACTGGTGAGATGACTGGCATATGCAAGAGAAGCACGCCTTTTAAAAGCATTCTTCGACTTTTCTTTTTGGTGGTTTTCGAAAATAAACTATTGTGTGGGCATACACATTTTCTGTCATGTAAGTATTTTTACCAGCAGAAATCACAATAGTAATTATTTAGTATGGAGAAATTCTAATATTTAACTATATGAACTCTTCTTTAATGTTTTAACTGTAAGCGAATTTAGAGATATTAGAAATTGCGCAAAAAGTAGTTTGACTTTTCTATTTTATTGTCAAGGAGAAACGCCAGAGACAAATATATCTTTAAATATTTGAATAGTGAATTAATTTTAACATGACTTAGAAGTAAATGCCATATTTGTACGTCCACCACTTATTGTTCATACAAATTCACTCATCTCTCAAGACCGCGCAGCGTGTATAAAACTTGCATAACAATGAATAAACACTTTCGATAGCAAAAAATATTCATTTATTTCTTTGCGTAAACATAAACAATACACTTAAAATAGATTAATTTGTTATCTATATATTACAATCGAACGATGTACGCAAGACACTATCTCCGTCTCTGTTTCCCATTCACACACTCCGAGCTCAACGTGCAAGAATGCTTTTATCGAACCACTGGAACTCGATTGCAAATATGCGACTGTACTCCTCAAAAGGTTAAGAACTGCTGTCAATATAGCAGCCTTAAGCTAAAACTAGTTTTAACTAATGTTCAAAGTCAAAACTAGTTTTATATAAAATTTAAACATGTACAGCAGTAAATTCTATTTATTTATAACTAGATACACCCAAACATCTTTTTGTGCGATTTCGAAGTTATGCGGTTTTTTAAAGCATTATTTTTTAAAATCTCATAAAGAGTACATATCGAGATATTTTGTATAAAATATAAAATAAATCATCAACACTAACCGATATTTATAAAAAATATATAATTTGGAAGAGACACTGTGTGGTTGGAAATATATTATTTGGGGGTGTTGGAAAGAAAAAATCTACACAGAACAATGATGACATTGACATTGGGTATTTCTTCTGAAGAAGAGAGCGATTTTGAGTCATATCTTTCATATAGTCATATTTTTGTGCGATTTCTTTTTGCGCGATTTTTCGCGGAACACATCTACCGCACAAAAAAAGGTTTAAGTGTAATTCTAGCATAAGATGCAAAACCGAATTTATTCACGAGAATACGCCCATTCTTAACTCTATCGTCTGAGCGCGGAAAGAAACTAGCTGGATTAAATAAAAAAAGAAATATACAATAGATATATATTTATATACATATTGATTCTAGACTTGCTCGCAATCTCCTGGTGCGAGTTACCTGTATGTAATAGTCCCTGTGAAAGCGATCATAAAAATGAAGACCCCGGGGATGTATTTCTCCTCATAACATACACAAAAAAGTCCTAATTCCCCTAAATGAGGAGGCCGCCAGGTTTGTGTGTCCAACTGGTCCATTTTTCAGATCGCTGACATTCCGAATGAGCGCCTCGCAATCCACAGAACACATATACATGATATTAAAATTTATTAATAAGATCAGTACTTTTACAGGCATTCTAACTGATACATCTCAAAGTATATCCAGTTAGAGTAGTAAAGATCATTTGATGGGCAAGCTCTAATGATCTTTGTTGAATTCATTTAAAAAATAAATGGAAACATCAAGATCTATTACCTAGCATTATTTTATAGCATAATAATTTGATAAAGATCCGTATAATAGAATGCATGAAATCGTATTACAATGGCGATTTTTTTCAATGTAACGAGGCATTTATTAATAAATATAATTGATGCTATTAATCTTGTTGCAAAGTTCGCGGATATTGCACAGTTAAATTAAGTCGGCATATATCAATCGTCCACAAAGAAACAATGTCTTTGAGTTCGTGACAAGGTTGCATTTTATACGGGCTTCGACTTGCATAATACGAAATTAATCATGAGGACTCTATTGTGTCTTGAATGTTTACGGATTCAATATTAACATAGTATGGAACATGCTAAATATCAAAGCACGAGTTTGGATCGCTTTCAAGGCGTGAATTGCTTCTAAATTGGAGGTCCGTTTGGTACGTATTAACTTTGTTGCGAGCATGTGATTTCGTTTTTGTTCGTTGTTTTTCCAATTTGACAAGGTCACCCAAATATTTCATTCGGTGTTAATTGAACAAGGATTTCACAGCGTATTGAGACTCAATCGACGAACAAGTTCAGTTCATTGAGCGATGAATACTGAAATTGAGGATATAATATTTGGCAAATATGTGCAAGTTCGTTGATAGAAGAGGAGCAAAGTAAAGAAGAGTTGTGTTAATTGCGGTGGCCTTTTATTGTAATACAATTGGCCAACAAATCATCAGTCAAGGGGCAGACTAACAAGTGGCCCAGGAGATTGTTTCTTAACTGATTGATGGTGCTACGACTTCCTGCATCCACCCTCCGGAAGACGGAGCGACGATGTGGAGCCATCCTTGTCTCTCCAGTCCAGGATCGGCCTTTTGGGCGGCTTTCGAACAGGCAGATGTTATCACTATCGGGCTCTCTCGCCAAGAGATTCGTTAATCAGTTTATCTATCCGGGCTTTTGTGGCTGCCGGCGAAGGTGGATGAGAATGGAAAGAAAGAAGAGGAAATGAAGAAAAAAATCGCAACAGAAGCGTCCTGCGTCGGGAAAACTTGCACTGGGCTAAGGAAATAAAAGAAAAGCAATAATAAGAATCTTTACGCCCGCCTTTAAATGAGAAATTTCTCAATTCTCGTCTAAAATACAATAATAACTAGAATAATGCGACATTTGCGAATAAAAAAAAGATAAAACCAATTTGAATTCAATTTTAAAAATGTTTGTTTTAATAAAAATATTGAAGAAAATCAGCATAAATATAACTAAAATGTTAAAATTTAATAAAAAAAATAATTACACAGGGGTCTTTTAACAGAGACGTTCGAAATTTGTTAGATTTATAATTATCATATTTTTAAGCAAAATTTGTCTAATTTATATTTAATTATATAATATTATAGTTTATGGCAAATTATAGTTTATAGTAGCCAAATTCAAATCAAGTGTTTTGATGAATAATTAGCCAATATCCATACGTTATTAAAACGCAAGGTCTACAGAAATCATCGCTGCTGTGCATGAGAGTGTACGGGAAAACCCGAAGCAGTCAATTTCTCGTCGTCCACACTTTTGTAGCCTAAACTGGATGATATGGATACTGATAACATGTGGTTTCAACAAAATGGCATTATGTGCCATTCAGCACATACCACGATGGACATTCTGCACGAGCGATTTGAAGGAAATAAAGCCTTTAGACTTTTTCCTTTGGGGCTATTTTAAATTTGAGGTCTATGCGTATAAACTGCAAACTCAAATTGATGTCCTCAAAGTCAACATAACAAATGCCATTCAGCATTGCAAAAGCGTCAGCGGTCCGAAAAGTGGACCGGTTGAACACATAGAGCTTGTGGCCGCTCCAACATCTTTTTGGGACTTTTAGGACTTTTTGCGGCACTTTCTGTGCTAAATGCATACTCGGGATCTTCTATGATCTGTACAATCACGGAAGCACCCTACTTTACAGAAACTAATTTACACAGTTGGCTCGTGCCAAATGAGGTTGCAAGCAAGACTAGACTTCAACCTCACTCATAAAACTTATATATGTATATATATCTAGCGGATATAGATATTAAATTTAGGTTTTTCAGCTTGCTGTGTAGTTTTGTTGAACGGGCTGGCATGCTCCCAAAAAGCGGGACCAATAAACAGCTCGGGTCGGTGAAGGGTTCCCATGTTCCTTTGTTTCAGGTATGAAGTGATGCAAAAACTTGACTTTATTGCTGTAAAACATCACTAAACACTCAATTAAAACATTTTCATGGCGTTGTTTTTGTTACATTGTGAGCAAACGCGGCACCCATCTTGCGCATAGCTTTCTCATGTCCAAAATTTTAGTTAATATGCGGTGTACAGTGTGTAACATTGAGGCGGGGGCGCTCTCGAGGGCAGAGTCTCCGTGCGATTCCCCACCCCCAAGTGCCCGCCGAGATGGTCACACTTGCGCACGGGTACGTTCTTTTATCGGGCCGTAATTACGCTGGACGAATGGACGGGAATAGATGGACGTCGAATAGAAAGACTCTCTTCTCTAAATAACTATTTATTCCACACGAGAGAAAGAGAGAGAGAGATCTAGCAGCAGGAGGGACGACCTTCCGACTCTCGCCCGGTCGGTATCTAGGTGCAATGTCTCCGCATGGCCACAAGAGATGGCGCTGTTAAAAATAACACATTGCACCTGAAGAGAGACGGAAGATGTCGCTGTTAACAGCGCTACTACGCTCCCGAATACACGTCACCAAGCAAAGCCGCGGCAAACATTTGAGCGATCCCTTATTGTAAGACCCTATACAGAGTTATAATCATTTTTTGCCGATTGTGTAGTAAAAATAACTCAGCGAATAACTTGATAAAAGCGATGAAATAATTAAAAAATAATGTAAAAAGAATTTTTGTTGATAGAGACTTGTTGAAATATTTTGTTGACTATGCCAGGTCGTTTTTCCACGATAATGCTACGGTTGATAAAAATGCTATTGAAGCACTTTGATATGAAATTGACAATTTGTATATTGCTGACGTTTCAATGTAATTTTAATGGAAGAGTTTCGCTTAGTATTTTTCTCTTACATTTCCAATAGAGAATAAATTTGTAGAATTTTAAATATTTGAAAAATAGATGGATACATTTTTAGCCCCCAATTTTATATTTTTCTAATAGTGAAAAAGTTCTGAGTACACCTTGATTGATCAACACTATACAATCTCATCAATTTTTAGTCACCCTAATAACACTCAAAGAATAATCGATTTTAATCGAATCTAATGATTTAATACCTTAAATATTTAATGAAAAAGTCTACTTGTGTACATTAAATTCTTTATTTTTTACGGATAAAAAATTTGCATAACTGAAGATAAATATGATTTTTTATGTTAGGGTTTATTTTTTCATAGTCGAAATACGAAAAATAATTTGGCATATTTCACACAAAAATTGCTTTGAATATCAAAACATTTTTGTATAAATTTCAATACTTAAAAAGAAAACTGCATGTGCATAGTAAATATGAAGTATAAAGTGGAAGCTGAAAAGAGAGTTGGCCACATTTAAATAAAATTTGCACTTTAGCGAAGTATGGGTCGTTAAATTGAAAATATTGAAGGCATAAAAAGTTAGTGCAATTTTTACAGAGCAATATCCATTTTTAGCATGTAGTGTAAACGCTTGTTGGAAGTATACTAAAAGCACACTCAATGCCTTACTTCGCATTCGACTTACCTGTTTTGCTAGCGAAGAACAGCCCGAAACATTGAAAGTAAAAATGAATTGATGCACTTTATCTAATGTTATTTCCCTGGGCAAAACTTCTTCTGAATCGACTTATCAACGAACGGAGCAATCGCCGACAGACAATTGATTTATGTAAGGCTTTTCTTCTCTAGACGTATGCTCTTTTTTTGCTATTCCGTCTGCACGTCTGCTAATTCCTAGGATGGAATGGCATGACTGATTGCGACGATATTAATCGTTTGCCGATGAGGGCCGCTTAATGGATGAGAAATTTATCACGTAATTGTGGCTTAAAGACCCTCACGTATGAGAAGCCTCCCATATTTTGATATTAATTTGTGTGGATCGGCATTCCTTTCGTGAAAGGCCAAAATTAAGAAAATTCGGAAAAAATACATTCACGTCTATCCTTTGCTTGTAGTTTTTATTTCAAACTATGCTTTAATCCCTTCTTTTGAAAATTCCTTCCATATATTCCATTTAAATTTAGGAATCAATCGATGTATTTGATTAGTCTTACTTATACTTTTATTAATATATATTTATAAAACTGAAGACGTAAATTAAAGTATGTTTCCCCACTACCACGTGTTCATCGGGACGGACGCATTAACGCACGGGTCCGTTCTTCTTTCGGATCATGTGTAGTCGCTTTTTTAATCACGAGAGAGAGAGAGATGTGGCTGCGGGAAGGACGTCCTCCCGCAGTCAAGGCTAATCGACGGCTCTTCTCGACTATCGTTTCTTGCGCGTCACCAACCAACCGACAACGACGCATGCATAAGAAGCGATTGGTCGGTATTCCAGATGCAATGTGTCCACAACGCCACAGAAGATGGTGCTGTTAAAATAACATATTGCGTCTAAAGAGAGATGGAAGATGTCGCTGTTAATCTGATGAATTAAATCTGCTCAGATTAATTTCGCATATTAATATTTTTTTTATATTTAAAATTATATTATTATTATTATTTTTTTTTCATAAAAATATTTTTAAAAAAAAACTTAATAAGTAAAAAATGTCACTATAGTCTCTACCTTAATAAAAAAAACAATAACATTATTTACACAAAATGGCGACTGCGTCGCGTCACTAAAATAGAAATAACTCCGTTAATAATTAATATTTTAGAAATTCATTTGGAGAATATATTCTTCAAAGTCTTAACTTCTAATTTTTTTTTTAAATTCTGGATTAGAATATTCCCTCAATTCATTTGATCATTATAAAAGCAAAATGGTGGCCTGGATCTGGTTTTTTAAGGCGACTTGCCCAGTTTATTGAAAATAGGCCAACATTTAATATATAAGGCGACGGTAATGATAATAGAATGTGATGTCTTAGCATAAGTTTTAGTTCTCACGTATTAGAGCCATTTTTCAACGTTGCCGTTGAAAAGTGTCGAAAAAAATAATCCAATTTTATGTTGGTATCCCTCGTGTGCGTACGAAATAAGCACAACGCGAGAATTTATATATGATTAATAAATAGCAAATATGTGAAAAATAGATCTCGGGAGGAGCAGAAGAATTGTCGGGAGTATTTGGGGAAGAAAGAGCGAGTGGGAGGTTTGAAAAAGTTTTTCATTCGGGTACGTGTACGCCCGAGGATGTATAGAAAACGTCTTGAGGGCACCGAGTCAAATAGAACGTAATTTTATTTCGCAGTTATAAGGAAATATTTGCTGATTATCTTTCTTTATTTTGTTTGCTCAAGTATTTCTTTAATACATTTGTTTTTTGCTTTCGTATATTTTGTGTCATATTAATGAATCTTGATGTGAAAATTTCATAAGAATTTTTTTATGTTCTTTGTTATTTCCTCGTTAACATTTCAATATTAAGCCTATTCCTCTATGCTACTAATTTATTGAAACTACATTCGCCGGCATGGAATGTGGCCCAAATATAAACGTAGCAATATGAAACAACTGTCATTTAGTTAATTATTTAGATGAGATAAGGTATGTAAAAAAATTTGCGCTTTTTGCGATTTGTTTGAGTTTGGGTTACTTTCCGTGCCGCTAAGTACACTTAAATCTTTTTTTGTGAGGTAGATATGTCCCGCAAAAAATCGCACAAAAATAAATCGCACTAAAAAAACTATGACTTACAAAGGAAAAATGAAGATGCGTTCTATGGAATTTAAAAACCGCATAACTTCTAAACAGCTATATAAAATATATCCAATTAAAAAATAACATTTAAAGTACGTATTGCATCATTGGTAAAATTTTAAAGGATATCTGACATCTGAGATCTCAAATGCCAGACATATACTAGAGAAATACTAATTATTTTAATTACAAGCAGATGCAATATGATTTCCCAAATTCTTTTTTTTTTTCCAAATTTCGGTTAGTGTTGACAATTTATTTCCTATTTTATTGAATATATCTCGAGACGTACTGTTTATGAAATAAAAAAAAATCTTTAAAAAACCCGCATAACTTCGAATTCGCACAAGAAAATCTTTCAGTGTAAAAGCTATTTTTTTTGCGACTTTTGTATTATGGCACTGTATCCAAATTTTGTATAATTTATCCAAAAAATATTTCAAAACTATAAAGCAATTCATTGTTGGATTTGATTTCACATGTACTCAAAATTAAAAATGCTTGATTCTCATGAAAGTCATTAAGGTCAAACTAATTCATAAATACTAGTGTTTTTTGCCAAAATTAATGACAAATTAAAGAAGAAAATAACGTGAAGATATAGATAATAAGCACTTGCTTGGTGGGAATTTTTCTATATAGATAAAATGATTTTTTAGAACAAAAACTACAAGTAAGATGACATACAACTGCAAATAATTAATTGCGTTCTATGAACAAATCTAATGCATTTTTACAATGGTGCCTTTATCAGAAAATTGATTGTAATTAAAACCAGCAAAATTACTGAGATATTCCGGTTTGTCGGTAATTATAAAGGTATTAAAAACAATTAAAACAGTAAATTATTATTTATTAATCGGCAGTCCCTACTATGGGAATTATGCTGACCACCTTGACACGGTTTTCATGGAGTACACATGCAAAAATGTGGTCGCTAACTACATCTTCTGTAGTATTGAACCCAAGATTGCAATAAGCGCAATAAACGATTAATATTTGGTTGAAAATGAATAAATATTAAATTATATTAAGTAATTTACAATCAAAAGCTGTATTTAGTTATAACGCGTTTTTGCTAGTTGAAACTAGTTTATATGGAATGTCTTTGTTATCACTAGAATAGTCAAAAATGAAATTAATTTAAAATCAATTTTAAGCACAAAACTTAGTATTTTCAAGTAGGTTTAATAAAGACAGAATATATTTTTTCAAAATAAATGATGCAATAAATATTTACAAGCCATTCACTTAGGATTTCATAACGTCGTTCAACCTTCGGATTTCACAGAATTTAGCATAATTTATTTTTCGTAAGTAAGATTTAAATGCATCTGAAGTTGACAGGAGCCACAAACTAAGTCGGTAGTCATGTCATAAAAATATATCAATTTTGCCTCAGAATTTTTATATTTTTATATACCCATTTACCTCACTGATGCGTTGATTTTAGCAACGAAAAATCTGTATCTGTCATTGGGAAAATGAACATTTTAAGAAAATATATGTTAAGAATATTTGACAAAAGGAATAACTAAAGTATGCGCACTTTAAGAAGGAAGCTCGGCCGTTGCGAAGCATAAAGCGATTTAAAGAAGGTTAGCAAGGACATAATCGCAAGGAGACAGTGAAAGGAGAAGTTAGGTGGATGCGCCCAAAACGAATTACGACCGTAATAGCTAATGGCAATAACAAAGAAAATTGACATGACGTTGTTAACACAACGGGGAGAGTCCTGGAGCTGCCGATACAAGACCCCGAGGGGGGACACAAAAAGAGCAAACGAAAAATGTATGTTCATGCGAAATCACTTAAATTAGATAATGCTCCCTGCCAGCAGCCCTCAGCCATTTCAAGCAAAAATAATATTGTTACAAAGTAATTTTAGTAATGCAAGTTTTCACATTTTCCATGCTGAGCGCTTCCATGCTTCCTGCGGGAACTAAAAACTCGCGCCTGATATATTATTTAGGATAAATTGCTCTATTTATGTTCGCTGACTTATTACAATTCTTATTGTATTGCGTATTATGGCAATTGGAGCGCATACTTTTTAACCCATTTTCGCCAGAGGTGAACTGTTAATATATAACAGTTGAACCAGATAACTAAAATAAGAATAATCAATAATATTATTTTGACGAATATTTCATGCATACAGCAATTACTTGTTACAATGAAATCTAATTAAACAATCCCTTGGCGACAGTTTTCTGTACGATAACAAGTCAAATACGGAATATAGGTATGTAAACATAAAAAAAAATCCAAAAAATCAGATTTGATCAAAGCAATGTAGCAGATATTACAATAGACCAGGTCATAAATAAACTCTCTAATTAAAATATATTTTTATAAGTGGTATGGTATGAAGTATGATGTTTTAATGATATTTAATTTTCTTTAATTATAATGAGATTGGTTCTATAATTTTTGCGCAATACGATTTTTGTGATGTATTTTGATAGCAATATCACATTATCCCCTGAGATAGAAAACAGTCCCCCATATCGATTTTACAGAAAATGCTCAATATTTCCTAAAGCAATAGAAATATCTTAGGTTCATCTGTGTTTTTTTATTAATCGGGTAGATATCTATTCCTTTAATAAGATTTGATCAATACATAAGTAAGCAATAGTCAATAAATACACTTAAACCTTTTTTGTGCGGTAGATAGGTTCCGCGGAAAATCGCACAAAAAAAGCCATGACTTACTTAGAAAAAGTGAAGATGCGTTTCATATAAAATTGCTCTCTTCTTCGGAAGAAATACTACACCCAGTGTCAATGTCGTCACACAGTCGCACAACTTCGAAATCGCACAATAAGAGGCTAGAATTTATTGATATATAAATTATGATCTATGTTAAAATCAATCAAAAATTAATATTTAACCAATTTCTCAACCAACATCAAATTAATTCTGATAAGAAAATCACTCACATGGTCGAAATTTTAATATATTTAATTATGCAATGGATGAATATCAATTTAAGATGTTGATGAATTTCAAACTAAAATTTGATACAAGATCAGATTAAATCTATTAAGATCATGAAAGTTAGTTGAAGTTTCCAGACTTATGCCATTAGATTAATAGTTGTCATACAAGCATCAAAGTTATTTTATCAGACTTATTTACAATAGTAAATGTGTATAATTTTCGTTGGAAGACTGTTTGATAATCGTTCATCGTTAGATTATATAATTTTTTTGTCCGGCGCGTTTCTAAGATGTATTCTGTAAAAATAGAGCTTAGCAAAAAAAGATTGATAAAGCAAACGTGTCAGTGAAATGTATTAATCAAATACAACAATCGGAATGTTTGGATTCGGAGAAGAATCTTTCATCTTCCGGAGAGAGGAGCGAAGCGTTTGATTGACATATTTTCGCCTTTAAAGACACTCGAGTCGTTTGTGCAGCCGTCGATCGTACATTCTCATTATCAGGAGCACATCTTCATCCCGTCTATCCGTGAACAACGCTCGAGGATTACCCGAATCGGGATCCGAATATTCCCTCAGTTGTATTTCCGACTTTGCAAATTAATTTATTTTGAATATCCTTTTGAAAATTGGAATTTGAATAATTGGCTTGGAGCCAGCAGCGGTCCTTGGGCCGACAGAGGTGCGGTAACACGAATAAGGTGTGGACCTCCATATTTATGACAAATTTTATTATGGCAAATGCCATGTCACCTATTATTTTATATGACTGTCGTAAAAGTGGCAATTTTCTAATGAATTTTGGAATTTTCCCGTTTTTAACGGAGATTTTACTTTATGTTGAAATTGTATGTTACGCATTAATACTAGGCTTTATTTGCCAGATAAAATGTTTTAAAGCAGGGCTTCGAACCGTTATTTTTTCATTTTGGTTTTGTTTTCGGTTACGTTCCTAGCATTCATAGCGGTTCGGTTATGGTTTTTCTTTTGGCAAAAATAACGGTTTTACCGGCTATCGGTTTCTTTTTGGTTCGAAGTTCTGATTTTAATTGATAGTAAGTAAATAATTTGATATTTTGGATTAGTTTTTTCTCGAGAATTTCTCCACAAATATGCAAAATTTAAAATTCCCATTTCTTGAGAAATTTTCTCAATTCTGTAGATTGGGGAAAAAAAGTTTCATTTTAATTTTAAATTTGGAGTATGAAATCTGAAAAACGCGTGAAATTAATTACAAGCTAGCGCTATCCTTACTAAAAAAATATGCGAGTTGAAAGGGTTGATATTAGATTTAAGAAGTTTACCATATTCCTAGTTTTGTTTCAATTACATACACTCGAACCTCTTTTTGTGCGACTTTTTTTGTGCGATTTTGAAGTTATGCGTTTGTTTTAAAAGCATTTTATTATTTCATAATAAGTACGTATCGGGATATTTTGGATAAAATAGGAAATAAATCATCAACACTAACCGAAAGTTAGAACAAAATTATAATTTGGAACTGGTTTAGATTCTTGAAGAAATTGATTTCGTATTTTTGTATTTTTCCAATGTTACGAATTTTAAAAATACATTCTCCAAAGGAATTTCTAAAAATTCCAACTACTTACGGAGTTATAGCTATTTTAGTGAGGCGGCAACTTGGCCGGTCCTACCATAATGAAATCTTTTAACGCGTTTTTCTCAAAACTGAGATTTATTTTGAGTTAGGGACTATAGTGACATCTTTACTAATTATTAATTATATGTTTGGCAAGGGAAAATCTACACAGAACAATGATGACATTGACACTGGGTATACAGTTTCTTTCGTAGAAGAGAGCGATTTTGAGCCATGTCAAAAATCGCAACGAAACAATGATGGAAGACGTTCTTTAAATGTTACCAAAAATGTTATTTTTTAATTGCCTTATTGTTTTCCTATTGATTTTGGATATATTTTATATAGCCGTTTCAAAGTTATGCGATTTTTATAATCCATGGAACGCATCTTCACTTTTTCTATGTAAGTCATACTTTTTTTGATGCGATTTCTTTTTGCTGATCTATCGCACAAAAAAAAAGTTTAAGTGTATTAAGTTAAAAAATATTTATATAAATTACTTTATTGTTGTACATATATTTTTTTGTTTATAAAAATTTATCGAGAATTCTCAAGAAATTTGAGAAATGTAATTGAGAATTCTCATTTTTTGAGAAATGAAAATCATCGAGATGTCAGAATCCCTAGGTTGTATTAATGAAAAATATCATGATTGTTATGAATGATATCATCATCATCATAGTGCAGCCACTGACAGTCCACTACAGAACTATGGGCCTCTTCAATATCCATTCACAGGAAGGGGTTACATCCATTTCGTCTGTGTCATACATTCACCTCCTCATTCGCTCGATATTGAAGGTAGCATTACCACCGAGTTTTATTTTGAATGATATAATGGATGAAAAAAAACTAAAACATTAAAATAATTTATATCTACAAATGTATAATTTCACTGTTGTAGAAAAAACATGTTTGTCATGAATTTGTTTATACAGGGAAAGTTATGCAAATAACTTCCCGAAATTTCAGGGCGGGGAAACCCTAAAAAAGCCAAGTCGAGATATGCAAATGGTATATAATTATCTATAAATTTAAGTTGTTTTTTGTTGTTAGGGGTCGTCTGTAGAGGGTATTTAATAACCGGGAGGACACAAGGAGAAGTCGCCGCTGCTCTTTCAAGTGGCAGGCGAGTGAATTGGCAATTTCCTTTCTTTCTCTCCGAGTGAAGGTTCAAGTACTTGTTCGAGTGCGAATTGCTTGTCTGCATAAATACCCCGATGGGACTCGTGAATTAATATCGACGGGCAGACGACTTGATTTCCCCAAATTATAAAAAAAAGACTCGACTAAATAAAGCACCGACAACTTCCCCGAGAATAAAACTCATCTCGAGTAAGATAGTCACTTTGAACAAATTAAAAAGAAAATTTCAAGTGTCCAATGGAGTTTAAGAGTGCATAAGATCAAACGTTTGCGGTTAAAATGCTTTTAAATATTAGCGTTAAAAATTTTAGCATACTTACAAATTCTATCATTGAATATCTAAATATTAAAAAATAAATGTTTGTTTGTTTGTATGTATATGTTGAATATGTTTCTATATTATTCATCTGTTTGCAATGAAACTTTAGTGAGTTTTTGTTTGTATACCTGTTAAGGTTTTTGAATTAGTACAACAATAATATTGTAGATGTCTTCAAAGTTATATCAACAAATACTTTCCCTCGTTTTTTTTTTAAATTTCGATTTTTTTTTAATTTCCCAAATATCGTACAGAATTACAAAAGTAATCAATGTCTCGGTACACGTATTCCATCACGTTACATTGGTGTCAGAAGTGGTATACAAAATGGGATCCGATTTCCCCGGTGTTTTTATTTGATGTCCAACTTCAAAAATAACTATGAATTAATCCATAAATAATAAATATACATATAATCGAATTGTACATCAAGCGAGTCTATATTTGTTCTCCAGGATGTCTTATTTTCAAAGGAACTGGTTGAATCCGAACCGAATCAATATTTGTGTGCTTGACCACATTTTAAATGATTCTATTTGTGGGTTCTGCAGTTAATGTGTATGTTTCAACATCATAAAGTAAGACCGAGAGGATGTAATGTCGCCTAAGGTGCTCTTATATTTTGAGGAAGCAATTCTGCGCCTTCCATATCCTGCGTTTAATTTCTTACGAGTGGTGTTTGGGTATTCAACCATAATTTTATCTATGTATTTGTGGATGAATTTCATATAATATATTTCAGATATATTACTTTTTAACTAATTATGCGTTGTTTTATATGTTTAAATTTAAACAACTTGTTGAGTATTTTCATGGAATCGAATTAAAGAGCATCGAGTTTTAATCCAGATTATGTAAAAAAAAACAATGTACGATCAAATTTGGGATATAAAAACGCACAAATATAATTATTATCGAACATTTTAAAGCAGATTTAACCAACAACGAAAAAAATTGAAGCATTTAGTTGAAAGAACTATTCAAATAACTTTTGGATTAAATATTATAGAAACATTGCCTACGAGAAATCACCACAAAAAGTTTTTTTAATATATATGGAGATCGCTTAAGTCTGATAATGTATATGGAAAGAAAAAAAATTTTTTTTGAATAATTGCTTCATTAAAAATTATGAATAGAAAACTTAAGGAAGTTAAAGAAATATTCCTATAATTTAAATAATATAACAACTTGCGTTACAATTAATTATTATTAAGAATTATTATGAAGAAATACTATTTTTACACTTGGATTTTTTAAATGTGGATGACTTTTATATTTTTTATGCGCATTCGCATAAAAAAATGTGCTCTATAGAAAAATGAGAGATATTTATTCCATACGAGAGAGAGATCTGGCTGCAGGAAGGACGACCTCCCGCAGCCAAGGTTTAACCGACGGCTCTCCTGACTCCCGCCTCCTGCGCATCACTACCCAAACGGCAACAGTGTACGCGCTAAGATGTGGTCGGTCTGTATGCAGATGCAATGTTTCCGCAGGGCCACAAGAGATGGCGCTGTTAAAATAACACATTGCACCTGAAGAGAGATGGAAGATGTCGCTGTTAACATACAAAAATTGATTTAGTCAACAAATGAATTATATTTTTGCTAGCATGCATTCGTAAAATCAAGGAAACGGAGCGTCTAAAAGATTTTAAAAGGGGTAAAGATTAAAAGCAATGGGACGTATTTGTAAAATTTGATTATACGCATACCTTCTTCGAATGAATTCCGGTGCTTTTAAATTTCATGGAGGCGTTGGAGCAAAATGAAATTGGTGCGATATAAAATTGAGCAAGATAAACATCGGAAGGCATCGATGCGTATTTCTTGGGTTACTCTCGGAATCAAAGCGGTCGTTATAAATTCCAGAATATGGCCGGAATAATGTGTGCTCGGCAGACTAGAAAACGTATTCAATCGGATTTTCCACTTTGAATATAACAAAGGGATTTACTCATCATCAATATGTGCCAATATTGCGAATGTAAACTGTGATTCGCTGAAATGATTAACGAGTCAACTGAAAGCTCGAGGGCAACAAGTTTCAATCGCGCCTCTTCCTCGTTACGCCCTACCAATCAAAATTATCAAAAACATCTTCATATCACACATACATCAATTTTGTATAAGATTTTATATTTAAAAAAACTGAATATAAGATATTATATTTGTTCATAATTTATGCCGGTAATATAAAAAAAACAGCTACTGAAAGACTTCAGATTGCACCTCCATACATCAAGTGTCCATAAAATCTGTAGCATGCAACCTTTCTTTTCAGCAACGCTTTTAACGATATAACTTTTATAGATTCAGAGCTTAACGCTGCTTTCAATTTTGAAGCTTGATATGAAATATTTAGCTGAAAAGTGAAACAAGATCAGGCTTACTTATTATTTGCTTTATTGAAAATATCAGCACAGCGAACCCAGATAGAGACGTAATCTTTTATTAGAAAAATGAAAGCATTTGTGGCGGAAGCACAGCGTGTCAGATTTGCACCGGAGGACAATAAATATTTCGTTTATCTGTTGACTATGGAGTAGAAGTGGCTGGTGGTCATAACGAATGGTCAGGAAGTCAGGGCATTGTGGTGCCGAGCTGCAGCACGAATTGTTGTTCCGGGAGTAATAAAGATAGCTGTTTTATAGAGCCATCGGCCTTTGTGGAAGTAACTCATGGTGCACCGACTCTCCCATAGGGAGATCATCCTAAAAATCGTCAATAAGCAGATCTTTTGTATTTGGACCAAATTATCCATTTTCCAAAAATGATCAACAAGATTAAAAATTTCATTAAATTTAGATTACAAAGTTAACAAATCAAAAAAATAATATTTTCTCCACTTTTCCTGATCTCTAATAGTATATGATATTATGAGGGTAGTCCTAGAAGTATCCAGCCTAATATTGGTCGCCAAAACTCGATTGAAACACCCTCACGACTAGGATACAATCCCGAGCCAAAATTTCGATCCCGGGATTTCGGGATTGCATTAGATCAGCGCTTCTTAAACTTATGTAGTCCGCGGACCCCCTCTTGGAGTAAAATTTCCTTCGCGGACCCCCTCTTGAGCAATTTTTTTCTCGCGGACCCCCTTTTGAACAATTTTTTTTGGCGAACCTCATCCCAACCCTTGTGACTTAATTTTTCAAACAAACATTTCCTGGCCAAAATAGAGCTTCTTATAATGTTTTCTGTAAATAATTTCACGAAAATATCTTGTTTAACTACAGATAAATGTTTTTTTTATATCTTCGCGGACCCCCGGAAATCGCTTCGCGGACCCCCAGGAGTCCGCGGACCCCTGTTTAAGAACCGCTGCATTAGATCAATAGTTTAAGAAATTACATTGATAAATTTGATAAAAAATTACTAATAAGCTCATTTGTTTAATATAAAAAATAACTTGAAAACAAAATAATTTTATTTATTTAAGAAAAGATAAAAATACAATTCAAAAATAGATAAATAAAACACTAAAAATTTCAAATATTATTTTGAAAATATGCCCCGAAGTAACATTAAAGCATCGAGTGTTTCGTCATTTACTCGCAAAATTCCCGATTTCCCGACAAATTATTTATTTCCGCCGCTACAGATGAATACTTATATACTAAAATACTTAGATGTGATTCGTAATTATATTACGGAGGAATACAAAATTTTTTAACCCCGTATCTATTACATTTCATATCAATATTCCCATTATTAGAGTCGAGGTGTAGTAAATACATCACCGGCAGGGAAAGGGAATAACTACTTGAAAAAAATTTATGTACTATGTATATGTATATATAGATTAGACAGTTACTGCCCCTAGGCGTCGCGTAAGCTCACTAATTAGTAGTTACGCCACTGTTTCCAAGCGTCTAGATTTCGGCGGGAATGTCTCGATTTATTAGCTTTTATTTTGCTGGTGAGTTGTAAGATTTTTGTTAGATAAAAATTTCAATACCGAATTTTTCGGGATTACGTTTACTAGTCCTGGGATTCATTAGCCCCTGAAACTGTCCGGGATCCCGGGATTGGATACTCTAGGCAGGACTTTTCTAGAATTAAGTGAGATCTTGCATAAATTGAGTGAGCGCATTAAAGTTTTCCATTGCCTTGGAAAATTCTATAAAAATTAGGGCAGCGATCCTTCTTCTTTATGTGTCCTGTTCTCCAAGAACGTTGGCAACCAGAAGTTCCATCTTGATTTTGCCGACATTCAATTTTTGGATAGTTGGAAGAAGTTTTTAGCAAGAATTGAATCGTTTTTCGAAAATCATTTACCTTTTAAAAAATCGATTTTGTTTTCTTTTGCATATTTTTAATTTAATCTTTAAAAAATATATTTTTAAAAGTTATAGCGTTTTTAGAGTTTTAGCTATTTATACGACGCGGCAATTTAGCAAGAATGAAATCTTTAAACGCGTTTTTCTTGAAACTACTTTTTTCAACACGGTTGACATTATATCTCATCCTTTTTAAAAAATAATTTAATTCAAGAATCTTTACGCAATATTTGTTTGTTCACTTTTTGAGTTGTCTGCTCTATTTTTTATTGGATTTTTAGAGTTTCATAATTGAGTTTGTGTTTTTGTTCTTGTTATGTTTAATCGAATTTAATCTGAAACTAAATCACTTCCATATTGTATTAAATATTAATTTCAAATAAATTATTAATTAGATTATTAATATTTTTATAAATCATTAGCGAATACCCGGTATGCGTTGCAATGCTATAAGCGCTTAATAATTATTAACCGCCGTATTGCGACCGTATCGTTTCTCTCCCCGTCCTTATAGCCCAAACTTCATTTCACCAAACCAATATGCGCCAACATGGTGCATTCATACAATATTTTTACTATGCCTATGTTATTTTCGCAAGTGTAAACAGTAAGTTGGTAAAGTTTTATCGTAATCAGATGAACGGTATGGAAACGCATTAAATACGGACAAATAGAGATTCATTTTTATATACTAGATAATTTTTATGCAATAAAATATTATTTCTGGCATTGTTTAATTGTAATTTTGAATTTATTTTCGTAATTTCCTAATGCGATAATCAAATTGATACTAATTGACACACGAGAGGACATTGGTCTTACGTGTTTTACCCGTTGCGTACGTATACGATGCCGCAAATGAAGTGGATGCCATAGGAGGGTTGACTAACTTGTTATAGTAATGGACTCTGTCAATATGGTAATGATAGTATAATTTTTTAAAGCAGATTCACCATTTAGTGTATTGATGCGGTTTCTGGATCGCTAATAAATGATTTTGATATGAAATTTAGATGGTATATCAGTCGAATGAAATCGTTGTACAAATTGGGTTGCTAGATGTTTGCAATTAAAATCCGTCTGAAGTTTAATAAACAAAGCTTATTATAATATAAACGAGCGTTTTAGGCATCTACATATGACTTACCTGCGAGCAAACTTTGACGGAGCTCATTTTGAAACACTTTCTGATTCAACATTTGAATTTCAGATGAAAATCAAAGCTCGTCTAGAAAGTTTTCATCCGTTTGAAAGCGTATGAAATTCGGGCGCAGTTCGGGATTGGAATTTATAGAAAAGACTTTGTACAAATATTTTGGTTCGATAAAGCCATTATGCTCTCGATCAAAACATCTCATCTTGTAAACACTGCTTGTGTTTTTAAATCGAGTGAGGATTTCCACTTTGATAAGATAAAATCGATTGCGTCTATGGAATAAAAGTACAACACGCTTTGAATAATATTAAATGAAATTATCTCTATTGTTGAATAAAACAACGTCTTTATTAGAGGGTCAAGCCTTTATTGCGGCGCTAGTACATTAAGGGTTGACTTTGTATTGTCCCGTTTTAACAATGCACCCCTTTCAAACATTATCTCTATCGTATGCGTAATTATTTTTATATGACAACATTGATAATTTTTTGTTCAGTTTTTTGAACAAAATGAAAATGCAATTTTGGCTCGGGAACAAATCTGGAATATTAATTTTAGAAGCAAGATAAGAAAAATTTAGACGTTAAATTTGCAATATGACAAAAAAAAATTAAAGTGCATTGTGACTGAAATTCCAAATTGCTCATTGTGGTTTAAACCACAATAATTCAAATGGATTTATAAAACATTTAGTTGAATCATCTTTTTGATAAGCCCTTTGATTAATGAGTTAATTTCAAAATGGCCTAAACGCAGATGTTATTTTCGTACCACCATATGTGTATCGCTTATCGTCCACTCTAATCTGGCATTTCCCATGCAAGAAAAGAGTGTGCGATTCATGTACTCCAGAAAGTCCTTTTTAGTAAAATCAACGGGACACATTACATCTGAAGGAATGACACCGATCGTTTCTTGCGCATCGTGAGGAATGGTCAGATAGCCTTGACTGCGGGAAGATATCCTTCTCGCAGACAGATCTCTCGTGGCTAATAAAGAAGTTATCTAAGACGCCTTTCCGCCTTCATTTATCATTGAGCTTTATAAAATTATCTCAATAAACCGATTTCTTGCATCGTTTAAAGCCTGTTTTATGTTACATATTTCTTATAGATTTAAAAAAAAACAAACATATGAGAAAGACTGATGTATATTTGAGGTTGCGGCGTCTTTAACAACTATAAAGTCGGTTTCTAAAGCCCAGTAAAAATTAAATTTACTCGCAGTACAAACGACTACTTTTATAGCCCGACCGGCTATTAAAAACACGGCTCGGTCGGTGCATTTCAACCCCGAGGGAAACCTGAACTTGTAGTATTGATTTATCTTATGAATATAAAGGTAATTTATGTCATTTATAGAACTGGTCTGGGTCTCGGTTAGCTTTTATAACTTGACAAGATCAAATAGCCGGAGTTAATTGTTCACTATCGTTTACTAGATTAGAATACAAATTGAGAGGCGAGTTAAGTGCAACAAATTGTAATCGTCTTATAATTAAAGCGAACGTCGATCGGGATTAATTTATTACGAAACTGAAGGTACTCAATTGGAGTTTTGATATTTGAGGGTGCGTTTTTTTAAATTCGCTCTGAAAGATTTCAATTTTATCGAGAAAGTTTAATTGATTAAAGCGAGAGGCTATAGACATGTTCTTTATAAATTGGAGGCTTGTATTAAATATCCGAAATAAAACGCTGAAAGCGTCCATTTGGAGTGTTTTTTTCTTATGATAAAAATCAATTACCGTTTAAGTGCCGATTTTCAATTCAAATTTCGTGGAATTAGTCAGCATTTTAGGGATTTATAATCAATCAAACTTTTATAGCAAGTCTGCGAACTTTCTTCATTGCGCATCATATTACGTCCCATTTCGGATTAAATCCCATAAAGTTATGATTAACACGAAAACTCACTTTATAAAAATGTTCAAGCCTAATAAGTAATTTACGGACGGCGTTTTATTATTTGATACAAAAAATATGCTATATCAACATTGTTTAGGGTAAGCGCCCCGATAAAAAATGAAGCAAAACATAGGGTACGAGTCGAAGTCTTACATTAAATGGGCTGACGTCCTATGGCTACCAAAAAACGGCTATAAATTAAGTCGTAAGCCCCTCATCTAATAGCACTGACCCGGGGCTAGGATAGACACATAAATTAATTACTAGAAAATTCCTACTAATTCAAAACAACACGTATGCATATTCATGCCGGACAACGAAAGCAATACGCACTCTCCTGATGACTTCATCCAGCTGGCTCGTTGGGGTTACCGAATAATTTCAAACTAAAATATAATTTACGACGCACATAAACGAATAGGGGAATGAGTAGACAAAAGTGACTGACCGTAAAAAGTTCGGCCCTCCATTATTGATGCTGAGGACGCTGAATAACAGACCTATCGCATTTAAATGATCTCGGTATTTTATTCCTGCCGCATCTACAAAACACGTGAGAAGAAATAGGACCAATTTGGAAGAAGACATAAAAAATCCGACAAAGGATATTAAGGGAGATTTGATTTGTTGTCGCATAAACCACAGAATTAACGATCATTTTGTTACAGTTGAACGACGAAGAGGCTCAAAATAATATATATTTGGATAGGGCCTTATATAAAATATAAAACTGCGACATAACATAGATAAATACTCAGTAGTGGTTGTTTAAAAAAATATTTTTTACTTTTATCCGGATACTTCGAACCACTTGTTGGGTTCATTTTCAAGGATTGACTGCCTGAAAATGAACCCGATAGGTGTTTTGTGTCGTATAAATTAATTCTTTTGCACGTCCCTAAGGAAAAAATCCAGTGGTGTCAGGTTTGAAGACCGTGCGAGCCATAGAATATGCCTAGACAATGAAATCCAATGGTGTCAGATCTAGAGAGCGTACGAACTACGGAATAGGAGAGCAAAAAGTAAATAAATTTAATAAAAACATGATATTCAAATTTAACGATTTATGATTTTTATAACATGTAGCATATCGTTAAAAAGGGTATAATCTAGAAAACTTTTTAAAACTAAATTAATTTCGAAATAACAGTTTTTTGTTTAAAGAATTTAAAAGTTGACATATCTCATTCGATTGCACATTTTATGTTATAGAAACGTAGCAAAAGACCTCCCTAGCCCCTAAAAAAAATTGTCGATCCATGTGCAAAACACTCTGTATATACGTCAACCCTTCTATAGTGTCAAGATAGGGACCACGCTAAAGAAGTAAAACACTATAAAAAATTAAGCACTAATACAATATTTTACGTATTTAGTTTATTAACAAGTGTTAAGGGGCATTAGTGTTATGTATTTTATAAGAGGGTTGAATGTATAGCTGGTAATGGGCTATCTAAAATTTAATACATTTTGTTCATAACTGGTTTATTTTTATATTAAAAAGGTCAATTAAATTTGGTCAAACTTTAATAATCATTTTTTAAATTATTATTTTTTAAGCTTTATACGTTTGCTATTAATATCTTAAGATATTGACCAGAGAAAGCTTGCTGAAAGGATTAGCATAGTCGTTTGGGATCAAGTTCTGTAAATAATAACAAAGCAATGCGACTCATTACAGGGTCTTTTAATAGGGTCGATCAAAACTTGTTAGGTATTAACTATAATATATTTAATAGTACAAGAAAAATCAACATGGAATGTTATAGTGTTGAACAACGCGTGAAAATCATCAAATTTTATTTTCTAAATCCGTGCTCCGTCAAAGAAGCGTTTCATGTAATACATGATCTTTAGTGACGAGGTCCATTTTTAAGATTAGCAACTTTTTGTGGCCTAAACTAGATAATATAGATATCGAAGACATGTGGTTTTGCGACTCATGCTGGCCCAGCTTTAACATTTTGACGTACACAGCCGTCAAATTCCGTCATATACATCAGCAGATATTACTTGCTTTTTGCGCCAGATAAGTCTATGCATACCGTTTTCGTGGACACTTTAATTAGTGTTTCTTCTCGAGAATTCTTCGAGAAATGCACTTGGATCTGTTTTAATGCGGATCTTTTTTATGCGATTTTCAAAAATAATAGAATCTATCCCTCAGTTTTCTACAGAAAACAAAGCTTTTTTTATGCGAATACGCATAAAAAAAGTAATGATCTGCGTAATGACACTTTCCGTCTCTGTTTGTATCCGAGCTTAAAGTGTAAGAATTCTCCTTTTTAATCATTTGATCTCTGTATCTTTAAGTGGTTAATCAGCGATTACATTTTATAAAAGACGATTTCAACATAGAAATGTATGCTGTATAATATACTTTAATACAGCGATTCTAAGATAAATATGTAGTGTTTTTATTTATTTGAATTTTTATAAACTTTTTTATGCGATTTTTGGTACATTATATCAAGGTGATTTGAAGTTATGCGGTTTTTTTAAATAATGGCACCTATCCATCAGTTTTATTTGTAGATCAAGTCTTTTTTTATGCGATTTTTTTATATGCGACTCCCCGTGAAACGTATCTATCGCATACAAACAGACCCAAGTGTATGTAAATTTGAAAATTCTCATTTATCGAGAACATACATGACATACAATCTTTGGGATGGGTATATTATCAGTTGATCTTTGATTACTTTAAGGTCCTTATAATAAATTAAAGACTAAAGATTGTAAAAAATAGTAGTAATGTAGTGAAAGTCAATAAATGATACATCAAACATAATATCGATTGTAAAACGCTTAGTGTACATATTGACAAAGTACATACGTTATTTCCTTTATTTGATAACGATATTGCTTCAAACGAATATTTTTTTTATTATAATGTAATATATATTTTTTTATCAAAGAATGTCTGTGTGTATTTTTCTATGTCTATATCCAACACAATATCCAGCATATCTTCTTCCGAAACTATTTTTGAATTATCCGTGCCTAATACGTGTGGCTTTATAAGTCTGTAGGTGAATCTAGATTTTCCTCACATTCGGCAATTGAAAGGATAACTCTTTTTATACGATGGCTCTTTTTAGCTTATCTTTCATATTACAAAGTTAAATTCGAGAATCTTAAATCCATTACCGGGAGGCCACGTCGAATTGAAAGTCTCCGATCGATCTCCTCGGGCGAAGATAAACATCAGAGCGAAATTTAATCTGTCGGCAATATCTCAGGCCGGATTAAGAAGTGGCCGTTTATCTTTGGCGTTGTTAATATGTGCTTATAACCTGTCGTAATTGGTATATGTCCCTAGAATTGAGCGGAATATACGGCCGGGGTCGAGCCATTAAATTTATACGATAGATAAATCTTATCTTTTATTAAAGCGGGGGGGTTGATATGGTAATGTAGCCGATGGTGTCGTGAAGTTACCCCGGCAACAATTACCCCATAAATCAGCGATACTAAACATACGATGCTATTATAACCCAGTTTCCAATTCGGTGCACCTTCGAATGGATGAAGACGTTTACAAATTATATTCGAACGCGATCGCTCTCTAATCTTAATGGCGACCATTTATTATTGCGGGGTTTAGAAGTGCCAGACGTTCCGAAAGTATTCCATTTGTATTTCATACGTGATTTTTCTTAATCATAAATATACTCGCGCTTTATCCTTGATTTATGTTCATACATTTGGCTGAAAGCAAACTTTCAAATTTATGAGAATAAACGAGCATTTACGCTTTTCTTTGGGAAAGGTGGCACGTTACGTATGACTCAAATTGTCGAGGATAACAATCGATACCCCACAGTCTCATTATGTGGGGTGCAGGAAAAGGGCGTGGTGATATTCATACGCAAAAAACACACAGCGACTCGATTATAAAAACGGACACAATGAAAGCGAATAAGATACCGAAAATGTGGGGTGTTTAAATGGGAACATGTGCTGCATTTTGTGGCACGCGATGTTCCCTGCATAAGAGGTATGTTTCATTGTTGAAACGCCTGTGTTTATGTGCATTTTTTAGCTGCACGCGTTTTTTGAAAACATGTCATCCGACCGACCGGAACTGCATAAATAATATGAAAAGAGCATTAAGTGTTTGGTTATGCCTTTATTTATGGTCTTTGTCCCGGCGGAACTGATTTTTAGCATGCAAACAAAGCATCCGACTGCATAAATTTCAAATTATCCGATGTGATAAAGTATGAAATCCGTTTAATAAATTACGCATCGACGTATAGGATCGTAAAATTCACGGCGCAATTTCAAAAATCGACAAAAAGGGCGCGAAATATCGCCGTTGTAAATTTTCTTCTATGTACTCATTACACAACACAATTCAATATTTTTATAATAAACTATAGTCGGCTAATATATTTATAATGAATACGCTATGCAGCATAATATGTTAATTTATATTAACCCGTTGATTAGTAATCCCGCATATATGCGTTTAAACTCGAGAGTTCATACATCGATTGCACTAAATAAATTGCATATCTATAAAAGAGTACAATATTTGAACGTTTTTTTATACAATATTAATTATATCAATAGATGACAAAATAAATATTAAAATTATTAGGGTGTCCCATAATTTTATTTCTGACGAGCAAAGACACACGAGGCTTGGCGTTATCGTGATTAAAAACAACGCCTCGTCTGTTCGCTAATTCTGGCCGTTTTCTGGCAATTGAATCCTTTAGATTGTCTAGTTGGAAACAGTATTTTGTTGAATTGATCGTTTCACCTTGCTGAAGTAACTCATAATAAACTACCCCCTTCCAGTCCCACCAAATGCATAGCAAAACTTATTTTGGATGTAGGCCAGGTTTAGCTACAGTTAAAGCTTCCGTACCCTTGGTCCGAGACCGTTTACGTTGGATATTCTCATAGAGTATCCAAAATTCATCTCCAGGGACAAGTCTCTTTTAAAAAGGTTGGCTATTATGTCGTAGAAAAAGAATATCGCATGTTGAAATACGCTGAAGTTATTTGAGTCAGTCCAATAGCCCAATTTTGTCAGATGATTATGGACAGATGTTTGTGGAACTTCTAACTTGTTAGCTATTTCGCGAAGAGTATATCTGGGGTTTTCTTCAACCGTGGTTATAATTAGATCTGTGCTAATTTGCGAAAGAAACTTATGGGACAACCTAATATAATGGAATTTGTCCATATCGGGTTGAAAATCATCAAGTATGGAATCTTCTTAGATCGTTGGTGGTCTTCTTAGAATCATAATAAATAGTAAAAAAAAAAACATTTAAATGCTATTGTATCGATCGGCCAAAATATATTTGCAGTCCCTAAATATTTTAAAATAAATCATTTTTTCCCAATTTTTAATTTATTATTTAAAAAAACACTATTATTTTTCTACCAAAGTTGTATATTTTACTAATATATTATACAGAGGCTTTATATTTTATAGTTCATAATTAGATAATGTATGGCATCTCTCAAAACATTGGCCTAAATGGAGATTAGTTTTAAAAAAAAAATATTTTGTATATTTGTTAGTTTCGGACAAAAATATTATAAATATTATATAATTACGTAAAAATATCGTAAGTATGATCGGAGATGTTCACGAAAGCGCGCGTTAAGAGTCACTGCTTGTGTTTTAGGACTTAATCCGGGCAACAGTCCCTTTTCTTTGTATCTTTAGCAGGTAAGCGAAACACTATGAGGGATCATAAAAACCAATATTCCTTTCCATATACTGTCCTAAACACGATACGCAAAATAAAATGACATGGTTTTAAATCTGAGTGGGGAAAAATGTAGAAACAAAATGTCGAGCCTGACTCGAAATAGGACCGCAAAGATTTAAGGAACGTTTCTACCTTGTTGGTTAAAAAAAAAAACTTTTTTTCTTCGTGTATCGGTAAGAACTAATGTTTAAGAATACGTTCAGTAAATTTCAAGTCGATATAAATGAAATTCATACAGTTATAGGCCGAAGAGGAGAAACTTTAAACGCGTTTTTCTCGCGTTGGAAGTGCTCTCATACGCCCTAGATCAGCATTTTTTATAAAATTTGACAAGCAAGTGTATAATAAACGTCTTCATCGTATAAACTACAATTATCCAAATATATTAAAAAAAAATATTTATTGAATAAAAAACTACAAAAAATGTTGATAAAAACACAAACTTTTTTCAATCGCTCACTATTTTATTATTTTTTAAATATTTCTTCGTAATTGTAGTCTTAGCTAAATACACATCATTATACAAAATCAAAATATGTTTAATTTTTTTGTTGCAAATCACTTGTTAAGGACTTTAAAAAATATTTTTATATTCAATAAAGATCGCATAGAAAAACATATAGTATGTACTTTTCGCATAAAAAAATGTTAAAAAACATGTGCTATCGACAGTGTTAAGGTTCATTTATTGATATACAAGCTTGATTCATGCTGCGTGGTCCTGTGAGAAAAGGGGATTTATGTGAATAATAAGCGTTGGACATATGAATATATATCAATTTAAATTTAACTTATCAAAAGGTTAAAAGCCTAATTATTTATCGGGTCATATTTAGCCCACATTAGATTCAATACGTAGTTACTATTTTTAGGATCGAAATTTCAATGACTGAGTAAATATAAAAAGATAATAGAAAATAAGATAATATTAGGCCGAAGACTGAGTTTTGATGATTTGGGCCATCAGCTGAAAGGTTTTGAATTATCCACTGCTGAGGAAGACGTTGTTTGAATCAAGTTTGAGAGTTGGTCGACCAAGACCAAAATAGAAAATACATCAGCATCAATAGCCACTGCAGAAACTTAAAGTTGTAGATCGAACAAAGATATTTTGAAATTCAGGACTATTTACAGACAATTTATCTGAAAACTTTGCCTTTAAAATTTAATATGAACAAGTGTGTACGAAACATCGAAACGTTTATTATATACAAGGTCTTGTGAGTTTAAAATTTGTTGGATTATAGCGACCATGTTATTTAAACAGCATCGATTCAATTTATTAAATTTTTTCTATAGTATATAGCAAATTATCATGAATCGACTCCTGCTGAGTTGACTATTCAGTATTTAGTAGCCAAATTCAAATTGAACGGTTTGCTGAATAATCAGCTAATATTGATAAGTCACTAAACCGCAAGGTATGCTGTAAATATCACTGCAGACCACATTCTGTGGACATGTCCGGGCATGGCGTCCGATCGCGAGGCGCTTATTCAAAGTGTCAGCGGTCTGAAAGGTGGACCGGTTGGACACACAGACGTTGTGGTCACTCCCTCATCTTTTAAATAATTAAGGGCCTTTTGCGTAAGTTATGGTATATATAAGCTAGTTTCTCTCCCGTGCTTAGAGAGCAAGTGGTCACTTGAAAATTAAGCTTCATATTAATAAAATCATATTTTTTGTGGTTCATATATTTGAATATAGGATTTATTAAAATTTCGCTACGGTTGAAAAGTCAAAGTACTTTAATTCGCCGATGTGTCATCTTGAATGTCACTTAATTACCTAAAACGCCATTAGTCCATCGATTAAATTGAGTGTGGCCGTTTTAAATTAAGATTGATAAGAAAATGGCGACAAATTAATTTTTCACGGATGATTAAAACATTAAAATAATCGGCGAAAAAAGGCAGAAAGTATGGCACCTTATCACATCGGGGGGCGGGTTTTTCATCTATCAAAATGTGTCGCGGCACGAAACACGCGACCCGCGCCCGGGGCGATGTGTTATGAATTAATTAATGCAAATGATGTTTTTTAATTAAGGCTTTATCATTCGCCCCGATTCGTAAGAGTGGATTGTCTGTGCCGCAAAACGAACGTTGTTCACGACCGACCCCATAACTCACCTCACAAGAATATGTTCACTAATCAAATACAGTGGCCCAAAATTAAAAGCACCCGCTGTTTTTGACGCCGATCGTGCTGCAAGCGGATATTAAAACTTTTGTCGCGCGCGTTTACAGCTTTTAATGGCCGATTTAAACTCTTTCGAATGCGCGAAAGTATTTTTATGGCCCTTGAGTACCGTTTATCAGGTATCAGCAATCCCAATCTAAATTAGTGTTTGTAAATCATTTCAGGACATTATACTATATTTATATTGACAAATTTTAGTTTACATGAACCAAAACTGATTGACTCTGTCCATTTTTTTAAAAATATATATTAAGTTGTCTAATTTCTTTTTTTTTTCGTTATCGCTTAAATATTGGGCCAATTGCGAGTCGTCATATTAGCAATCCGAAAAGCGGACGAATTGGGCATACAAAACTTGTGGTCAAATTGTTCTCTTTTATAGCTTTTTGTGGCATTTTCTATGATCTGTACGATCACGGAAGAAACGTAGCGTTTAGACACTTTCTATCACAGCATTTTTTTAAAATCAGTAATCGCCATCTCTACGTTAGGTCGGGTAATTTTAGGACTATCTTTGTATATTTTCGCCACGGGCGCTTCATACCCTTGTTATGGTTCTGAGCTAGGGTACGATTATAAAAAATGAGACTTTATTTAAAAAATGCTCTTTCTATCCAAATATTAGGCTCAATGTTGATTTTAACCCTTTTAGTTCCGTAATTCAAAGTCCATCGCGTACAAGAGGGTAGTCCTAGAAGTACCTTACAAAGCGTAATTCTAAATTTGAAGACATTACATTGTATTGTATTGTATTTGTTTGGCATCCATCAACAGTGAATGTTCTCAGTGAATTTGTAAACATGGAAAAAATTGGTCATCATTTTGTGATACAATACATTTATATGAAAGGTTTCAATAAATGAATAATATCGAAGCCGAGCAAGATTTTACTTTGGAAGAGTCTGCTCCTTCATTTATAATAGTAAATTTTTGCGTGACAGAGTTTAAACGAGGACATACGAGCTGCCAAGATGAAAATCGCATTGATAAATCAAATGAGTTGACCACGCTAGAAATTGTAAAGAAAATCCATAAAATGACATTGGATGATCGTCGACTGAAAGTGCACAAATTAGCAGATATAGTAGACATTTTAAAAAATGTTGTATATCGCATATTGACTGATAATTTGGACATGAGAAAGCTATGCGCAAAATAGGTGCCGCGAGTGAGTGGCTATTAGGTGCCCAACTGGTCCATCTTTCAGACTGCTGATACGACGAATGAGCGCTTCGCGACCAGACGCCATGTCCAAACATGTTCACAGAACATGATTTGCGTCAATGATCGGATGTTCGCATGGCCGTTTTGAGATAGGGGGAAGTCCAAACCTGAAAAGCGAAGCCCTAAACCACCCATACCCTGTGAGAAATTGTGAGGTCCAGTAATTTGGAGCAACCTAACAGTCCAGTAACAAGACAAATAAATAGTCAAAACTATGGACTAAAAGGAGAATTTGAATTGCCTCCTAGAGCACCCTATTCGCCAGAATTAACGCCTCTGATTATTTTAATTTTCTTAACTTGAAAAAATGGCTCCGTATGTGCCCGTTCTTCTATTGGGACGTGATGTTGCTGGAAGAATGAATGGGAATAGACGGGCGTCGAATAGAAAGAGTCTCTTTTCTAAATAACCATTTTTTTCCACACAACAGAGAGAGAGATCTGGCTGCAGGAGGAATGACTTCCTGCAACCAAAGCTAACCGACGACTCCGCCGGCTCCCGCCTCCTGCGCGTCACTACAAGCGATGGGTCTGTATGCAGATGCAATGTCTCCGCAGGGCCACAAGAGATGGCGCTGTTAAAATAACACATTGCACCTCAAGAGAGATGGAAGATGTCTCTTCAGATGCAATTAATGAAATGAAGAGGGTTAAATTGGCTGTTAATGAGCTTTTGTGGTCATATATGACTAGAATGAAAGTGCCAAAAATGTATTCAGATGTTTAATTTTAGTCGTATTTTATTTTCATAATCGAGTCTGAATCCTGTAGTATTTCTTTGATTTTGTGTAATTGAAACTTTTTACTATTTGTGAAAAGCAAAAAAAAAAATTTTTAACTAGAATTTATTAATATCAAAGACAATTATGTTTTTCTTGCGTATTGAAAGGGTTAATTGGTCTTATACTGATTATTTAAGAAAATCAGAAAAAATACCAAGCAAATTAGATACGGATAAAAACACGTTGTTCTATCTCATTAATTAGTATATTAAAATTTATACAAAAAGTATCCTCCGAGTGAACAGAGAATTTGAGCAATACCTGTTGTGTATTTGTACTGGAAAACCCAAGAAATTTTAAATAAGGTTGATAAATAAATATTCATTAAATTTTAAAATGTATAAAATACAATGGCTTTATAAAAGTACGCTTTAAAATTTAAACCACGCTTAACAAACAAATTTAAAGGCTCTCAACTTAAGCGTTAATTGGGATTGTGTTTTTAAGTAATATAAAAGAAACAAACTGATTGTTTATAATCAGTATTTTTATGATCGTATTATGCTACGTTTTATGTTTGTCTGCTTGTTTTAAATTATTTTCAAATAATGTGAAACATTATGGAATTCCCTTAATAGCCCTTTTAATGACAGATTAGTAGATGGCCCCATAAAGGGCATACTTATGAAGCAATATTTCGTTAAAATGTTGATTTATTGATGACCATGAAAATTAAATATGTCATTAAATATTTAATAATATTATTAGTATTTACAAAAGACATCCTAGTTATGCATTTTTAATAATATACACATTTTCCATAGAGAAAGCTGTGAAAGCACTATTCGATACTGGTAAAAAATATATATTTCATGACTTTTGGGATACATCTTGTATATGATATGGGTGTGAAGTATTTATGTAAAAAATATATTCATTGCTATTACAAGCATTTTAATTCCAGTAAATTCATTTTGCAATTCGTTTTATTTTCAGCTGTAAATAAAATACGCCGCTCAGTCATTTCGCAGTGAACGCAGTTATTCCTTTATGGCGAATCTTCCCCTTTTAATATCCGTGAGAATATTCTAGCTCCTTTAATCCTGTAATGAATCCTTTTCATTTTTTTTCAGATCGATGACGATAATAAATATGTTATTCGATATTCTTAATGTCGAAAATACGATCTCACGCCTGCACAATAATATAAATGACATGAAAAATGACATTCGAGATAGCAAACATGCCAAGCACTTGGTTTTCGATGCTACCAACTGAAATTAATATTTGATTTGTAATCTGCGAGTTCGTTTTCATCCTCAAGTTCGTAACAAAATCGAAATAAAAGCTTTTATCTGAAAAATCATCAATTAATGTGACGTGTATTTATGGTTCACGCATTGGCAAAACCATTGATCAGAATTCAACTCTTACACTTATTTAATAGATTTTCTTATCACAATTCACACATTCGATATTGCAAAATTAGTTTATCAAATATGAGCCGTATGAAAATCGTTTAATATATTTAGAATCAAGGCCTGAGGGATTTTTTATAACAATGAATTGTTCCAGAGGCTCGGTAGTTATACTCGAGAAGAAATCTTAGATATCCTTCGTAAATAGCGAAAATTTGGAGTGTATTTGCCGAAGCAGACAATATAATTCGATCAGTGCTCGTGGAAGGAGGTTAACGAGATTATTTCGTTTGTTGTTTCGCAAACTCACCCATGGCGAGGATTTGTCTGTCTTTCCGCCGACTATCTATCGGATGCTGTAGCCGGTGATGTGTCTTAATAATAACTGCTTGGCAAAATCAGAGGAGGTAGGTTTTCGCAGGTAGATTCAATTAGTGGAAGTGTCGATCACACTCGTGGGACTCGGAGTCCTCCCTAGGCGAACAGGTGTACACACAAATTCAATTACAATATTCCTGCTGCTATGGTATGGGATTCGCTAACTACTGTAGTAACGCAACCTGTCTCATCACTCTGTTTGCTGCCACTCAATATCCATGCAAAATTCTAGTTCAATAAACCATTAAATAAAGTGCCTGACATCAACAAATTTAAAAAAATATTAAAAAGCCATCAGAACTACGATTAAATGGATCTTGATGTAGTTTGAGCTCGAGACTCTGAGAATACTTATTGAGTGGCACACGAACTGTCTCCTGCAATTGATTACATCACTCGTATACTTATTAAGAGCCACAGAAAATCAAATAGCTCATTGATAGCAATTTTGTTAAGGTATTATAGAGCATTTATCAGTAAACTGGGCCACTTGTTTCAGACCAATATTGTAAACAAAGTATAAATTATTATATATTTCGTAGTTAATGTCAAAAGATAATTATCTAATATTCCTGTGCTTACAGTCTGCATTTAAATTAATTTTATTATATTTTTTCAATGTTTCGACTTTTTTCAAAAGTCGAAACATTGAAAAAAGTAAAAAAATACAAAATAGAATTTTTCAATATTTTAGACTGGAATAAAAGGTGTGGTCACAATTCAGCAATAGTAGCTTATTATGCGATACATACGTTCCACGGAGAGTCGCAAAAAAAAAAGACTTGAGCAACACACAAAACTGGGGGATAGGTTCCATTATTTTTAAAAACCGCATAACTTCAAATCAATGTGATAGAATGTATCCAAAAAAATCGCATCAAATACATATGAAATACATTTCCAGTGTATTTCATATGTATTGTTTATGTTGACGTTAAGAAATTTCCGAATATTGTGTGCTGTCGATAGTGTTTATTTATTTGAATACAAGTTTCATACACGTTGCGAAGGTCCTGACAGATAAGTGGATTTGTGCGGACGATAAGTGGCGGACATATAAACATAGGATCTAAGTTTATCACGATTTTAAATTACCTCACTACTCCTAAAGGGTTAAACTTTGCAACGATTTAACCATTCTTTTTTACGCAGATCGTGACTTTTTTTATGCGTATTCGCACAAAAAAAGCTTTGTTATTTATGGAAAAATGAGGGATAGGTTTCATTATCTTTGAAGTCTGCATAATTTCAAAATCGCATAAAAACAGACCCAAGTCTATATATCTTAAAGAAGACTTCCCACATCAAATTTCCAAAAAAGAATATTAATGGAACAGAAAGATAGACATAACACAACCTAACCTAACTAAAAGGAAAATTCAGATCAAGCAACATAAAAATCATGACAAGTACAAAAGAAAAACAAGACACAATTCACTTAAGGAAGTCGTTCAGGGAAATAAGAACAAGTTTTATAAATGATTGATAATTAAATCTGCTTATTATTTTATTAATATACTGTATTTATTAATATACTATATTCCTTATGTACAGCAACATAACATAACTTAATTATATTTTGTGCTACATTACAATAAAATCCAACTAAACAGTTCTTTGGCAATAGTTCCCTGCATCATAATAGGCTAAATATGGAATACATGTATGTGAGCATTTATAATAAGATCCAAACAATTAGTTTCGATACAGTTTACTGAGAAACACCCATATACGTTATCGGACGTAGGCGGTCTACATGGGAGATTTTTGTTGAAAGCCCTTGTATTATGTAAGTCTTGATAACATAGGTTACAATCAAAAGCGTCGACAGAAGATGCGTCAAACTATCAAACGTGTTAAACTAATGTATAAAACATAATGTGAATAAGAAACATTATATTTTATTCAGAATGTAACTAATCCGTAGCATTTAAAGTGGGAGGATAGCCCGTACACGTCTGTCATACGATATTGAAGCTTAAACAATTAAAATAAGACAAAATCCGATTGTGAACAGAGATTATTGTTGGAAAATTGTGAATATTTTTAATTAGTAACCCAACCTGGATTAAAACCCACATAAAAGGAATCCATTATATTAAATCTTTCTTAAAATACAATATGCTTTTTCATTCATTAGTGTTCCAAACAATAAGCAATAAATAGACAGACATTAAACATAAAATCGTATCAGCTAAAAGATGAAGCTGTATTTGTGTAATATATAATAAAATATGCTTGCAATTGTGTGATATGTTCATGATATTTTGGTATTGTAAATCAAAATATTAGCTCGATTCTCGCTCTATTAATTAAAATAAAATTTAAGGCGTTTATAATATTATTCAAATAATCGTATAAATTTTATATCAATGTTCATATTAAACAGCGCATTATCTTAAAACTCCATAAAAGACATAATTTCACTTATTATGAATGGAAAATATGGTTAGGTGTCGATGAAAAGTTATTTATCTTGGGCAAGATGATTATTTAGTTTGGATAGAGATCTCATCTACGAAACAACAGGCGACACCGGCGGAAAGAATGTCCATATCTTGACCAAGGTTATTGGTTGACTTCTTTTTTGCTGAATATCAATATTAATTCTATATATTGCTACAATCAATGTATGCTATTCAAGTAAGCGTGAGGGTTTAGGTGTAATGCTGTTTTTTGATGGCATAGGTTGGCTTTTTAATATGTTGCCTGAACTGAGCATCAATACGTCTTTTGTGTCCTTCCATTTAAAAAAATAAATTTGCTTTTGAATCTTATGCTACCAGTCACCGTTTACTAAAAACACGTCCACTCCAATACAATATGGAAGTGCAACCAATTTGCTACCTATCTTAAATTCATGTCAAAACATTTATCTACAACTCACACATTCGTTAAACAAAAAAAAAATCCCGCCTTCTTTAGAACTCAATATATATTTCGAGGACGTATATATACGTCCTAACCAATTTCAATGCAGTTTACGTTGGACGTATATATACGTCCCACCCACTTTCCACAAATTCCTCACGAGGGATTTTCTAGTGTCCACACTTCAAGATACATACGGTAGAAATCATCATCGAATGACTATTGTAGATATTATATTTTTTGATATAAAGTTGTGCAAGGATTATGATAAAACAACAACAGCTCCAAACTAATAAAATAATATTTAAATACATGCATTTATATTTCGCTCCAAATAAAATTTAAATTAATTTTACTTTTGCAGAGTGAAATTTTTACATCCCCTTGCGTAATAAAATATTTTAATCCTCAAATGTGTTCGCTAAAGTCCTTGTTTATTACTCATATACTTGGATTCGCTTTTATCAGCTTCGCTCTCTCCGTGCTTTCGAATATTTCAGCAAGCCTACACGGACGAACGTATCTTTTTAATGGATTTCAACAATTTACTTCAGCAAATCATAACTGATGCGATGGAATTATCTAATGAAGTATAATTTTATTTATGATATTGCGATGATGTAATCGAGATGCGTTGTATTACACAGCAATGGGATGGTAAGTGAATGGTGTTTGCTTACACTTCACTTACTAATTTCTGAACCTCGACAAATAGATGCTTACTCAATTCCGAATTTTGTTTACTTAAGTGGCTTCAATTGAATGTCTTTTCATGAATAGAATCAATCTGAGTTGTTTGATCACATTTCATCAGCTCTTTGATATATTCTTGCTTGGGAGTCTTGTTAAATAATATGCATACGAATGATGTCGTTATAGGTTCAAAAGTGTATGCGCATCGGAGGCGATTTAAAACGGTCGAGCTTAGGAGCGCATCGTAGGTGAAAAGCTCAGGGGAAAATGGCTTTTCCGACAGGCTGTCGTGAAAATCAGCTTAATAATAGAGCAATTTTAATATCTTATTTTCGCAGAAGCCAGCGACGACGGTTCGCGTCCCGGCGCGTCGGCTCATGATTTATTTGGCGAGCTGTTACTGTATTAATAATTATCCTTTGAAGGATATTAATTACAGGCGGTAGTCCCCAGCCACCTTACCTTAATCACGCGCTTCCCAACCCGTGTACGACCCGTCTAAGCCTAATAAAACGTAATTTTAGCAATCATAATAAGCTAGTAGCTCTCAGGAGGGAAATTCATTTAAATAAAAGAAACAAAATGAGATCAACACTATAAATTTATCAGCACGCAAGTTATAACAATACGAGCCAACCCATAACTTTTATTATTATTAACCACAATTACATCATTTTAATAAAAAGCTAATTTAATTTGTTGTTTATCTAAACTATTTCAATGAGAAGAGAAGAAGGAATATTAATAAATACACATAACCTAAGAAGAAGAAATATTGAATACTTATTTATGATAAAATTTGGGATAAAATCTGCATCACACAATTGCCTAGTGCGCCCAGAAAGAAAGGTTATATTTAAGAGGGGGGGGGGGGGGGAGTCACTGGAAGAACCAGTCATTGGGAACACACACTTGCAAACAAAAGAACGCATACAGTGTTGAAAACCATTAAGTCAGGGTATGATACAGGGAATATTCTTCTACTCCATCGTGGCTGCTGTAAACAAGGAAAAGAGATTAGGAAAATTCGCTGCCAGTTCCAAGGGGATCAAGACAACAGACATCAGACAGCGACTGAGTGGATTGGGGGTTCATTAATAAATCGAACCAATTTCCTGCGCTGCTGTATGGTCTGTTCCGGATTGCCCTGGAATAGCCACACAAAAAGTGTTTTCCACTGATACTTTAGCCCCACGAGAAATAAAGGTTAAGCTAAACTTCAAGGAAATACTACTGTGGGTTCACTGTCACCACGAGTCCATCATCAGTTTGAAGGAGGCTGCAGCAGATGATGGACTGCAGGGGCTACTCCTTTTCCATAGTACTCGTTCGGTCATTATTAGTACCTAGCTACGGAGATGAGTCGCCGTTTGAATAGCCTAAAACCGTTCTCCCCTGTTTGCCTACACTATTAAGGATAGTGGTGAGCCTTTGACAAAGTCTCCACCAACTACTGTAATCGGCTATTCCATACATACCTTTATAGGTACGCAGCACAGGGTTAACTGCTTACCCAACTTTTGTTAGCTAGGCTACTCCAGCAGCGTTTGATGAGCAAATTGACGAGGTTACTTTCGCACACCTCTACTCCACATAATACCCATGGGCGTAGGGTTGGCTCCCCCCTGGGGTTTTATGGGTGGGCATTGTAGAGTCTAACACCCACCCGGATTTCCAAGGGGGTCGGTGAAAAAAAAGGATGAGGATTTTAATGGGTAGGAATTCCAGACCATCATGGTTTTTAAGCAAGGTGACTTTTTGAAGATTTCTCCCTCCCACGAGAAAAAAATAGTGTAGGTTACAAGATTTAGGCAGGATCGAAAAATGTTTGTATTTAATTGAAATTTACAGGTATATTCAATTATTTTTTAGTGTCATAGACTTCCGCCCCAGCTCTTTTTGAATTGTTTTTGGATTCTGGGACATAGTGACACGTTTACGTCTCATCCTTCGTTATGATAGGGTCCAGAAAAGTTTTCCTTCCTGTCGGATGGGTCTTTCACTCCACGGTGTCCACGGTCTTTCACTACTCGCTCTCTCCTTGCGGATTGGTTCCTGCTCTTCCTTGTGAGCAGATCTCCACCGCCGCGTTGCGCGCGCACTCTTTCTTCTCCTTCCCTGCGGTCCACGCTTCACTAACATGAGTTGGATGCGTAGCCTACCTATGTGTGTGAACCAGCGGGAGGACTATGTGTAAAAGGCGTTTCTCCGGGGCTACAAATGATCGAACCAATATCATGAGGAAAGAAGAGCCCTTGCAGTTTGTCATTTGCCGCAGCTCCCTTCAAACTGAGGTAGGACTCGTAGCGGCAGTGACCTTGCGTAGTAGTTTTTTTGTTTGTAGCGTAATATCTTCCTTCCTTCTTCAAATTATCTTCGGGTGCATGTAGGTATAGTAAGATATCGGTTTTCTTGCAGGAACTTTGCCTCCTTTGGAGGGCGCGGAGCGAAAAGTGTGGGGGGCTGGAAAGGTGCGGTGGAAGACACTCCTGTGTGGCTAGTTTAGTGGCATTCAAAATTTAGTTTATTAATAAGTGCATGTTACTAATACGCGCCACCTTACGCCTTTTATCCGTTACTTACGTAAGCGACGCCGCAAACGCTATAGAAAAAAACTTTATAAAAGTGGATGCTATGGAAGGGTTGACTGTATAGGGTATCTTAATGCTTTGACTAAAACGCTCTGCCATCTTAATAATATAATTTTTAAAACATAATAAATATAAACTTTAAATATCTCTTCTTAACACGAAAAAGAAATAAACTTATATCCTTTATAATATTTGTGTTATTCACTACTAAAATAAGGAAATTTCCCTGCCATATGATAAATTGTTTTAAACTATTTTCTTCTCCACTTGGGATCGTTATTTCGCAATTTCTTAAAAAAATCCTTCAAACTTAAGGAGTATAATTTTTTGGATTTTTTTTAAGCCTATACATTTTTTTAGTAGGGTCTGATTGTTATAATGCTTGCAAATAAGAGTTTCTGGATGGTGTCATATATTGCAATAGGCGCGCAGACGTATTAGGGTCTCAAAGTCAATACCGAATTCGATTAAGAAATAAGCGATAAATCCTTATTTATTTTCGCTGAGCGTATATTGAAGTTCGATTTTTCCTTAACCCAAGCTTATCTTTTTAGCTGAGATATTCACGATAAGATTTTCGCACCCGTGAAACCTTAAAAGATAGCAATTTCTCGATATTTGAGATTGGTTTCATAAGGAAAGATATCACGAGATAGTTAGATATTTGAGATGGCCCAAAAATGAATGGCCACGTACGTACGCGCTCAGAAAAAACTCAGATTTTGTCACGTATCGAAGCAAAAGTTGCGATTGCCTTTCGGCTTTCGTTTTAAATTAGAGCTTTCGTGCTGATGCTGCACGTGGAGATAAACTTTCAAATTGCTAAATATTTTCAACTTATTCAAAGCGAAGTAATTACCTTAATTGAAAGCGTATGGCGATCGAAATTTGGTAGAGAGCGTGTGCACTTTAACGGGAACTTGTCCTTTCCTACTTCCTTACCTAAATTTATCTAGTCTGATTACATAGTTCGACTTGCTTCACACCTCATTTAACACCATTTCTTATTGGATTTATCCCGGGGGATTTTCATCTATCGGATCCAATGAAAGTTTCGATGGAATTTTCATTTATCTATTAATAAAACTTACGATACGCTTTGATTTTGTTGCCTGAAATAAATATTAGAAGGGCCAAAAACTAAATAATTTTGCTATTCATGCATATATATAAAATATAGACTCTATTATGTACAATAAAAAATATTCTTTTCATAGAATAATTAAGATTTTGTATTAAAATAAATTTTTCAATTTTATCGAATTTTTTCATATTTTATTAAATCGACGATTACCCCATTAATGAGTATGCACTCATATGCTGAGTGTGCACTCGCAGCGATCCTTAAAGAGTATGCACGCACATGTAATGCACAGCACTCCACTGTGCTTTATTTTCAATGGTGTGTATTTTTTTTAAATATAACTATACGATTAGCGTAAATTAAATTCAATTTGTAGTATAAAACAAATAAATTCACTGAATTTCCATCGATTTATAAATCTGTGATCGAAGAAGGATTGATTTAATCGAATAGACGATGGCAAATGAAATATTTGAAGGATGTGTACGTGTGAAAGTTCCGCTTCATTAGAATATTCATGAATAGAGTGAGTTCGATGTATTTGGGTTAGGAGATTTGGAGAAGCAGTCGGTGTCTGCAAGGGATGCTAAATATAATTATCGGCTTAATGAGTATGGCGTGTCTTGCGAATTAAGTGCAAAGCAAGCGACTGCGTCTTTAATTGCATGTCGCACTACTCTACACTAAACATGTTATATTCGCACTCCTGCTATATTATATGCGAGCCAAATTGCTAGAAAAACATTTGCTCCAAAATGCTGTTTCACAAAGATAATCCACTATGCTTTACGAGCTCCAAGAATTAGAGCAAGCGAATGGCGCAAAGATAATTTGAAAGACTAAATGTATGCATTTTCGACCGACTCATTTTTGAATAAATAAAATCATCTCAGCAACAGTCCAAGAACTAACAAACGATGCCCACTTAAAAATCAACTAGATATTTTTTCAAAAAATAAATAGTATCAAGATTTCATTTTGATATAATAAGATTGTCATTTTTATATCTAAATTTATGGATGTTGTAAAAACTAAATCATTCAAGCGTATTCAACGTCAGGTAACTAATCATTAGTCTCACAGATGCGGGAAAGTCGCCTGCAGCTGGCGGCAGAAAAAACGGAGGCAATGATCTGCAGTAGAAGAAGAAGACCAAGAGCCAAGAGGCTTGTTGTGATCGGTCACAAGGCTGAATACAGCAAATCGCTGATACCTTGGGATCCTCTTGAACAACAAGCTGACCTTTAGAAAACATATTGAAGCAGCTGCGCAGAAGACGCAGAAGGTGATCATTGAGCTAGAATGGCTCATGCCCAATATTGGAGGGCCAAAGCCATGCAGAAGGCGTACCATAAACGAGGTAATACACTTGATCCTTTTGTACCCGCAGCATACAGAACTGTATCTGAAGAAGTGGTGCTCGTGATCGCTGGAAAACCCCTACTTGACCTCCATGCAAAGAAGAGTGCCTTGGACTACGAAGATCCTAAAAATCGCAACGAACATGACCAGAAACTGAGGGAAGCTTGGCAACGGAGATGGGATCAGTCCAGCAAGGTGGAAGATGGACCCATCGACTCCCGGTTATGGAAGTCGATGGAGGGAACACGGTGAAACAACTTACCGCTTGACTCAGGTGCTCACTGGGCATGGATGCTTCGGTGTGTACCTGAAGCGGATTGGTAAAGAACCGTCCGCAACGTGCCATCACTGCCAAGCGGAGGTCGACGGAGAAAACTGCTGAAATAAGCACTCGGGGTAGCCGAGCTCAAAGTTGACAACATGGTGCACAGCATGAAAGCAAGAAGAACTGGAACCTTTGGCGCGAATACGTAGAAGAGATTCTGAGCGCCAAAGAGGGCAGTGAAAGAGAGAGACGCAGAGCGCCTCTCAAACAATAAAATAGGGCCAACCACCTAGGCCAGACTACCTGTCCTCCTGAGGCAATGTGGAAAACAATACCAGGGGGACAGAGAAGGACAAGAGAGGGGTTTAGTGGGTACAATCCTACACTACCCGCGAAGGGTGTCTTGGCTTGTAAGAGCCCATCCGTGGAATACCGTGGGTGCGAAGATTCCCCTCCTACAGGAAAAAAAAAGTCTCACAGACTACAGACTCGAAATACATCCAACATATACACGCCAATGTAACTCTAAAATATAAATTTCGAATTTTTTTTTAGTGAATTAAAAAATATTGTCTTCTCACTTCAATATAAAACATTAAAAAACTAAATAAGTGGGCGCCACACGAAAATATTAATTTTAATTTTAAAACTTAGAAATTAAAGACGTTTAATTGTATTTGTCATGTTTTGTAAAAGTTATTGCGTTTTAATTTTCAACCTACGCACTCCGAACGTTCATGTGGTATTCCCTATTAGATTACAAGGGCTCCTGAGACAAAAAAAAAAAAAAAAATTACAATGTTGGCTTACTCAACGCTCAGTTTATTTGGTCACGTGTGTTTGTCGGCCATTTTTTTCAGTCACAGTAAACTCTTCCGTTGGAAAGGTCATCACGCGCTGCCACCACCTCCAGTCCATGAGAGATCCATGCGGTCATCCATTTTTTCGACTTTGCAGAACAATACCTTTGTGAATGTCCGTCGGATGCTCGTGGAAATTTATGATAGGGATGTGATGAATCGACATGTCATAATTTGGGTTAGATTATTTAGAGAAGACGGTACTGGTCGTATTTACCTTGCGTATTTTACCCGTTGCTTACGTAAAAGAGGGCGCAAATAAAGTGGACGCTATAGGAGGGTTGACTATACAATATAAAAATGGATATTTTTGTATGGAAAATGTTAAGAACTTAAATTAGAGTATAAGTTCTTATGGAAGACGATTTTTAATACATGTTGCAGTAGTTTATCTTTTGATATTCTAATATTTTTAAAAATAACATCAAATTTACTTGTTAATATTAATATAGTATATACGAATATATATTAGTTTCTAAATTGCATGAATCTCCATGAATCCATGCAATTTAGTAAACTTGCGCAGCTGTTGTTGAATGATAGACAGCTAACGATGAAATTTGATTTTGGGGAAACCTAATTTAGTCGGTTCGAATCAATATTTCCAGGACTAACAAGGTGCTCTCGCATGTATTAAGAAATTTATGTTTAATTTAGTAATTTTCAAATATCTTTCCCAGGGTCAATGCGTTTGCAAATGCATCATTAAGGACGTGCATTCTCCTTGAACTGTAACGAACCGAATAAATTCAGATATCGTTTTGAAAGGCTTGTAAACGTACAAAGGAGTGCATTATTCACAGATTTAGTAACTGGTTCGACACGAAAGAACGTGCTAAATCTTGCTATGCAAACATGCACTGGAATATGCAGGTCAGCACATAACCTTTATTACAGGAGTGCTCAAGTTGCATTATTTTGTCCAAATTTATAACATTTTAAATATATATTTTAGCACTTGCTTTGATAAATTTGGGGGAGTATTTGAATAGCTTAGAAGCCTATTTGATATGCTTCTATCAAAGCCGTTTTTGAAGAGCATAAATTTTATTGCTTCATTCAGTTCAACATGCTAGAAAATAGAGTAGATGCAATAAAATAATTTATCTATGGAAAAAAAAGGATTTAACTATATTAATATTGAAGATATTAAAATATAGGTAGTGGATGAAGAGACTCATTAAGCAAATTTGGTGGAAATTACAATCCTATATTCAACGGACGATAGCATAAATGGAATGAAATTATTAAGCATTCTAAGCCCGAAAGGATTTGGTCGTACTATAGGAGTATTTTTTTGATTTGAAGATTCTTTCATTAAAAGGATCACAAAATAAAATCTAAAAAAAACTTTTCAAGAGCTTTGGTTAATGCAATAGAATGGAATTGTAAAGATTTCTCTGCCAAAAGCAAATAATTTAAAACAACAGCTTTTTGCATAGGACTTAATATGTTATTAAAGATAGTAATAATATTTGGGCAATAAAAAAAATCAAATGAAAATATTATATCAATCACAATGTATAATATTAGATATTTGTAAATATTTTGATGAATAATTAACATTTAAAGCGGTATAGTTGTTGCATTAGATTAAGGGAGAATTTTAGTCTAGAAACAAAATTATTTTTTAAATTTATAAAAAATGGTGTATCCTGGTTGACATGATTTCAAACCTTCTAGTCATCCAAAATAAAAATTCTTAAAAAAATATTCCTAATTAATAAAGCTGTTATTATAGCTTCTACCTCAATGAAAAATAATTATTTTATTTTCACAAAATGGTGATTGTTTATTAAAATCATGTTGAAAAAAGAAGTTTTGAGAAAAACGCGTTAAAAGATTTAATTATGGTAAGTTGCCGCGTCACTAAAATAGCTATAACTCCGTAAGTAGTCAGAAATTTGGATATTCCTTTGGAAAATGTATTTTAAAAAGTAGAATAATTGGAAAAATGCAAAAAAACGAAATCAATTTTTTGCTTTGCTTAAGAAAAACCGCATAACTTCGAAATCGCACAAAAAGAGGTTTGAGTGTACATTCTGATGAAATCCAATTAAACAATCGCCTGGCAACAGTTCCCTGCATCATAACAGGATAAATATGATATATCAATTAATCTGTATCTTTTGAACATATATTTCAGAGTTTATTTTATATTTAATTTGAAAATAATTTAAATGTTTCTTATGCCTGTATTTCACTGCAAATAAACCGAATGCAGCAAAGAGTGACGTATTGCACTGAATTTGGGTTAATCGTGAATTTTATTGTTTCCTAACAGGGTCTGTTTTGTGCAAAATGCCTGCGGTGTCAAGCCAGTCACAATAAATTGTATTCATAAGCTTTGCATTTGATTTATTTCATTCATTGTCACTATTTGCAAAATAAAAATATGCATGATAATTTAATAGTTCCATTCTGAAATTATAGCCTTCGCATAATAACGGATTCTAATTTATGCGTTTTTTTAGATCTGAACGCCAGTTGAACTAATATTAGCATACAGCAATGAGGGAGTTTTTCACGAAATAGTTTCACAAGCGATTTATCTCGCTTTTCATATTTTATGCATATGTATGAAAAATTCTAATGGGGAGTTGTATGCCAGATGTAAAATTTAGAAATTGAAAATATCACCACAGAAAAGTCATAAAAAAATCCATCGTTTCCCTGAATGGAATCACTGAAATAGAAGCATTCCGCGATTGAATTCTGTTTTAAATTTATACCCCATTGTACGGGTTCTACAGCACAATAAAACCAATAGCCATCTGTATCCCGTTTGCGAACACGGAATTTTATAATGGCTCAAAAAGATTTAATCTTGCATAAATCATAATTTAATAATGCAAATAGATTGCATTTATTCATCCCGGCCGATGCGTTCGGATATGTAATCAATGATGAATGCATGCATGCGCTCGATGTTGAAACGCTGCGCGACTCCAAGGCAAAAAACTGACGGCTCGATCCGAAATAAGCGCTTAATTACAGCCAAATCTGAATGCGAATCGGCATTCAGACCACCAGTTTTTGAATTTAAAATGTGCAAAACCATAACAATTTTTGTGTCCAATTAAATCATAAATTACAACGCTGCACACAGCAGCATCTGATAAGAAATCTGTAATAGGTTTCATATATTTAATGCTGGCTTATGTAATTTGTCGTTACAAATTCATTAATTTCAACAGAAAAATAGTTAAAACATGCTAATTTTATACATGAATATAATATAGTTCTCTACGATTAATATAAAATCTTAATAACTGTATTTTTTAAATCTAATTTCAAATTTAAACAAACTCACTACAGTCAACCCTTCTATAGTGTCGAGATAATGATCATGCTATAGAAGCCAAATATTATAGAATGTTAGGGATCTATACAAAATTTGTACGTACACTCAAACCTCTTTTTGTGCGATTTCGAAGTTATGCGGTTTTTTTAAAGCAAAGCAAAAAAAATGATTTCGTTTTTTCTGCATTTTTCCAATTATTCGACTTTTTAAAATACATTCTTCAAAGGAATTTCCAAATTTCTTACTATTTACGGAGTTATAGCTATTTTAGTGACGGGGCAACTTACCATAATGAAATCTTTTAACGCGTTTTTCTCGAAACTACTTTTTTCAACATGATTTTAGTAGATTAAGTTACTTCAAACTAGTTACAGATCTTCTTTATGTAACCTTCTATTGTTCCTACCAGATTTATGTCAAAATTTATTTTTTAACTATTTAAAAAAAAACTGACAAAATAAGGCCAAAAAATGACTTGACTTTTGAATTTTTTTTTGGACTGTCGCCATTTTTTTTAATTTAGTTAGGGACTATAGTGACAATTATCATACAGCGATGATGAAAATTATCATACAGCGATGATAGTTTGTAATTAAAATAATTAGTATTTCTCTAGTGGATGTCTGGCATTTGAGATGCCAGATGTCAGACATCCTTAAAATTTTATCAATGATGCAAGATTCCTTTTAAATGTTATTTTTTAATTGCCCTGTTTTTTTATTATTTTTTTGTGCGATTTTGGATATATTTTATAGAGCTGTTTCAAAGTTATGTGGTTTTTAAATTATATGGAATGCATCTTCATTTTTTCTAAGTAAGTCATAGCTTTTTTGTGCGACTTAAACTACCGCACAAAAAAAGGTTCAAGTGTATTTACTTTGTACAAAGTGGACGCTATACGAGGGTTGACTGTATATTTTAATTGAATTCTGGAACTGATCACATGATATCAAAATTATATGAGTTCTGTTTCACTTTTAATGTATTTTCTTCCTAGGAAACATGTTTATGACGTACGTCAAGGATCTGGTATATATATCAGGTGTACTCAAAACTAACATCGTTTTTTGCTGTATTTGCGCATAGCATTTATTTTGAATAAACTCGTGCGTGTTAAGCCTTTAATTAGTGAGTTAATTTTAAATTGATGCTTTGTTCATATGTCCACTACTGATCGTCCAAACAAAACCACTATTCTCTCAAGACCGCTCAGCTTGAGTCAAGTTTGTATATCAATAAATGAAGCTTAACACTGTCGATAGCATACGACATTCTTTAATTTATTAGCGTAAACATAAACAATACACATGTGTCTTCAGTTTCAGTAACAAAATAATGCATTTGTTGAAGTTTGAAATCGATAAATTTGGGACGATCGACACAATCGATATAATAGCGTATAAAATAAAATAGTTTTAAATATATAGTTGATTTTTGTGAATTTATACTATTTATTATGATTCTAAGGAGACCACCAACGATCTAAGAAGACCCCATACCTAATGGTTTTTAACTGGATACGGACAAATCCCTTTCCACAATATTTAGACGTGTAAGGGTACCTTTACAAAACGACCTTGCTATTGATTTACGTTTCTATTTTAATATTTCTGATTCACTAATCTCCGCACTCAAGCATGTGCGAGAATGCTCTTTATGTATTACTCGATTTTGTTCGCACATATGCGAGATTCCTCATCAACGGGTAAATATCCTCTAAGTTTTTTATGAATTTGAAAATTGAAAGCATGTTTTAAATAGGGCGATAGTAGCAACGAATTTGATTGTAATTCGATAGAAAAAACGCGTTAATTAAAAGAAGGTGAATGGTGCGTCCTTAAGTTTTATAATTAAGCCCCTAAGTTGATAGATGGAGGCTGTTAGCGCGTTATGAGGCAGTTAGTGAACTGATATTATGTATTATACGACGTTGAGCATTCACAACGTGTAATTTATTGTACGCACCTGCTTAACTTATAACGGATATGTGTTAGCTACTTGTTTGTCTGCGAACATACCTAATAACGAAAGCTCAACTTTTTACAAGACGAAGCTCGCGCACCACGAAACGTGTGCTTAACTTAGATTTAAAATGGAAAACGGGAAATAATCATTTCAGAAGGAGCCGAGTAAACATTATGTGAGCATAAACTCTTATTTCCATCCAATTGGTCCTTTTAACTTATTCTCGAATGGCTTAAATTTTCCGGAACAGCTTACGCTGCGACTTTCCACACTGGATGATTTTCGAGGCAGCCATAAAATGAAATCGAATTTGTTTAAATAATACTCTTACATAGACGCTTTGAGTTTAGATTACATCGATCTTTTAACTTTAAATACTTGAAAGATTTAAAATGAAAGTAAAATCAAAATGAGCTGAAAGACGTCCTTCCATATGACGGATGCAGCCAAATGACCCTCTCTTTCGCCATAACGAAGAAAAATGTTAAGACGAGAGAACAGAACAAATTCGCATATAAGCGCGGAGATCTTAGATATCACACAGAAGCAGATAGCGGCCCCGCTTCATGTTACACTGGTGTCAGAAGTGGGATAGTGTAACATAAAGTTACAGATGCATTTAAACGTTTTTTTCTCTTCATTTTACATTTCAGTTTGGATATAAGTGCAAATCTTTATAACAAGAATCCTATATCCAAATTTGGCAATAAATATCAAATGTAAATTTCAAAGAATTGATTGGATTTTTGCATCAATACAAAAGTAATCATTTTGAGTGGTGAGTGATTAAAGCGAGGGTGTTGTTGAGAGTGCAATATTAATAAAGGTTTGTATAGGAATTCGCGCAAAAGCATCACATTTTAAAAGCACAAATACATATTTCATTGAGAATTGAACGTATTTATTATAACGCCCCCGTGTCGGGATCCAAAAAGGAAAACATTTCGTTTAAAATCCAAACATCGGGTGCAAAGCAGCCCCGCGTTGGCAAACAGTTTTGTTTTGCCGAATTCCAGATTAATTTTTAATTTTATTCCGGGACCTCCCCTGCGGTGTGATTTTTAATCTGTTTCAATTTGGGGGCCTTTGTGCCCACTGGCAACCCTTGTGTAATTTATTTATCTTTAATTATATACCTTTCAACCAATTATATTTCTTTGTTATTGGAGAAGTCGGCCGTGTTGGCGGCGGTCCGTTTTTTCCCCGCGCAGCCCGGGGACAAATTGAGTCCGCAAACAAAGGGCCCAAAGGGTGTGAGCCCCCCCCCCAAAATTTTTATCTGCAAATGAATCGCTTTGATTTTAAATGGAGTACGCGGATTTTAATACAATCATGAGCGCCCTCAAAGTGTGCGTGACCGTCTAATGGACAAGCGTATTTTTATTATCGTTGGTTTGATACACATGGGGGGGCGAAAATTCATCAGCCCGATGTTGGACATTATTAAGGATTCGTTGCTAAAACCTGGAGCCTTTAAATCGTTCCTGCCATACAGACTGGTTAAATTTCTAAACTGGGTCAAGGAAGCATTTGTAATAAATTAATTACGACGAATTAATAATCAACCCTTACTTAGCGGCTACACACAGTAAAGCTCATTACTTCGACGCGTAATGAAATCTACATTTTGCTAATGATTTCTTATTCCTCCTTGAAGTCGAAAACAGACAAATTTGATACCACATAATTTAATGTGGGATTTTAACCATCGGTCGATTACTTTATATATTGAATCATATAATGAATTATGGATAAAATTCCGTTTTATATGATAAAAAAGTTTTTTTTAAAATAATTTTTTAAAGTTGTAGCGTAAGCGAAATGGAAATAATGTCACTTATCGCTTCTTATGCATGCACCGTTGTCGATTCGGTGGTGACGCGCTGGAAATGGGCATCGGTTAAAGTCGCTTCATTGGTGTCAGAAGAGGGATGTGGCGTGAAACTTCTTTCATCACACTGTAGCTTGGGTAATTCACTATCCCCACGTAGTAGCGTTGTTAACAGCGACATCTTCTATCTCTCTTCAGGTGGAATGTGTTATTTCAACAGTGCAATCTCTTGTGGCCATGCGGAGACATTGCATCTGCATACCGACCGATCGTTTCTTGCACGTGCACCGTTGGCGGTTGGGTAGTGACGCGCAGGAAGCGGGAGTCGGCGGAGTTGTCTGTTAGCTTTGGCTGCAGGAGGTTGTCCCTCCTGCAACCAAATCGCTCTCTCTCGTGTGGAGTTAATAGTTATTTAGAAAATAGAGTCTTTCTGTTCGACGCCCGTCTACTCCCACCCATTCATCCAGCAACATCACAGCCCGATAGAAGAACGTTACACTGGTGTCAAAATCGGCGGATTGTGAATGCTGAGTATTTTGGATGGGAGGCGATGAACGATGCGCACTGGCAACGTGAGGCGTTAGGAGGTTAGGATGGTGGAGAACCTGTCGAAGATTTGCCGGCCTCCAACCTCCAACGGTAACAATAAGAAATAAATTTGAAAAATAAAATAAATTTGTGAGAAAAAATGAGCAATGAAGTGAGTGAAATAATCCGAAAAAGTCCTTATTTAGTTAAAAAAAAACATAAATAATTAAATCTAAGTTTTGTGCTTTTTCCGCCGCTTTCGTTTTGTATTTTTAAGTAGTCACTTCCGCATAGTTTATCATGTCGTTATTGTTTTTGGGAAGTCGTAATTTTTTTTAATTTGTCGCATTTTGTACATAAAAATAAAGATCATCGGAGAACTGTGGTATACTAAGTTGTTGTGTATCAGATGTTATTGTTATAGACACGATGTTTTGTGCGAGCTCCAGGCACTGGTGAGCCGGAGATACCACCAGGTTGGTAAAATGTCGTGAGATACTTAGTGTGAGCCGTGATGCTCTTGATGAGCATCAGACGCTGGCGAGCTGGAGATGCCACCAAGCTGGTGATATTTCCGTGTTGCGTGCAGGGCAGATTGGACCACGATGGTGGGGATGATCGCTGCTGTCACTACTCTCTAATAGGCGCAGGCTGGGTTCTCAACGTGTAAGAATTCCATGAAAGTCGGTGATGTAGAGTCGGTGGCCGGAACTTCGTGCAGGTACGGAAATTTAGGGAAAAATTGTCCGGAATCAACTCGTGCGCTAGCGCAGCCATCCCGATGAGCACGTGGGGGCGGGGAGCCGCTCGAGCCCTAAGAGCGGCCCTATGCCAACGTTACAACACCAAACAAATGCAGTGTGTAACGTAAAGCGGGGGCGCACTCACGTGTTCGATAAGATAGCCATGATGGGATTTGTCGGATAGCCTTGACTGTGGAAAGACGTCCTTCTCACAGTATTTTTTTTCTCTCTTTTATCATCAATAAAGAAATCAGTTAAGAAGATGAGAGTATTTCTATTCGGTTTTTAATCACCTTCATCCCTCTGTTAGGCTTCATTACGACCCAATAGCAGAATGGACCCGCGTGCGAGTGTGGGCATCTCGGAGTTTGGAGTTCGGAGTTGAACACGTGGGAGTTTGGAGTGGACCGGGAATTCTGCATTAAGAGCGCCTTTGCTGCACGTTACACTGGTGTCAGAAACGGCGGGTCGTTAATATGCTGAGCCGTCATGAACAGGAGGTAGGCGTTGTTTAGTGACGCGTGCAAACACTTTAACATTTTAATTTATGTAATGGGCGAAGAAACATTAAATATTTTTGCTACTGTTTGTAGGCCCACAAACTAGTAACATACATTTGTCACATAGTAAACATGTTATTGCAACTACCAACAATATTGCTAATAAAAATTTCTCCTATTTCTACCATTAATTTGGTAAATATTACTACCGTAATAACTTTACTTTATACCTCGAATAAAACTGATGTTTAATGGTATCCGTATTACGAAATTGTGTTTTATTTTGTCACCATTTTATTTGAACCGTATTCCATATTGGCAAAACGTACAAAGTAAGCCTGAAGTGAAATATCTCAAAGGAATAATGGAAAGTTTTCAGTTATGCTTTGCGAGAAAAATCAAAAAAATAAAGCACTTAATCGCGACGGAGGCCGCGCAAATAAAGCGCGCACTCGTGAATTCGCATATTAAATGTTTTTGAAAACCGTCACGGCCGATTAAATAAGGCGATAAAGTGCCATTAAAAGGTCATACAGACGCAGTTGAAAGCCCCCAGTAAAATATATGCAATTTAAATTCAAGCGACGTTATCGCATAAAATTATCGCGACGTACGCAGTGAAAGGGAGAAAAGAAAAAAGCTCCGAGAAGGCGAAAAGCTTCCCAGGGATCTATAATCCAATTGAAATGCCGTGGGACTAAGCTCGCCAAAAACCTTCATTCCACGCGTGTAACTTTCGCCAAAGTAATGAAGGCATCGTTGAATCACGTCACACAATACTAAACAAATTGACAAATGCCTATAATTTAAATCTGCCCATTTGCTCAAACCATAAAATTAATCATCGCAATTAATGTTGAATTTGGCCCGAGCTTGCATTATTTGTTAGTAAATTACATTTGAATGCAGATAACTCTTATCTCGGGAGGTTAAGCGTTATTCTTTTAATGGAGTCTGAATGCATCTGAAGATATATGACCGGCTGAGAGCAGCTATTCGGGATATTAAAGATTCTTTCTGGAGATATAAGACGAAATAGCTTCTAGGCTCCCCTCGTGGCAATTAAATAAGTCATTATCTTGGACACGAACAGCTCACCACTTTCTTTACAGTTCTCATGCTGAGATTAACATCAAAACTAATAGAAACATTTTCATTGCCAAATATATTTATTTTATGACATGTGCGGTGTAGAATTCTTTTGAAATCATTCGAATTTAAGTATCTTATTATGGCCGAGCCATAATAATGTTGCTTCGATACTGATAGCAATAAAAAAGTTAAAAAAAGACAAAATGAATAGCGTATGGATAAATATTTTATATCATCTGTAACGCGGAGCAGGGTCACTCCTCATGACCCGGGTGCGAGCTCAGCGAGGTCAAAAGTTAGACGCTAAATCTCACTTCTGACACTAATGAAAGCGACTATCGATAACGGTGCATCATAGTGCCGTGCGCCAAAGAGAGACGGAAGATGTCGCTGTTAGACACATTTAGTACAGATTAATAGCGTGTGGATGACATTAAAAATGAAGACATAAGGTATGACGCCCAATTGTCATGACAGCGGTCCGAAAAAGCGGACCGGTTGGATACACAGACTTTGTGACCAGTCTGTTCTCTTTTAGAGCTTTTTGCGGCATTTTCTATGATCTGTACGATTACTACGATCATAGAAGCTCCCTCAGAGGGTAACTTACATTTTTTAATGAAAGGAACTATTTAGAAAAATAAGATACTTAATTTGTATTTTTAAATATCATTAATAAATTTGTACAAAAAAAATTCGAGTTATATTTGAATCTTTCTCGTAATATACAGTAGCGTTGGTCTTTAAAAAAATATATTAATCCAAGCCTATGATGCTTCCATTTTGGATTCTTTGAACTTTTTAATTGAATTTTTATAATAAGCCAACTCGTGTTAATAGCGTTCTTTGGCCGTGGCTCACAATGAAGATTGAATTGAAGCGTTGCTATGCACTGCGGACAATCTTTGTGTGGAGATAATGAAGTAACATTACAACTGACAGTTTTCACTGACACCGAGAACACTTTTTATGATTACAACACCGAAAGATGTCTGACGTTTATTAAAATATCCGATTATATGCGATGACTTGCGGTTTGCGGCCCGAACATGAGGGTTATTAACGATCATTATTACACGTCTTTCTTTCCTATTCGGGCGTTACACAAGAAAATATTAGCCAAAACAAGATCAAAGCGTATCGATGGTGAATTTGTCGATTTCATTAGCTGTTAAATGTAAATCAAAATTTAATCCGCCATCGAAAAGGCTCTTCCGCATTGACGTAAATCTTTGAGATCGACAACGCCGAGGCGTACTTCAGCCTTGTGCATCAAGTATTAAAATTCAAATTATTTTTAAATTAGGTTCGGAAAGATCTCGGAAAATCTTCATAAATTTATTACAAAAAGAATTCCGATTACTTTATCGTCCGACATTGTTATTGTATGGCTTTGATCAAACAGGTGAAGGTACGCTCCAGGATAGGCAACTTTAAGAAAGTCAATTTCAGCTACCGGGAAAATTTCCCGAGACCCTTTTGTTGAACTTTTGATACAATAATTGTTATGAATATTAAGGGCTCCATTTTAAATGGGTTTAAAGTTTATAATCGAGGAATGATGAAAGCGGCCATTGCCGGCGCTTAGTAATTTAATTGCATTAAATCTCCTCGAGATGGGGAGCATGCGGTACAAGCTCGACTAAAAAACCTACCCCTTTTGCTGAAATAATCCATAATGAATCGTATGTTTCCAAAAAAAAGCATGCTTCAATTTTTTTAAATGTTAAAACCCATTGCGGTCCTATGTCGAATCTGATTCGACATCGATTTTATTCCGGTGGGTCCTTTGTCGACTCTTGACGCGCGCGCACGCAAAGGGTTGAAAAATTTTGTGATATAAACATTTAAACAGAATCTAATTTGACCTTTTATATTAGGCAAAATTCAAAAGATAAAATGGAAGATTAGAAAGGATCAATCAAAATTTTTAAGGTGTTTAAAACACATAAATTGTATTTTTGTAAAAAAAACCTAATGATAATCTTAAGAAATAAGCGTAATAACAGGGTAATGTTTCAATAGGGACACTTAAGTTTTGTAAGGTTATAGCGACCATGATGAAAAAATGTATGAAGAAATTAACGGGTTGAATAACGTGTGTAAATATATATATATATCCAGTATACGAAAATAGTATATCATCAATTTCGAACAAGACAGTTCCCGAGATGAATCATTCTTACATTTAAAGTACACAAAACTGCAATCGGACATATCCGTAATTTTATATTGAGATTTGCTTAAATTTCACAATGCGGATATAACCGTCATACCCACTTTGCATGGACTTTGGTTTTGACGGATATATACGTCATATCCACTTAAGGGGTTAGAGACGTTTCGCGTAGTAAATTATTATTATTAGAGTAAATCACAACAAAAGAAAATGTATTCAGTAAAATCAGAAAAAATAATCGACAATATTCTGAAGAATATTTATGTTTCGGTTTTACTAGCATCAATGAGAAAGGATATCACATTCCACTATGTGTTGTATGTAGAGAAAAACTGTCCAATAGCGCGATGTATCCTGATTAGTTAAATCGCCACTTCACTACCCGCCGATCTAGCATCAAGAAATTAAGATTACTTCAAAAGATTGTTAAGAATGCGCAATAAACAAGTGAATTTTTTGGAAAAAACTGTTAAAATTTCCGATAAGGCAAAACTGGCGTCATACAAAATTGCTGAATTGGTTGGTGAACAATTGAAACCACATACTATAGCAGTCTCTAATTTTACCTGCATGCTGTGAAATAGGAAAAATTGTGTTTAGGGGTGAAGAAGAAAAGGAAATTATGAAAATTCCTCTTTCAAACGATACAATAAGAAGAAGAATTTTAAATATGTCGGATGATATTGAGAAAACAGTTAGCAATAAACTTTCCAAACGACATTTTTCTATACAAGTCGACAAATCTACTGACATTAGTGGTAAGGCACAAATACTAGGTTCCGTTCTTTTCATAAATGAAAACAAAATAGTGAATCAATATCTATGCTGCAAAGAACTTATCGAGCATACGACAGGACAAGATGTTTTTGATACTATTTCTTCATATTTAGAACAATTTAAAATATCACGGGAGTTATGTGTAGGAATTTGTAGAGATGGTGCTCCTTCAATGATAGGCTCAATCAACGGATTTGTTACCCTTGCAAATTCATGAAACCCTAATATTATAATTATGCATTGTTTTTTTTGCATAGAGAATCTTTAGTTTCGAAAACATTACCAGCAGCACTAAAACATGTACTAGATCAAGTTGTAAATATAGTGAATTTCATAAAATCAAGACCTTAAAATACACCCATGTTTAAAAATCTTTACATTTCTCTGGAAGTAAGTACGAGTGTTTGCTTTTTCACACTGAAGTCAGGTGGTTATTTAGGAGTAAAGTTTTATGTCTATTCATAGAATTTAAGAATAAATTGTTAATCTTTATTCGAAATGAAGGTATGGATGATTTTTGTAAAACGTCTTCAGAATAATGATTGTCAGAAATGTACTAGATTACGCTGTATCAATCGTCCGAATTCACCCGAACCTGGAGTGTTTATAACCACTTATGAAAGATAATGGAAAACCACCACATGAAAAAAGTCTTCTATGAAGACCATTTGAATATTACATAATAGGTTATTTTGAAAAAAAAAATATTTTAAATTTGCTACATTTTTGCACAATCAAATCGGCACCATTCAATTTAGTGCCAAAATAACAATAATATAATGATATTATCAATATATTTGTGCAAATAAAATCAACAAATATTAATTATAAACCACTGTAACATACAAACTAGACTGAATAATATTTAAAATGTAACATTTTATGAATTATGTATTTAACTCAAAGTATGAGTATATTTGAAAACTTCGGTATTTCGGATTGATATTGCGCTATTGGAAAGACTTACCTAAAACAAAGAATTTATACATCCATTAGACCAAATATTTTGTGTGTATATTTTAGACGACAAATTAAATGATAGCTCAAATTTATCTTGTAAATCTTATTATCCTTACCTGAGAGCTCTTACTGCATGAATTTTGAAGTCCTGGACACCTTTGGAATTTGGCTCACCGGCAGTTCTTTTGAACCACACTGTACAATTTTTCACAACGTCCAATTAAACTTAAGACTATTGACTGATCAAGGCTTGTCGATTTCGTAATCAAACAATTACGGATTGCTTTTATATTAAACGCGATTTCATACCTGAAATTAAATATTAGACACATTTTAGTCCAATTATTTAGCTGATGATATATTTTTAAAATGATATATGATGTATTTTCTTTAATCTAAGGAAAAATTGATGCTTAATGAAGCTTTTAGCTATGAAATGCTAAATGAATCACTTCCAAATATCGTATTTTACATATACATTTGAATGTTAGTCGTGACTTTAAAAAAAATATACAAAAATCGGACCTAAATCCTACATCTTAAAATAGACATCTTGATTTTCCAATCCACTATGAGTATTATTTCCGATCTGTGTTCTTGAAATCTCAATGCAATTGTTCAACATTAAACATTCCGATAATAAGCCTAATAATCGTATTACAATATACTTAAAAACTATGACTACCTGCCTCAATATTTTAGCTGCATGACGATCAGGATACAGTCTGGAACACGGATCACATTCGGGAACGGCACAACACTCTGTGTATTAAAAAATATCACTTAACATACGCACATGCACATCCTAACCTGTGAAAATAAAATATAGCTCTGCACCGAATATTGTTGCATAGCATAAACTCGACGCCTAAACTGGACGGACAAATTGAAACGCATTTATGACAAATTATTAATATTTATAAGAAAAACTATTTTTTAAAAATCATGGGATTAAATAAGCTGCTGCGATATATTCCCAAAAATATTATTTTTCAAAAAAAATCACCATCCTTTTCGTTGCATAAATATATTATTTTTTAATGAATTTCAAATTTGATAAAAATATTTTTGGGAATATATCAAAAGAGCTCATCTCAGAGAGAATCTCATGCATTCTTTCAATAGTTTTTCATAATAATTTATATTTAGTATTAATATATTTATATTCGTACGTTCAGTTGAGCCGTCGAATTAAGCTAGGCAACAATCAGTGCGTGTTCGGTTCTTAGGTTATACGGTTTGGCTTAATCGTCAGAGGGATATATCTTAATAAATAAAGTGCAGTGTTGTTCCAGAATGCGTCCTGTACTCCAGGATCTATCCTGAACGTCATGCAGCGTCGATACTCAGGCAAGTGTTCTTAGTTTTTTAAGTGTTTTGTACTGCGACTTATAGTAAATTGGAGGTCCTTGATGTCCATTTTAAGATGTAGGATTTAAAGCCGATAAATTATGTTTTTTTTAAAGCCACGATAAACTTTTGATTTTATTGTCACAATAGACCGAATACGTGCCACCGAATAAAGCCAAGGTGGACATTTGAGCGATGTTGTAATCCATATATAAGGGGTTATTCTAGTCTAGAATTTTGAAAAAAACATTTTTTTTGCATATTTTCAAAGTATACTTTTAAAAATATATTTTAAAAAAAAATCAAAAATACAATTATTGACAAAAAGACGGTTGATATATCTCAAAATTTAATTAAATTATTTTCTTCAAATTTAAAACAAGCCTTTTTTATATAACCAACTATTTTTCCTATCAGATTTATGTTAAAAAATTATATTTAAATATCGTCTCAACCAGGACACGTCCTTTTTTACCCCTTACACTATCCTATAATTTTTTTAAATTTAATTTTTTTTTGTATTTTGAAAATATCAAATCTAATATATAAAAATGAATTGGGGTTTGTTCGTTTGAAATGCGCTGCCATACTGTTCATTAGATTGCAATAAAAATTCGTCCACTTATTGTTAATAATTTTGTAAGTAATATAGGTATAGTTTAATATATTAAAATTAATGTTTGTTTGTCTGTATTTAATGCGCTGCCATACCGTTTATTTGATTGCAATAAAACTTTCCCAACTTATTGTTTGTACTTTCTCAAATAATATAGGTATAGTACAATTAACTTACAGTAGATCTTATATATAAAAATCAATGTTTGTATGTTTGTTCATATTTATAATAAAACAACAAATGATATTTTTAGAATTATTACTTCTGTGGCTGAAACGCGCTAGGTATCGGTTAGTACTATATAAAAAAGGGATAATTTTTGATATCCCTAATATTAGTTATTTAAATCGTATTTTGGTCAAAAATAATTTAAAAAGATATAAAGCTCCTTGTAAAAACTATCATCATCATCATCCTAATAGAGTTGTTATTGAGCATAATTATATTTTTAAGGTTTATAAACATGTAATTAAGCCACATTTTTCTTAAGGATCTCTTTAGATTTTAAAGAATACGTAAGAAAATAAAATAATTACAATTTTTGATATTGCTTAGCAGGCGTCTACTTTTAAAAAGTGCTTGAAAATAAATATAAAAACCTCCATAAAACTCGATATTCTTAAACTTTGAAAAAGGTTTCTCTGTAAGTAACAAAACCAACTCTCATTTGCAAGGAACGTAGGCAGACGGCGGTTTGTTTCATTATCTGCTTAATTATTTACGCCATTTTCCCTAGCTCATACCATTCAGCCGACTTAAAAGAGGGTATATCCAAACTAACAGCCAAAGCCTTAATACATTCCAAGATGATTAAAGGAGCAAAATTAAAGCAATACAAAAATAAGCTTAGAAGCTCAGCAGCCGAATAAAAATGTAAGTTTTCAAATTATCAACCATATAAGCTCGAATAAAACTTAAAAAGTACACTGCCAATCCATTATGTCGAGACTCAAATGCTCGGAGCAATTATTTTTCAATCTATCCGATACACAGTATCTAATATCAAACCGTAATGGTTGCCACACCTTTGTTATGGAATAAAAAGTGGAACAAAGAAGGGAATCAGGCATTCCAATTACTCGAAACGATATGAAAATACTCATTCGAAGCGCCACTAATGCCCGTTTCGTATTAAAAATGTGAGTGCGTTTGACGTTTTATTAAAACAAATTTTATACGTTAAGTAGTGAGGGCATTTTAACGAAACAGAATGGAGATTAATAATTTCAAGAGAATAAAGTTTCGAACCGCTTCTCTTAAAAAATCGTGTTTGCGAGCTTTGAAATAAAAAAAACTTGCCGGAAGATATTCCTTTTGAACTCCTTTAAGCAATTCTTTGTTTGAAAGTTTCTTACAAACATTGGAATTCTCGTTCATTAAATAAACGGATATCAAAAGGCAAAGGTTTCGAATTTTGAGGATAATATAACGCTTATTTTACTAGAGAGATTATGATCTATCGGAACCAGAAAGCCTCCATTGAACTTTTAATTATCCCATGTTATGAAAATTTATTACTGAATTCTATTAATTATAATATACTGACATCATGTTTCCAATGGTATCATTATAGCTGAGGGGGCGAATGGTTTGATCGGAGCCATAGGAATCTAATGAATCATAAACAGACTGAGAACAGAAAAGAAGGGGGTAAACATAAGAGATCAAGGTTTATAGAAAAATGTTTTTATTCTCCATCAGAATGTTGCATCGTCATAGTGCTTGAACACTTACTAGTCACCAGCTCTAGCCTCATGTGACTTTTACAATTCCTCAAAGTAATTCCCAAGGGAATATATTTTGAGTCAGTAACCGAGGTGAAAAAATAAACTATGAATGGAGCAGATGGAAGACAATTCAAATATGTAGCGTACCAATTTATATATTTTATATATGTAATACTTTAGAAGAGTGCTTCATCGTTTACAGCAGTAAACTATTGACTGGTAGAGTTTAAAGGAGGTCAAATGTCGACCAAATGAAATGACCAGAAATAGCGAAGAAAACTCACAAAATGGTATTGGATAACCATTGAATAAAAGTGCACGGGCTAGCAGACATGATATGCATTTCAAAAAAGGTCGTACATCGCATATTGAAAATTTAGACATAAGAAAGCTGTGCGCAAAATGGATGCCGCGTTTGCTCACAGTATAACAAAAACAGCATCGTGGAGATGTTTTATTTGAGTGTTTGGCGATGTTTCAAAAGCAATTAAGCCGAGTTTTACGTCGTTTTGATGAAACATGAGTTCATCACTTCATACCTGAGATAAAGAAACATGGGGACCCTACTCTGATTCGAGCTGTTTATTGGTACTCCTCTTCAGAAGCCAGACTGCTCACAAAAGTGCACAACAAGGTATAAAACAGAATTTAAATATTCATGTCTGCGAGGACACGCTCATGCTACTTGCGTTCTGAGCACGGGAGGTTTTATGTTATTGGAAACTAAAACCAATTAATCAGCTAAGATATGTTGATGTATATTGTAAATCACAAGTTAGGATAAAAGAGATACATATATTTTATTTATTTGTAAAGGGAAAGTCTAGTTTCGCATGCGGCCCTCTTTAGTGTGAGCCAATTAGAAGAGGAGGTCCTTAAAAAGGAGGCTACAAGGTCTGTGTGCCTAACCGGTCCGCTTTTCGGATCGCTGACCCGACAAATGAGCCTCTCGTGGTCGGACACTATGCTCGAATATGTTCACAGAACATGGTATGCATCCATGAACGGATCTCCACATGGAACTCTTAACCGACCGTGTTCTGTTAGGAACTGGATGTTTAGTAATCAGGAACGATTAAATTATTCTCTTAAAAAGTCTAAGATCAAAATAATCAAATACGAGATATATCCTGAAAGTAAGTGTACTAAATTTTTATATATTTTTTAGAAAAAGTATATTTGAAAAAATATATAGGATATGGTTGATACACTTGTTAACTATTTTTCAAAATAACTACCATTCCATTAAATGCATATGGTGAGCCGCGACACAAGCTTCTATATGCCCTTCTCGAAGATCTCTCCCACCAGCTCCTTTCACCACTTCAGAACCTCTTTTTGCACTTGCTTATTGATTGAAAATTTAATTCCATCCATGTGTTTTTTCAAGGAGAGAAAAAAATGATAATCTGAAGGCGCCAAGTCAAGTGCAAGAGCACCTTAGTGGCTAAAGTTGTGTGAGGAGGCGCGTTGTCGTGCAAAAGGCACACTCCTCTCGTCAGCATACCCCTCTTTTTGTTTTTTAATGTTTTTTTTTGAGTTTTTTAGGGTCTCACAATATCGTTGTGCTTTGATGGTCTCTCCCACAGGCAGAAACTGACCAAAAGTATGCCTTTTCGGTTGCAAAGCAGTGAGGTCATGATATTTTTGATGTGACATCACTATGACGACTGTCTTTTTGACTTAGACATATAATGAGCTACATAATTTTTATCTTTAGTCACACAAAATAGAGTTTAGAAATTTCTACCTTTCAATTCAAATCGCGGGCGCTATTGACCCGCTCGCACTTGGTGGGATTTCTTACCGACATCTTTTACGCAATTGGACATTACAACGTGAATTTACGTACTACCGTATTCCTTTTATGCTTGCTTTGTCAGGAGATCCTTTTCTACCACTCAGTATGGCCAATATTTAAAAAACAAAAAACTACAGCCTGTTATTGCCACAGTATACTTACTTTCGGGATATTCCTCGATATAGAGTTCATCTTCGACGTCTTTTTATCAACTAATTTCTCACTCTGATCAAAAATTTGAGGCGGAGACTATTATTTGGCGATCATGCAAACCAAATTATAACCTGAGCAAGTCCTCGCTATTCGTAATACAGGGCTATTATATGGTCTGCTATAAAATAAAAAGTTTTCAGTACCTCATGAAATATCTTTTATATTTCATGGATTAACTAATATATTATTCACAAATCTTGATAGTTTATTGCCTATTTAAGGTGATCGCATTCAGCTTCATAGGCGTTATCGTATGGGATTATGAGGCCTACCTTCATACATAATCTGCGAGCCGAGTGCAATTTTCTCACGTAGTGGGAAGTTTTGTAGTATCGAGCTTAATACGCTTTCTTTTTTACATTCGAATGGGCACTTTGCGGATTAAGGGCACGGGACGCACAATCGTGTGGAAACTTTTGGCCGGGAAATTGCGCAAACATTATCAAATCCGCGGGAGTGCCCCCGGGGGATGGCGAAAGTAATTTTCTTATGCCGCGATGACGTCACGATGGCACTGCGCCAACCCCGAAATAAAGACGTAATAGGACTTAACAAATTTATGTTAGGAATTATCCGAATGCACCCGATAGAGCCGCACATGCAGCAAGGATCCATAAACACGTCTCCCGTGGGAGCCTCCAGCCTCCGCCCCGGCCTCGTGGCTCCGGGGGTGAATTTACTACTGCGCGCCTTCCGGATACATTAGCCACTCCACCCCGCGCAATAAAAGATCGAATATTTACATACACTCCGCTTATTACTTCGTCTGGGGGAATCATTGTGTTCCCATCTATTCAAAGTCACTAATATTACGTAGTTTATTCACTCGTACAAAAAGATATAAATCATCTCGTGGCTAAATCCATATTTAGTACAGCGTCAAATAAATCCATTTATAAACCTGAATGGACAATCCATATATCAATGCAGTTTTGTTCGTACTATACATTTGTACAAATGTGTATTACAATCAAATTGAATATCTCCATATTTAGTGGATTTAAACAGAATTCTTTGTATTGAAGATTCATAAAATAACCGATAATTTTATAACAAATGATTTTACTCTCAACATGAACATACAATCTTATATAAATAGTTCCATTAACTTATTATATATCTACTGGAGGGGTTAATTGAATTCCATTTTTAACTCTTGCTCAAAGGAATAAGCTTAATTTTACTAGCGAAAAAGCGCCGTAAATCTGAATGTATAATTCGTCGATATCTCGCCATCTGTCACATTTGCATATTTAAAAATATCTGTAAATCGAATTTTTTAACTGTAAACTGAATTTGTGGAATATTTTCATTTTATTTTTTTATTTTATATAAGAAATGACATTCATTTTGGTGTGCTCGAATGGCATTAATATAGTTTCATTTTATCATAGAGGCTTGACTTAAATTACACTAAAGTTTCTATTGTAAAAGTTGTGAGCCAAGTCTATATTGAGGCATAACTTATTTAATGTCCAGAATATTTAAGTATCATTGATAAAAAAGGAGACTGATGATGTAAATTTGGTGAAAATGGCATCTGAAATATCTTTTTTGAAATAAAATTCTACAATTCACGTTAAAAAAGATTTAGAAAGACTTGGCTGAACATTTATAGGTATACATTTCAAACGTCTTTCATTGAAAGAAACACAAAATGTAAGAGATTCGAGAAGAATTCTGTACAAATTTATTAATATGTAAAAATACAAATGGAGCATCTTATTTTTTTACATTAAAATTAGAGATATTTAGAATTAGGAGAAAGAATTGTGATGCGAAATTTCGATGTGTCAGCGGTCCAAAATTTGGACCGGTTGGACACGGAAACCTTGTGGCCACTTCCTCCAACATTAGTGCATGCATTTGCAACAAATTCGGCGAAAAATCTTTTCTTGGAGCCTTCTATGACCTCAATAGAGTCGTAGAGGACCACTTCTCTGGCGGGCAGGAGACTCAGCGGACTCGCAATCTCCCGGGTCGCAAGCGGAGCTCAAACACCTTTCTACCCATAATATGTCTTAGAATTATTTATTATATGGCTCGTCTTAAGTATCTTCATCCCTTAGCTAGTTGATCCCCCCGCGCTCAGAGCGCAAATGGTCACAAGCAATGGAAAAAGATCAAGTCCACACAGGACATGAATTTAAAATTTTCGGTTTTGCACCCTAACGTGCACTTGTATTATACGGGCTGCCATGGTACCGAATAGCAGGGTTATTCTGCTTAATTCACTACATTATTAAACTAGGAACACTCACCTTACAGTTTAGACTTGGCCCCATATGATTACCATATGTTTTTGAGGCATTCGAAGGGCAACGATTTCAAGACAACGCTGCGGTGGAACAATACGTGCGCAAATGGTTTTCCTTCGTTATTTTACTTTCTTTCTTCAGTGATGAAAAAGCTTCGTATCTGAAAGAATGAATGTATTTTTAATGAAGGAAACAATGTAGAAAAATGATATAATGCATTTGTATTTTTATATATAATATCATTAATAAATTTGTACAGCTAAATTCCGGATTATATTTGAATTCCTTCGTATTTCGTTCAAAACGATAATTTTAGAAACTTAACAACCAATGGCTCAAAACATCTGCACTATTCTTGTTTAGTATTGTAATATATGTTTGTTCAAGAAAGCATCCATTGAGATGACCGTAGCCATCTTCCATGATTTTTTCGCAATTACAATATTTCAATCTCGTCCTTTCACCAGATCGGTGAGATATACAATTTCAATCAGCATCGGGACGAAGACTTAAAAAAGGTTCGGATCAAAAGGGTGATTTATGGGTGGCGCTTTTACTCCGGAGTGGGAGATTCATTTAAATGTTTTTACAAGAGCATAACCGAATTATGCAACCGTATCCACTATAAATAAATCTTCATAAAGAAGACGGGCTTTATCTTTTTAATCAACCCGCGCGGGGCGTAATAAAAAAAAGGAATCTGTTCTCTTATCCGTAATATCCAAACTTTATTTTTTATTAAATTTTACGCGCGCGCAGGAGTAATGATCCCACATTTATGTCTATTTAAAAAAGATTTACAAGGCACCTTCTATCTGTATATTATTCTATAAACACGTTCCCTGCTTGAGATGCCTTCTTTTCTTTTCAGCACACATTTTCTTGAAAATAGACAAAGCGTGGATAATACTTTACGAACTTTATGCGACGTAGAATTCGAAATGCGTAGAAAAGGTGCCGGATAAAAATACGTCGTTCTTATTTTTCTTGTATTTTCCTTTTTTCCTTATTTGATACGAGGATAACTGAGATATGCTAAGTGTTAGGATGAAATCCTCCACACGCGAAATGGCGAATTACTCATTGTTGAACAGCCAAATGCAAAAACAAGATTCCAAAAATACACTTATTTTCTTCGCGAGTGAGAAATTCTACACATTTTTTTAAAGAAAATATTGCCAAAACTTTATTTAGATTTTTTAAAATTAATTTTATTTAATATTTTTGTATGAATTTTAATTCTTTCATCAACAGTAAATTTATTTTTAAATATTAAAATCAGTCTAAAAATGATTTCATAAGTTTTTTTTTTATTGTTATGATAAGGGTGAAAACGATGAGTTTTATTCGAGTCTATATAGATATACAAAAGAGCTTTTATGAATGAGTTTTATTCGAATAAAAAAAATTGAGTCGCTTATTATATTCTGAACGCATCCCATGTTTCTTTTAGACATCAACCGGTTGGTACTTTCAAATATTTTGCCCTGAGCTTTTGCTTTTTGTATTAATAATTACCCTGGAGACCGGTCTGTTGCAGAAGCACTCCTGAACGAGAGGAATAAGGGGAGTCGCCCTCCGCCCTAACGTGAATATACATATATTTTTCAAATCCAGTGTAAAGCATAAAAGTTATCAGTCCACCACCAAAGTTCTTATATTAACCTTTTAACCCCTACGAGCTGCTTCTTTGTTTCGTTCCAGTCTCTATTGTAGCTCTTCGTCGCAATTTTCTTTCACACAAAATGAATAGGGAGATGATTAAATTTTTAATAACGATACGACAATAACTCATTCATGACGTTATCAGATTTACAAAATGCATGCAATTATAGTGCAAAATTACCATCCAAGCTATCAAATAAATCATTTTGATAAAACTATGAGACAATAGTCTAAATTTTACGATCCAATGCACAAAAATAATTTTAAAAAACTGTCCATTATATCAAATATGAAAATAGAATTCATTGCATATTAAGCCAAAAATTGATGCAATTTAGCATAATCGAAATGAATAGAAGTTGGAAATATTCTTTCATATTTACAGCGTAATCTTCTTCTAAATAAATAAACACCCAGGGTAGAAATAGTGAGCTTTATTTCGCCCCCACGTAATAATAATATAACATAGACATTCCCTGCTTGTATAGTCAGAGGGTGATGTTTTCCGTTCTTACCCTTGTGAAACATCCAGCATTTTGATAAATGGAAAAGAAGTCATCCGAACACACCCAATGAAACGAAATTAAATTCGATGATTAATTAAATTATGATATGGTCGTGTTGGCGAAAATGCCATTCGGTGACAATGGCGTGCTTGAAAATATTAACAACCGCCTTAAAAAAATACGAAAAAATAGATTAAGCTTAATTTATTTCAACATATTATGCATAACTTCTTAATACATAAAAGCGAAATTAATTAATAAAAATATAAGAAAATATATTTTAACAAATCACTAATCATTAGTCTCACAGACTACAAACTCTGGATGCATTTGACATATATTTATTTTACTTAAATTACTAGGACCTCCTTACAAACTAATAATTGTCGGTTATGTAACCTATGTGTTGGATTTTTTATTTTCAAGAATGGATTTCTCCAATGTATGTACTATGTAACTCGCACGTTCGTTGCTTGTCATTGGTTTTCCAATCGTGTTCGACATTTTATTGATCATCTGCTTCATTTCGACCTCTATCACCGATCGAATGGAACCATAAACGTGTTCCGTCGCTCATCGCAGCCGACTTGTGGACCGGGACCATTTTTGCGCCGCAATCGATCTCGCAATCGAATACGTATGTAATCTATGTGTCTAATATTGTAAGACAACGACCAACAACATTGAAGCGTAGTTTATTTTGTCAGTCTGTGAGACTAATATGTAGTTAGGGAATCCAATCCCGAGTCAAAATTTCGATCCCGGGATTTCGGGATTTAAGAAATTACATTGATAAATTTGATCAAAAATTATTATATAAGTCCATTTGTTTAATATAAAAAATAGTCCGAAGGCGAAATAATTTTATTTATTTAAAAAAAAGATAAAAATACAATTCAAAAATAGATAAATAAAACACTAAAAAAATATATAAATAATACTTCTGTTGAAACATGGACTAAAACTCGCAAAATTCCCGATTTGCCGACAAATTATTTTTTTCCGTTGCTTCAGATGAATACTTATATACTATAACACTTTGATGTGATTTGTAATTATATTGCGGAGATATACAAAAAAATTTAAGCCCGTATCTGTTATATTTCATATCGATATTCCCATTATTAGAGTCAAGGTGTAGTAAATACATCACCATTAGGGAAAGGTTAATATAACAATTTGAAAAACATATATGTATACATAGATTAGAGAGCTCGGGATTGGAATCCCTATATCTAGGGTCAATTAAAATAGACAAAATTTAAGATATTTACCAGGGTACGAAGTTCTTTTGATAAAAAAATATTTTTTCATCAGTTTATCTCATGATGGCAAATTGAAAAGATATTTTAAATTTAACGGCATTAACGTGGAGTGCCTTAAATCCGTTTTATCAACATTATGAGTTATCTTCCACAGATGCTTACTTAGGCGAAGTACGTCATTAATCAACTTACTGCATCTGAAGTGTTCCTTGATCCTGGTGTCAAATCTGTGCTCAGTTTGCACCATGTACACACTGCTACGGTCTTTCCAAGAAACTCTGCCATAACAGCTTTTTTATTCAAGTATTTTCACAGCGTTACTTAGCACGTCTTAAATTCCGTCACTTTTTAAAATTATATTTTTAGTTTATATAAAAATATTGATGTGATACGGGGGTGGTATAATGATGATGATGATATCTGCGATTAGGCAGGTGTCCTTCAGCAATTTACCAACTACTACCCTCATAGCCGCTAAATGTATAATCATTCGTCGGCAAAAAGCAGGGTGAAGATCTTAGAGGTGCGCAGAAATGGCAGGACGAAGGGCGGGAAGGCAATTTATTGGTGAACGTTTTAGTACGGGAACGGGGGTAGAATCCGCGGGTGAAGGAACGACCACCTTATAAAATACCCCTGAAATATACGCCAACATCCCCCGGCGAGTATTTTTTATGAAAGAATATTTTCTTGCGTTGAATATGATGTACGTGCGGAAATGTCTGTTGTTTCGCGGCCATTCCTGCCTTCGTTCCCTGGACGGGAAAAAAAAAAGATTTAAAATACTTAGGTGAGATTTGTGCGTACTTGTTCCTGTGTATCTGTGCAAAAAGTATTTCACAGGGTCCATAAAACGATAGAACGTCGCGCGGTGGAGCATTTAAGTAACATTTAAAATTCGAAGACGCGTCTGGGAACATCCCATTATTGAGAGACACCTTTTTGTATATGCATACTAAAACAGATTATAAACCGGCTTTTTTCAATAGAATTTTTCTTGGCTTTTTCCGCGAAGTCAGAAATTTTCCCTCGACGTTTTTAATATTCTCCACTTCCGGAATAATTTTGCAGACATTTTTACAAAAGGGACTCGAAAGCGAAATAATGATCAACTTTATTCAATTACAGTCGGTGATTTCGGATGTCAAACAATTTTGCTTCGTCAATTGTGGCAATTTTTATTTTTACAACAAACTTAAATCTTACAGCCTTATTTCTCATATTATTTGAATTTAAATTCTGAACTTTCCATACGCAAAATAGAATTATCAATAGTCTTCCAGTTGCGTATTTTGATCGAAAAATAAAAAGTTACTAAAAATACATTTAATATTGTAGCGTGGGCGATTTACTATCCCCACGTAGTAGCACTGTTCATTTGAGCAGATTTAATTCGCGATATCTTCATTCTCTCTTCAGGCGCAATGTGTTATTTTAACAGCGCCATTTCTTGTGGCCCTGCGGAGACATTGCACCTGCATACCGACCGATCGCTTCTTGCGCGTGCACCGTTGCCGGTTGGAGAGTGACGCGCAGGAGGCAGGAGTCGGGAGAGTTGTAAGGCTAACCTTGGTTGCGGGAAGTCGTCCCTCCTGCAGCCAGATCTCTTTCTCTCGTGTGGAATAAATAGATATTTAGTTAAGGGAGTCTTTTTATTCGACTCCCGTCCATTCCCATTCAGACGCACATTTTTTACGCACGCACAACACTATAACATTCCATGATAATTTGCCATTTATTAATAAATAATTTACACTAAATTTGACAGTAGTAACTTTAATAAAATAGTCGCAATACTTAAAAAACTTTGAGCATCCTTATGGAAAGATCTGTATAACTAAAATTAAATTAAACTTAAGAGGTTATTTCTAATGTAAAGGTACAAATTTTGAGAGTTTTGAAGTTCGATAAAAAACAAACAAAAAACATTTATAATAAAAAAAAAATTGTACCAGATATTTATTGATATATAATATACAAAAAAAATATAAAAAGCTTTTAACTGGTAAAAGTTAACACGATTCCAACTGATTCATTTTGATCTGATTTATTTTGTGAGTAATTAACACTAATTTCGACAGTTATATTCATAGGATTTAGGAAGTGTGCCTCAAGTCTCCTCAAAATTTCAATCGATCTTACAGCTTCGTTTACGAGAAAACAAACAATTACGCGTTGCGCAACAGACGATACTATTATTCGTCCTCTTTTATCGATGGCGGGACTAAGACGCCTCCTATTCAATGGTTATTTTTATACAACCGTTTTTTTAAATTACTGTTATTTGCGTTCACATGAAATGTTAAATACACTCAATCCTCTTTTTGTGCGACTTTATTTCGTGTGATTTTGAAGTTATGCGGTTTTTTTAATTTCATAAAGAGTACAAATCGAGATATTTTGAATAAAATAAGAAATAAATCAATTAGGTACGAATCTTTTATATGTAACCCTCTATTATTCCTACCAGATTTATGTCAAAAATTAATTTTAAATAAAAAAAATAAAAAAAATGACAAAATAAGGCCAAAAAATGACTTGATTGAGATTTTTTTAAACAGTTGCCATTTTGTGATTTTTATGAATATAATGAGATCTTTGCTAATTATGAATTATATCGTTGGAAAGAGAAAATTTACACAGAATAATGATGACATTGACACTGGGTATACTATTTCTTCCGAGTCATATTGAAAATCGTAACAATAATTATCATTTTTTTTATTAACTTTTTTTATGCGATTTTGGATGCATTTTATATGACTGTTTTAAAATTATGCGATTTTCAAAATCCATGGATCACATCTTTATTTTTTCTACGTAAATCATAGTTTTTTTGTGCGATTTTCAGCAGAACGCATTTACCGCACAAAAAAAAAGTTTAAGTGTACTGGATTTTATTATAAATATTTTCAAAAAGGGCTTTTATGTGTTTTTAAAATCCTAACTTGTATTAGTAATTAAACATGGGGATAGTGCAAGGTTATTAATAAAAACCCTTAGATTTGAATTTGCGACAATAATTTTGTATATTCATTATAATATTTAGTTCAAAGTCTAAACGAGTCAAGTGAATTATTGCTATTACGTAATTATTTTGTAAGCTTAAAAGCTTTTAAATTATATGTTCTTTTAGATAACTAGAACGTGGCGACATTTTTGTGTCAAGGCAAAAAATTATATTTTCAAATGATACGTATTTGTTTTAAAAAAATGTGAAAGTACTCTGCGTTCCCAAGGGTACTCCAGAAAAGAGGATTAGTTAAAAATCTTATGAATACGAATAAGCTGAGTGGCTGGATCAACTTAATGAAAACAACTGGTAGCCAGACTTCATCAAAACAATTACCAGAACTTTGACTGCAGCTGAATATTGCCAACGTCACATTTGGCACCGATTCTGCATGCATTTTAGATAAATGCACGCCCAAAACTCACATTATTAAATCAATTTAATTATAGACTTAAGTCGATTCTCATTTACATACATATTGAAAATTTATCGCCTCAAATAGCTTCAAAATTAAGATTCTATTTTGAGCATCGCTCAAAGGTCAAGTCGTAAAGGAGATTGTATATTATATCAGCCCGGGGAAGTCCATTACAACAGCGTCTTTATCATGTTTTTCGGAATCATTCCAAATGAAATATTAACATTATTTATTAGATTTTGGTGTTCAATGCTTTGTACAATAAATAAGTTTTAAACGCTTTTTATGAACTCGAAGAATTTGTGTCTAAACAAATTTCAGGCAACGAAAATTTTATATTTTACGGATTTAATTTAAATTCTTGCGGCGTAAAAAATAACTTTTGTAATACTCCGCAGAACTTATCTCGAGTGCTCTCCTCGGAAAACTATTTTGCATAGTTTCTACGGGAATATTTTGACTAGCAGATTACTTTAATTATGAAATTGCATTACAAATGTAAGCAAAAAAAATCAAATGATGATGAAATTCTATTTTTCGCAAAAGCTATTCATCGTGGATGTTCTATGAAATAGATATTTTTATTTTAGGGCAGTCGTTAAAAATGGCAGTTAAAATAATATGTGCCTCAGGCTTAGTATCCGAGGGCTAGATGTTTAAAGCTGGAACGGGAGCGGGCTTAGCAGAGTAATATGTTTGTCTTTTACTGGGAATTAGTGGCGTTTTTAGTGAGGTGGCTATCAAAATTAAACACAACACTTTATCAGAGCTCGCAGCCCTTGTCAAGTTTGGCTTCTGATGCGGGTTGATGGATCACTTTTGTCTTTGTTCAATGTAATAAAACACGCTCTCCTCATCCACGTCTCTTCTACTAGATTCAATGTCACGCTCCACCTAAATATATTAATTCGTCGTGTCGTATGTCAGATGACAGCGTGTAATTGCGATATTTGGGGATGTGATGTGATAACCTCCTTACTACCCTCTGACAAGAGCGAATCTCGCGGGGCGGAAACAACGCAAACATACGACATATTCACTTTATTCTTTAAAAAAAAACCAAATTCATTTAATCCGGTGTGCTTTGGATGAACAATATCTGGGCGACAAGAATGAAAAATACAGTTAAAAATGCTCCAGACCAAATTTTATCATTTTATAGCCCTATAGCTAAAATACATATTTTCATTTCAATTAACTTGTTAAGTTGTCCTAAGACACATGTCCGGGTCACTTTTTTGCTTATATATTATAATTGATCAAATTTTGTTTTAACAAAATTCTTTAGGATTAGATTAATCTACATAGTTAATTAAAAAAAGCACACTAGAACCAAACATATTTCATTACTTTTGAAAATATTGAGCTTTTCCCAAAAAATCGATACAGGGGACTGTTGTCTATGTCAAGGGAAAAAAGTCATGACAACAACATGAGAACCCTCTTCTGATCCGAGCTATATGTCGATCTCACTATTCTGAAGCATGCCAGTCCGATCGCAAAGTGCATGGCATGATGGAAAACTGTTAATTTAAAATTCCATGTCCGTGAGGACGCGCTCATTTTCCACTTCTTGCGGCCAATTGCGCTCTGAGCGCAGAGTGGGATTTTCTATTCTAAAAACTAGAATACATATGTAGATAGATACATTTTAATAATTAAACATAAGGAAATAATTATTATATATATATTGTATAGGGTAGGGAAAAGTTTTAAATCTCGCTCGCAGTCCTAAAAAGAGGCTTTCATCATCCGGCGGAGGTAATTGAAAGCCCTGCGAATAAAGCTCCCCCCGAAACTCTTACAAAAGCCCTAAATGTTCTAAAATAAGAGCGAGTGGCCACAAGGTTTTCGTGTCCAATCGGTCCAAATTTCAGATCACTGATACATCGAAAAAACGCCTCGCATATTCATACAACATGATCTGCGTCCATGAACGGATCTTCGCATGAACATTCCAAAGTCAATGAAAGTTCAAACTTTACCAACGAGGTCCTAAATTGACCGTATCCTATGAGGAACTGGGACATCCAGTGATCTCTTGCCAATTAGCTAATGTCACTTCCTTCACACGACGAAGGAGATGGTTTTAGTGGGTAGAAATCCCACATTACCATTGTTTTTACCATGGTGTCATTTTAAAGATTTCCCCCTCTCAAGAGAAAAAAAGTCATTAGAATGAGAGGGGAGCGCCGAGCAGGATGGGCTGTGTCAGCTGGATGCTCACGTGATGCGTCCACGCCTCTGTAGAATATTTTGCGACGTTTATGAAGATGCCCTGTAGGCCGTCAGATGAGAGCATCCTCCAACATCCCAATTGTTTGTCGCGATTTGCAACATCTTCCCGAAGGCATCCTCGGCCTTCTTGAATACGTGTTAATTTCCATAAACTTTGAATTTTAAGAATTAGGCAGACGATCCGTGAGCACGAACCCGACAGGAGATTCGAAACATAGGATAGAGGTAAAACTTTAATTGGAATTTTATTTCTCAAGCAACCAAAACAAAAACGCGATTGGATACCCGTTTTTAACGTATATTAATAAAAATAAAATCGAAATCAAGAATTCATGAAATAAATAATTATATTTCATACAAAATAAACGTTTGTCAAGGAGCGATCAGAGATTGAGTCCTTCAACCCCTAGTAGCTTAGGGCCATCATAACTGCGGGAGATAACAGCGTTTTGCGCATCGCATGACGTTAACTAATTATTCATGGCATTCATAGACAGCGATGTACGAGTCACGGCCGCAATGCAATCCGTCACGTACTTCTATGCCAGATCCGCTCTAAGCCGATCAACGCTCTATCATTTTTAATTCGAAGCTTCACCACAAACCATTCAATGCCCTACCATTGATTGCTTATCATTCATTATGCACAACGAATATTTCAATTTCTTTAAAAATATTGCAATACAGGACTATCTTATACTATCTTCTTCTCTCTTATTTCCTCAACATTCGAGTCCGATCGCACATATGCGTGATTACTCTAATATTTAATACTTAATATTTAAAGGTGTTATTGATACGAAAATTAGATTTGAACAATATTTTTTAACGATGATGCAAACACTTGGATGTTTTAAATGGGCGTGGACGGTTCGTTTTTATAAAACTTTACGAGGAAAGTTGAGTTGGAGGGAGAAGTGTCAGTTACACAATTTGAATAAACTTGAGTGAGCGAATTCCTCCCGAGCGATGGTAATTTTCGTAACGAGAGTGACGGCAATAAAAGGTTTGCGGTGAAATTTTTGTGTGGAGAGCAGGGATGCTGTGGTCCAGAGTAGTGGCAGCCTCACGTACGCAACGAGTATTATTTACGCTGCGGCCCTGACGATCCTAGAAAAGCGACGCAACTTTGCTCTATTTGTTTGCAGTTCCGAACTTCGCCTGCTCGTTAATATAGTTTCGACCCAATTATACCTCTATTGACAGAAACTGATGTTTGATTTCAATAATTGGTCAGAGTTTGCGGGAGCGTGCGTCTAAACTTCCAAGGGTGTGACGCAACGCAACCCAATAAATACTCCATATTCCTCACCAATATACTTCCATCATCAAAAAATGTATAAGATCAATGGACTTGGATAAATAAAATGTTTGGATCCTTTGGATGAATGCGAAGAGAAACTCTTCTATAGTGTCGAGATAGGGACCTCGTTATAGTAACAAAACGCTATAGAAAGTTGTACAAAAAGGACACAGAACATTTTCTATGAACGCATTCGCGGATGGCGGCAAATCGTCAAAAATGGCGGTGATAGTTCGCGATCCGAAGAGCGGACCGCTTGGACACGCAGACCTTGTCACCTTATCAGCGCATCACCACAGGAGGTAATAATGTAGATAGATGTTGTTAACATGACGCAATGCCAACAAGTGGGAATGCCATTTCGCACACGCAACAATACCAAGAAATTAATTTAAAAAACGTTTTATTTTAGGTTGGCTACACATTGTTGATACACACAATATGCAAAATAATTATTTATATTGAAAAATGTATGCACAAATTTTAAACTGTCATTTTGTGTGTATAAAATTGAAATGCACAGATTTGTGCGTACGGAATTTATAGTGTTATTGATGAATTCCGCTAGTTGGAAAAATTAACACTACAACATATTGATCAACGCCAAAGAAAAAAAATTAAAAACGTCAAAAAAATTATCTAAATAATTTATAATTGCTATAAAAATTATATCAATGCAGCCAGGACAAGTGTTACCAAATTCACGCAATTTTTCTCGTCAAGCTATTTATTTTTTTGTCAATGCTGTACTTATAAAATCATGAGATAATTTTCATATACACTCTGCATAAGATATGATCAGGAATTTTCTTTTTATTTGCCATTGATGGTCCTAATTGCTATTTAATATTTTGCTTTTTAGATTGGAATTGCTTGAAAATTATTTTTTTAGCTATTAATAATTTAAATAAACTGAGTTCAGGATCATGGGTCTTTGTCACAAGTTGTGTTTTCATGATTATTTGTTTGGATTAAGACTTAAAAATAGCATAACCATAACGATTAAAGATATTAACGTTATTAACAGAAAAAAGATCTTGAAGCGATTTTATGTATATCTTATTTTAAATCCAAAATAAAATGTATAGTTAATAACATAATGCATAGCCTTTGAAGGGTATTACGACACGTAAACAAATCTTTTCATACAAAGGCAACATAAAGACGCGGAATGCGTAAAAGTATCGATTTCCATAGAGACTTGCTGTAAAATATCGGCATTAATAATATTTTAACGCGGCTGTTATAATTTATGGGTTTACTGAATTCATCGCTCAGGTTTATGTGCGCTCACACAAAGAACATATCAACCCTCAATTACTGTCATATATTAAGGGATTTTTCCAGAAGATAGAGTAAAGCGAGGCCATGCATCATTGCGGGGGTTGGTTGTGCGTTTTTAATTACAGTCGTGATCTTTCGTAATTCATCACCCTTAGAGTCGCGCTCAATGTAAACATTAATGATCGTTAATTTCTTGGCGTAAATGAACGCTAAATAATAAATGGCCATACGAAACAAAGGCGCCCATACACCGAACAAAACAATATTTGCCTTTTGACTGCCTTGCTGACTTGCGTTGCACTGAATACCTAATCCGACGATATATATTGTGGAATCATAAATGCCTCTCAATTAATAATCTCGTTATTTATTTACGTAGGCGTCGCTGGAAGATTACATCTTGTTATTGTAGAACGTTCTGTTTGGGCTTTCCAAGATGAAGACTTATAAGTTGACGCTTTGGGCTCCCGAGGAACCCGATTAAATTCATAGAGCAAAAATTCTATTGTGTTAAATTGCGTAAAATCTAGCGATTATAATAAAATATATTCATATAAATAATGTCGAAAAAAATCGACAGTTCTTCAAATTTACGCTCGTGGGTACAAAGGGTGAAATTTGTGATGCCATCCAAAAAATAAATGATTATCGGCTTTGTTTAGCAAATTGTTTTCCACGGAAGAGCTTAAACATTAATCTTAGTAGCTATCAGTTCAAGTCGCTGTCAAATAAGTTGATGATTAAGCCAAGGCAGCAGACGTTCGCTTGCCTGATCAAATTATGTATGCGCAAAAGACGCATCATATTAGCACCCATTTATCCCAACTCTCTGTTTTAAAACAATAATTAAATCACCCAATTAATCTGGAATGTATGCATATTTATTTGCAGTTTGTTGGATCATTTTACCCAATTTTATCTAATCTACTGTATGAAAGTCTATTTAAAGAAATCGAAATGTTGTTTGAAAATGACGGTGTAATATTTCATTTGGCATATTTGTCGTATTGTCTCATTTTACATTATAAAATGCGATTTTAAACCATCAACGTCTATATATCGTCACGCCGCAATTTTGGCAAAAATTTCCGCAAAGATGCTTGCACTCAAACGATTAAATCAGGTCATCATTTTTTATCCTAGTCAGGAATGTTAGCAGCCGGGCAAATAGCTAATAAAAACACTTTCATTCATTTCTTCGCGTAAATATAAACAAAACACATTTGCATCTTCACTTTTAGTTTAAAAAAAATGCATTTTTTTTAAATTTGGGTCAATTTATATGTTTGAAATATTAATTTGAAGAGATCATTATTAAACGTATAGGGGTATGATGAGACGCAAGATACCCGTCTCTATCTCTGATTATATAATCTTCGCACTAGATGTGCGAAAATAGTCATTCCGTATTACTCGAAATCAATCACAACATATGCGCGATTACTCTTTAACGGGGTATGATTTTTAAATGCATTAAGAGACTTATTTTAAAAATAAATACACTCAAAACTCTTTTTGTGCGATTTCGAAGTTATGCGGTTTTTTTAAATAATTTTTTTAATTTAATAAAGGGTACGTATCGATATATTTTGAATAAAATAGGAAATAAATCATCAAAACTAAATGAAATTTGAAAAAAAATATATTTAGTTTTTTTTGCATTTTTTTCAATTTTTTAACTTTTAAAAATATATCCTTCAAAGAAATTTATAAAATTCCAATTACTTACGGAGTTATAGCTATTTTAGTGAGGCGGCAACTTGGCCAGTTCTACCATAATGAAATCTTTTAACGCGTTTTTCTCGAAACTACTTTTTTCAACACGGTTGACATCATATCTCAGTTTTAATTAATCAATTTACTTCAAACTGATTTATATCAAAAAATATTTTTTAACTATTTAAAAAAATATTTAACATTTTGTGATTTACTTTTTTTGAGTTTGGGACTATAGAGATATCTCGATTTAATTGTGAATTATATTGTTGGAAAGAGAAAATCTACACAAAACAGTGTCAAAACTGGGTATACTATTTCTTCTGAAGAAGAGAGCGATTTTGAGTCATATTGAAAATCGCAACGAAACAATGATGCAAGACTTTCTTCAATTGCCTTATTGTTTTCCTGTTTTTTATTAACTTTTTTTATGCGATTTTGGATATATTTTATATAGCTGTTTCAAAGTTATGCGGTTTTTAAAATCCATGGAACTCATCTTCACTTTTTCTATGTAAGTCGTAGCCTTTTATGTGCGATTTTCTGCTGAGCGCATCTACCGCACAAAAAAAGGTTCATGTATATAGTTAAATTTTCAATTGAACATCAAAATATATAAAAAAAATAATAAAAAAGTTTTAGGCTGGGAAAGTGTAAGGGGTAAAAAAAAAGATTTGTCCTGATTGACACGGTTTCAACTCTTTTAGTCATCTAAAATAAAAAATATAAATAATTTTTAATCAATAAGAATAACGCTATAATTTCTACCTCAATGAAAAATAATAAAATAATGTTTTGACCTTATTTTGATTTTTAATTTTTTTAATAGTTAAAAATAAAATTTTATCATAAATCTGGTAGAAACAATAGAAAATTATATAGAAAAGATTTGTACCAAATATGAAGTAAATCAATTGACTAAAAATTGAGATATCGTGTCAACCGTGTTGAAAAAAGTAGTTTCGTGAAAAACGCGTTTAAAGATTTAATTCTGGCTTAGTTGCCGCGTCACTTAAATAGCTGTAACTCCATAAATAATTCGAATTTTGGAAATTTCTTTGGAAAACATGTTCTTAATATCATTCACATGTTATCTAATTAAGTTGTATTGTGCTGATGACAAAATCATAAGCTATAAAAATAGATTATACGCCGGGAATTTGGTACATATTTGGCAATATTTCAGCATTATGCTACATGCTCCAAATATACTATGTCATAGAGAATAGGCTTGAATCCTAAAATGATTATCCGCATATGTATGGAGCCCTACATTACTCATATTGAATTAGAGGGCGAATGTTCAATATCACAACCTCGAGAAATATAATAATTGAGTTATCCGCTTACTGAAACACAGCCGAATATACAGAAATGCACAACTTCTGTTTATGAGAAATATTCAGAGCAAACTTGTATTCAAACAAGCCATGCCATTCAAGAAATATTCTTCATGATGATATTTAATTTTGAGACATCATCGAATTAAAGAATATGCTTATCATCTTTGCTTAATAATGGGGATGTTTCGAATTTGTAAGAAAATGGAGATTGTTGAGTTTATTGCAAGAATGTTCATCGAGGTCGTTATAGTAGCATATCGGAGACTAAAGCATATTTGTTACGACGATAATTATATTGTGTGGTGGGAAGATGTCGACAATTATCTTAAGTTCTGTTGTAGAGAATCCATTATGGCGCGACTTCCAGCTTCGATAGTGTTAGGTTGAACTTTTGCGCAGATCCCCGGAACGACAATAGGTCTCCCTTAGGTCTTCCCCGTTAGCACCGCGACAATTGTGTCACCCCTGGATCTTGCCTTATAATGTTACTTGGTGGAATATTCGCAGAATAATGGCTGTTAAGATCGCTCTTGTAATTGCGACGAATTCTATAATAACGCACCCGGCCAAGGTTAATGTCTACACACTTTGATAAAGACGCGGGATATTGCTTCGAATATTAAATCCACGCAAGATGGGAAACTATCTAATAAGCGCGAATCAGTTCTTCTCGTGGTCGCAGTCGAAGGGTTGACTGAACGAGGGTTAATAAATGTGTCCATCCCCGGATCGGTGTCACAAACATGTGCTCATTATCCGACCAGCACTTTTGGCATGTGTCACTTCTATCAACCCACACCGCCGGATGAATGGGGACATGTCAAATCCTAGTCCAATTTATGCTCCACATTTGAATATGAATCGCCAGGACCCGATTATGTGAAAATTAACGACCTGGCCCAAAATAAAGATCTGCAATCGATGTCTGGGTCGGGCGATATTCAAATGTGGCGTGATATCGGTTTCAGCCAGTCACCACTGTAATACGCAAATTGCCTCAATGTCCAGGCCACCGATTCAAATAGATCTATGAAAACGATTTTTTCCAACATTGAACTTACCACCAATTTAAATATTTGGAGCTATTCCGGCGTTAAATTATTTAAACGCACTTTTTTAATAAAAAAATATTATGTAAAAAGTCATGTTCACAACTAAAAATATGCGACTATTAATGGTGGAGTTATTTTTTGATATTACTTTCAGTGCATCTATCATATTTTTATTACTCAATATCAAGTATAATGTATTATTTCAGTTATTTGTTGATTAAATTATTTTAAATGGAATAATTCCTGATTTTTTTTAAATGCGCTCAATTGTTGTCTTTGATAAATTTGGATATACATATGGGTCTGTTTTTATGCGGATTTTTTTAAAGCGATTTTGAAGTTATGCGATTTTCAAATGTAATATAGTTTTTTTTATGCGAATGCGCATAAAAAAAGTTTAAAATTTAGACTAGATTTAGAAATTAAGAACAATTCAAATTTTAAGAAGTACTTGCCTTCAACATCTATATGTAATGAACTGATTATCACATTGATTTGAAGTTATGCGGTATTTAAAAATAATGGAACCTATCCCCCAGTTTATATGCAGTTCAAGTCTTTTTTTACGCGACTCTCCGTAGAAAGTATCTATCGCATAAAAACAGACTCAAGTGTATATTGTCGAAAACTGGAGATTGGGGAATTCCTAAAGGCTGAGCAGTTTTCCTCGGAAGATAGTGAAAAACTACTTAAGACGACCTTGTTGATTTTACTGAAAAAAGCTTTCCGGAATTCAAATACAGTCAACACTTCTATAGCGTCAAGATAGGGACCATAGTATAGAAAGTTATGTACTCAAAAACAAAATTTGAGTTTTCCAATTGCATTTTGTTATTTGAAAAAAAATCTTCAAATCAAATGCCACAAAGTATTAAATCACAAATTGAAGAAATCGAAGCTTGCGGAAATAATTATTACAGAGGTCTTATTATGTTATTAATTATTTGATAATATTATTATTAAGAATAATAGTATCGTGTTCAATTTTCCTGGAATTTTCTTTAACAGTGCCACACCGATAATTTACCAAAAATGTTTAGCGACCTTAAAAATATGGAATTTTTTTAAAATGTACGCTATGCAAGAGACCGTTATACGAAAATTCTCCACAAATGCTTTAGAAAAAACTCTCGCAGTCCACGTGCAATTTATCCAAGAGAATTCGATTTCTTCTTCTTTTTTTCAATATCATTTCAAGTTTGAGAAACGTTTCGCCAAAAAAAATCATTTTTGGCGATGAGGCCAATTTTTTGTTGATTGACTGCGTGATAAAGCAAAAAAAAAGTAGTCTAAAATGGATGATATGGTGACACGTGCTTCCAACAGGATGGCGCTATACACAACGCATGTCATGATGGACATTCTGCATAAGCAATTTGAGGTCATGGTTATCTCGACTGCGGTGAACATTTAATCGACGTTATATTCCATACTTAATGCCATAAAATATTCTTTCAAATAAAAACATATGCGATAGAGTTAAATAAGTATTAAAATATGACAAGAATTACATTGGAGATAATGATTTTTTGGAATATTGTTGTAAATTCCATGTGGTTCACTCAGTTGATGATTATATTGTATTATATAAAATAGTTTCTAAGACAGCTTACCAATTTAATTAAAAAATACAATTACATAAATTCATGTTAGGCGTGAAAGAAAAAGGTAGGGTAGTATTTTATAATTTTGTTGAATGAAGAAATACATTTAACGCTAGAAAAGACTCTGTTTCGCATTGAGGAGAGATTGTCTTGTAATAATTTGCGAAAAGAAAGGAAACATCTGAGTTATCTCGTAAGTATTAAATCGCATCGACTGCTCCGTCGCTCTGTTTGCCATTCTAAGCGTAGCTAACTTTCTGAATTTTTTGCACTCAAACGCTGTAGCAACTCGAGCAGATTTTCATTGCTCCAAAGCGAAATCTTCGAATTCCCAACGTCCGAGAGAAAAAGGAAAACATTCTTCTCCGCGTCTTTCGTACTTGCCCGAGTAGATGAATACGAAGGGGAATCGCAAGAGATTCACCCAAACTAAATTTCCATGTAGTCTGGTGCGCTCGAACGAATACACACGAATACTCATCCACAAAAAGAGAAGAATAATTGTCAGAAAGGTGAGCAAGAAGAAGGAAGCGCCAGATGCCACTTTTCAGGACCTTCGCTCTGGATAACATTCTATTAAAACTCGTAAACCACTCGACCTACCAATTTCCAACAATTCGTCATTGTTCGTCGGCTGGGACGAGTGAGCTGAAACTATAAATAATACCGTATTATGTAACAAAACTAGCGTTTCCTTTCTTGTTACCGGACCCAAGTTTTCTGCTAACTTTTGCCACTTCTCGGATTGGCGGTGGGAAAACTTTTTGCGATTTCGAGCTTAAAGCTTTCTTCCTTATTGTTTCTCATTGTCTATGATAATTCACAAGTGGCTACAAGAGGGAAATTCCTTATTCTGAAATATGTATTAAATTAATTTTACGAGAAACTTTTTCATGACAACTACAAACGCTTTACACAGAATTCGTTTCAAAACTCTTCTGATTTAAGTGATTCCCCTGCTATTTGACAAGAAAAAATATTTCGCAAAAATGGGCAATAAAAACTTTCATCGAGCAATATTTGCATATAATTTTACATACAGATTCAGTGGATTATCATAATCAAATCAATATGAAAATTATTTTTAGGGATTCTTTTTTTTATTTATTGAGAAATTATCATTTTTGATTTCATTTCTCAAATTTATCAAGAATTATCGAGATATTTCGAATCTCCTGTCGGACTCATGTCGGACTCGTTTCATTAGAGATTGTTTGCAATTCAGATTTTTTTGCTAATGTGAATTAAAATGATGGCGTCTGTGTGTTACCGCCTCACGGTGTAGTCCACCGAAGACCAAACACGAAGAACAAAACGACAGTTGTAGTGCTTTATTTACTTTAACAACTACCAGATCAATATGCGCCAATATATTGCATACGCTAAACGTCTCGCCTAACAAATACTATGTTTACTATGCCTATGTTATTTTCACAAATGTAAATAATAAGTTGATAAAGTTTTATTGCAATCGGATAGACGGTATGGCAGGGTATTGAATACGAACAAACAAATTAGTTTTTATATATTACATTTATTGATTAATTATATTACTTCATATTGTTTTTAAAATAACCTATTAAGGTAAAGATATTAAGGTCTTTTGATTTTCTAAAAAGGATGGATTTTTTGTTTTTTAACCCGTTGATGAGGAATCACGCATATGCTGTGAATGGATTCAAGTGATACGTTCTCGCACATTGAGTGCAGAGATTAGTGAATCGAAAACATAGGCGGGTGTCTTGCGTCTCATCATACACTCGAACATTGATGACAAGATCGTGTTGTAAAGGTGCCTCTACACGTTTGAATATTTTAAAATATTGCAATCCATATTCCTTAATTTTTAATGCTGTGATTCCATTTCTAATATTATTTTTGATATATAAACTATTTCTATGTCTTGTTTATAATTAATATAAAATCATTAGATATACGTATAGGATGTATGACTATAAATCTTCCCTGAAGTAAATGAATGGCCTATTTATAAATTTTGATTTTGACATTCTTCCCAGATAGAAAATGGGCTGGCGAGTGACTTATTCTTAAAGGGGGTGGTAGGGGCTAAAAGGCTGCGACTAAAAATATGGCAGGTAAACGCAGCGAAAATAGCCGGGGTAGGGTGGCAAGCCGGGCCATTATTTTTGTACCGGCGCGGCAATAATACTTGAGGGTTGAAAGTCGGGATCCCTCTGGGGATATTTCACAGAGACTAATGTATTAATTTGAAGTAATGCACAAACCCTATTAGGCCGCCGAGTGTTTTACGGCCACTGTAAATAAACTTTTATTGTACGAAGACACGCATACATAAGGAGGAATTAGTCTATTTGTTTTCGGAGGACAGCTGATGGACGTCACCGCGATGACAATATTATTTTCCGACTAATTTACATGTAAATCAATATTTAATTGGCGCCCGAATTGTATAGGCGTTGATCGTTAAGTGCTACAACATAGGCCCCATCTCAAGTTTAGTGTTCTATAACGACCACTTATTTTAAGCAGCTCGGGCCTTAAAAATATTAAACTCGCACTTTTAACATCGGAGGTAATTTTAAGAGGGTGATAAGTAAGGCGCTATACATTTCGTATTCGAGGTCGACTTATATGTGGCGAATTTGAGTGAAGTCTAGGGCAATAAAGCGCGTGTAGAAGGAGGCTGCGAAGGTGAAATAATTTTGAGCAAGTGATAGTTAAGGCGAGGCAAAAGTGTGTAGCATCCATTAACAAAATACCTTATGTTGAAAGCCTTAGCGTTTGCTCGTCCTCGGTTAGGTGCGAGAATGGGCGTTAACCTCTATATCATTTGTCAGGCGAACACGCAAAACCTCTACACTTAAAATTATACGACGAAAGTCCATGCCTTTAATTTGCCTTAAAACTGATCAATCAGAACTTTTTCAATTCAATTTATATCAAGGATAATGAAGGAATGTCTATAAAAACCTCAAGCTCATTGAAAAAAGTAATAAATTACTTAAGTAGTAGATTTAATTATATTTCTCGCAAATAAGATCTATCCCTTCAAACGAATGGTTGAGTGCGCGACAACCTCTTCATCGGAAAAATTTACTATGACTAAACAAAATGGCCGATAAGCATGGCGGGATCAAACAAACTGATTTTTTTTTGTTTATTCGGATTTTAATGTTTATATTTGTTTTAAATATTATTTCATATTATTTATATTTTAAAGTCTAGTTTAGATATTTTAAAGTCTTCGTGTTCATATTATTAAATTATCAGTGGTCATATTATTAAAGCAATATCTATCAAATTTATTGTGAGTTATTCAATAGTACACTCAAACCTCTTTTTGTGCGATTTCAAAGTTATGCGGTTTAGCATTTTTTTATTTCATAAAGACTACGTTATCAAGATATTTTTGATAAAATAGAAATAAATCATCATCACTAATCGAAATTTAGAAAAATAAAATTGGGACTGCATAAATCATATTTCGATTTTTAAAAATACATTCTCTCAAAGAATTTCCAAAATTCCAACTATTTACGGAGTTATAGCTATTTTAGCTCAAGTTTTAATTCACCAATATACTTCACACTGGGTACGAATATTTTTTATACAACCTTCTATTATTCCTACCAGATTTATATCATAATTTTTAACAATTAAAAAAAATGTGACAAAATAAGGCCAAAAAATAATTTGAGTGAATTTTTTTTAAACAGACGCCATTTTGTATTTTGTTTTTGTATTAGGGACTATAGTGATATCTTTACTAATTATGAATTATATTATTGGAAAGAGAAATTTGATGACAGAACAATGATGACATTAATACTGGGTACACTATTTGTTCTAAAGAAGAGAACGATTTTGAGTAATCGAAAATCGCAACGAAAATTATCATACAGCGACGATAGTTTGTAATTAAAATAATTAGTGTTTCTCTAGTGGATGTCTGGCATTTGAGATGCCAGATGTCAGACATCCGTAAAATTTTACCAATGATGCAAGATGTCCTTTAAATGTTATTTTTTAATTGCCTTATTGTTTTTTTATTAAATTTTTTTATGCGATTTTGGATATATTTTATATAGCTATTTCAAAGTTATGCGGTTTTTAAAATCCATGGAACGCATCTTCACTTTTTCTATGTAAATCATAGCTTTTTTGTGCGAATTTCCAGGGAATGTATCTATTGCACAAAAAACGGTTTTAATGTATATGGAAAATCATTATAAAATGTTATCGCGTTGGGCTTTGTCCAAAAAACGAGACCTATTTTTATGATAAACGACTTGTAATCTAAAAGCAAAGCCGCGACGAACATTTGAACGACGTTATATTCCATACTTAATGGCCATTATATACTCCATACTATCAGTAAACGACGTCTTTCATCCAGATCTGCTCAGCATTGAAGATCCGTCGTTTCTGACACCAATGTTACGTGGTGGAACAGAGGAGTTTCTGGAACAGAGTGCCTGGGCCGCTCCCACGTGCTCGTCGAGATGATAGTGCTCTCATGCGAGTATGTTCTGCTCTTGGGTAACGTTTTAACAAAAAAATTCTCACATTTTAACTGATTTCTTTATTACTGAGAAGAGAGAAAGATATTTGACCGCGGGAAGAACGTCTTCCCGCAACCAAGGCTATCCAACGACTCTCACATTCTGCGTCACATATAATGTATAATTATTATTTATTTTAGTAAGTGAACTAAATTCGTAAATTTATTTTTGAAGTATAATGGATTCATAATTATCAGGGTCATCCAGAAAGTCTGGTTACAAGGACTCATGATGCCGGTTGATGTAAGTTGATGTACTTCAGGTCCCGCATGTTTGTCGGCCATTTTTTTCAGTCACAGTAAATTCTTCCGATGGAATTAGTAATTTTGATATGGATTTGTACCTATCACTAGTTAAATGAGGTCTATAATAAATCCTAATGTATAAAGCTTAAAAATATTGCAGTTACAATAATTTAATCCGGCGTAAGATTAAAAAAATAATTAGGATGCTTAGCTAGATGTGTTAGAAACGATCCATTTTAAATTTCTCAAACAAATGTATCCTAAATAATTAATTATGCGGAGCCAGCAATTCAAAGAAAACCACTGAAGCTTAATTAATTAAAAGGATTCACGTTTCATCGTGGAAATATCCAGGAATTAATACTTAATCCGAGATATAAACAATTTCAAAAATCATCAATCCTTGATGCGATAAAAGCAAACAAGGAATAAGAGCAGCTTATCAATTGAAAACATATTATATTAGATGTTTTCATATGTGGTTATATATTTTGTGGTTAGATAATATAATTATGATAATATTTTGTTGGCATATTATTTATCTTAAGCATTTTTAATTTTGTATTTAGTGATAAAATCGTATGCAAAAATATTTTTCGTTGCATTTAAATACAATCATTCAGTAGGAGAACAACAGTAAATTTGTATTAACGCGGTCGTAGATAAACTCAATTCTTTGTTCATCTTAAATCCTATTCAAATACCAAATTATTCCAGCACTAAAATGGATATTCCCGATGGAAATTCAAACAGGGGAAGAATGTTATTTATAAGGAGGTGTGCTATGTGTCATTCGGTTCGTTTGATTTGTTTTTTTAATATTCAGTACTCAGTATTTAATCATTAATTATATTAACCATATTTTAAAATCAGTTAACAACTGTGGTTCATAAGACTAGACCTAGCCTACAAAACATATGGGGACGTCAGAGCATCAACGATCCAGGTATTCTAGATTAGTTAAAATATGTATTAGATAAAAAAATATTGTAGACATAATACATGATAAATCCATAATTTATAGAAATTGAATGGGATCGAGAAAATTTATTTAAATTCTTGGAGAATCCTAAACAATTTATTCCTAGTACAAAAATGAACACGCGAATAAGAAATCCTCAAGATCGTTCCGATGTGATTGAGTATTTTAAGGATGTCTAAAATGTAGGAATGTCAATGTCTTTAATCTACAAGAAATGTTATTGTTAATATTTTATAGCACAAATGCTTCATAATCCATGTCAAAATGATAAGACAGATTAAAAATGTTAATTATTACATTGTGTTTTAATTAATTTTTATTTAAATCACTTTGGTGGCCCATGGAGTGAACGTTATCGAATGTGTATTGGTTATATGTAACTTCAAGTACTTCGAGCTTAAAAACTTGTAAACAGTCTGAAATACAGACAACTCTTCTATAGCGTCGAGATAGGGACCACGCTATAGAAAGTTTGGTACTCATACAAATTAAGTGTGTTAATAAGAGCTTACATATTTCATCCGATGCTTATGTAAAAGACGCCATAAACGAAGTGGACACTATAGGAGGGTCGGCAGTAATTTTAAATCAATACCTAATTATTTCAATGTATAATTGTAGATGAATTAGTGTGCATTTATTGAATTGCGATGCTAATTGGTAAGCAGTCCCGAATAAGATCGATAAGCATTATTCTCTCATTAGGGCTAAATGCAAATTGGAGCAGTATGTAGAATTAGTATTTAGAGTGGTAATTAAGCGTTTAGCATAATTGTCAAATATTAGCACGTATTTGGGAGTGTCGATTAAAGTCGACACGTTTGTTTCTGTTGCGTGACCGATCTCGTTTGGGACCGCACCTTCAGCACAAACCTAATGGACCAATTATACGATTCCTTCCATTCGCACCGAAAAGACAATGCATTAAAGAAATGAGAACCTTTCCTGCTTCGATGGAAATAAATAATGGGAAATGGCGAGCGCATTTTCATATTCTTGACGTTTGGGTTGGGGGTCGTAAATGTTTATCGTGCCTTACGTTGATTTAGCACCTTTGCTAAACTTAATGTATGAATGCTCTTCCTGTTGCATGCTTATTCCATTTTCATAGCATTTTAATTTTGCTCCGAATAAATATTAAGTTAACGTGGAGAAAAGTGGCGTTAATGTCTCGGAGCGCCATTCTCTACCGGGGTAGCACACCATCCCTTAAATGAACCGTGAAGTTGGAGAATCTTCTTTCCTTGGGAGCAGTGTTCTTAAAAATGCACAATATATAGTCTTAAAACATAGTGTGAATTGTAATATAAGATAATCTTATAAAACAATTATACGAGGGTATTCAAATATAAGCCGGAATTTTGATATTTAAAAAAAAATACAAATTTAGTATTATTTTTCTATATAGTTCATTCATAAGAAAAAATCCAAGGGATAGGAAGTTTCTTGATCCCGTCACTGAAGAAAGAAATTGAGAAGTAGCGTCCTCTGTTGCGCAACCGGTAATTATTCATTTCCATTAAAGTAGCCTAAGCTCGCTCTTGCTATCATTTATCATTTAATAGAATTTTGAGAAAAAGTGATTAAAATGCGACGCTCCCAACCAGTAGACCCTATTGATTAATCTGATTAATAGTTTTAACAATATTCTTGACATGTTTTATTGATAGACTTAAAAAAATATTTTTAAAAAATCCTTAAGATATGCTGATATTAACTTCAAGAATGTTCCTGGAATGAAGAGGTCTAGTAAATTGAATGACGTGCTGATGTCATTAACCTGTTAAGCGAGGAAGTTCCTTTTCAATATCGCATCATATAGTGAGGGTGCACATTTTCATTAGGACGTATATATACGTCCCGCCCACCTGGCGTGAGTTCATATTATTAATTTTTTTAACGATGCTTTATAAAAAAAAGAATTTATAAAAAAACAATGAAACATATATTCCTTTATTTGTTTAGATACAAAAACATATAGAGAAGATAACAAATACAAAATACTATATACAAAAGCACATAAAAAATGGAAACAGGGCTAAAAAAAATAAAATATATACATACGTAAATTCAAAACTCAACTTCTGTGTGATATATTTTAAAAAAGTTGTTGATATGTGTGCTACTTCACAATCCGGGTACCAGTATGTAGATTCTTTCCCTTTTTTGTAATAATTCATTTGTTCTTTGAAAATACCTTTCAAATATTTGTCTGAACTGAGCAACAATATGTCATTTTTGTCCTTCCATTTTAAAACTATAAGTTTGCCTTTGAATCTTACCTCTTCATGTCAAAATATGTATCGATAATTCATAAATTCGTTAAAAAAATAAAGTCTCGCCTGCTTTAGGACTCAATATATATTTCGAAGACGTATACATACGTCCTATTCAGTTTTGATGAAGTTTACGTTGGACGTATATATACGTCATTCCCACTTAACAGGTTAATGGATTATATCACGCAATTAAAGAATTATTTAGCTAGATTGTTCATAGTCAACAAATTGTCGCTAATAGCATCAGGTCAGCAAAAAAATCTTGAAAAACATAAAAAAGGATTAAATGCATGGCCGAATGTTAGCAAAATATTTTAGTTAAAAAAATACAAAATTTTGTCTGTTAACCGCAAGAAAGATATTCGTATTTTTTGCCTCAAAAATAGTTAGTAAAATAAATAATAATAACGGCTAAACAAGTTTAAAGCTAATTTTATCATGTAAGTCATACTATATACTTGATAGTACTTCTAGGCAAAACGATTAAATTATACGATGATCTTAAGAACGAAATATTTCGATGCATGCCTATCTAATGATGCAGGTTTTCTATTGCATATTTTAAAAAAATATAAATATTTATTGCACACTATGTGCTCTCTTGAACGGCAGAGAGTGGTTGTGGACTCAAAATAATGAGGCTGTTATGATCCTTTATTCAGAAGAGAACTAGCCTCTGTTTCGTGACAACTCTTTTGAATGCAGCATCCTGAAGACTCATGCTTAAAGTTCAGCCTGCAACTCGTTAAATTAATATCGCTCCTAGGATGCATAATATTTCCTTCATATTGCCACATATTCATAAAACTTATATATTTCATATTTATATGTTAATTCAAAATGTATGTTAATTCAAACAAAGTTTTGTCGCAGAGGACATTGTTGAAATTGCACAGTACATAATAATTGTCACAATCGCAAACAATATTATTAACGAGGAAAATGAATGTAGAAGTTCGCCGAATCTTAAAAAAAGTGTTGATCATTTCATAATATTGTATGATTTGATCTCTTCTTTGTCCGCGTACAACAAAGATCTAAAGGACCCTTCACTTCAAAATAATAAAGCAGACGATAAAATGCAGCAAGGCAATATAACTGTCATACGCAGTCAATAAATAACTGGAATTATCCCATAAAGCTCCGAGATGATTTCGCATGAATCCTCTTCGACAGATGATGACTTTGGTTATTTATATACACTCATCCACTAAGTTGCCTGATTTTTTTCATTTCCCATGTAATTTTCATCAATAAATATGTTATTTAATAGTACTGATTATAAATAATTCAGGCTCAATATGTTTATAAACAATAATACTAAATCATGACCTGAGCGGATCTTATGATAAGTCGCTGCTCCAAATTAATAGTACAACTTCTTTCAAGCAAATTTATATTTTAAGAGTATATCTATGAGATCTTGTTTTGCTGAAATGATATTTTTTGTAGGCATTTTGACACAAAAAGCTGTGCGCAAGACGGGCGCCGCGTTTGCTCACAATGAAACATCATCGTGAGGATGTTTCAATCAATTTTATGGTGAAATTTCACAGCAATAAAGCCTAGTTTTTATGTCGATTCATACCCATGGATGAAAAGTGGGTCCATACCGAGTGGTCATTTGCGCTCTGAGCGTGGGGGAGAAACTAGTTAGATTTTTGTAATTTAAAGGTTAAAAAAACTAGCTAAGATATACACAAATATATTATAAACTAAAATTGGATAAAAATAAATTTAAAAAATACATAGGATTTTAAGTGAGGAGGGAAGGAGTCTTGTCTTGCTTGTGACTTCATTTGGCGCGAACCATCTATGTAAACTAGTATCTGGGGGTGCTTCCGTGATCATACAGATTATATTCTAAAACCATAAAAGTTCTAAAAGAAGAGGGAGTAGCCACAAGGTCTGTGTGTCCAACCGGTCCGCCTTTCACGGCGCTGATAAGACAAATAAGCGCTATGCAATCGGAAACCATGCCTGAATATGTTAAGTAACAGTTAAAACAATGGATTGAAAGGGAAGAATCTCTTCTTTATTAGGTTGGGTACTTATGGAATTACACTCGTAAGTCAATTCTATAAAATATGGAAAAAATATTTGCCATATCAAAAAAATTAAGATGAACGTTAGAATAAATATGTTTAATAATGAAAATATCGTCTTTTAAGTTGAAGATACAGTCTCTCGAGGGTGGCATGGAAGGAGTTGATTTTTACGAGGCATTAAAGAGGAAAAGTGATTGTAGGATTGTCGTCGGTAAAACTATATTCTCGTTTTACTTTCATCGTTAGTCATATGCGTCTTGTTGTAGTGGTGGTGGGCGGGAAGGCGGTAAATCATCTTTTCATGGTCCCGACGGGGGGCGGGTTGGGTGTTGGGCGGATGTGACACACCTACCCTGGAATGCAAGGGAACATTGACGCTACCCAGCCGCCGTACATAATTAAATTTATAATTATATAACCTTCCTGCGTGACGAGGTGTGGATGACTAACGAATATCAATTCCAGCTATGCCTTTGCCTCCTCGAGCGAAATCGGACAAGATCAAATAAAACTTTATTAAAAATGAAGAGGGTCGTGTTGCTCCACTCAGAGAATATCCACTGTGAATAAATTGTACAATGACAATATCTGCTTCGTTGAAACTATAACTCAACCCTATAGAAGTTATCGTGATGTATGTTCATTTTGTAAATATAAAGATGTTTAAAAAAATATATTTTTCGTTTTGGTGGTGTTTTAAAATTGCAAACAATTTATTAAAGCGCAAGAAGCGTCTAAAAGAGTTCAATAGGTTCTCTCGAGTGGTGTTAGTTGCTAATTTGATTAGAGGTCTCAGAAAATTCAGGGATCCCAGAGCGCCGAAAATGGAGCTCTATACACAACAGGCAATGATTACAAAACAAAAAAGTTAAACCGTATTCCGGCAGGATAGCGCACTCTGTCCAACAAATGTAATTTGCCCCAGCTGCTAAAACTTAATTTAGTTTTCCGGAAAAGTTGGGAAAGTTGTGAAAACTCGACGACGTTATGTCAAATATAACGGTATAATTTTCAGAAACAACCTGCATCGTCGTCAGCAGAGCGTGCGTCGTTGACTTAGTGCTTTCAGCATATAAGCTCTAACATATTGAACATTAGTGGATTGTGTCTCAACAATAAATTAAACCTCCAAACAAACAAAAAAAGCATTTTTTATGGATTTTATATTTATGCTACAAAATCTCCAAAAAATAGTTGAATAGATCATATTTCTGCAATGGACCGCTTGTAGATTTTATTTTATAATTTGAACACTTAGTAGTAGACTTAATGAATTCCAATTAACTAGAGCACACTGCGGCTAATCGCTTTCGCCCAATTAAGTAGTTATCCTAAATTTTAACCAATAGGGAGAAAAGCAAATTTTAGCAATGGGAAAAAATTTGGTTATTTTTATTTATTACTGTCTCTCTTTCTCTATGAGCAGATCTCAAACGATGCATCATTCCTCTTCCCGTTCCTACGGCCCCGCTACACTTCACCCGACAATATGCGCCAACTTGGTGCATTCGTTAAATGTCTCGCAAAACAAATTCCCTCAAAGAAACAATAAAAGTGCTAATTCGAAAACCTTTCATGGTATGCATACAACAACTCCCCAAAATTTCATCGCAATCGAATGAATAATATAGGAGCGTATACGAAACATACAAACGACAAATATTCATTTTTATAGATAGACGACAGTAGTATTCAAATGATAATAACAGCAATCACGATAATTATTCATTCATTTATATTTATCATTCTGTCATAATATAAAAAGGTTTTAATGAGTATAAGATATGATAATTTGGAACCCAGTAGATAAAATCCCGGAATTTCCGGATTGCCTGGATATAGAATCCCTACTGCGCAGGATTAATCTAAGAATTTACTAATAACATTATATTGTGAATAAATACTCCCGTTGATATTAATGTGGCATTCTTTGAACGTTCCATAAATATAATTACAAATGCTTCTTTTGAACTATGATAATATTTCATTAAAAATGATATAGCATTAATTCCAATGCAACTTGAATAATGATAATTAAAAAGCAGCATTTACCACATTTAGATAATAAAGATTTATTCGAAGAGAATAAGTATACTATTGATTTGACGTAGTAGAGCGACAATTTCTATTTATTAGGGGTTAGGACATGCGCCGGGAAAATCAAAGTTCGATAGATTAAATCCGACTGATATGGTTTTTTATATTATTTCGCATCGGTTTGTTTGTTTGATTACACGTGTTTGTCGGCCATTTTGTTCAGTCACAGTAAATTCTTCCGATGGAGAGGTCGTCGCTCGCTTCCGTCAGCTCTTTTTGGGTGTCGGAAGAGAAATACCATCCAAAAAAATTAGGAACTCTAAATGAGAGTTACTATTGCATCCAACTTTGTTTTCTATATTAGAGTAGTTTTTGGGCACACATTTTTTTAGGAATTAAAAGAATATAATATATTCCCTTGCTTTGTTTTTTGCTTCTAAATGAAAAAGTTTTTGCAAGTTGTTTTTTAAATTTCATCTATAAAACTGATTTCGTCTATGAAACGTGTTTACATTTTTTGACGAGCCCAAATAAAAATACGTGAACCATGAAGTGTAAATACAAATTTTGTTAGTATTTTCAAAGCGCACGTCTGAAAAAATATTGAAGTATTCAATTATGTGTATCGTATGTGCAGTGTGCGACGTTCGCTCTTACGTTTTTTTTTTTTTTAAAATATTCACACCTAGGTTGATACAAGTATATGGTCTCCCGTAGTGACATGTTATGGGAGAGGACGGACACTAAAAATAGTATCTGTCCAAGGCGCATTTGGCTCTGAAACTATGGCAGAAGGCCTTGAACGCCGAAAAGGCATCGGAGTCGGCCACCAAGTCCCTGTGACCAAGGGGTCCAGAAAAAGGACCTCTGATACGGCACAGGAGCGCCTCTTTTTCGGCCGACATGCCTAAATACGACCACAGAACGCGATCCGTGTCCATGAAAGAACCCCGCGCACGCGCATTAGTTTCATTTTTGCCAGGTATGCCGCAAAACGGCCGTGCCCCGTCAGAAACTAACAGGCCGTGCTCTTTTGATGTAAAGAGGTCGATTATATTTGTCATTGCGGCTTGAAAATTACGTTGTTAGCACACGAGCTGTAACAGCGTTATTTATAACGATGGTCCCAACTCACGAGTCAGCTGCGATAAACGACGGAACACGTTTATGATTTCATTCGCTCGGCGATAGAGGGCGAAATGAGGCAGGTGTTTCAGGTTATTATTAAAATGTCGAACGATTGGCACAATGTATTTATTCTATTATAACATGGTTGGAGAACTAGTGACAAGCAAGCGAGCGTGTGAAGTTCAGAGCAAGTTGGTCTTCTTCTCGAAGACTCTTCCCCATCAGGGTTCAATTTCCTGGCTGTCCCAATGGCTAAGCCAATGGGCTTATCAACCTTTGGCGGAGCTGTCCCATCGGGACTGCCATTCCACCATGGTGGACTGCCTAGCTCTTTGCCTGGTTTCCCTGGTGCATATGACTTTCCTTTCCTTTGCAAGCAGGTCGATTGGCAGAATGGCAGTCAGTGCCAGAACTGCGTCTTCTGACACTGTGCGATAAGCTGCTGCAACTCTGATCGCGCTTCTCCTCTGTACTCTAGCCAGATTTTTCCTGGCGATTTCGAAATATAGTGCCTCGGCCCATACAATAGTACCGAGTACACCACCTCGAAATTGGGTGTATCTAGAGATGCCACTAATGAACAAAGTAGTCAGAATTTAAATATGAGTGTTGCGTCTATAGACGCTTGAGGCACTTAATCAAATTATGTCACAATGCGTACTAGTGATAATTTACAAAATGGTGTTTTTGCATTTCTATTATTATATATAATGAATAACATTACTGTGAATTCCATTTTAAATTGTTAGCTTGAAGTCAAAATGTGAAAAAAAAAATTTTTGGCTCTAGGGGATACTCCTTCAAGCAAAGTTATCTAAATTCCATGGAATATATTTTTTAACATCTTAAATAACACCTAAGAATATTATATTAGTTAGCTGTCGGATTAAGTGTCAAATAAAAATCTTTCATATTCTTTCGGGGTGAAAAAATGTGTCGGAGTGGGGTATCAAGTTTGCATAGCTGCGCTTTTCCAAATCAAAGCCACAACATTAACTTTTAAAGCGCCGTTTTTTGCGCTATCTCCGCAAAAAGCTTTCCAGCTAAGCGTCGCCATCGCACCTGCCCGAACCGAATAAAAAGTGGAAGGATGAAGAGAGAGAAAGATTTTACGACGGCAAAGTCGATGGCCCGTTCCGAATAAAAAGTGAGGAGAGCGACGCCGTAAAATCGTCAAATGAAGGGTGTAATTAATTTTTCATCAGCTCCTTCTGCCGTCGATAGTCTCCCGGCGAACTATCAACGAATAATGAGACGTGAAATTGATGGGGCAATGGCGGCCCTCCCGCCCACATTTCAGATAAGAGCGCCATAAATAACGCGATAATCTTCCACTTATTGACTTTTACATTATAATTTAAAAGCGTTTTTAATGTCGAAATGCGCCCCGTCTCTTCCCTTTGTGTCCTCCCGGAGGAAGGAATCCCGCATTTGACTTTTATCGATCCCGCACAAATGAGACGAAATGATGTCCCGCTCGTATGTATTTAAGGATTGCGGGGATGATTGAATTTGGCCACCGCGTCAAGTGTGCCGGGGGTGAACTTTAGAATAACGACCTAATGAGATTTTCCTCGTTCGTCCAGACTCAATATATTTCTCCGGTATTGCCATTATTCGCCGAAATGAGTTTTTCTTTCGAGAAATCGCATTCAGTACAAAGGATCCAGTCGAGGAATTTCCGGACTTCCCCTCGCAGGTGAGGGCCCCTTTGATGGATGGGGTCCCGCGGGACCCGCGATCTTTTAATATGTCCCGCCCCCGCGGACCCCGTACAATGCAGCCGCGGCGGATTAGGACCGAACCTCCGAGGTTAAAAGGATAAATCTGGAGATATGACAAGGGTCACTCTCGAGGATTTTTTTTGATCCCTCTCCCGGAGAGGTAGCGGGGATTTTTTATATTAATTCTCGAAACGTTACCGTTGAGAGTTTGATTTATCGTTCCGAATCTGAGATCGTTATTTCAATATATAAAGAGAGCTTTTTCATTTATCTTCGAGGACCTATTCGTCTCGGAACATATTTCACAATTAACATCGTCCTTTCGGTTCGTAGTTCGTTTATAATTTGATAATTCGATAAGAAAACTTTTTACTATAGTTTATATATTTTAAAAAATCGAATACTTTCAAAATAAAATGGTAGGCACTGACATCATAGGTGTTCCCTATGTAAATAAATAAATATTGAAACTAATTAAACAATTAATTCATTTAAAGGGAAAAAAATCCTACGAACTTATTGAGTAATGTTTTATGTCAATTACACATTAATGTTGCTGTTAAAACACTGATAGCAACACAACAAGTACAAAGTTAGATAACAAGGGCTCCTGAGGTTAGAGTAATTGTTTTGTTTCGAAGTTGGCACATCTAAGGTGTAGGAGGGAAACTAACGGTCAGTTTTTTTGGTTCCGCGTGTTTGTCGGCCATTTTTTTCAGTCAGAGTAAATTCTTCCGATGAAGAGATCATCGCGCATTCCTGCCATCTCTTTTTGGGTTGTCTTTTGGATGTCGAAAAAAAAAATAGTAACTTTAAATGAGAGTTATTATTGCATCCACCTTATTCCCCTGATATCGCTTGTTTGGATTTTTTTGGCAACCCGTAGTGACATATTATGGGAGAGGACGGATACTAAAAATAGTATCCGTTCAAAGCGCAAATAGCTCCGAAACTATGGCAGAAAGCCTTGAACGCCGAAAAGGCACCGGGGTGCCAAGAGGTCCAGAAAAAGGACCTCTGATACGGCCCGTGCCCTGTCAGGAAGTAACAGGTTGTGTTCTTCTGATGTAAAGAAGTCGGCTATCTTTGTCGTTGAGGCTTGAAGATCGCGTTGTTAGCATGCGAGCCGTAACGGCGCCGTTTGCAACGATGGTCCCGACTCACGAGTCAGCGGCGATGAACGACGGAACACGTTTATGATTTCATTCGTTCGACGATAGAGATTGACAAGAGACAGGTGCTTCAGGAGATTAAGAAAATATTGTTTAAAAAACGTACGCGTTTTTGGCATTACCGATACCTATAATTGAGGGGCTCTCAACCTTTTTTAGTCTCAATTTTTTAGCAAAATCAGCAGAAGTGGGAGAGTGGGAGACTATTATTCATTTCTGAGTGTGACGCTTGGCGACCTTCACGAAGAATTTTCAGACATTTTCGGCAAGTCGGCTTAGTGATATTATGTCGGAAAAACTTGGTTTTTGGATCGTTTTGCACAGGAGGAAGAATATTTTTTAGACTATCACGACAAGGGATTAGTCGTGGGTGTGTAATTGCTTCCCAGAATTAAAAGACAATCAAAAAAAAGCCAGTGGTGAAGGTCTATGACACTGGCAAAAAACAGCTGGTGCCCTAACTACAGAAATGTTTTGATCTCGACGGCGATTACGTTAAAAATATATTTGTGAAGCATCTTGTGATTTTCAATTAATTACAGTCAACCCTTTTATAGCGACGAGATAGGGACTACGCTATAAAAACACAAGCATACATTTTTTAACAAGCGCAAGTGACTAATATTCACGGGGCTGCATTAAATTTACGTATCCATTGTTTGTGTAAAAGATGCCGAAAATGAAGATGACGTTATAGAAGGGTCGACTGTACAAGTATATTTAAATCTTACATAAATATTGTAACCTCACTTTCGGGATAGCTCTCGTTGTTCGAAACAATAAGGAATTTCTTCATAAATGGGAATTATTAAGTAGTGTGCATAAAACATTTTAATTCTATTGAATTTAGCCTAATTTGAAAATCTTTTTTAACATGAGACGATATCTCGTTTGGGCACTAACAAGAATAACAAACGTTAATAAGTTTTCTCCGCCATGCGAGATGTTTGACTGAGTTGGTAAACTTATTCGATTAGATTTCCGCAAGTATTTAAACTGTCGGTCTGGAAATGTCACACGCAAATAACTGAGCCTTCTTTAAGCAACAACCTGCTAGGATATATAATAAATAAGAAAACGAAATTGATTGCGACTCGACGTAATAAAGTTTCAATTCGAATTCAACATTCCAATCAGTTTTAACGCAAAGAAAGTGAAATTGGGCGTACATTTTTACGGCAAAACAATATCTTCCCAATAAAGAATTCTATATATCCAATATATATATATAAAATATTTAGAAAGTTCACGCAGGCCGATTACAAGCCCCAGCCGATCTATAATACAACCACAAAATGAAAAATAATCGTTTACTTAAATTGTATTCAATGGCATCGAAACTCTCGGATTTTGCTTCATAACTTCCGCTCGGAGTATCTCGAAGAGGCGAAGTAACGTCGAATCCGATACATTTTGATTCTCCAAAGCAAAAAAAAGCGTTTCCTTGATAAAAACATAAAGCCACAGTAAAATATCAGCACGAAAGCGGGTAGGGGAGGCAGAAATATCAAAAAAGAGAAGCCTCCGTTCCATAAAAAAATGAGAAACAACAGATCACTGGAAACTAATCGTCTGTGATGAACTAAGTTGGGAGGTCGATCTCGAAAAAGCAGATAAATATTATATATATTGTCTCTCTCGGGTAGATATGGGTCACAAACTAAATTAAATATAAATGAACGAAAGCGTAAAAAACGAAACAACAATTTATTGCTTATGTTCCTTTCAAATTAATATCAACCAGTGGGGCAACTTAAGTTATACGCCTTTATAAAAAGGTTAATTTATATAATTCATATTTATAATCAAATTTAAATCATTACGTCCTATTTTGCATCCAGCTTATATCACATTTTTTAAATGCTTTTGCGTTCCCATGGGAAAACACAAATAACATAATATGCTCATAGACTTCTAAAATTTTCTTCTCGAATGGCCAATAAAATTTGACGTTTCGAACGGAGTTTGTGCGAAGATCCGTTCATGGATGCCGACCATATTCTGTGGAAATATTCGGGCATGACGTCCAATCGCGAGGCGGTTATTCGTCGTATCAGCGATCCGAAAAGTGGACCGGTTGAATACACAGATTTTGTGTCTTCTTTTAAGGGGCTTTTTGCCACATTTTTGGTGACAAATGCATACCCAGGATCTTCTATGATCTGTTGTACTATCGCAGAATATCCAAAGGCTAATTTACATAGATGCAAAATCGACTATTAATTGATGCAAAAACTCGGCTCTTTTGTGAGCGAACGCGGCATCCATCTTACGCACAGCTTTCTCATGTCCAAAATTTGGGTCAATATGCGATATACAGCATTTTGTGAAATGCCAACCATATATGTTAGTATGCGCACTTTCAGTCGACGGTCATTCAATACCATACCATATACTAATACCATTTTGTAAATTTTCTTTACTATTTATGAGTTGATACCTCATTTGGTCGACCATTGCAATGTTCATCGTGACAGCTCGTATGACCTCGTTTAAACTCTGCCACCCAATATTTGACTTATCTAACTCGGTTTTGATATTTCAAATAAAAGTATAGTAAAATTTAAAACTTAAGCTTTATAATTTAGGTACTTTCTATTATAGTATTTAAAAAAAACTTGTATTTAAATAGATAAAAACTGTTGATAGCACACAATTTTCGTTCGTTTCTTCACGTAAACATAAATAATATACTTGAAGTCGATTAATTTGGGTTATCGATCTATACAATTGTACGATGTATGCGGGGAAGCTCTCCATATCTGTCTCCCGAACTGCGCTACGTTCTCTCTCTGTCTCTGTCTGTCTCCGAGCTCAATATACAAGAGTGCTCTTTCGAATGAGTGGAGAAGGGATCCCAGGCCCTGGGATAGTACTCTTTTAGGGGTTAATATAAGCAATATGACATAGTTTATTCTAATTTTAACCAAGTAATACATATATTATGCAATCTTCCAATTTAAAATATTATAGCCTTATTATTTATCGCAGTGAATCAAACGTCTTTGATATAAAATAAATGCACTCTAGTATTTTCGCATTTGAATGATCCAACAAGAGCTCAACATCACAATGATGTACGTAAAATCTCAAGTTGCAGGATATAAAATCAGATTGATAAAAGGGAATCAAAGATCTTCCATCATATCTGAAAAATTCGATAGAACACAATTATTGCAATGTACAGATAATTATTTTTTAAGTATTAATAAAAATGAAAAATAAATGTTTTATTGTAGTAATTTAGAGCATTTAAGACAGTTCTTTTTGATATTAAGCTTAAGTTATAGCAATTTTGAATAAGGGTCTCTAATGCATGAGATATTTCATAAAGGCATTCAAACATGTTCCTTACGGTTAGAGTTTTTCATGAGGAACGTTGTTTGGCTTATTTGTATACCATACCATTTTAGTACTCTTGAAATTCTTTGTTAGCGATTTTTTATAACCACTCAAAAATTCTTTAATATTTTGCAACATTCATGAATAAATAGAATATGACTATCTATCCATGTTAACTAAATTTTTTCGGAAATTTTCCGACGACGAATATATAGGACATTTTGTTAGAGTGTCGTTTAATTTCGCTAAAGTAGATATTAATATTACTTCCATGCAAAATATTTAAAATACACGTTATCACAGCTTAAACTTTTATAAAAATGGTTTGTTAATTATAAACCGTTAATGAAGTTTGTTTCAAACACGCTTGTTTTTGACACTACCCTGCCTATTTTTAAACTTTTAACTAAAGTTCAGGTACCGAAGCGAGTAAAATCTTTATGCATACTCATATGTTTTAATTTTCTTTATAATCGCCATTGGAAAATTAAAAAAATGTATGAAAAGCGGGATACAAAAGAGGTGGTGAGTCGATGTGGGCTTGTTCCGTTGGTCGGCGGGCACTTAGAGGGGAGGAAGGCTTTGTGCAAAATTATTAGATGGCGAAGGCTTTGATCGCGGATCGATGGGAGGACAAAGGGTGTTAAAGTGACATGTGTTCGGATTCCGGGCGGCGGTTCATACACGCTGATTACCCATATATTGTTATGGCGACATTGGCGCATTACCGTAATGGGCCGTAACCGAAAGGGCACGACGAAGGATACGCCGTTATTGGCTTTTTGTTGAGTGTCCTCCGACAACCCTCCTTACAATTAATGAATAAGACACAATTACACCGCTCCGAGGGATGTCCTTTGAGCCGCCTAGTCCCTTCGCTTAAAAACTCTGTTAGTTGTGTGTCTATGGCGAGAGACGATTGATGGCGCATTGTGGAACTTAAAAAAAATATAATGTCATCATTAAGCTAATAGGACTACTCTGACCCATTAAAAGCCCGCAAGAAAGCTTATTTTATAGTATATGATGCGGCAAGGAAATTACTTTATTTGAAAAGGCGTGCCCCTTCAAATAAGGTAGTTTCCCTGCCGCACCTTGTATTATTACTCATTTATTATTTTATTCCATTTTTTTAAACGCATTATACATTGCCACTGCAATATTATTTTCATATGAACTGTCCAATTTTTTTACTTTGGTTAATTTTTTTAATGTACGCAAAACACTCTCTCCGTCTCTCTCTCTCTCCAAACTCAAAATGCATTATTTTCGTTTCTGTTTCTTTCCGAGCTCAATGTATACGAATATTCTTTCTGCCACCACGGACTCGGCATCCATGCGAAATTGAAGCGACGGGCAACGAAGCCCTTGCCAGAATCAAAGCGTGGATGCAGGAATATCGCCTGCAGTTAGCAGCCGAGAAAACGGAGGTAATAATATACAATAGACGGAGAAGACAGAGGGTCAAGCAGTTTGTTGAGGACACGAGATGAATACAGCAAAACGCTGAGATACCACGGGATCCTCATCGACAACAAGCTGACCTTTAGCAAACACATAGAAGAAGCTGCGCAGAAGGCGCTGAAGGTAGCCAGTGAGCTTGGACGACTCATGCCCAACATTGGAGGGTCAAAGCCATGCAGAAGACGTAACATAAACGAGGTAATACACTCGATCCTTGTATACGGAGCCCCGATATGGCATGAGTCGCGATACCAACAAAAAGAAACTCGCCAGGATCCAGCAACAGGGAGCGCTCCAAGTCACCGTAACGTACAGGACAGCGTCCGAAGACGCGGTGTTCCGTGATCACTGGAACACCCCCACTGGATTTCCAGTAAAATAAGAGGGCCTTGGACCACGAAGATTCCAAAAACCGTACAGTACACGACCAGAAACTGAGGGAAGCCTGGAAACAGAGATGGGATCAGTCCAGCAAGGGAACTGTTTTCTTGTTTGTCCACTTGGCGTACCTGAAGTGGATAAACAAGAAAACATTCGCGACGTGCCACTACTGCCAGGCGGAGGTTGATGATGCATAACACACTGACTGTGAGGCTTGGGTACCCCAGAGAAATTCGCTAAAACAAACACTAGGGGTAGCCGAGCTCAAGCAAAGTGAAAAACAATATCAGGGGAACAGAGACAGACAAGGAAGGGGTTTAGTCAGTAAGAATCTGATACTACCCTGGGATCAAACCCAGGGTGGAAAAAAAGGCTGTCAATTTTGCGATCTCCTGTGAAAAATTTTTTTTGTTGACTCCACATGATTGTAGATTTTTTAAAATCAAAAACTTGAAGAAATGGATATGGAGGATATCCGTTTTCAACAGGATGGCATCACTGTGGAAGCATCGATGAATTCCTTCCCCCATCAAAAGTCTCATCTCTTCATCTTCAGTTGTCGGTGATCCCCAGTTTACACCGTTCGTCCAAGGGCTGTGGCTCAATTGAAGAATAATATTCAAGCTGCTATCGACAATATACCCGTCGATATAGTGGAAAGAGTGGAGAGTAGCCTCAAAATTCAATGGATTGACCAAACCGTGAGCGCACCCGCTACGCCTACTACGCAACATTGGTGTCAGAAGTGGGATTTCGCCCACGCTACACATGCGTGTAAAGTTAATGACTATTTTTCTTGGATTATAAGGATAATATCAACACATGTACCATTCATTTTATAATGTTACAAAGTCAACAGTGTTACAATATTCATCCAGTGGAAGATCATATTTATTGAGAGCTACATTATATTGAAGGTTATCATACATATATGAATAATTTTAAAGCTGTATTTTGGCGTGTTTCTGGACTATCATTATGATAGTCTGGCGACAAAACGCCGTTGGGTTTGAGAGGAGAGGAGGTTGCCAGACTATTTTCAGCTTGTTGAGATAGCACCAGACTAATTCAAACTTGCTAAAGCTGACCAGAAAATTATGTCAATTTTAAAAAGTTGGAATAAACTAGTTTTAATACCTTAATGCGTTGCTTTAACAACACTTTAAAAAAATACTTATATAGTATTACATAAGAATGTTGAATTTTCACTAGATTTCAACCCCCTGCCTTCTTAAATTCAACGGCACTCATTCGCCAGACTGTCATAATGATAGCTCAGAAACACGCCAGAACACAACTATTAATTTATTCACATGTGTTAGATGAACTTTAATTTATGCTGCCAGCTATTGGTACAAAAGCTTAGAGTTCAATAATATGGTTAAAAAGTTACTGAGTATTTAATAAACAAATTTAAATTGAAAATAATTTTATTTGGCGTAAAATATTTTTAACTATGATGAAGAAAATTCTCTAAAGAAAATTCGATTTGATGCATATTTACGTCAAAGCAGGTTGTTTGAGCTGGAAGAGAGTATGCATGTTCCCTGCTGAGTCTCAAAGAATAACTACGTAAAATTTTGTTTGGATTATTATATGCAAAAGTCGCATATAAAATAAACATGCATATCTCTGGGAAGATTTCTTTTGGGCATTCCATCGCTTGGTTATTTTGCGGGTGTATTGTTTAAATAGATGAGGAGTCGTAAGTAAAAGAAAAATTTATTGCCGCCTTAGTAATTTTTCTCCCGATACATATGTAATATGTAAAGAAAGATGGCAAAGAGCTAAAGGGTACGCTGGCTAAGCACAAACGTAAGGAATTTAATTAATTAGATCGGTAGGTCGGTGGACACATTGCTTCTAACATAGATAATTCTAAGTCAAGAATGTCATCAATCAGTCGGGCAAGGATTGTCCGCCTCAAGACACTCGACTCTACCCTTCGCTATTGTAATTCAATGGAGGGCTTCAGATTAAGTGAATCTGAAAAAAATCACTCTACGACAATGGCAGGCTTTGCTTTTTGCTACTCTGGCTGATCACTCCGAGACGATAAGAAGCGTGACACGATGCCAGAAGGCTTTTTATTGTAAACGAGCTTGTGATTCTATTTCCGCATTGGAAACGCGTTCAACGAAAACCCGGCTTAAGGTGATCATCCAAAAAATCAGAGCGACCGTTCTATATCTCTCTGCAAATCAAACGAAAGCCCGAAAAAGCACACGTTGTCAATTTGGACGCTGTTAAGTAAGGTCTGAATATATATTTATGGTATACGAGCAACATTTCAAGAATACTTCAAGCCGGGCCTATGTACTTTAGCGATGAATCTTATTGATGGAAATCGAAACGGTATAATCGATTAGTTTCGGAATTGTGCATAGTATTGCTTCACTTGGACCATGACTAATCACAACCGCATTTATAATACAGCCCTTTGCCATGACGCTTTGACGATAGCATCGTTTAAAAATATTTATTTAAATCAATATATAAATGAACACTCAAATCATATATTATAAGCTCATGCTGTGTAAACATTTAAATAAGATATTGGGAATCAATGAATATTATTTCTTTCAAATACTTATTTTCATTTAAATTCATATATATTTAAAATACAGATAACCCCCGTTAATCACGGGGGATACGTTCCGAAGAAGGTCGCGATTAACGAGGGATCGCGATTGGCGGGGGAGTACTAATCACTTGGTTCTGCGTCGCAAAAAATAACCTAGTACAACTTTTATAGTATATTTAGGTTTAATTCACAAAAATTGTCAATAAAATATCGTGTCAAAATATCAGACATTTTAAATTATTTTAACAGTTAACTTTTGCACGGGAAAAGCTTCTAATAGGTCATTTTCTTGAGACGTGGTATGACACCCCAATTCCTATAGCTCTTCATTAATTAAAGATTTGTCGTGTGATTTAAGCAAAGTTTGTACATCTTCTTATTTAAATACCTTTAATGCATCCAAAAACAGTTAAAAGATTGATCTATACGATGATATTTTGTATATTATTTTTAAAATTGATGTGATCGTCATGTTTTAAAGTTTTTTTTTTAAATGTATACTTTTTAATCTTAATTTAATTTGTCTCGTACTCGCGATACAGACGACTATCCTATAGACAACGAATCGAGTAATTGGTTGTGCGCATATGCGTCCATAGAAAATTAGAGGGTGCAATTTCCGCGTCTGAACGACGTGGCCCTGGCTACAGTGCAAATAAACTATTATGCGCAATGGGCATTAAACTTATGTATTTTACCCGTTGCTAAAATAAAAGATGCTACAAATGAAGTGGACGCTATAGAAGGGCTGACTGTACACTTAAACCTTTTTTTTGTGCGGTAGATGCGTTCCGCGGTAAATCGCACAAAAAAAGCTATGATTTACATTAAAAAAATGAAGATACGTTCCATGGATTTTAAAAACCGCATAACTTTGAAACAACTATATAAATAATATCCAAAATCGCATAAAAAAGTTGAAAAGTTGAAATACAGGGAATCAATATGGCAATTAAAAAAATAACTTGCAGTCTTGCATCATTAGTAATTTTCGTTGCAATTTTCGATATGACTCAAAATCGCTATCTTCTTCAGAAGAAATAGTGTAATACCAGGTGTCAGTGTCATCATTGTTCTGTGTAGATTTTCTCTTTCCAACAATATAATTCATAATTAACAAAGATGTCACTATAGTCCCTAGCTCAAAAAAAAATCGTCAAATGGCGACTGTTTAAAAAAAATTCAGTCAAATCATTTTTTGGCCTTATTTTGTCAGTTTTAATTTAATTTTATATATTATAGTTGAAAAACACATTTTGAAATAAATCCGGTAGGAATAATAGAAGGTTATATAGAAAAGATTCGTAACTAGTTTGAAGTAAATTAATTCGTTAAAACTTGAGATATGATGTCAACCGTGTTGAAAAAAGTAGTTTCGAGAAAAACGCGTTAAAAGATTTTATTATGGTAGGACCGGCCAAGTTGTCGCGTCACTAAAATAGCTATAACTCCGTAAGTTGTTGGAGTTTTGGAAATTCCTTTGGAGAATGTATTTTTAAAAGTTAAAGCATTGAAACAATGCAATGAAAAAAAAAAGATTTACAAAATAAAGACCATGGTCGTAATTCAGCGATATCAGATGCATTATGATTTACACTGTCCTAAATTATATTTTTTTTCTAAATTTCAGTTAGTGTTAATGATTTATTTTTTATTTTATTCAAAATATCTCGATATCTACTCTTTATGAAATTTTAACAAAAATGAAATCGCTTAAAAAAATCGCATAACTTCGAAATCGCACAAAAAGAAGTTTGAGTGTATATTTTATTAATCCCATGGCATTATTCATTGATTTTTTAAGAAACACCGCAAATGTGTCGAAGTAAATAATAAAATATTATAAGGGTCATGTAGGAAAAGTAAGGTTACAGGGCCCCTGAGGATGGGGAAATAATTTTGTTTCGAGACTCAAAACATCTCAATCTCGACGGCGATTATTTTAGAAAAAAAGTTGATATATTTGTGAAGTATCCTGTGAATTTCAATCAAATTCAGAAGCGGGGCGCGGCTCGGGTACTCTGCCCTGCAAGCGACCCCACTCTACAATGGTGTCAGAAGTAGAATTGCAGCGCAGGATCTTTCGATTCCAATGCTTTCTGGATGACTCTTGTATGTGGTAAAATATGACTTGACAATGTAAAAAGATTTCTCAATACCGAAATAATGAAATTAGCTCGGTATTGACTCAGCATCATAATTTTTATTGTAATGAAATATTGCCCGGCGCGTAGGGAGGAGCGAGGATTAATTATGGTGTTAAAATGAATTTATAATTTAATAGCGTCTTCTGGACTCGTCAATCCTATCTGCATCGACGCAGGAGCTCATAATGAAGAATTTAATTACTAAATTTAAAACGAAAAGCTCCCAAAGTGCAGAAAAGCCCCGCGCTAAGCCTACGCAGTGAAGCAACCTAATGATGCTCAATTAAAGGCCCATTGTAAAAGGACCGCCCTCGGGTCAGGTGATGGAAACACCTGCGCCTTTATATACGCCGGCCCTGTTCACATCTAAAAATAAACTCCACCCGAAACAATAAAATTATTTCAACGGAGTCAATAAAGCCTTTTCGACGCGAAAAATAAAAATGATTTTTTTTTGACAAGTGGCAGTAAAAATGTAAGAATAGGGGAGGTAATGAAAGATAAAGCTGAAATCGATGCCGAAATCGTTTCGATATACTCATTCAATAGATTTATGCCTTGTTATGAAGGAATTGCGGTTTTCAGTACTTTGTTAAAAAAAGGCATTGAATCGAACATGCGATGTGAATATTTTCGTTTTTTTTTTTTTTTTTTTAAATCCTTATGACGTCCATCAAAGCATGAATCTTTGATGTGTCATATCCGATAACGGATATAGGGTGATCTCCATAGGAGATCTTACTTGGGAGATGATTTAATGTGGTGGTTTCCCGTTGCCTTCCACACGTGGTAAAGTAAGGATAGGATTATTTGGAAAGGTAGGAGAGGAGAGAATCTATGAGTGAGTAGCGAAATTATCATTATATATATAAATGCTAATTTAATTATTGTTGCAAATTCAATTACTCACTCATGGGCGCGTCCCTGCACGACTTTATTAATCGCCTCAGAATTTACTTTTTCTAATCCAGGAAATCAGGGTAAACCTGGATCGAGACGATCGATCAGAAATATTAATATTTCCGATCTCCCAAATTTGTTGGTACGGTGAAAATTTTTTCCACAATCTGGATTTGAACCCGAACCTTTGCAACAAGAGTCCAGGATCTAAGCCACTATGCCAACACTTGGTCCAAATTCTCATTTCAGGTCATTTTCGTTTACCATATGTTTAATATCGGTAGTCTCGTAAACAATTCGACATAAATAGGGTTGTTTTTGAATTAAAACCCAATCTATCTTAACGCGAAGCTCGGCGCAATAGAGAAGAAAAATGCGGCCGAAAAGCCTTAACTATCCTCAGTCACGATAGAGTCTGCGGAGCAAAGATACAGCCTGGAAGAAAAACCGAAAGTGATAGGCTGCCTGTTGAAATTCTGTAAATATGGATAAAAAATGTGGCGTAATACCGACGTAGCATGTATTTTATGGGAAGAAACATTACGTCGAGACGAAGATCTCCGCGGATCCAGTGTCGGCGCGTGCCGCTACATATATAACATATTCGAGATTAACCGCCTGAAAAATATATCTCACGGAAGACGACTCGGGCTTACATAATATAATAACAGCCCCTGTCGTATATTTTAATGATGCTCGTACATTAAATTATTCCAAAAAAATGTTACACATGTTTTCGAAAAAATTATGGCCCTTTATCACAAATTGAGCGACCTTTTTTCGTTTCGAAGATGAGACCCTGCTAGAAAACCTTTTAGGCTGGATTAAAGTGGATTTGTTTCGTCATTTTTAGCAGTAATGAGTAAAGCTACTTCCCGCAACGATCTAAAAAATTGCACGATTATAACATATATAAAGATTCATTATTCTATGAAAACATCTGATGCTTAAATACAACTAGGAAATTATGAAATTTAATCCGGATAAGAATTATAATACACGACCCTTAAATATACGGCTATTAAATAACGAGACTTTGTGAGACTGGGTTTATTTGGATCGAATTGAGAATTAAAACATGCATTAAAATGTAAATTCCATCTTAGATATTAAAAAAAACAATCAGTCTCTTTAATTAATTCTTTGCGGTCCTATGTCGAGTCTGGCTCGACATTTTTTTTCTATATTTTTTCCCCACTCAGATTTAAAATCATGTGATTTTATTTTGCATATCGTGTTTAGGACAGTATTTGGAAAGGAAAATTGGTTTTTATGATCCTTCATAGTGTTTTGCCTACTTGCTAGAGATACAAAGAAAAAGGGCAGTTGCCCGGATAAAATCCTAAAACACAAGCAATGACTCTTAACGCGCGCTTTCGTGAACATCTCCGATCATAATTATGAAATTTTACGAAATCATATAATATTCATACAATTTTTTTCCGAAACTAACGAATATACGAAATAAAATTTTAAAAAACCTGGTCTCCATTTAGGCCAATATTTTAAGAGATACCATACATTATCTAATTATGAATTATAAAATGTAATGCCTCTGTATAATATATTAGTAAAATATACAACTTTGGTAAAAAAATAGCTCAAAAATTGAATAAAAAAAACGTTTTATCTTAAATGTCCAAAATATTTAAGGATCGCAAATGGTTAATAGCCATTCACACTCAGGAGTTAAAAGTGAGACTTCATAAGTTGAATTAATTTGATTTATGGTCGTTTTACTTACACCAAACATCAAAATGTTGCATGTGTATATGAAGCCTCGTATATTTCTATATATTTATTTTATAAAAATAAAATGAATAAAACATACGGTGACTGTCCTGGAACAAACGATATGCTTATTTTACTTGCTTATCTATTTGCTTTGTGTACCTCCACCTTGTAGGTACCCAATTTCAAGCTTCAAGAAACGCACTTTTGCATGTAAATATTTCTGAGAGTTATGCATTAGCAAATTTGGTTCTGTTATATATATATAGTTAGCGTATTTTAATCATGTAAGGCGAATAAATCTAATAAAAATATGCTTTGTTTTTAAATTGTATTTAAAAAATATTTTTCTTCAAAACATTTTCAATATGAGGTTGGTCCCTAAAGTATCCGACTTAATACGGGATTCAAGTCGAGTTTTTGCGTCGATTCATAACCATGGATGAAACGAAAGAACATTTAGACTACTAGATAAGTTGGGTTAGGTTATAAATAAATATTTTTTTTATGGATGAGAAGAAATTTTAATATCGCTTGTGACCACATTTGATGCAAACCACCTATATTTTCTAGCCTATTTATTCTAGATTATATAAGTTATCGGGTATGAGTTTTTCGTCAAAAATGCCGCAAAAAGCTTCATATAAGAATAAGAAGTGGCCACAAGATCTGTGTGCCCAACCGGTCCGCTTTTCGGACTACTGGAACGACGAATGAGCGCCTCGCAACAGTGTCCATTAACTGATATCAGCTGCCAAAACGTCGATGTCAACGTATTATATAATATTTTGTTTAAGCGTCAGGTTCTTGTTATATTTATTCTTAATTGAATATGTAGCGTGGGAGATTTACGTACCATCCCCACGTAGTAGCGCTGTTAATCTCGGCAGATTTAATTCGCCAGATTAACAGCGACATTTTCGGTCTCTCTTCAGATGCAATGTGTTATTTTAAAAGCGCCATCTCTTGTGGCCCTACGGAGATATTGCATCTGCTTACTGACCGATCGCTTCTTGCGCGTGCACCCTTGCCAGTTGGGGAGTGACGCGCAGAAGAGGAAAGTCACCGGTTAGCCTTGGCTGTGGGAGGTCGACCCTCCTGCAGCCAGATCTCTCTCTCTGTTGTGTGGAATAAATAGTTATTTAGAGAAGAGAGTCTTTTAATTCGACGCCGGTATATTCCCATCCATTCTTCCAGCAACATCACGGCTCGATAGAAGAACGGATTATAAAAAATTGTGCGACTTTGGGCCGCGTTTGCTTATTTGCGTTTTAATTTTGCGTTCATTATTAGTCAATTTTGCACGAACCATCTATGTAGATTTACATCTGGAGGGGTTTTCATAGTAGTACAGATCATAGAAAACCCCGGGTAAGCATTTATCATAAAAAAATACTGCAAAAAATCTTCTTAATGTGGCGAAAAAGCTTGTGTGCCTAACTGGTCCGTTTTTCAGACCACCGATACGACGAATGAGTGCCTCACGATCGGACGCTATGCCCAAATAAATGCAAAGAACATATTTTGCGTCACTCACATGGACACTCTGAGAACGTGGAAGGTCCAAATTTGAAAATCGAAGCCCTAAATCGCCCATATATCCAGTAATCCGGAACGACTCAGCGACATCACAGGCGGTTTTTTACCGCAAAATACAAACTTATTGCAATGTTTGAGTGATGAAATCAAGAAAAAAATAATGCATAAAATTGAATAGAAGCTCAATAAAAGCGGTGGATTGTTTCCTTAGTTTGTGGAATTTAGACGGGCAGAATTTGCAGACAAAGTAGAATAAATTGGAGGTTTCATTTTGTGTAAAAATAAATCATGATTCAACGGAAATTTAAAAAAGGCCAGTCTTAATAATTCATCTGGGTGTCTCTTGGCGAACATTTTTTTTTTTTGAAAAATATTTAGACGAAATACAAAGTTTACTTTCATGTACGGCCGACTTGCAAGAATGAATCGAGGAATGGTTGTTTTTTCAGAGTAAATATTTTGATTGGGGAGCGAAGAGTCCGTCCCTGGCGAGAAGGAAGCAGTAAGAGCGGTAAATGAAATGTGAGCTGACCCGAAATTGGTGCTAGGCGAGTCGTGAACCTAAAAAATAACACGCAAAATAAATTCGCCGTAATTGGTACTTGCGCCTCCAAAAGTGTTATTTTTTAAGTCCCGGGGATAATTGCTGTGTATTTTTCACATCAAATCTTCCCCGCGCTTCCAACTACGCGTACTAGACATCTGCACAAATAAATATTAAATAAAATTAGAAATAGAATCGAGCAAATCTTCGATCAGGAACGGCAGGATTCGGGTCAAGATATCCTTAACGTGGGGAAATTCTTTCATCACAGTTCGTTTTGGGACGCTTCCGGCCCAACTGCTCCTTTCACATTTTCCTCATGACTCTTTGCTAACTTCAGCTTTAACTTATCTGCAAAGCAATTCTGCCGATAAAATCTAGACTAGCAATCGATCCTCGACAAAAAAACAACGACAGCCAACAGCCGAAGAAATTGTTCAATCTCGCCAAACATAAAATATCCCAAAAATAATATATAAATTCATGCGGTTTGATGATTAAATCTTATCAATTCTTCAGTTTTAATCTATGATGCAAGGAAACATAGTCATATCCAGTTATTATACCTTCTAAATGTATGTTTAACTGAAATAACCATTGATTCACATCTGATAAAGACTGTTTTCTAATGTAATATCGCTATTAATTCTTTGCGGTCCTATGTCGAGTCTGGCTCGACATTTTGTTTCAACATTTTTTCCCCACTCAGATTTAAAATTATCTAATTTTATTTTGCGTATCGTGTTTGGGACAGTATTTGGAAAGGAATATTGGTTTTTATGATCCTTCATAGTGTTTCGCCTATCTGCTAGAGATACAAAGGAAAGGGGCTGTTACCCGGATAAAATTCTAAAACACAGGCAGTGACTCTTAACGTGCGCTTTTGTGAACATCTCCGATCATACTTGCAACATTTTAATGTAATCATATAATATTCATAATATTTTTATAAGGACCGCAAAGGGTTAATAGTTAAAATAAATATGAAATATACTCAAAACCTAATTTTGTTAATGTTAGTCGATTTGACTAATATTCAACGCATTTCATTTTAATAGATGAATCAGTCATTTTTGAGGTTTATAAATTTAAATAAATTTATCAATAACACTATTATTCATCTAAAGTCTTCAGATTTCACATAACATCGTTTATTTTAACATTTATTTTAGGACCAATGATGAATATTACTTTTTAGACAATGCATAATTAAAACACAATAACCATCTTTTGTTCCGTGGTATAAATGTAGATTAAAGAACGGGACACCTACGCGATAATCATGATATGAAAAGAGCTCTTAAAGCTCCCACACGTTTCTTCATTGTCTAGGATTTGTTGTTACACGATTAGAGTCACCGTTTTTATTTGCATTTTGATATTGTTCATGGTAAATTTGTATCCTTATGAAGAAGGTTATCATTGCCATAAAATTAATTTAAATTATCACTCATTTAATATATTTATTTACTACAATGTATGTTTGACTGATTTGTAAGTAAAATTTAAACATTGTAGCGGGGGCTATTTACCACCCCCATGTAGTAGCGCTGTTACCAGCGAAATCTTCCATCTCTCTTCAGAAGCAATGTGTCATTTTAACAGCGCCATCTCTTGTGGCCCTGCGGAGACATTACACCTGCATACCGACCGATCGCTTCTTGCGCGTGCACCGTTGCCGGCTGGGTAGTGGTGTGCAGGAGGCGGGAATCGAGAGAGTGGTCGGTTAGCCTTGGCTGCGGGAAGTCATCCCTCCTGAAGCCAGATCTTTTTTCGACATTTTACAAAAAACAAAAAAAAAACGATATTGGCAGTCAACGTGCTAAATAAGCTCGTGGAATTTTTAATCAACCGAAAAATTTATATTTGTACTACGGGATATATCCCGAAAGTAAGTGTACTATATTTTTTTAGTAAAAGTGTATCTGAAAAAAAATACAGGATATTGTTGATACATTTGTTAACTATTTATCAACATATTTGTCATCCCGTTCAATGCATCTGATGAGCCGTGGCACAAGTTTCTTTATGTCTCCCTCGAAGAACTCTCCCGCCAGCACCTTCTCCCACTTCAGAATCTCTTTCATTTGTTCTTTCAGGGAGGGGAAAATATGATAATACGAAAGCGCCAAGTCAGGGGAACATGAGGGTGGTTCAAAACATCCCAATCAAATGATTCCAAGAGCGCCTTGGTGGTTAGCCACCAATTCGGCTGTGTGAGGACGGGCGTTGTCGTGCAACAAGCAAACTCCACTCGTCAACATACCTCTCCTTTTGTTTTGAATGCATCTTTAGGCCCTTTTTAGGGTCTCACAATATCGCTGTGCATTGATGGTCTCTCCCTGAGGCAGAAATTCAATGAAGCCATAATTTTTTTGCCCGAAATTGAGGTTTTAAATTTTTTGGCAGATATGGAGTTGATATGACACCACTGTGGCGACTATTTTTTGATTCAGACGTATAATGAGCAATCCATTTTTTTTATCTCCAGTTACAATAGAGCTCAGGAAAGCCTCACCTTCCTATTCAAGTCGCTCAAGAAACTCGCACTTGGCAGGATTTCTTACCGACATCTTTCATGCAACTGGACACTTCAATGTCAATTTACGTAGTACCATATTTGTGCTATACTCGTTTTTTTAGGAGATCCTCCTCTAATACTCAGTATTACCAATCTCTAAAAACCAAAAAAACAATTTCCCGTTATGGTCACAGTACACTTACTTTCCGGATTTGCCTCGTATATTGATTATTATTTGTAACATCTTGAGAGAAAATTCGATTTGTGTGGACGATAAGTGATGGACATATAACATATATGTTTAACTCAAGCTAAACACAATTGTTATACCTCATTTTCTTGGTGAAACGGATGAAACTTATTCACACACCTAATAGTTTTCATCGTTAAATTATATTTTATATAAATTATGAAGTGTTGAACTCAATTAAAGCTCAAAGAGTAATTTTAAATTGTAAAATACCCATTTAAAACGGCTGATTCGTTTTATTAGTTTTTTGAGAAACTGTTCACAACAGCAAACGCTTATCCCTCGTAACATCTAGAAGCAACTTATCAAGCGAGCAAATATTTCAACAGAAAATATGTGAGTTAATAACGTACTTGTTGCATTACAATGCGGCAAAACAGCATGAAGAGATCAAGAGTGATGATTAAATCTTGGCGTCATTTGTGCGTCAGTCGCAGTTGATCAAACGTGAAACGCTAAACGTCTTCATGAATATGGAAGCAAGTTTCCGGCCAAAACTTCGAGGGGCTTAAATTAATTTACATGAATAATGAAAACAAAAACCCGACTCCGGGAAAATAGCTGTCTTACTTTGAGTTTTATTTGAGCGCTCCCAGCGCGCAAGAAAAGGGTGAGTCGATGAAAAATGATATCCAAACTATTCTTCGAGGACCGCAATTTATGCAAATTCGGGATAGCAATTCCAACATCGACTTCTTTGATGGAGCCATCACGTAGAATGGATTGTCGTGCGGGCACAACACTATCACTGCAGGCAATTAATTACATTAATTTTACGGTAAAATAGGTGCAAACACAAGGGAAAAGTCGGCAAACATCGTTGAAAATTTATCGAGGGGGCAGTATAAATTATAACGACCCTCTTGATTCGGAAAACGAAGCCTCTGCTCTTTAAAATATGACTTTGCTTAAAATAAACAAGATGATTAAATTCTTCATTATGGCTTTGTGTGTTGTATTTCAAAAGAAATTGTATGGGTACAGCGTTCGAACATATACGTCTCTTTGTGAAACGACATGCATTTTGTATCAGCTAAGTGCTGTTTAAATGGATGCAATTAAATGCCAGAGCTTTTGTATGCTTTCATACAGATGTATTTTATAATGTGATACTTTTCCATGAAGTGTATTAAAATGTTTTTGCGTTCATCGACTGGATGAAATAAAATGCATTTTCCGTGTATCGAATATCATCCCCTCTGTTTGATGTCCCTCTTGAATTTTCTCATCAATCTATTGTGGCTATATTTGTCTTAGTCCAGAAGACTATTTTTGTCTTTCGTCCTTCTTTTTTGGGCGTGTTTTTTGTACTTCAGCGGAATAACGTAATCAGCATATATGATGTTATTGCATTTGTGCCTTTAACATCCATCTACAAAATATTTTTAGGAGTTGGGTTTTGCAAATAAAATATATGTATTAGAGGAATCAAACTGTAAGAAATAAAAGATTGAGAGATGCATTAAGGTCAGAAAGAACCACAAATTTTGATAATGGCTTGCTCACATCACAAATTAAATCACATCCATACTAAATCATCTCAAAATGATCACAGAAACTTATATAGACATATTTCAATAACGATGCTCAATTTTAAAATATAAATAAAACAAGTTGCATACAAAATTTATACTCAATTTTTATTTTATTTAGAAGAATATGTAATACAGTCAACTATATATTCTATAGCGTCCACTTCTATACAGTTTTTTCCTATAGCGTTTGCAGCGTGCTTGCAGCGACTTTAACTACTTATAAAATTAGGGGATAATTTCCGTTATTTTTGAAAATCGCATAACTTCAAATCAATGTAAAATAATGTACCAAAATTCGCATAAAAAAGTTAATAAAAAATCATAAAAATAAAATCACAATACATATTTATCTTAAAATTGCATTGGCATAAAAAAAGACTTGATCCACATACAAAAAAAGGGATAGTTTCCATTACATTTGAAAATCGCATAACTTCAAAATCGCATAAAAAAGATCCGCATAAAAACAGACCCAAGTGTGTTCTTATATATATTTTATCTTATCCTAAAATAAAACATATTCCCGATAATGTTTTATGATTCGTTGAAATAAATTCGTTGTGTTGGACTTCTCAGGGGGGCAAAATACGCATTAAGGTCGTATACGTAAGATCAAGGTCATTCAATGTATAAAAATAGAAAAACGTATGATTTGCTGATTTCCTTAAAATCACAAAATACAATTAAAAAAATCTAACCCCAAATTTTGTATGGGTGTCTAATCTTCTATAGCGTTTTTTTCTATAACTTGGTTTCTATATCGATGCTATAGAAGGGTTGACTGTAGAATAGTGGATCAACACATGCATATTAATATTGAAATGCTATCAATTTGAATGTGATAAATTATTTAAAATGAAAAATATATTATAGCAGATTTATAAGGACAAACCTATTCAAATTAGTTAATCAGGCTTTATTATGAACATTTTTCTCTTAAATGTATACTCCCATATCGAAAAAATAACTAAAACGATACTTTAGGAATTAAGTTGAGAATTTAAATTTATTTTTTTAAACTTAAATTAAATTGAAGTTGTCGACTCATCATATCACTACCATAAACTTGCACGAGCTTCCGATGAATATTTGTTACGGTATTTTTCTGCAAAATAAAAAAAAACGGACGATCGCCAGATCTTATAGAAAGGAGGTGACGGAAGTGCGCGATTACCTCTCCATTGGAAGAATTTACTGTGACTGAACAAAATGGCTGACAAACACGCGAGACCAAATAAACTTACCGTTAGAATCCCCTCTATACATCATGGGTATCAACTTCAAAGCAAAAAAAATCTTCCAACCATCAAGAAACCTTGAACATGACTTTTTAGATGATTCTAGTACATACCAATCGATGCTGTTACCGAGGTCGTTGACACGGTGAGACAGGCACGGGGTGGCAGTGTCAAGGAAAGTAAACACGCGGGAGTCCCATAGGGTTCGGTGCTTGGACCCGCCCTGTGGAACACAATGTATGATGGACTTGGAGGTGGAAATATATACACTGGAGAAATCAGACAGAGCGCCAGGCAGCACGTCATGGCGGAATGGCAGGCGCGATGGGACAACTCCGCCAAAGGCCGATGGACACATCGTCTCATTCCGGACCTGAAGATCTGGGCATCCAGGAAATATGGCCAGCTGTGCTACCATCTTACCCAGGCACTCACTGGACGCGGCTGTTATGATAGCTACCTGCACAAGATTCAAAAGGAGGCCAGTCCGGAATGTCACCACTGCGGAGCGGAACTGGACGATGCCGTGCACACACTATTCGACTGCCCGGCCTGGAACACAGAGAGGGACGCACTGCGGGAGGAGCTTGAAGTTAATTCACTCACACCCAGCAACGTTTTCCCCATGATGCTGACCAATTTCAGAGCATGGAACGCGCTGTGTGAATACGTGGCGAGCGATATGTTACAGATGGAGGATGCTGAACAACTGAGACATCGGGCACACATTGAAGCATCCTCCTCCTCCTCAACCTATGAGCGAGAAAACCCAGCGGGGCACATAAGAAGTCTCGAGAATATTCTACAGGATAGGACAACACGCTAAGTGTTAACATGAGGCCCAAGAGGGATACATTCCGCCACCCTAGAGCAATACTTTATGGTAGCTGGGTGGCGGCGGAACCGGAGGAAGAGCTTAGTGAGTCAAATTTCACATTATCCCAAAATGATGATGCCTTTGAAAAAAAAGTACATACCATGATATTAACCCTTTGAGTAGTGAGTTAATTTTAAAATGAGTTAAACGTAGATGTTATATTCATATGTGCACCGCTTATCATCCACATATATCCATATTCTCTACACGCGCAGCGTGTATAAGTCTTGTATATTATTATATGAATGATTTATGATTATTTTATTTTTATGAAAAGGGATGAAAATTGTAAAGAAACCTTGAGGGGGCTTTTATTGGAATACATGAAAATTACATTTAAGAATAATATAAATATATATATAATAAGAAAATTGTTTTGAATTATATTTCTTCTTGGGAATGTTAGCTCATGGCATCTTTTCGTCTATCATCCCTCATCCGTTATCATTCATGAGCACTTACATTCGTCGTGTCGAGATCTCGGCATTGCTCTTACTCGATCCGCGTGTGAATTGAAGGCAATATTGCCAACAATAGATTGTCGGATTCCATCAATTTACTACTTCCATTTAGATCGTCGAGCAAGATATTATCCCTTCGAAACTCCACTTAAAAAAGTCTCACTGAGGGAAAATAGTTTATTTGAAAATTCAAGACTGCAGATGCCCTATAATCCGGAGTCTTTCATCAGACTTGTGTTTATTCACAACCGCAATATGTAAAATAAAAATCTATTTAATTAAATGCATTTAGGCACAGCGTATCTGATGATGTCCTGAATATTTATTTAGTATATCTGAATGTATGAATTGAATACGTTGAAATGATTCAGTTGATCATCTCTCATTGTCAGGAAAGACCGTAACCACAAACTTGTGAAATATGGATTCAATTTCCTCCAGCAAGTAATATTTATTAGAAACATACGTTTAATATTATAAATAGACCGAATCTCGATACGATTTCCCTATCCAAAATGCATGAATCTGGAAGGTATTTTGATTTAATTGAATTATTCCAGCAGCGCTTACATTTTAATAAATCCACCGATATAGCGACGTAATATAATTTATACCGAAATGGAAATGATGTGAAACTTTATTTCGGGATTTCAAACCCTTAAATTACTAAATATGACTCACATTCGAAATTTCGCATTCAATTAATTAGCGAGGGCGTTGAACGCCCGAGCGGCGAATTTAATTACGAATTTATTTAAAAATTAAAATCTATCCTTCGAGGGCGGAGCGAATAGAAAAGAAAAGTAAGAATTTCTTGTTAGTTCGCAAGGAAGGGTGGCAGCTACTTTTCACATATGTCTCCCTTCAGCATTTATAAGGGACGACATTCATATATCCTCAGACATTACGACTCCCCAACAAACTCAGTATCTATCCACCGCCAGCCTTTTACGTCGCTATTTATAACTTGAAGACATTTCTGTGACCGGCAATAACACCAGCCACCATTATACATGTAACGACACTTTTATTACGCGATATCAACTCAAAAAATATTCCAGAACTCAATTTCACCGCTTGTATTTTTATAAAATTCAAAATCAATAACTGACTGTTTGACTTTTACCTGTCGCAAAAATATGAGACAATTTGGTGATAGCAATTAAGCCGTAGTCACATTGTTTTGTCTATCAATCAGCATCCGGGATTTGTGTTTGCGAAATACTATTTGCATACTAGAAACACTGGGCGATGGACATATATGTCCATATTCTGGGTGTGGCAAAGAAATCGGATATTGCCAATAAAATATTCCGTATGACATTAATATTCAAATGAATGCAACTCATCATCAAATTTGTCATAATCGTACAATCTAAAATTATGTTTATTATAGCAAGATAAAATATTTGATTAACGTTAACGTAATATAAAACCGCGTTTATTGAGGATCGAATGGATCCAGGGGCCTCAAACTAAAATTACGCCAAAAGTCTCTCAAGTGCCACATCCACACACGTTTTTTTACGTTTCTATGAAAAATTGTTTTTTATTGAGTTTGATCATTCTGATCTAGGAAGGTTACAAGGACTCCTGAGGCCAGGGGAATTTTTGTTTAGAAGTTGGTGCACTTGGCTCGGAAGGGGGATCTTAACGATTAGTTTGCTTGTTCTCGCGTGTTTGTCGGCCATTTTGTTCAGTCATAGTAAATTCTTCCAATGGAAAGAACGCATCCCGTCCGTGTAAGATCCATGCTGTTATCTGTTTTTTTACTTTGCAGAATAATACCACTGCGATTATCCATCGGAAGTTTGTAGGAGTTTATGTCAGTGATGCTGTAGCGTGGACGATTTACCATCCTCACGCAGTAGCGCTGTTAATCTAAGCAGATTTAATTCGCCAGATTAATAGCGACATCTTCCGTCTCTCTTCAGGTGCAATATGTTATTTTAATAGCGCCATCTCTTGTGGTCCTACGTAGACATTGCACCTGCATACCGACGGATCGCTTCTTGCGCGTGCACCGTTGCCGGTTGGGTAGTGACGCGCAGGAGGCGGGAGTCAAGAGAGTTGTTGGTTAGTCTTAGCCACGGGAGATCGTCCTTCTTGTAGCCAGATCTCTCTCTATCTCTTGTGTGGAATAAAAAGTTATTTAGAGAAGAGAGTGTTTCTATTTGACGCCCGTCTATAACCATCCATTCGTCCAGCAATATCACAGCCCGAAAGAAAAACGGACCCGTGCGTTAGAGAGATGAGACGTGAGTGTAAACCGGGACTAGAAAAACTGGGACCTTTGGCGCTTTAGAGCGGTTCTCCAACACTAGAATAGGGTCAGTTACCTAAGGCCATACTACCTGTTATCCAGAACAAATGTGAAAAACAACACCAAGGCGATATAGTCGGACAAGGGAAGGGTTTAGTCAGTAAGAGTCTCAAAGTCAGGATCAAACTCAGGGTGTCTTATGCAAGGTAAAGATAATGTAAAAGCAAATCAATTAAAGTATTGCTCATCGCTAACCACTACCTTTGTCCATATTTTTGGTAGCATTTGAATTCCACGTCGACAAAACGACATTTATTTTGAGGCTATACAATCGAATAGACCCATTTTATAAAATCCTCATAAGCCGCTGATGCTTTTCCATTTTAGATGTATGATATTTCATCATAATTTCTACGTATCACGTGTTTGTTTTGTGCTTATTATGTTTATACCAAATTTAACGTACACCACACGATATTGTAGCTTAAAAAGTTTAAGATGTAAAATAATATATATTAATGAAAATATGTTTCGAGATTTTAACATCATAATAAAATATTTAGCATCCAATGTAGAGCCAAGTATGATATTGTCGTCATTTTTATATATGTGTGTATTATTATTTTACCTAACATATCACTCAATAAGTACGTAGGATTTTTTAATTTTAAACTTTTTTCTTCTTTGTTTGGGAACGATTTTTTGAAATTTCTTCAAAAATATCCTACAGACTTATTCGGTGATGTATACATCAGTTAATTGTTATTAAAATTTTAAAAAATATTTAATATTTACATATTAAATGTAGAAATATTGGAAAATTTATTTTACTTGCAAATGAATGAATTTACTTCAACAATCAGCTGATTAAAACATTTAAAAACTGAAAATTTTGAGATAAAAAGCAAATTTTCTTTCACTAAATAAAAAATAATGGGACGATATAAAAGGACATAAATGTGTTCAACTATAGGTATGTTTCGTGAGTAATTTTATTCTATGAGATTTGAAAGTGCATCTGGGGATTTCCATTCGAGTGACGTAGAAGGGAGAGTAAAGTGGCGGCATGCAGTGAGTAACACTGCGAGGGTAAAAACGGAATTGACAATTGACGCAATTGGGGGTAGCTTACGCTTTTTGGGGTTACATTAAACACGACTGCCGTGGGTGTCTCTTAGTCCCCAGCCACCCTTAATGGTTCGGTTTTCGAGCGAGTATGTCTTTTGTCGAGGGAAGTTGTTACTCGTCGGACTTTGATGACTGAATTGAGCCAGGATTATCATCCAACCAAACGTGACTTAATACGGATATTTAAGATGCAAACAGAAATCGGGGTGCAAAGGCAAAGCGATGGTTTCATTAACGACAAGTCGCGGGCTTAGACTCCTGTTAATAATGGCTTTAACTGCTAAATTCACAAAATATAATTACACATGCACCGTGAATATATGCGTATGAATAGACTGAAATCAAGGAGTGGAAATTATTGGAACAAAGCATTATTTGAGAAGGGTTGCTATAAATCAATGTAACTTTTCTATATAATACTAAAATCATTACATTATTATGGATATAATGGCAATAATAAAAATTTGCATTATTTACTAAAAATAGGATTTATTATCAAGTTTTGGCATAACAGCATTCAAATCAAATTACAATCAGTATTTTTGAAAATTAAATTCCGGGCGACCCTTCAATGAAAATATTTTCATCGCATGCATAACGCCAAAATTGAAAGAAGGAAAACGTCACCCTCTTTAAGTTTTAATATAAGAAACGATGCCGATGCATCAGCGCCCCATACACGAAAGACTGCAATCATTTTGTGCATGGTTGGGTATGCACATTTATTATTTCATTATTGTGTCAATAGGAAGCGACCAGGGAAGGGCTCTTCGACGGGAGAGAACTCACCCTCGGTCGCGTGGGAAGCGAAATTAAATTAATATTTCATTCCTTCTTTGTTGCCGCATACCGCAAATATTTTCCACCCTTAAAGCAAATCGTATGGCGATACATTAAAATGTCTACATCGATCCTTTTCGATTTGGGGTTGACGGGGTGATGATAACTAAATCGGAAAGCCCGGAAGATGACGTTGCATGTAACGCATCCGATTTGTCGAAGGAGGGTTTTTCAATTTGAATCTACATCAAGATGTGAAGAAATGTACCAGGTATACCAAAAAATGTATTTTTTTAAGAGAAATAAAATGATGTTATATTCTAGATGGTCTTTCAATAGAGACGCTTAATATTTATTAGGTAATAGCGGCCATGTTTTTTAAAAAAATACTTATTAAATTTATTGTGAATTGTTAAATAATATATGGCAAATTATCATGGAAGGTTGAACCATGTATACAAGTTATTATATTTTATATTCAAAATCAGTTTGTTCAAAAAAATGCAAGGTCTGTTGAAAACATCGCTGCTGTGCTTGAAGGTGTACGGGAAAACCTGAGGCAGCCAAGTTCTCATCGTTTACAAGAACTTTATGTGATTTCAACTTGGTGAATTTTGCTTAGGACCCGTGATCTACACCTATTGATTTATAAAATCCAACAGATTTAGGAATTTAGGGTATAGAATCATAGACAAAGTCATTTGTTCGTTGATTGGACTCTGGAGCAATTGAAAGTTGACCCAGAATCCGCCAAAAAAAAATCATCTTGAACGATGAGGCCTCAAAATTTTTGGATAAATTAGACATCTTCTTTTGGGAGTTCCAAAAAGAGAGTCCCAAAAGAAGAAGTCTCCTTTCCTCCCTTCTCCCTTCTTCTATTCCCTTTTTAGGATTTATGCGTATAAATCGCCCTTATTAATGCCCTCAAAGTCAACATAACGAACGCCTTTCGGCAAATTCAGCCAGATTCAGTCGTCGGAAATTGGACCTCCTGAATTCAATCCTGAAAATAGAAGATATCAGGAAAGATAGATTATATATATTGAATTTGTCAACTAATTTATATGATAAAAAACTTAAAAGACGAAAAAATATCTTATAAATTATACATTTTATTTCATAATTATATTAATGTAAACGCTGACACCGCTGGATTTCTTTACCTTAGGATATCTCCTATTCCGAAGCTCGCTTGGTTTCCAGACCTGACACCACTGGATTTCTTCATCTAGAGACGTGTCCTATTCTGTGGCTTGCACGGTCTCCAGATCTGACACCACTGGACTTTTTGTCTAGGGACGTGCCTTATATCATATCTCGCACGGTTTCCAGATCTGACGCCACTGGATTTATTTATCTGTTAATATTTGCTGCTGATAATTTATTTACATGACAGAGATGTCCACAAAAGAAATCCTAATTGAAAAAATAATCGTCGACTTTGCAAAAACGAAAGAGGAAAAGCTACTTCAGATAACTACAGTTAAAATAAATATTATCTTCAAAATGTTCTACAAATAAATCTGTTTCAACAACCCTGAGAATTAGACATATAGCTTGTATGTAAAACGTATGTAAAGCAAGAGACCTTCTTTACCCAAAAAAAAAAAAAATTGTCGGTCTATGTGCAAAATTCCCAAGCAACGTGGGCACGTACTATAAACTGTTAAAAATCTATCGTCTAATAACAGTACACTTGGGTCTGTTTTTATGCGATAGATACGTTCCACGGGGAGCCGCATATAAAAAAATCGCATAAAAAAATCTTGAACTACATAGAAAACTGAGAGATAGGTTCTATTATTTTTAAAAACCGCATAAAATCCAAATCAATATGATAGATATAGATTTAATTATTGATAGACGACGATTTAACCATTAATTTTTACGCTGTACATGATGTGGAGACATGCAATTCTTAAGCTCGCGTTAGAATTTATAAGTTCATGAAGCAGAAGAGCTTTTTTCTTTAATCTGGCAATTTTACCTTATACACACTCACACTTTAACGGTTGTAACTTGCATTGTATATTTTGTTTTTTTTTATGCGAATTCGCATTAAAAAAAAATTGTCCTCTATAGAAAAATTAAGGAAAAAGTTCTATTATTTTTTTAAAATCGCATAAAAAAGATGAAATTTGTTATTATAAAATTCTGATAAATAGTTTGCATATATGCTGTAATTAAAAGGCTTCAGTATTCAAAGTTTATAATTTATGTGCTAAATACTCGGATAATTAGAAATCGTTACTTCGAGTTCAGATAACAAAAGATTGCAGAATACTATTGTAGTTTATAGCAAATTATTGCTTAGATTAAATTTACAAATACGATTTAATGTATTAAATTTATGTTTGTTTATAATAAATTTGTAAGGGGAATGATGAAAAAATATGCTCAAAATCTTTTCGACTGAGTATATTTTCTATTCATAAACCAGCTCTAAGAATACAAAAAAATGTTGAAAAGCACTATTTTTCTGAGAAAAGGCATAAAGCCTGTGTAAAAATGCAGCTAGCTGCGATTACTGCAAGGCCTCGTGCTCTGACCTACTATTTTCATTCGGATGCCATTTTGAGTTTTGTACTTTTAGCGAATTTTATACATCGGAAAACATGAAATGTTAACGCGACTGTGAACACGTCGGAACTCCCGGCTAAAAAGCTGCATAGCTCGTAAAAGTGCACTAATTTGAGGTGCATGGGCGATGTTAGGGGGGTGCCGCATTTACTACCTACCGACCCCTAATATTATAATTTGTTTTAATGAGGTCGTTAACATGCGCACTCGGATCAACCTGACATCTCTGTTGCTGCTGCTGGTCTTCGCTCTTTGTTGTCGACGAGGTTAATTCAAATGAATGCATCCCTAATTACATCATTCAGACCAAGACTCTCTGCTAATATTCTTCTATGAAAAACTATTTTAGATTGAGACAAAATTGCCTCTATTAAACAGATATGAATTTAATACAACAGAATAAAATGTTTTCGTACTTATAAACACGCGCCTCCATTTTAAACAAGGGGGTGAAATGCTTAATTAGAATAGAATTGTGTGGAGTCCCTTTTTAGTACTTAAGGGAATATTCATCTTCTATTCAACATAATCAAATAAATCTGACTGTTATATGATAATTAACAACATAAATCATTCGAATACAACTAAAAAATATCACATTTGAATGACGCACATCAAATCATGATTATTCTATAAGTGTCATTTTATATCCATGCATCACTAATAAAAAAAACATTAAAATTTATAGCTTTTGGAAGGAAGTGAAAACTAAAACTTAATAGTATAATAAAAGAGTACGCTGATAAAATTTTAATTTTATTGATGGTATTAAAATAGTTAATCGTCAACATCTTTATTGCATCAGATACTTTGATGATCTTTGGGTTAGTGTGACAAAATATAGATTAGTAGTAAATAAAGCCTTTGAAGTACTATATAAATTTAATGACATTTTAATAAAGAGCTTCCTCACACAATCGTATTAATACAGTGCTTTAAATCAATTTACTAATACAATATCTAAGCTAGGATATATCTAAATAAAAGTTGTTGTATGTAACTATGATAGAAAGTGTCTAGATGCTACGTTGCTTCCGTGATCGTACAGATCATAGAACATGTACTCTTTATGAAATAAAAAAGATTGCAAAAAAACCGCATAACTTCAAAATCGCACAAAAAAAGTCGCACAAAAAAGTCGCACAAAAAAAAGCCGCACAAAAAAAGTCGTACAAAAAGGCAAAAAAAGAGGTTTGAGTGTATTGCTTATATTTACACGCAGAAATGAACCAATATTGTGTGCTATCAGCAGTGTTGAGGTCCATTTATTGATATACAAGCTTGACTCACGATGCGCCGTCCTCAGTAAAAAGTGGATTTGCATGAACGATAAGCGGTGCACATCTACGTTTACGTCATATTAAAATGAACTCACTGATCAAAGGGTTAAAATTCTGTAGTGCATATGGAATATAAGGATGACTTGGACGTTTTTAAGCCCGTACGCTGCATATTTGAGTGATTTTCAAGTAGTTAAACGTGATGCAACGTACAATTAGTATCAAATAAAAATTGCCACCGGACAAATGCGATTTGAAATTTGAATTTGAGTAATTTGTAGATAAAAATTGAGTTTGCATGATGAGTGATGTGCAACGCTGTTCATTTAATATGTGCAGGGGACAAGTGCAAACAGCGACATTAATTGAAGCGCAAATGCCTATCAATATTTGAGTGATGCTGATGCATTGCATTTTAAAACCGGTTTCTGTGATTACACGTACGTGCATACGTTAATATTATACATTTTTAACACGGTCCGTGGAAATATTACAACATGTATAATGATGGACTGATATTTGGTCGTGGGGGTTGTAAAAATGCGATAATCAGCACTTTCCGGGAGCTTACTAATCAGAAAATGCATACTTTTCGCATGGGGGAGATCCTGGACGATGATAAAGTTAACGTTGAAAAAAGCACTTAGGCCTCAAAGATTCTCTCGGGGTGGTTTTGGTAGAGTTGTGTAATATCGATGGGGAGATATAATACCACATACCGACCGAGGGTTGTGTTTTACGTAAATTAGTTCACAATGGCTTCGTTCGCACTTTCGACGGCTAGACCACGAGCTTCTGATTTCCAGCTAGCTTCTCTGAAATTACACTTTATTCATTGTCTTTAATATTATTCCACGCCGCCAGAGCGCCAAAGGAGTAATAATTCACGCTATTATTTTGTGTGCCACCGTGCGTACCCTGCTACAATACAAACCCTCGCCAATTTCACCTTCCTCCAGGTCCACCCTTACCACGTTCCCTTAGGACCTTCCTCGGCTAGGCGAACCTTGAATTCTCATCGGCTACGCTTCTTAAGCACTCTTATTCTAAATTCGAGATTTAACTATTAAAATTTCATTAATTTTGCGATGTGACCGTTAATGGGACCTTCAGGCTTATTTGAGTCAATAACGATTTTATTAAATTTTCAAAAATTTAAACGTAACTAAGCTAAGATTAAATATATCCAATGGAATTTCAAGAGCTTAATAGATTTTGGAATAAAGGCACATTAACAAAATCTGGTAACATATTTGGAGTCACTAGAGCGTTATTTATTTGGATGATTTTTACGCAAAAAAACGGATTATAAGATTAAATGTTGAAACCGTTTGAGAGATAAAATAAAAAGATAAATTTATAATCTCATCCTGGCTTTGTCTGAGAATTTTATTGCTGGACCATAACGATAAATTATTTTTAACCCAATCAATGCGCGATATTAAAAGCAAACTATCAGTTCTAGGGCAAGGCTGCTACTCATAAAATAAATGACAGTCTAATCATTATTATCTAAAAATTTAAATGCTTATCCATTGATGAGTTTTTTTGCAGATTTTTATCAAAAATATTATTTTCGTGCTCAGACATTAACTCCTTCAGGTCCTATGTCGAGTCTGGCTCGACATTTTGTTTTTACATTTTTTCCCCATTCAGATTTAAAATAATGTGATTTTATTTTGCGTATCGTGTTTGGGACATTATTTGGAAAGGAATTTTGGTTTTTATGATCCTTCATAGTGTTTCGCTTACCTGCTAGAGATACAAAGAAGAGAGGCAGTTGCCCGGATAAAATCCTAAAACACAGGCATTGACTCTTAACGCGCGCTTTCGTAAAAATCTCCGATTATACTCACGATATTTTTACGTAATATAATATTTATAATATTTTTGTCCGAAACTAACGAATATACAAAATAAAATTTAAAAAAAACCTGGTCTCCATTTAGGCCAATGTTTTAAGAGATACCATACATTATCTAATTATAAACTATAAAATATAAAGCTTCTGCATAATATATTAGTAAAATATACAACTATGGTAAAAAATAATTATGATTTATTTATTTAATAAAATGTTTGTTTGTTTGTTCCGTATGCATTCCTATACCATTTATCCAATTGAAATAAAATTTTATTGCGTTATTGTGTGTATACTCGTTAAGGTTTTTTAATAAGTATAACCATTATTTGTGGGCAGAATTTATTTTACCAGACGTTTAGCAGATGTATCATGTTGAAGCATTCAAAACCAAAACAGGGATATTTTCCTTCTAAGTATTTGCAAGAATTCTAATTAGACAACTATTTATGGTCTTGGAACAACTCCTCGGAGAGTACTGATGCAGTTTCAGATCGAGCAAGTTGTTGCCCTTTTTAAACAGCTCAACATTGCATACTGATAACATTAGACGGCAGATGCTCATAAAAAGAATCACCAAGGTGGCTGCAGTTATTTCGTATCCATAAGTCCGGCAGGAGACTCGAAATACTAGAAAGATGTATATTTTTAGCGTAATTGAAAACATATAAAAGCATTTCAATATACAAAATTAAAACAATTTTATTTCTCAGAGTCTTGTTGCTCTACAGAGAAAAAGGCGTGAAATGTGTTTCAATTCTGTGTATAGTTTAGAAAACTCTGGCATAAATAATGCTAACAATAGGCAGGTAACTAAATAGCTTTACAGTATTAGTTACAGGGAAAAGGAAGGGTGTATTTTAAAACAGAAGGAGTAAGTGCTTTCAGAGTCCCTTCCGACTCGGTTCATGCCAGGATTTAATTCCTTACATTGAAGTCGAAACGTAAACGGTTGGCTTCTTTGAATTTCACCTCCTATATATTCCTTTTGAATTATGACAGATGTGAATGGTACCGGTGCGGATGCTGCCGTCGCTTAATATTTCTGGCTGCTTCTTTGCAAAATATTAATGGAACCGTGAAGTGCTTAATTTAATCGGTCGACAATACCGACCTCGTGCAAAAAGCACTCTGCCTCCCCGAGCAAACGGGTCAAATTATTTCAAAAATTAATTTCGCTTTAGTCGATCTACCATGGCGTTCTGCTCCCAGCTAGCAAACACGCTTAAGCTTAACAATGAAAAATTATACTTGTACAAAATAATGAAAAAATGATTTATTAAATGCGCCCTCTTTGCATTTACCCCATTTGACCCAATTGCTTCAGACTTTTCCAGGACTTTTTATCAATGCGCATCATTTGTTTGGAGAAACAAGGTGATTTCAACACATCTCATTTGGAGCCAGTTGAATCAAAGCATATATACATCTACGTCTTTTTTTCGTGGAGGAAAAAATATTAACCAGCTAAGATACATAACTAGTGATTTTTTTATGGATGAGGGGAACGTCTATTCTCGCTCGCGGCTCTATTTGGCGCAAGTTGGGGTACGTATTTTTTACCAAAAATGATGCAAAAAGCCCTAAAAAAGTGGTCACAAGGTCAGGGTGCTCAACCGGTCCACTTTTCGAACCGCTGATACGACAAATGAGTGCCTTGCAATCGCCTCACCATGCCCTAACATGTCCACATAACATGTTCTGGCACCAGAATCAAGAAAAAAATGCCATATTTGTCTAAAAAGAAATGTTGTTTGTAGTATTTCCATTTCAGAAATATTAGATGTATATTCATTTCATAGATGTTATCTAAAAATACAAATGTATTGAAATAAACAGGATTGTGATTAGTTTACCGTAAAGTGAGAAGAGAAGAGTTTTCCGAATGCAATGAGGATTGATATCCATAAATGAATTCCGCGTGACAAAATTGCACTTTATTAATTCAAGTATTAAAGCCTTAAGTATCACCTTTTCAATAACACAAGTGACATTTTATACGAGTCGAATGCATGTTACAATAGAAAATGTTACAATGCAATACAGCGGACAAAATGCCAAATTGTCATATGATTAGTTTGACAGGGATAGTATGACGGTTCGTGCAGAATGTGTCATTTTGTGGTAGTCCTGTTGTGGTGCGACCTTCGACAAGAATGGTTTCACCTAAATAATTCAGGAAGATGACGTCACACATCACGCGTCCAGAACACAGCACATGAATAATTGATGGCATCACAACGGCCCGTCAATGCAGGGGTTAAATGTCTATCGCATTATATCTTGTGCCATAGCAAAGTTGCAGCTAAATTTAATTTACACTGTCAAGCTATTTTAGCCTTCAAAAAGAAAATTTCTCTTTCTCATCTCTTTGAAAAAATTAAAAAATCGAAAATATTTTCATTTACTTTTTCTATGTAAGTTATAGCTTTTATTGCGATTTTCCGCGGAATGCAACTACCGCACAAAAAAAGTCTAAGTGTACTAACATTCGGTCAGTAGAGCATTACGAATTCCAGTTCCAATTACGGATCCATATATATTTTTAGATAATATTAAATTATATCAAGCTCTCATAGTTATAATAATTTGCAACGTATTTGATGCAATTAAGATAACATAATTTAGATATCATTTATCTTAAGGAAAAGAAGAAAGGTAGTCCCCCTTTTTTGAGTGCAAAGCAAAGCACCTCAGGGGTCAACGAGCCCCATGGCGATGAGTTATGTCATTGAAATCTGACGAAAAGTTGGCAATATCACTTTACTTCCTGATGCCATTGGCAAGGTATAAAATGGCACTTTGTTACTGTCTGAAGAAAACTCCGAGATGGCTCCTATTACCTTGACGAGATCGCACTAAGCCGACACTCAAACGCGTACCCGTACCTCATTTTTCATACACCCTCTGAATTTTAAGGATTCCGTCTAAGTCCCGACTCCACCTGAAGCGTAGATAAAGTGGCGGTGAATCTACGTCATCGTCTCCCTCCCGTTTTAGGTCCCATTTGGTGGAATCTTCCTTGCAAGGAAGGACCTGCAGGCCACGCCTCGCACTTAAGCCTCATCTGTTCCCCATGAATTATAAAGCGCGAAGGCGCTTTCATAGCCTCTGTGCACGGAGGCACAAACTTTCGCAGGGGATGAAACGCTTCAACCCTTTCGATACGAAGTGAGAAAGTGAGGTGACGAAACCGCGCCAGGCATTTTTCAACACAACCATCTCCCGCGATATTTTCGTCGTCTCTCTGATTACATATAAAATTCTATAGAAACTTTTCGAGTGCGCAATTTCATAGCGGAAAATATTTGCTTTCCCATGCAGAAAAGAATCGCATTTTGATATTCAAAGGGTATTTTTAATATTATATAAACACTAGTTAATAAGCCGGGTACGGAAGGTGCAGAGTCTGTAGTCTGTGAGTCTAATGATTAGTGATCATAGTCTCTCAGACATAATAGAGTATAAATAAACGTTAAAAACGACAGTGTGAATACAAATCGGTCTCGTTAAAAATCATACTGCAAACTATTTTAAATGTTCATAAAGTCAATAGAATTTCAATATTTTTTATGATCTTTGAAGTAATCGTCCCTGTCGATGGTTCTATTGAAGTTTTAAATTGAATTCCTAATCGATTCCACCCTTTATTTATACGGAAATTGCTTTTGAATTAAATTAATTCTTTAATCCCTCGTGGTTGTGTCCAATTAATAAAAATGCTTTAAAGGGCGATTAATTAATTTTTCTGTCGATGGGTTGTCAAATTTGTCAAACTGCAAATGTTTTCAAGCTTTAACGAAACGTTTTTAATTATACGAGGGACATTCAAATAAAACCCGGAATTTTCTAATATATAAAAATGTATTGGGTTTTGTTCGTTCGAAATGCGCTGCCATACCGTTCATCGGATTGTGATAAAACTTCGTACACTTATTGCTAAGTATTTCGCGAGTAACATAAGCATAGTTTAATATATATAAAAATCAATGTTTGTATCTTTGTTCATATTTATAATAAAACCAACAAAATAAAATAAATTTCATTAATTCTAATATTCCTAATTAAACAAGATAACTTTTTCAAATTTCAATGAAGGTAAGTTTGTACAGAGCAACAGTTATCATGCAGGTAATGGCGACAGGGGAAAGTACTTTTTAGCCACTTCCCAGAGCCCCTCGACTCCTTCAAAAGGGATCATATTTCGCGAATAAGTTTTCATTTCATTCAAAAAAAGCCCATGTTTTCACAGTGTTTGAGCGGTGGCAGTGGGTATATTGGAAAGAAATATTCAAGGATATCGGGTTACGAGGATCCGAGGTTATGTTTGTTTGAATACTTTGCGGTGATGTGTACATTTACAAAGCAACCGGGAAGGGGATCAAGTAGTTTGTTTGTGTCCTTATGACCCTTTTTCTTTAAACCAATCCACATTAAAGAACTAGATTTTATTACTGAAGGTTTTATATACTCTACTGAAGAAATTGACTTAATTTTTATGAGCTTATGCAATGAATCTGGAATAAAGCGTTCAATTTTAATTACTGGCGAGCTTTGTAAATTTCGATTTTTAAAACCATTTCATCTTAAATTAAATTTTGAATAAGCTCTAAGATAAAAAGACAGAAACAAAAGGGGAGCTTTAACAATATAAATATCTAGGATATTCAAGAATAAACTTTAATACTTTTACCTATCTTATTCTTGTTTCTACCTAATACTTATTTTTTATTGATATAAAACGATAAATACGGAAGAACTATGAATATGGGAATATTAAAAAAAAAGACTTGGAAGACATAGGATTTAAGATTTATTTTGATTTTAAGTCATAGACGTAAGAACGATTTGAATAAAATGATAATTACTATGGTAGAAAGTATCTATCTTATAAAACTTAAATTTCAAGTTTATCTGGGGACATGCTTGCATTCCGTGGCTCACACGGTTTTCCGACCTGACACCAGTGGAATTCTTTGTCTAGAGATGTGGCCTATTTCAGAGCTTGCACGGTTTCTAATTATAACACAACTGGAATTCCTTGTCAAGAGATTTTTTTGTCTAGGGAATTAGAAAAAAAAATGTAAATAAATTTAATAAAAACATCTTAAGTATAAAATAAATGTTGGAAAAAAAATCTATTTTGTTAACCGCTTGTATATAGGGAAAAGTCTAGTCGCGCTTGCGACCACATTTGGCGTAAACCATCTATTTTTTCTTACACCGGGTATGCATTTATTACCGAAAATGCTACCAAAAGCTTTAAAAGAGAACGGAATGGTTACAAAGTTTGTGTATCCAACCGGTCCGCTTCTCGGATCACTGACACGACGATTAAGCGCCGTACCATGTCCACAAAACATGGTCTGCGCTCATGAACGGATCATCGCGTAGACATTCCCGAGAATATAGAAAGTCCAAACCTGAAAAGCAAAGCCCTATACCGCCCGTACCTAGTGAGGACCTGGGACGTCCAGTAATCCTGAAATGTCTGAAAGGGAAGAATCGGTTCTAAAGAAGGCAAATACAGTTCCATCTGCAGACAACGCTTGTCGTATTTTTGTGCATGTGATAATATTCATTGTTATCTTCAAACATGAAAAACAAACAATGGCGAATACTATGCAAACCTATTGCAACGTTTAAGTAATTAACTTAATATAAAACGGCAATATTTAGTTATAAAGAAAGTGTTGTTTCATCACGACATCGTTGGGAAAAGTTTATCGAGCTGAAAATGGACTTGATGTTGGGAAATAAAGATATTTCTGTGTTTTCTTTGTTAGGTCGGGTACTTTTGGGACTACCCCTTATAGACATGAAATTGAAAATTATAAGTTTTTTTTTGTATTGTTTTTACTATCGATAAACATATTTTTCGTAAGTAAAAAAATATTGTTTTTTTGTTTTAGAATCAGCCTTTTTTAACTTTTTTAGTATAACATGAAAATTTTTAGGATCTTTTCGATCATTTGATACGGCAGCCAGATTTTAGGCGTTTACATGTCAAACTAATTGAATAAAATTAAGCCATTTACATCTTAATTTGCAATAGATCTTTTGTAAATTAGGGTTTATGATGATGGATACGAACCGGTCGTAATGATTACCGCGACTCGTAAAAGAATAACGAGAGCCATTAACCCGATCGTTTCTCGGCCCGAGGTATAAAAACGTTTTAAAAAGCAAAACGAGTCTTAGGAGCGAGCAAAAATATACATTTTTAGAATAAAAATAATTCCCATGCAAAAGTGTACCAAATTCTGAGCAAAAAAATCAAACATCACAAACCTTAAAGTCTATAAACTTAAGCAACTCTCAACGAAGCCGTATCGCAGATGCTCGTTTTGATATATCGTTTTACTTTGTGATTTGTTGCTTCAAAAACTAAAATTATAAAAAGAAACACGCGGCAACTTTAAATCATAAAAATGTGTATCTGTCTGTTAAAATATTGTGATATTTTTTGCTAAAAAAAATTAAGGCATTGATTTTAATGTTTAGCATTTTTTAAATTGCTCTAAAAATATTGTATTTTGAGATTTTGTTTTTAAAATATTTTATGACTGGAAATTAATAAATATCCTATTATAACTCAAAATAAGGGTGCCTTTTTACTTGTTTGCATGACACTGTGTATATTTTCGGAAGGCTCATTGAATAAGTAATACAAGGCGTTATTCAAATAATTATCCGATCATAAATTATACTGACAAATAAAGCTTTGGAAGCTCCCTACACTGCGGGATGATATTATGAAATTTTAAGCAGAAGTACAGGAACTTAAGTATGGCCGGCATTGTGTTTGGCTCGGGCCTCGAGCTCCCATTGTGCAGCGACCAGATCCTGGGGGTGGCTCTTTCGGGGATATCTTCAATTTAATATTCATTGATTTCACATGCAATATTCGAACCTCTGCTTGCGAAGTATTACATAAAACGCGTCGGCCAACAAGGGGGCAATTTAATATTCAATTTCGAATTTACAAGCCAAAGAGCTAAGGACAGGCTTAAGTTTACCTTTGAAATATGAGGCAATATCGTCCTTCTGTTGGATATACACAACCAAAATCTATGTCATTTAAATTGCCACAAATTTCATGGTTTGAAGCAGGAAAGCAATCATTTTAATCATGCAAAAATTTGTGTCTATATGATTTTTTATCTCACTGAATTGATGTTTTACTGTCACCTGAACCGTGTCTCGATATAAACTGATTGTAAAAGACCTAAAATTAAGCGCGATTATATTATTTCAATACCTATAGATTTATAATTCAATTAATGAATTTTAAATGCAATAAAATGAAGCATTTTCAATGATGAAATATAATTTTGATTAAGTGATGCTAACAAGCTAACAGTATCATGGATTGTCATGATGCAAATTCAATTATCTCTTCAATTATCAATACGGGTGTTAAGGGATGTTAAACTGCTACTTTGTAATATATTTTTTATATTAAATAATAGAGTATTCAATTCTAGAGGCATATATTTTGTATAAAAAGGTGTATCCTAGTTGACGCGATTCTAACCCTTCTAGTCATCTAAAATGAATTTAAAAAAAAAGATTTTTTATTTTAATAAAAATGTGACTATTGTTTCTGCCTTAAAAATGCCTCGAGAATGTGAATGTGAATTAATAAACGTGACCCCCATGTGATCCAAATTAGTTTGCTTGTAAGGTAAAGCTAAAAAAAACTGTGACAAAAACATCTTTAAGAAAAAAAGAGTCGACCAAGAGTCTTGGCCGCGGGAGATCACATTTACCTATAGTCTCGCAACTAGACTATTTCTCTGTTCCAAATTGAATACAAGAGTATGTTGATTCTGATATTTTACAGAATAAGCTGATGAATCAATAAAACATGCTGATAATTATAAGAATAAATGAACCAAATGTTCATATTTATTTAATATGAAAAATACAAATTATCATTAAAATATTGTTTTCGATAAGAGGCAAGCTTTTCGTTACAAAAACTTAAACTTTTTGTAACGAAATATTATCAGTGAACAATAATTCGAATGCGTTCCAAGTCTTAGTCTGCGATACTAATGATTAGTGCTCAAGGGTTAAACCAATGGCAATGCATGAAAAATTGCCTATTTCTATTAGAATTTATAAATTATATACATATTTATATTGATGTAAAATGTCGGAGCTGTACTGTAATAAAATGTAGTTGTACACAAACGTAACCTCTCTGAAATACACCAGGGAGATGGAACATATTTGCTCACATCTCAAGACAGAAAATATTAGTTCGAGTTGTGTAAATTCCCATCTTTGACAAGATTGAAGATGTCTGGAGCGGCAGACCGACGATCTTGGGTCATTTTGGAAAGGGAAATTTTGACGATGGAACTAACAGCCAATTTGCAAACATTTTAGTATAATCGCGGCCCGTACACTCGAATGGCTACTTACCCCGCCAATGAAATATAATTGAAAGTGCCCGGAGGTTTACGAGTGTATGTGGGCTGGATTGGGGTTTCAATTCGTCCCGCTGTAAAAACTCAACATAAAATATACCGACATCGCCCGGCCAGAAAGTAATCGTAAATACGGCATATTTTCTTTTATTACTTGTTTTTGCAAGCTTTAAGTTTATCATGAAGTCGACCCAAAGCGTTGCCTCTCTAATATGCGCCAAAGATATGGTTCGTGTGTTTTTCTTCGATTGCAGCAGCGCGTGGGGTGGGAATGGACGGGACTTAATAGTGTGGTCCAGGTTCTTCCTCGTGCGGAAGTCGACGACTAGCTGACGCCATCTGTTGCCCGCAGAGGAGGACGGAAGGCCTCTGGGGAATTTGCATAATGTCCACCATCGCTGCATAATGTATGCAAGCTGCCTTTGAGTGTTGGCGTTTCGATCCGCGCGATGGAACCATACATCTAGGCTGAACCCGTGAGGAGTTGTCAACCCCTGTCCGAGGACTAATCGGGGATTTATATAGCATAAAGCCTCTCACGACCGACTAATCGCAGTTCAAAAACATAAACTTATCAAATAACCCATCCAAGTATAATTTTATCATAAAAACCCACTATGGAATCTTTTCAGAGTTTTCAGACGCTTAAATCTCATCCACAATAGAAGAAAAATCTTCCAATCCATTAATTTAGAATATCAAAGAATCGATGTCTAAAGCATTAAATTCAAACTATCGACGGTTAAAAATATAATATTTGTACAAAGTTTTCATTGCAAAAAGCTATGGAATTTCATTTTAGTCAAAGATTTTATAAGTTTGACTATTTGATATTATTAAAAGGATGATATATGAATAAATTATGTTTTGTAAAAGTTTTGGCATATAGACTCTCATGTAGGAGCCCCGAATGTTCATGTGGTATACCCTAATAATATACTGTTATGACTGAAGTCATTGATTTTAATATGGATTTTATACTCACTAAGCTTCAATAAATAGTAAGTTAGGTCCTGGATTTTTATTATAAAAGAATTTTCGTTATTTAGCTTGTCTTATAGCATGTCGACATCATGTCGCCAAAATTTTAAATTCATGTATTTATCATATATTATGATATTTTCAATATTTTTGCTATTTATTATATTATATATACATATTATAGATTGTATTTTACTGTAAAAGCATAGATATTCGTGCCTTTAAGTACGTATTTTACCTAAAAATGTATTATATGTGAAAATAAATGGGCGAAAATTTTTAACATATTTCAAATAATATTTCTCCTTTTTTATTAATGTGATTTAATTGCAGTTGACATCAAAATGCAACTACGATAACGATAATCATATTCCAATAAATAGAATTTCAAAAACATTCGTCTGAAAGAACAAGGAGCCTTTTACGCAACTAAAGTGAGATTTCATCAAAAAATATTTTCATAAAGTTAACTTTGATTATAAATTGCATAGTATGAAAATATTCAACCCTATTTTTTTTAAAAAAAAACTGGAACGACCGTAGAAAAATTCTGAAGAGTGTATAAAAATACTGTTTACAAACTGAAACAATGTGAAACACAACCACAGGAATGCAAATCGGGCTTTAAGCTGGAATACGCCTATGTATTAAAATAAAGTTAAAAATGCATCGAAACTATTTACTATCCAGACAACTTTAAATAAATATTTGAAATAGTATCCAAATAAATGGGTATTATGCTAATTCTTTCATTTCGACGTCTTAGTATCCCAATTAAATATATGACGTAACTATTAAGATGGTTAGTGACACCTGAAATTGTCCAAAGACAACTGTGTCAAGCAAGTAGGTGTCGTACGCCGTGGCCGGAATTTGTGGTTGTTCAGGCTTACAAGATTAGTCCACCCGTTGAACTATATAGCTGACGTTTACCCACCTCGATAGAGCCTTCCTATAGCCTCAGCTTCTGCAAACAACCTTCTGCATAAATTATCAAAATCATTTTTCAACCAGAAATACTTGTTGTTATCAAAGGCAACCCATTACATTTCGTATTATTCAATTGCTGATACTCTTAAAGCTAAATTTAAAAGATAATTATCTAATCTTCTTATGCTCAACGTACAATATTCATTTAAATAAACCTTTTTTTTTAAATCAAAAACGTTTTTATAAGGTTCGAAAACAGTTCCCTGGTGTGCCACCAAAGCGATATAGTTGTTTTAGATTAAGTTGATTAAGACGATAACTTTATTTTACTAATTTATTGATATATGTTTATAAAAATATAAAAATGAATTAAAATATGTACCAGCATTTTGTGAACAGTTCCCTGTCTATATTTTTAATTACGCGTAATTTTTAGCTTAGACTATTGCGTTAATACGTGCTACGAAACATAAGTGATATGAAGTTTGCGTGGCTCAATCTAACAGCCATTAGTCCTCCGGTAATTATTATTTTTTTGATTATATTGCACTTAAACTTTTTTTTGTGCGGTAGATGCGTTCCGCGGAAAATCGCACAAAAAAGCTATGACTTACATAGAAAAAGGTAAGATGCGTTCCATGGATTTTAAAAACCGCATAACTTTGAAGCAGCTATATAAAATATATCTAAAATCGCATAAAAAAAGTTAATTTAAACAGGAAAACAATAAGACAATTAAAAATAATATTTTTGGTAACATTTAAATGACGTCTTGCATCCTTGATAATATTTTAAGAATGTCTGATATCTGACATCTCAAATATAAAATAAAATAAAGGGTTATATAGAAAAGATTCGTTTCCAGTTTGAAGTAAATTCATTAATTAAAACTTGAGAAGTAGTTCGAATTTCCTTTGGAGAATATATTTTTAAAAGTCAAAATATTGGAAAAATGCAAAAAACTGAAATCAATTTTTAAAAAAAATTAAACCAGAATATTCAGCGATAGCAGATGCAATATGATTTACACAGTCTCAAATTATATATTTTTTCCTAATTTCGTTTAGTGTTGTTGATTTATTTCTTATTTTATCCAAAATATCTCTGTATATCTATTTTATCCAAATACTCTTTGCGTAATTAAACAAAAATTGTTTAAAAAAAAAATCGCACAAAAAAAGTTGCAAAAAAGGAGGTTTGAGTGTATATATTTTATTTATATCTTAGAAAAAAGATTTTGTTGTATATTTCCACTTATATAACAAAATCTTACTTAAAATTTATGCTGCATTCCAATGAAATCTAGTTAAACAGTCCCCTGCATCAAAACAGGTCTAATATGGAATATTATAAAAGAAAAAAAAGTTATACGCTGATAAAGTGTAATTGGTAAAAAAAAGAGTAAAGCGACTTTAACCTTTTTAGACATCTGAAATAAAATTACAAAAGATTCTTAATTAAAATGAATGTCGCTATAGTTCCTGACTCAAAAAAAATATTTTTTCAAAATAAGAACCGTTTAATAGTTAAAAATAAAGCTAAAAAAATAATATTAACAGGGTATTCTAATTTAGAGGCACAATTTTTTGGTAATTTTTCAAGTTCTATTAAAAAGAAAAAAAAAAGTTATAGGCTGGTAAATTGGTAGAGTAAACAGTAAAAGGGTAAAATGGCGTGTTCTAGTTGACACGATTTCAATCCTTTTAGTTATTTGAAATAAACAAAAAAAGTCATTTTTTGGCCTTATTTTTTAACAGTTTTAATTTTTTTTAAATATTAAAACATAAAACTAATATTTAATATTCTAATATATACAAATGAATTGGGGTTTGTTCGTTTGAAATGCGCTGCTATACTGTTCATTAGATTGCAATAAAAATTCGTCCACTTATTGTTAACAATTTTATAAGTAACATAAGTATAGTTTAATATATAAAAATCAATGTTTGTTTGTCCGTATTTAATGCGCTGCCATACCGTTCATTCGATTGCGATAAAACTTTGTCAATTTATTGTTTGCACTTTTTCAAATAATATAAGTATCGTACAATTAACTTACTGTAGATCTCATATATAAAAACCAATGTTTGTATGTTTGTTCATATTTAAAATAAAACTTAAAATGAATTATTTATCTCTTTAATTTAAGATATGATGAGACTATATATTTTATATTATTTAATATATTATAATGAGACTGGTTCTATAATATAAGATTCAAAGCGCTTAAATGTTCTTAGAATTTGTGTATTTATTTTGCTACTAAATCCTTATTTTTCATTTAAATGTTTAGTCCTCTGACAACTTTCTTAGGACGCAAAGTGGCTTGGTTAAATTTCTTTAGACGACTTTCCCAGATTACTGAGAAATTAATATTTATATATTCATTTTTAAGCCATAGTTCTAAATACAAGCGAAGAGCGATCGTTAATCATGATCTAAGTAAATCCTCATTATGCCATGGCCACTCACTGATCGATGAATCTATCCTTAAAATTAAACACAATCGTTCATTTTTATGCACTGAAGCGAAATTAAATTTGTTTTGTAAACACCGAACGTTAAAAGAAATATTGGCGCGGGATGGCCTTTGTTTATCGGCGTCGCTAATATCCAATTTAACCCTTTGAAGGCCGCAAAATCGTTTGATAGATATTTAAATAAAGTTAGGGAATTATTTATTTTAATGGCAGCGGCGGCAATTCGCAGCACTTGTCGCCCTGATAACTCGTGCCGTCGGATAGGATATTAGCGCCAACTGCGTAAAAATAAATAGAAGTTCTATGGACCCCTATAATTTAAATTTGACGATTCGACCCCCGTCGGGTGGATTTCACGCCTAATTTGCGGTTCCTTGGCAGCTTCCTGTTTTTGTTTAAGCGCCCCCCGGCCGCAGAGCCGGCACTTGGCAGCCAAATTTTCCAACGATTTATCTGCAATATTAAGTTCACATACGTGTGTGCGAGGGCTTCCCGAAAAATAATCCCTCGTATGGACTGCCTGTGACTGCCACCTTTTTACGGTGACCCCCTATTTATGTACACCCAGCATTATAAATAATTATTATTATACATCTACCCCTCACGCGCGTTCCCACATTTCTCATGTAGGATAAAACCCACACACACTTTATTTCGATTCCTTCTTAAATCCGAACAATGCTTTGATTGTTCAAAATATACAAGGCCGAACACCAAAGTATGAGTGCTTCGGGACCATTTTATATTGCTGAAGTACTACCCACGCATGCTACCCTTATAAGACAAAAGGTTTTTTGACTCAAATGAAAAATATAAATTTAAAGAAACAACATTTAAAATGATCAATGAATCGCATAAATGAATGAAGATGAGTATTTTAAAGTTTGTTGCCCTAGCTTGTTTGGCTTGTGCATTGTCAAGCAGACTGTTTTCTATTTATTCGACGAACAAAACAATTCTATGAATTTTTAAAGAATTCCATTAAAAGCACGAATAGGTTTTGATTTACACTCGGTGGCACGGAATGTGGCCCAAACATAAACATAACGATATGAAGCTACTATGTTTCATTTAGTTAATTGTTTAGATGAAGGCATGCAATAAAAATTGTATTTGTTTAGTAATTCGATAAGAATATACAGTTTTTTAGATTCTGGAAATGTTTGAGAGACGAGTTAGGACAAACTCAAATCCATCACAGACTCTTAATGATCATAAAATCGCTGTTGTTGCTAATTAATACTAAATTTCTCATATCAACATTAAAAACATAATTTAGAGCATCTTTGACTACATGCAAGTAGCTGTCGATCAAAAACAACAACGCGTCCACAATTCGGAGCGCTGTTTGGTGATATTTGAGCGCAATAAAAATATTTTTTTCATACAAATGTGACAATGTACAGTGTTGTCCTCTATATTTTGGAATACGTATGGTATTTTCTATATCTTCTAATATATAAAAATGAATTGGGTTTTGTTCGTTAGAAGTGCGCTGCCAAACCGTTCATCGGATTGCGACAAAACTTCATCCATTTATTGTTAAAAATTTTGCGAGTAACATAGGCATAGTTTAATATATAAAAATTAATGTTTGTTTGTTCGTATTTAATGCGCTGCCATACCGTTCATTCGATTGCAATAAAACTTTGCCAACTTATTGTTTACACGTTCTTAAATAATATAAATATAGTACAATTAACTTACAGTAGATTTTATATATAAAAATCAATGTTTGTATGTTTGTTCATATTTATAATAAAACCAACAACGATATTTTTAGAATTATTACTTCTATGGTGGCAACGCGCTGGGTATAGACTAGTAATATGTAAAAATACATTTGGAGTATCATATTTTTCTACGTAGTTTCCTTTATTAGAAAAAAAATATCATTAAGACGGGAAGTTTCTTGTTTAGGTCATTGAAGAAAGAAAACAAAAAGTACCATTATCTGTTGCGCAACGCGTAATTATTCGTTTTCTCATAAACGAAGCCGTAAAATCCAGTGAAATTTTGTAGAGACTTGAGACATAGTTTTATGATGCTACTCCTAGTAAGATCAAATTATTTCATTTAGCCCAAAAGTTTTTTGAAGGTCTAAAAGTCGAATAACACTTTGAGGGCTGCTTATCGCAACAGTATACAAAAAAACCGATTCGAGCTATCCTTCTTCTGTGTGAAAAACTCATCCAATTATATTGCAAATATCCATCGTATAATCCAGACTTGGCCCCATGTGACTACCATATTTAGGAGGGCATTAGGAGGGCAATGATCCACCCATAATCAAGATAAACTAACAATTAAACAAATGTATTCTTATTTAAATACGCTTCCTTGCCAATTATTGAACATTATATTTTTGAATATATACGAGTATAATAAGGGTAGCTGACTGTACAATATTGGCAAACTGGGGGATCGAACCAAAGACACTTAATCAGCCTTGTGCAGTCAAATCAAATTATTTGTTCGAGAATCTACCGATTTAGTTCAAAGCCAAATGAAGGGGGTTGGATGGCATAGCCTGCATTTTAAAATAGCGGTTTGTTCTTTTATTTTAATTAAGGATAATTGCCAACAGAGTACACTTAAATCGATCAATAATGAAGGTTTTAAAAGTTTATTTATTGCTTCCTCTTAAGTGACTTTCTATACGTTGATTTTCAGTTTTTTTGTCAAAAGGATTTAAAAAAACACATTCTGACATACAACAATAAAGTTGATCAAATACGTTTATGAATGATTAAAACATGTACGTTTTTATAAACTTTTTTTCAAAGCAAATTGCTTTCAGCTGAATGAAACAGTCGTCTTTTTCCAACATTAAGGTCTCAAATAATGAGATTAAAAATGAAATAAAAACAAGTTCCAAAGCCACGATGAATCGACCGCTCCAACAATTATAAATATTGAGCTAAGAAAAATATGGCTTTGGATTTCATTCAGCACGAAATCAATTTACTTTGGAAGAATAACCGATGATCATTTTCGAGCACCGATAAAAGAAACGGGAGAAAATATCAGGAAAACAGAATGAGATAAATTTTCCATGCTCCAGAAATTTTATCTCGGATAAAACCTTATTATGTTTATAAATACACAAAGAAATTAATAAACTCTATTAATTAAATGTTTATTATTTGCCATTTTTTTGCTAGGAGTTATTGATCCTGTGTTATACAGGAACAATTTTTTTATTTATTAGCATCAACTTATTATCCTGACTTACATATTATTCATTAAAAATGACTTTTTATTATGATTTTCGTAATAAAAAATAACAAAGATGCAAAAGCGAGAAGTTTAAGCATTTTATTATAATTGCAAGGGTTTATTTGAAACAAGATTAGATTATAAATAAAATGATAAATAGACAGAAGACTGTTGTTTATATCAGAAAACTGTGTATTTAAATGAAAAAAATACGATTTTAATAACAATTTTTTTTTTAAATAATGTTAAGGGGAGACACCAGTGTAGGAGGTTGATTTTAAGCGTTTTTCGTATTTTTTTTTTTTAATAAAAAAGGAATCATTGGAATTTGTCTAAACTTAGACAATATTTTATTAATATATCGAAGTACATTTGATATTTTTTTAAAACCATTTTCGCTGGAAATAGCCGAGATATAAGGCGCTGACCTTAGAAGGTCGCCATCAAATTTTGCTACTTTAGTGCATTGTATAAATCACAATTTTTAATGAAAATCTATATAAAATTTAAATTTTAATAAAAATACAATTTTTAAATATTTAAACCAAATTTTTATTAAAAAATATATACAAAAAAAAACATTTTTACAGGTTTCTTGCAATAAAAAATATATTTTAGACAATAATATTACCCAAAATTTATTTAGTTTAGATTGTAATTAAATTTTAAAATATTATACATTTTTTTAAAATAGTTGGTAATTAACTTTTGAAGCTAGAGTGTATTAATATTATAAATCCTTATCAAAATAATTACATTAACTCTTTGCGGTCCTATGTCGAGTCTGGCTCGACATTTTGTTTCTATATTTTTTTTCCCCACGCAGACTTAAAATCATGTGATTTTATTTTGCGTATCGTGTTTAGGACAGTATTTGGAAAGGAATATTGGTATTTATGATCCTTCATAGTGTTTCGCTTACCTGCTAGAGATACAAAGAAAAGGGGCTGTTGCCCGGAAAAAATCCTAAAACACAGGCAGTGACTCTTAACGCGTGCTTTCGTGAACATATTAAGTACTTTGAATCCAAATTGTAGAACCAGTGTTTATTAAAATGAAGTAGTGATACATCAGGGAACTGTTTTTGAGCATAATAAAAATTTACTGAGACGATACACAGACCTATGGCGTTTTTATATTAAAAAAAAGATATAAAACCAGTACTTTGGTTCAAGATTCGAGGGAGACCTTAATTAACTGACTTCGAGTTTCCTGTGCATAAAAAGGTCGCAATTAATCCTGTAATCAGCCCACAAGTCTCGCGAGATGCGCATATGGCGCATTAAAATAGCGGCTGGATCGATTTAACTCCATACTTTATATATAATGTGTCAAATATTCGAATATTATTTATTTATTTGTGCATTTATAAAAATATATTTCTTTTAATATATTCATAAAAATTATAAATAAAAAATGTTTTTAAAATTTATTTTGTTAGTATGTGAGACTAATATGTAGTGACAGTGTGATTCGAATATGATTAGCAATCTAGGATTAGATATTTTAAAATGCTAGTTTTTACCTCTTTTTGTAAAAATTATGACATTTTAATTCTCATTTACAAATTCCGAACGCTCATATGATACGTCCTAATATTAATATAAATATGAGCCAAATGTCTGTAAAAAATATTACGATTCTTCATCCTTGACCGTAATGTGCGTCTTGTTTATTAGTAGAGTGTCTTGGTGCCTTTACGTCAAGATATTTCAGATCAGATTATGTTATCTGCTCTAATGCATTCAAATCACGTTTGATTAACGTCATATACCAAAAAGCCATATCGGTGTCTTTTTCTCGTATCACTATCATCCCTTCGGGTTGCATAATCGTCAAAGATCAAAGGCGTCACTACAACATCAAATATTCGTGATACAAATCTATTTAATATTCGAATTAAAATGATGGGGTTCGAGTGGCGATATTTGTGGCGGATAAGTCTATATATTACGTATTTGGGCGGACACTTTCATGAGAGGCAAATACATTTTTCTCGAGCCTATATAATACAGGTAGAAAGTTGTTTCGGCGGCGTATTAAATTATGCTTATAAATAACCGCACGTTTTTGGCTGGCAGCTATCGAAGTTATTAGGGGGCCCTATTTTTGGTCGGAAGGAGGGAAGACACATAAATAAGTCTCGGTAATAAGCTCTCGTACAAGAGTGGAGCGAAGGATTAAACGAGATAAGCCCTGTTCTCTATTATGCGATGCGCCTCAATACTCCACAATCACAACGAAACGAAAAGGTTTTGTGGAAAATCTGTTTGAATTCGCGACGGGGCCGGATTTTCCTCGTCTCCGACCGGGGAAAATTCCAGATTACACGCTTGCTGAGACGTTTTATCACATGAAATATATATGCGAATGCTACGTGTAATCCGCATTCATTACAACACACGCACGCCATTGCCTACAAACGAATTTAGCTCCGTATGCGCATGCGCATTAGCCGCATTTTGAATGTCATTATTTTGACAGATGTCATTTTTGGCCAACAAACTGGAGCCCTCAAAAGGCGGAAACAGTTGTGTTGTAGTATCTGGCGAGAGAAGATGTCTTCTTTTATAAACAGGCAACCATTAAAAAATCATAAATCATTGGTGATTATTTTTGTAGCGCACACGTCCCGGGAGTGAGTTGATGTTTTGTAAAATGATTCCTGGTGTTCATTAAACTTGATGTGATGATATCGTAAATGTAATGTTTGACAAATGATATGAAGTGATATGAAGCGCTGTCCGCAACATGTGCGGGCATACTCATCAAAGAGATAAACATAGGATTTCATCAAAAACAGTGGAGACATAAACGCAATTAAAAGATTCATGATGAAATGTTTAAAAACAAAAACTTTTTTTACAATGTTATGAATTAAATTGAGATGATATTAACATATTAAAATATATTAACCCTTTTAGTGCCGACCAAAAATATTGTATCCGCGATAAGAATGGTAATTTAATGAAATGAAAGAAAAATTAATTAATGCTAATTATATTCCAAAATTTGTTGAATATCATATAAATAATATTTTGGGGGATATTATAATTTAGAGGTACAAATTTTGGGTGTTCTTTTCAAATTCGATAAAAAATATTATTTCGATCCTTCTAGTAATTTTTAATGGAAATTCAAAAATTCTTTATTAGTAAATATGTTGCTATAGTCCATAACTCACTTTTTTTTATTTTTCCAAATTTGTGACTATTTTAAAAAATGACATTTTTTGCCTTGTTTATTTAAGAAATAAAATTTTGATATAAATCTGGTAGAGATAATAGAAGATTATATAAAAAAAGTTTGTATAAAATTTGAAGTTAATAAGTCAATTATATAGAGTCACTGCCTGTGTTTTAAGATTTTATCAGGGCAACAGCCCCTTTCCTTTGTATCTCTAGTAGGTAGGCGAAACACTATGAAGGATCATAAAAACCAATATTCCTTTTCAAATACTGTCCTTAACAAGATACGCAAAATAAAATCACATGATTTTATATCTGAGTGGGGAAAAAATATAGAAACAAAATGTCGAGCCAGACTCGACATAGGACCTTCTAGTTAAAATAACTATAGCTTCGTAAATAATTAAAATTTTGGATTTTTTTTTAGATAATATATTCTTAAACATCTTATATGTTCTACACGTTTTAACGTTTGAATAAAATATTTATTTTGTTAAATTACAAATATTACAGATAATATGCATTTTTTCGCTTTGAATCGCATGCAACCCCCTAAAATATTATTGTATTTAAAAACATTTATTATTATAAACCATTATTTGTGTTATATAATTATAATATTTATAACAAATTTTTATTATATCCCTATTCATATTGCAGCCATATATCTCATTCAGGTCATCTTCTTCTTATTTTTATTCACCTTCGTAAATGAATTAGAAATCATGAAACTTTGGTGAAGGAAATACACCTGGCTGTTTTTTTTATGCGATGGATACGTTCCACGGAAAATCGCATATAAATAAATCGCACAAAAAATACTTGAACTACATATAAAACTGAGGGATAGGTTCCATTATTTTTTAAAATCGCATAACTTCAAATCAATATGATAGAATATACGAAAAATCGCATAAAAAAAACTTTACGACGACTTAACCATTATTTTTATACGCAGTTCGTGATATGAAGATATGCGATTCTTAAGTTTGTATTGGAATTTAAAAGCTCGTTCAGAATTTGAGCCATGTACAATAAATAGATTTTCCAATTTATTGCAAAGTTGACTAGCTTCATGCATAATTTTTACAGATGTCCTGATCTAGTGGCTGAATTAAACATGTCGCATTGGGTGGAAGAAACATTATTTTCACATTTGGATGTTCTAAATATGGATGAGTTGAACTTACACTATATATAAAAATGAAGGATACGTTTCATTATTTTCAAAAACTTGAAAATCGCATAAAAATGATCTGCATATAACAGACTCAAGTGTAGTGTCAAAAGACGCCAACGCGTATGCAGCGATATATCGACGTTGGCATTTTTCGCAAGTATTGAAAACGACCTGCCAACAAATCTACATATCAATATTATCGACAGATTGTTAAAATTAAGATTTATTATGATTTATTGCTATTGTAGGGGCAGAGCTAAATATAAATTACTTATTTGCATGGATAGTTAATTAATTAACGATTTTTATCAATCACTCATATGCTCTTATATATTAATTTTTATCCAAATAATCGTATCAAAATTTATACTTATATCGAAAGTATGGGAATTGGGCAACCTTGGAAAATTCTGATATGGAAATAGCTTATGTCCAATAAAGGAAAAATAATGAACACAGATTTTATAATGTAAATCCAGGAATTATCCCATTATAAAATTAAATTTATTCAGAAATTCTATGATATTAAAATCTAAAGAACACATTTCCTTGAAAGCAGATATAGAAAAGCGGCATTTATATCTTCTTGGAAATCATTTATCATTTTCAGAAATAGGGCAACATCAGACATGAAGTATTTAGTTTTAGTGTATTATCAAAATACACTGCTACAAGGGTAATTCAAATATAATTCGATATTTTGCTGTATAAATTAATTGATGTTTTAATCGATGGATACATTTTTCTAAATATTTATTTATTATTATGCTGTGAATGTAGCCTACTACTGCCAGCTATAACTGTTAGATGACGCTAAGATTGCTTAAATGAAAACGAATAAATACGCGTTGCGCAACAGAGGATGCAATTTTTCACATTCTGTCTTCAATCTTCGGTTATATTTGAATCTCCCTCGTATAAGTGAGTTATGAGAGTGCATAAATGTGTGCAGAAGATTTTATGCTATTTTTAAAATCTGCTATTGCATATGTATTTTGCTCTTAAAAATGTATTCGTATCCATAAAACATGAAATGAGAATGTTTTTTGAAATGTACTCCATCCTTATGAACGATTTTAATTAAACGTCGTTTCCATCATAAACAAATATTGCCTCTGCCTTCAATGCAGAAGTGCATGGAAATTTTCCGCACAATATATGCATATCCGCTGTGAAAATTTGAAATGTTTATATACAAATTTCCACCGTACTTGGCTCTTGCTTTTTAATTAAAAATCGCCCCCATGGCTTAGATTTACCTGCAAATAAAATACTGTTAAAGTACTCGCAGAGGTTGAAGAAGGTGGCCCTGCGAGGGGGCTGTTGGATATTGTCGAAATTAAATTTCAGTGTTCCGCTGTTGTTTGCATCATATATCTTCGCAGGAGGGCGTCTTAAAGTGTCTTTCCCTCCGAAAGGGTTAAAGCAAGGTTGTATCCCATACGTCAAGTAATAATAAACAGAACGGCAAATACATTTATTGGTCCCCGGCGAGCCCCACGCGAAGGGCCCTGGAATACCTCAGAAATCCAAATGCAAACGGTGTCAGCGTATAATACGGAGGCACGGACAATGGAACGGCGTGTTTGTGTACTGGATATGCGTTTGTTTGCCCGCAAACCTCGCGTTCGTATCGCTGACATAATAGGATTATGTTGATCGATTCGACTCCCACCGTTTATGAAGTGTGTTTGCTTTAACATGACATGGTGGTAACCTCGAAATCTCATTCAACAACAAATCAAAAGGCGACCTAAAAGCTCTAAGATCTAGTAAATATTCAGCGTTATGGTCGAAAATCACACGTGAAACCGACAGAAGAGCTCCGGAGATGCGAAGATATTTCTTGGAAAATAACTTGAATTAATAAGCAACAGCGAAATTCTATGGCATATGAAATAAACACAGAATGCGGCTAGAAAAATACCTTAACAACAGTATAGAAAATATTTTTTTTATTTATATTTAAAAATTGTTTCATTCCGGTCAATATTAATTGCATTGTTCAGAACAGAGAATGCTTTAACCCTTTGAATATTGAGCAAATTTAAAAATTATGGGATGTACGTAGGAAGCTCTCCGTCTCTGTCTTTCATGCACAGTTACCGAACTGCGCTACGTTTGATCCGTCTCTGTCTCTCTCCAAGCTCAACGTGTAAGAGTGTTCTTTTTGAATCACTGGAATTCACTCGCAAATACGCGACTGTGCTACCTTACGGGTAAAATATATAAATTTTAAAACATAAAAAATTAAACTTTAAATGTTTGTTAATAAGATGAAAAAAATAATTTTACCAATGCTATTTGTATTATTTATTTTTAAAATAGGTTAGTTTCCCTGCCGTATTTAGTATTAGAAAAATTGTGTAAAGATTATGTTATCAATAGTATTAAATTAATTGGCGAAATGTTATATGATATTATATCTTTATTAACTACAAGAAGCCAATGGAAATGCTTAAATAAACAGTGTCATTCTACAGGGATGTTGTTCCTTCATGTTACAAATTACGTTGCAAGCGGTTTAAGTAGAGAAGACAGTCCATGAAAATGATTCTCACACTAAGCATCCTTTGGGGGCGACTTCTCAAGAAATATACTGGAAGCTTGAAATGCTTGCTTTTAGCAGGCATGTATTATAGAAGTGCATGTAGTCTTGAAAAGTAGATGTTGCAAATTTCAGCAAAGGCAGATTGGGCTATCATTCATGAAACCTATACGTGTTTAAAATTTTTGTAGGAATCATTTCAGAATATTGACGTTATTCAATTATTTTGTCATGAATACTAAGGCATGTTAAATGATTGCAATTGTTGCGTGGATGGAATGGCACCCCTGTATGAACCCACTGTTAATAAGAAGAACGCATTGAGAGTTGGCTGTGAAAAGAGATTTTCTTCCCGCAGGTTCGTTTGTAATCTCGTGGCTGTAAGCTTACTTAGCACTAAATTAAAAAAAAATCCTATAGTATAACGCTCCGATGCTTATATATAACTTCAATTTATAAGTTGTAAACAAGACTTGTTTTTGTAAATATAGTATTAAGATACATCTTGTAATTTTAAATGCTGCAAGTCTTGGTATTGTTCGATCACACAGTAACATCGAAAGGTGATAATTTTCACTGGGGTAGAGGAAAATTGCGTATTTATTTACAAAATTAGATCAGGTATTTAATAATATGCTATATATAAATGGTGAAATGATAGAGTGGCTCAAATGGAGTGGAAAATATATAAGATTTAAGCGTATGTTAGATATTGCAAGCAAGTGTGCTATTGGGGAAGTGTTCGTTTTGCAGAGGGCGAGAGCGTGTCCCACTTTGGGCGGGAGGAAAGGGAAAATTGAAAATTGTGAAAAAATGTTTTTCCATCGTTTCGCGATTGGTTCAAGATGTCACCATCCTTCCTCCTGTGACGGCTCCGAGCGAAAGGGTTCCTTCGACAAATGTTTATTTTGATGTGTAGCTTTAGTGCCATAGCAGATGCCGGCGGTATGGATTCCTCCCACTTACAGAATAAATAACATTTTATTGGCAATCGCGCGAGATGAGATGATGCTCATCATTCACCGACAATGAAATGCTTCCTTTTCCTGGGACAAGGACTATTTTTCTAATGCTCCCCCATTTCACCGCGGAAATGTTTCTCGATACATACGTATGATAGAAAACCATTAGCGTCAACCCTTCGCATTTCGACTGCATCACTTTCCTACCATCGTAAAAGAATATCATGCTTTTTCAATTGACAACTGGAGATAACATATTTATTCAGAGACTAATACTCCGATTTGTGAAAAGAGTCTGCTGCATAAATGCTAAAAGAGATACGAATTTCAAAGTACATGTACAAAATACTTTTTTTACTACAAAAAAATCGGCTAAGCTTTTATACCAATTTAAACAAGCGTTTGATAAAAAATGTAAATTAAACGGATTGTCGTTCAAATTTTAGCATGAAATGGGATATCGTTTACAAAAACATGTTGGAGGTATCGTCCTCAAATATTTAAATGCTAATTCAAGTTGATGACCGCTTAACCCCCCATTTTTGTATAATACCATCAACGTGATAAAATTCCTATTTGCTGAGATACGAACTAAAACTCGCAAAATTCCCGATTTCCCGACAAATTATTTATTTCTGTCGCTGCAGATGAATACTTATATACGATAATACTTTGATGTGATACGTAATTATATTATGGAGGAATGCAAAAATTCTGAATCCCGTATCTATTATATTTCATATCGATATTCCCATTACTAGAGTGAAGGTGTAGCAAATACATCACCGGTAGGGAAAGGTTAATATAACAATTTGATATGTACTGTAATTATATATGTATACTATAGATTATACAGTTACTGCCCCTGGGCGTCGCATAAGCTTGCCAATTGGTAGTTACGCCACTGTTTACAAGCATCCAGATTTCGGCGAGAGTGTCTCGATTTAGTAGCCTTTAACGTGCTGGTGAGGTGTACGACTTCTGTTAGATAAAACTTTCAATCCCGATTTTTTCGGGATTATGTGTACTAATCCCGGGATTCATGAGCACCTAAAACTGTCCGGGATCCCGGAATTCTGGGTCCCGGGATTGGATTCCCTACTCAAAAGTCATTGATCAGCGTATAGATATTGATATTATTAGTGCAATTATTGCTACAAAAATGATTTTTTGTCATTTTGTTTTGATATTGTAAGTAAAACGCTGAAAGATTATTATACGTAACTCCCATATGATTCAAATTAGTTTTCTTTAAGGGTAAGGTAATTTTTTTTTGATGAAAACCCACTTTAAAAATGAAGAATCGACCAAGAGCCTTGGCCGCAGGAGAATGCGTTTGCCTGTATTCTCACAACTGGATTCTTTATCGGGTCCAAATTGATTAAAGGAGTAAATTGGTTCCAAAACGTTTGCAGAATACGCTGATGAATTAATAAAACATGCTGATAATGATAAGAAGACTCTTGCAGATGCTTGTAAATAAATATTATATAAATGTCTTAGTAACATAATAATCTCACAATTAAATCGTTTCGAATTTCGAAAAATTGTTATTAATATCTACAATATTGAAAGCTTGGTATATTGTAAAATTGTGATTATTTGATAAAACAAAAAAAATGTCCAGACGAAATAATTCGTCATAAATATTCACTCTTTTTTATGTTAATCATACATCCATCTGAGTTGATAAATGTATGTGAAACAAGAACAACAACTATAATAAACCTATCTGAAAAAAGAGTCTCGGGCTTTTCATTCTCGCATTACGACAAAGTTTTCGCAATATTTTTGTCGCAGAGCTGAAAGTTTTTGTAACTTTTCAAAATCATAGTAGTTCGAGTGGCGCTTGAAAAATCATTTGTAACGCGAAGGAGTTACGCCTCATTAGGTGGTCGTGTATTCAAAGAAAAGTTTTGGATTTTTTGAAAAGGCTTATTGAATATAATGTATGCGTTTCGTTCTTTTTTGATATCATGTGATTTATATTATTATTTTTATAAAAAAATAAAATATGATGCACACAACGAGAAAAATGATATAATTTGGTGTTTTTGTTAAAGTATCTGGAATGAATAAATTTTGAGCATGAGATTTTATCTTCGTAGGTGAGAGGAGTAAAAGAATACGACCTAAATGTAAGATGAATAAATAAAAGATTTTGAGGTGGTTTGCAATGCACAGCAGTATTAGAAGCAGCATTTGGTCGTGTGGGACAACTTTCTTACATATGTTCCAGTTAACGAGAACACCGCTTAGCTTCCTGTAAACAAAAATGCTCCCATCGGAAGAAAATGCCGGTGTTTTCTATTGCTGTTTTATACACCGTGCTATAAAGGAACTGCTGGTGTGCAAAACTGGATGAAGGTCCGTCCTAAACGATCATTTTATCCCTTTTACCTAATAAGATATTTTTTCGTGCCTACAAAAATATCTAACATTTTGTATCATGTCTTATAATTAAATTAAAAAATATATTTCTACCTGTTGCTATAACTTCATAATGTACGCCATAACTATAAAAAATGCACAAGAGAGAGTTTACTTGTAGCTTAAGGTAAAAAATTTTCGACGAAAAACCATTTTAAAAAAGAAGAGTCGACCAAGAGCCTTAGCCGCGAGAAAATGCATTTCGTAAATAATTAGAATTTTGGAAAGTCTTTTGGAGGATATATTTTTTAAAAGTGTAAATTTTGAAAATATGTAAAAAAAACGAACACAATTCTTTCAAACCTTGAGAAATAATGAATTTGTATGTGAAAGTCGATCATTTTTATTTTAACAATATTTTATATAAAAACGTTTTTTTCCAAATAGTTATATTTTAGAAATGGCGTATAAACAAGTAATCAAATAAAATGTGTAACGGGCAATGTCTGAAATTCTAGTAAAATTACATCATTTACTTTTGGAATAAACCCCGAATGCTTGCTGTTTTAGCTACAATAAAGAAATAAACTTCTCTATCCCCGCATAGTCGCCTCGCAAAATAAAACATACTTGCCGAAAGTCTACAATATAAAATTCTTTCGGAATACGAACTTAAGTGCACTGATAAAATTGCATGGCCATTCGTCTTTATTTTTGTACACCATGTGTATGGGGAATAGGATCTGGAGCCGCTGCAAAATATATCTGGCGCAATATTTTTGTTTTTCCTCGCCATTCAGACTCTGCTGCAATAAAACCCGAACTGTCGAGTGATATAAAAACAATAAACTTAAACCTCCGAAACACGACCCTGGAGGCCGTGAGATGTTCCCCAATTCATAAATAAAATCACATTTGCCATTAAGTTCGTCATGCAGTTGGCATAAAACTCGAAGCAAATCCGAGAGTCGTTCATTGCACGAAAATACGGTTCGGAGTGTATAAAGAGGATTCCTATGAAAATAGCATTTTCATCCGAGTTCAAATCTGGGTGTGGGAAAAAATGCGAGCCCAAGGATAACTGCATGCTCCTGGTGGAGTTGGCAGGAAGTTGCGCCGTATTTTGCAGCAGGTTGAAGTTTGATGGTGGCGCAAGTTGGGCTAAGTGCGCCATTCTTCGCGAGCATGTGGGCATACCAACCCCTAAACAGTTTGCATGACCCCACTTAAAATGTGTTCATATGCATTCTACGGGCACTTGACATCCTTATAATCTGGAGGAGGTCGCACTATCTTATTTATATATACATCGTAAGCTCTACACTCATATTTCAGAGTATTAGTGATTCCTAGCTACTGTTAAATTACAACGTTTATGATTATTGCACAACATAAATTCTCAAATTTCAATACATATTTACGAGTTAATATTAGTTAGCCCATAGAGTGATAAAATAATTGAGTACGGAGATTAGTGAATCGAAGACAGAGACGGAGAGAATGTTTTGCGTCTCATCATACACTCGTACATCGACGGCAAGGTCGTGCTATAAAGGTACCTCTATACATCTAAATATTCTCAAATATTGTGATCAATTTTTAATGCCGTACTTCTATTTCTAATACAATATTGTCTTTGTAGAATCATAATACATAATTAAAAAAAAACAACATGAATCAATTATACGCTTAAAACTCAGCGTACTCAAAATGGTGATTCTATTTGAAACACAATTGTATCGATCGGTCCATATTTATCGATTTTAAACTCCAACAAATGCATTATTTTGTTAATAAAACTTAATATACACACGCGTATTGTTTACATTCACGCAATTAAACGAACGAATATTGTGTGCTATCAACAGTGTTAAGGTTCATTTATTGATATACACGCTTGACTCACGCTGCGCGATCCCGAGAGATAAATGCGTTTGTGTGGATGATATAACGATGGATCGATCAAAGTATAAACATGCATCACAAAACTGTATGTACTTAAAAATAAAAACTATTCTTCTAAATATTAGATTTATATTAATTGGGGGATACTTAAGTTAGCCTAAAAAATGTGTTTATAATTTATAATCGTATCGATGTTGTTGAGCTTTAATGGTTTTATAAATATGCATTCTTGCATTCAGCATACACTTAAACCTTTTTTTGTGCGGTAAACGGAAAATCGCACAAAAAAGCTATGACTTATATAGAAAAAATGAAGATGCGTTTAAGTGAAGTTGGATTTTAAAAACCGTATAACTTTGAAACAGCTTTATGAAATATATTCAAAATCGCACAAAAAAAGTTGATCGATTTTTGTGTATTGTTTATGTAAAGAAATGCCGTGGCCTTGTATGCTATCAACACTGTTTATTTACAAATGACTCTGCCTCGAATTGAAGATTGTCCTATGCTGATAGGAGCTGATTTCATCGATTTTAAATATGCTTACTCCTCAAAAGGTTAAAAAACTATTTATAGTTGCCGCGTCACTAAAATAGCTATAACTCCGTAAGCAGTTGGAGTTTTGGAAATTATTTTGGAGATTGCATTTTTAAAATTCAAAATGCATAAAAAAACGAAATAATTTTTTTTAACATTCTAAACTAGAATAAGGAGTCGTTGTATATTCAGCGATGGCAGATGCAATATGATTTACACAGTTCCAAATTATATTTTTTTTCCATATTTCGGTTGGCGTTAATGATTTATTTCCTATTTTATCCAAAATATATCGATACGTACTCTTTATGAAATTAAAAAAAAAATGTTTTAAAAAAACCGCACAACTTTGAAATCGCACAAAATAAAAGTCGCACAAAAAGAGCTTTGATTGTATTTGCGAAAATATCTGAAATCGATGCATTTTCACTATGCTTAAAGTTTTTCAATAAAATTAATTTAAACAAAGATGGTACATTCCTGCTAACGGGGGGCAAACATATTGGTAAATTTAAAACGACTTTTTTTTAAATTAAATTTAATGGTTGTTTCCCTGCTATACCTTGCTTAAGAACACAATATTTTAAGTATTTTTGATTTAGGCAAATTTGAATGCTTTCAATTAATTAATTACTGAGACGAATAAACTATTTCTCTTTAATTATATTTGTTATTAACATGTTACTAATTTTATAACTTTTTTTAATTTCATAATTATATCAGATGGTCCGAATTTGAAATAACGTGTTAGACAAATTCAAGCAGAGATAATTTTAGGCAGCCATATCAGCAAGATTTACCATATAATTTTTTAAAATATATATCTCTATTACCTTGAAATGCACTCTTTTATGTATCAAATGTTTGAAATTAGTAAATCCTGTAAAATTGAAGTTTTTATGATTTTAATTCACTTCCAAAAGAATTTGGTTGGATCCATTTTGTAGATTAAACCCTTGCAATTGGACGTCGAACGGAAACTCCTCGATTGGATTATAACAGGGAAATGTCTTTTACATTTGCACCAAGATTCGAAGACTTCTCACTGAACTTTTTGTAATTTTAAGTTGAATTCATTGAAATGTCTGTAGCAAAGTTGATTCGTTCTAAATTGGAAGACTCTAGTTCTTCATTGGCAAATTACGCAATGCCACCAAATAAGATATATGATTTGATCAGCTGAATTTCAAATTTTATGTTTAAATAATTAGGAAACTCTTTCGGAAGAAAGCTGAGGCATTTTTCAAATCAAATGATATACGAAAAATTTGATTGATTACTAATAATGAGATTGTTATCTTCGCAATCAAGTTTAGCCTTCCTTTTTATTAGGAAGTCTTGTCCCAATTACCCATCGAATGGAACGTTCGTAACGTTATCTTACTTGGCAATTATCGTTTAATCCTTGAATTCTGTCTGAAGAGTTTTCACGTTTCGAGAGTTTGAGTCTTTTCACGCAATTTTCGATTAAATGTTTATTTTTCTTGCAATAATTATAAATTTTACAATTTCATTTTCAAACAAACAGATTTTTGTTCAATATCAAGTTATTTTAACTATAAATTTATCCTTGTCAATAAAAAAAATCTGCTGCACAAAAGTAAATGTATAACAATAGTTATATAGATAAAATAACATATTATACAAAGATGTTTTCGTTACTTTGTCTGGGCTCAAACATAAGGTCTCAAAATACGCGGATAATTTTAGATACCCCTAATATAAAGCGGGTTAGGGCAAAAATGTAGATTTTTAGCACATATGTATTAGGACGCATCAGATTATTTTCAATCATAAAAGTATTAATATTGATTATATACTAAATACAAATTAAAATGAAGTTTCATAGAATTGTGCTGCATTTAATCATTTCAAAAATTCCATTTCGATTCGACTCGATGAATTTTAATGCGAAATTGATCAGGACAAAATCAAATAATGGCGCAGCAGTTTCGAGCACAATATCTATGAAATGAGTGATTTTGCAAGCCTACCGAAAGCTGTTTTTGTTTCAAATAAACATTATTGCATGGAAAGTGCTTTCTTTCTGACGCTCCCCGCTTCGTTTCGATGAAAGCGTTCAATTTTATTTATACACAAAAAAATCAATCAATCCAATTTAATAATTAAAGCCTTCCATTGTGTAGTTCGTCCGGCGGAAAAAACTAAATAATGGTCAACAGAAAAATCCAATTTTATTGAGGGGCGTTCTCGGAATTGGCGTCGGCCCGTTCAAAATGAAAATCGAGCGTTATTCTATTCCGTCCGGAAAATGCTCTCAACTCAGTGGAACAGTGGCGCAAGTAAAAATTGGGCTTAATTAATACAATGTCTTTTTTCATATCTCGATTATGTAACAAAAAAATAATTAAAAGATGATGAATGAGCAGATTATTAAAAAAAATGCGACTTGTAAAAATTTTGGTCCATCTACAATCAACCCTTCTATAGCGTCTATTTGCGGTGTCTTTTATGTAAGCAAAGGGTAAAATACGCATGGTTAATTTTCCAATCGTGCGTATTAGTCATTTGTTAACAAACTAAATATATACAAATTTTGTATGGGTACTTAATTTCCTATAGTGTATTGTTTCTATAGCGAATTGACTGTAAATTTCTATCTATAGTATATATCGTCTATATATTTTTAAGCGTAATTTTTATTTAGTCAATAGTCAAATTTTGAAACGCATAAAATGCGGGAAAAATGAATAAAACATAAAAAATACGAAACACGTATAAGGTCATCTTCTATATATATAAAAATCAATGTGTGCCTGTCCGTCTGTCTGTCTGTTCAAAATTTGCTAATGTAAACAAAGCTTTTTGTCAACTATGCCGAGAGGCGATAATGCTATCAATATAATGTCCGTCCAAGCGTTCGGCTGCGTTAGCCAAGGCCGCGCTTGGCCGCGCTTGGCCGCGCCGTAGTGCTCAGCGGCTCGCCAGTCGCTATACGAACTGAGGGAGAGCGCACACATCCTAACCGAACTAAGCGCGCGTTGCCAAGCAACCACATCCAACATATACCTCTCCAAATCAATAAATAAACAAATCACTCATTCATGTATTCTAAAAGCAAGTTGGATGCATCTTCACACATAACAAATCAATCAATAGCGAAATAAATTCCAGGATTCAACACGATATGAGGTGCTATCATTGCCTCAAAATATCAGAAATCCGCCACGACATGTAGCAACAGTACCAGGTTTTTAGTGAAAAAAAAAAGAAGAATAATATCATCGGAGCTACAGTTTGAAATGAAAAAAATCAAAAGAGGTTATAGCCCAAAGATTTCGACTGATATGCTATTCGAATTGAAACGTGTGCAGTTTCCGGTGTGAGCATTAACAAAGAATAGAAAAACACAGGGTATGCGTGCATGCTTCTCACATGGACAGCTGTATGCGGGCTGCTCACGCTCAAATAATTTATTACCAGATGGTGCACACCATCCGGAAAAATATTTTGAATCTAAAAGTACTTCATTATCACGGCATGAGCATAATCTTTGGGATGAATATAACAACAACATGGGGAGCCTCCTCTGATCTGAGCTCTGTGATTGATCCGCCCTATTCGGGAGCATGTCAGCCCGCTCGCAAAGTACACAATATGTTTCAAAGCCGTGAAATTAAAATTCCATGTCTACAAAGAGATGGAATTTAGAATGAAAATAATCAAAAAGTAAAACTACAAAAAGCCCTAAATGCCATAAAATTAGAGGGAGTGGCCACAAGGTTTCCGTGTCCAACTGGACTGAATTTCGGACCGCTGACACAATGAAGGAACGCCTCGCGATCGGACGCCATGCCCGAAAATATCCACAGAACGTGGTCTGCGTTCATGAACGGATATTTGCATGGAATTAAAATACATACACTTTATATCTTTAACTGTGGCATTGCAACGCATGCTGGTTATTCTCTAGTTTAATTATAATAATGGGGAAAATGTTTGATTTGTTGATATTGAAATGAATTGAAAAAACCTAAATTCTAATTTTTTTTATAGGTGCCTATCTTTCTTTAAAGTTTTTTTTTTCTATAGTGTGATCTCTATCTTGACGCTATAGAAGAATTGACTGAAGTTCCTCTATTGCGTAAATATTCATTTTCGTCTGGTCAATATGGTTTTGCAACGAGTATTTTCAATTAAGTGTGGGCGATTTACCATCCCCACGAAATAGCGCTGTTGGTCTGAGCACATTTAATTCTTCAGATTAACAGTGATATCTTCCATCTCTTTTCAGGTGCAATGTGTTATTTTGTCAGCGCCATCTCTTGTGGTCCTACTGCATAACGACCGATCGCTTCTTACGCATTGGAGTTTTGAGAGTCGTCGGTTAGCCTTGGCTGCGGGAGGTCGTCCCTCCTGCAGCCAAATCTCTTCGTGTGGAATAAATAATTATTTAGAGAAGACAGTCTTTCTATTTGACGCCCGTTTATTCTCATCCATTCGTCCAGCAACATCACGTCCCGATAAAAGAACGGACACGTCTCAACGTTACACTGGTGTCAGAAGTGGGATGTTAAATCGCCCATTTAATACAGAAGTTTTGTCTATTTATGTACCTAGAGACAATAAAATAAGTTTAGCCAGGCCTAAGTTTTGTTTCTTAGAGAAATTTTAAACCTTTCGCTCCATAAAATAATTTTACCGGTGTCGTAATAAATCCTTTTGCATTTTATTTTTGAAAAGTATATATTTTGTTTTTTTTATGCTTTAGGTGCGAGAAGAGGTATTCTTCCCGCGGGTTCGTTTGTAATCTCGTAACTGTAAGCTTTTGTCGCGTTAAATAAAAATGCTTGTTAAAATGAGCGTATTTATGTCAATATTTCACGATGAAAAATATATATGATTGATTTTGAACAGCGACTGGCCGTGAATAAATCTGAATATACTCAGGTCATGATATAAAATCGTTATATGTATTTATAGTTATTGATAAAATTTGGTCTTGTGGGTCATATATTTTGTCTGCGGACGCTTATAAGAATATGTGTGTATTGAAATGAAACCGAGCAAGATGTGGAAGCGATATAATATTGTATACACACGCGAGCTTATTTGTGCTATCGCCGAGACCTCGTAAATATTATTTGGTGAGAGGTTCCTCTGGGAAGGGTGTATTATATTAAAGCTGCGACAGGGATGTTCTGCGAACACGGCAGAAGGTAACGCAACACCCCCGAGCACTGACACTTCGCGGACGAAGAGAAATATTGTTCTTTACGAATATACTTTGCTGTCTTGCGCGGTGATACATGGACATGCCTCTGAAGGAGATATCATTTCTATTTATTTTCGCTAGCATCACAACATTCCGCAAAAACGATACAGTGTAATATGCTCCAAATTGAGTTATGGGGGGAGAATTCCATGTCGTTATCGATTAGTTCATTTCAATGCCGCAATGTTTATGAAATATGACGAAGAAGTATTCATGGTCGTTAGGCTTCATCTCGACGACGGCATAACGAGTATGCTAGCATTTGTGCGCTACAAACACCATGCTTATAGACAGTTGGGGTTTGAAGAAAAGGGTTGGAGGTCCAAATTTTGTTGTTTTTTTTTTGTTTGGGGAAGATAGTCCGTGGAAAGAAAAGGATGCTCGGGTGAGTGGTAGGGTAATCCCCGGCCTGTAAAATATGGTGCGGTCGAGCTTTCGTTAAAGCTGAGGCGAAGTGAAAAAATGAATTATGCGCAGTTATCCTGAGCCTTTTTCCCACCTTGTTTCGCTTTTCCGACATAATAAAAAGCTTTGTTCATAAGTTTTCCGCTCGCTTGAAATGGCCACGCGGAGTTTTCCTGCGAATATTGAATTAATAAATAGCTCCATTGGGTCCTTAATTATTCTAAATAAAATATGATACTTGATATCAATTTTAAGTTGTAAGTGAAGCTGCCGGCCATTGCGCTTTCGTGCTCTATCGAACCGCGCTTTAAGCTTCTAAATGATTAAAAATAAATTAATTAACCTCTAAGCTCCTCTTAGTCTGTTTAAACTTTCATAAATTAAGAAAGTTCTCCTCGCCGGTTTATTCCAGATTTAGGTCATTATGTATTTATAAACTTTAAAACGATAACATCGATCAGATGTTAATATATTTTCTTGACATTAACCCAATAAATATCGCCAAGGATTAAGGGAGGCAACCCCTTTAAATGCCCGAAAATGAGTAGTTTTTCAAGATTTTTGAGGTAATAAAATAACCGTGCCATTTTAAAATGTTGACATTATTTTTCTACATTACTTTAAAGTGCGAGATCGATCAATAACTTTTTAGGTCATAAAAGTAGCAGTTTTTAAAAATGTAGTTTCAACATAGCTCTGTTACCTATGTTTTGGTATAAATTTGAAATGATGAAACGCACAGATCTGTGCGCATAGTATTCATATGGTTAAGTTTGAGTTTTGACGTCCAATCCCTATTTAATAGACTTTTTATGTACGAAATGTATTCATAATTTCTATAATTGAGATCAATGATACGTTTTAAAACTACTTCCATTATGACGAATCTCCTTATAACCACATCGTACATAATTATATAATAGCTATGATACGGGTAATCATTTCAAGTGATTTTATTAAATAATTCCCATGTTAAAATGCTGGTATTAACTAATGATTTCATCAATTGTTACGAAGATGTTGAATGGTACTAGCTAGAAGATTAGACATTGTTATTATATACAAACTTCAATGCAGATATAAGCCATAAAGCTTTTGAGTAGTGAGTAATTGTAAAAGGACATAGACGTAGATGCTATATTCGTATTTACACTTTTCTCTCAGGATCGTGGAGCATGAATCAAACTTGTATATCAATAAATGAACCTTAACACTGTTGATAACACACAATATTCGTTCATTTCCTAGCGTAAACATAAACAATACAAACGTTTAGTAATTATGCATTTATTGAAACTTGAAATCGATAAATTTGGGTTATTATTATTAGTCGATAAATTTGGGTTATCGATCTATACAATCGTGCGATGCACGCAAAACACTTTCTTTGTCTTTGTCTCTCTGCAAATTCAACTTGTAAGAATGCTCATTCTGAACAATTCGATCGCCAATATGCGACAGTACTCATCAAAAGGTTAAAGCTTATCTTGATTCTTAAAAATATAAAAAATAATCAGTTTTCAATACATTCTATCATCAACAGTTAAAATACATTCATATCAATATAACGCCATTTTTATAAAAATTTTGTTTTATAAAAATAAAATATTAAAAATGAATTGCACATCCTAAAGAGTTATTATTAATATAACTAAAATATCAGGCACAATATCTTCATAATGTTTTGCATGCTTTTGGATCCTAGCCTTTAACCCGCGCTACACGCGGCCTGAAGCAATAAACCACGTAGCTGCGTTTCTTTTCAAATCATTATTAAGCGCGTGTGATATTGTAACACATACCGCTGGATACTTGTTGGTTATAAATAAATCCATAATGGTTATGGTATCATCAAAACAAGAATTCAATGTGTTTAGCTTACAAAATTATGTATTGGTTTACAGTATTTTACACAAAACAATATTTTTATAAACATAATGTGTTTTCATTATTCAAAGCGTTTTGTTTTGAATGCTTTGATTAATAACTAATGATCGAAAACTCGTGAAAGCTTATGGATTCCTTTATTAAACCTCGCAATGTTAAGTGTTTAGTGGTAAACCATACTTAAGGTTTCTTCCAAATGAACAACAATAACGCTAAATCCACGCTTTTAATTACTAAGAAATAAATATGAATATGCAAAATATTTAACATAAATTTTAATACACTTGTTTAATCAACGTAGTCTACGTCGTTTTGATTATTCTCTCACATCTGACGAACTACCCTAGTTCAAAATTTGGACGAAGCTCCCCGCAAATTCGAAAATACTATGTCAAATATTGACCCAAATGCGGAACGTGCTCTCAAATTCCAAAGAAGTCTGCGAAATTTTTATGCAGAATATGAAAAGATACGAAAGAGTTTGCGAAAAATTTAAAAACAAACATCGGTCACGGAATATTTCAACAAAAATAACCATCCGTAATAGTACAGAGTGTTCTTTAAAATAGGATTTGATTTGATGATGATGATTATAAAATAATAATCAATAAAAATACTACGTTTTTGAACACTCCAATCCAAACGGGTAAATAGCTTCTCCTCCGCCCCACATCTCATTGAAAGAGTAGGATTGTAAATGTACAAGATAAAATATGTCAGAAAGTCGATGAATAGCTATAGTTGCGAGAAGAGGTTTTCTTCCCGTGGATTTGTTTGTAGTCTCGTTAAAATGGCCGTATTTGTGTCAACATTTCATGATGAAAATATGTATAGTAAATTTTGAACAGCGTGGCTATGATGAAGTTGGAATTTACTTAGATCATGATATAAAATCATTATATAGTATACACTTAGGTCTGTTTTCATGCGATAGATATGTTCCACGGGGAGTCGCATATAAAAAAAAATCACATAAAAAATACATAAACTACATAGAGGGATGGGTTCCATTATTTTTAAAACCCGCATAACTTCAAATCAAAGTGATAGAATGTACCAAAAATCGCATAAAAAAAGTTTATAACAAAATAATATAAATAAAAACATAGTACAAATTTATTTTGGAATTGCTTTATTAAAGTCTATTTTACTCGTAACTTGCACTAGCGTTGTGATAGTGTGTGTTAGTGGTTCCATTATTTTTGAAAACCGCATAGCTTCAAATTCGCATCAAAACGATTCGCATAAAACGGACCCAAATATATATATATATATATAGTTACTGATAATTTGTCTGAAAGTCGAGAAATGTAATGGCTACAATATTTTTGAACTCGAAAGGTGTTTTATTGATTTTTAGACATTCACAAAAGTTTTGGGCATAATCAAAAGCATATGAGATTTCACGCCTTCTCCTGATCCAACGAAATAAATGTATTTCTAATGTAAAAATATGTGTAAAAAATAAGATACTCCATTTTTATTTTTATAAGTTACTAATAAATTGGAGCATCTAAATTCCGGACTATATTTGAATCTCTCTCGTATATCTTCGTCGTTGCTTTATTAGTTCACAGTTCGTAGTAGATTATTCGAATATTGATCGTGACGCGCTTTTGCTTCCAGATTAGCGACCGCACGCGGGTTCATTTGATATCGGATCGTGAAGAAACTGTAGCATGAGCGATTTATTATCCCCACGTAATAGCGCTATTAACAGAGAAATCTTCCATCTCTCTTCAGGTGCAATGTGATATTTTAACAGCGCCATCTCTTGTGGCCCTGCGGAGACATTGCACCTGCATATCGATCGATTGCTTCTTGCGCGTGAACCGTTGCCGGTTGGGGAGTGACGCGCAGGAGGCGGGAGTCAGGGGAAAATTTCAAAGAAGATGGCTTGGTGTCGATAAAAATATGGCTTTTTTGCCGTGATCTTTATGGTGAGAAACCCCCCAGTTACGAGACTACTAAGAAGCCGGCAGAAAGTTAAATTCATTTGTATTCTTCCATGCGCATTTGCATTTCGAAAGAGATCATCAAAAATCAATAGTGGATATGAAACTATGTTTGTTTAAAAATGAAGTTTACACACATTTTTTGAAAAAAAAAAATCATTGTTTTCAAAAGGATAATAGTCACATATTTAAGTAATAATTAGAAGAGGTATTTCAAGCCAACGGTAATTTAAAAGGGGTGGTCGACAGCCCTTAAACGTGTCGAGGAGGCCGGAAGTTCTTGCGACAATTGCAGAATAAGGATGTTTTGAAATCACAGCAGGATGCGCACGTCAGCTCCGGTAAATAATCTGTCAGACTGTCCCCGACAAAAAGTGTTTTCCATTCTTGGAGGTTCCCGTCTGGATACCCATAAAAACGAGGGAATGTCCCGTCCACCCCTCGCCTTTGTCTGTCTATCCGGCTCCATCCCCTCATAGCAGAGGTCGTTTGTGTAACAGGACATCGGAGTATCATTTTACAGATCCAAAGAATGGGACGAAAAAAATATTACGCGACGAAACAACAGCGATTTTGCGGTTTAGAGCCGAACGAAAAAACAACAACGGCAAATTCGAAACGACACGGGTGCTTTATACGGAGCCATTCTTGGCAGATCTTTTTACACCGGCGGGAAGATACAGGAATGCCTTTGAACTGGCTATTTTTTTACAGGCGCCTTCCTTCGCCCCTCAATACAAGTATTATTCCGTGTGATTTGAGTATTCCCCGGATCGCACTCCGCCAACCTTCTCCTTGCTATTATTTTTTTATTTCTTGTTTATTTTCATTTCCCCCTTTTTCCTCGAATATAAATATTATTTCACATGTTACAAGCATCTGATATTTATTTTCGATTTTTATTATTATTGCTGCGTTAAAATCATTTTTACTCGGGTGTTGTTTGCCTCCAAAGGATACGTTTTTATTGGGGCGCTTCAATTATAGGGCATAAAGCGCCCTTGGAAACTTCTCAGTCTTTCCACGCCTGATCTTCTTTTATCGAAAAAAAGAGGCTCTTATGTCTTTTTATGTAATGTCTTGAATTATTTAGTGGATTCAAAAGGCGGTCCCTATAAAAAATATAGCATGCAAAAATTTACTCGTTGAATTTTTTTTTGTAAAACTCAACAAACTTTTATAGTGGTCCACATTGAACCGAGATATAAACACATTGACCAAAATGAAGACGATTTTTATTCTCCCTTTGAACCACTGGAGATTTTTATTGTTGTATTTTAAAACGAAAGCATACAGATCATTAAATAGATTAAGAAAACATTAAGGGAATTGTACACCATTTTTAAGCCCTATTTTAGTGGTCAATTAATTTAGAGGCATTTAAATGAGTATCTCTCTAAGTTTTTTTGTATTCAATAACAACCCTTAATGTTTGAGTTATTCAATTAATTTTATTTAATTGTTTAGATTAAAATGTTGACTATCAAAACGATTAATAATCATTAAAAAAAAGTGCAAATGATCTATTTTTGAAAGGATGAACCCATTATAAATCTTAAGCCTGGCTTAACCACAAGAAATGTTAATTTATTTTTCTAGTGGAACATGCAAAGAACAACCATTTGGATTCATTTTTTTGCAACCATTGTGTTATAATCAATTAGAAAAGCGTAATTAAAACCTATATACTAAGGTCATCTAGAAATTAAGGTTACAACATTTATAGGGGATCGAAAAATGCTTGTATTTAATTGAAATTCATAAAATACTTTCATTCCAAAAATGATCGTCAAATATACGATAATATCAACATATTAAAGAAGAAAATCTCATTATGGATACTGAATTATTTTTTAAAAACAACAAGCTAAAATTACGTTCGGACTTCATAAAAACACAGCATATTTTGAGAATTTCAAATTCGGCCCTGCATTCAATATTATATTAAATCTTGCCACTAAACATAGTATTCAAAATAAAATATCATAAATAAAATTTAATTAGGACTGTACTTCAAAGGATCATTTCGGTAGTATATTCTCTCCCGTTTTCTATTAGAGTTTGGTCCCATGAAGATATAAATACTCTAAGCATCCACGCATACAACTTCTTGTAACCAAGTTTTTCCAAAACAATATCGCCAAGAGACTTCGAGAAATGTCAGGAACAAGGTTTCCATGTCCAATCGGTCCAAATTTCGGATCACTGATACATCAAAGGAGCGACATGTATGTATGTAACTGGACGCCTTGCTAGAACATGTCCACAGAACATGATCTGTGTCCATGAATGACACAGAATTTTAAATTTTAAATTTAAACTGTACCATTGTATCTTTACTCTCGTATAAAAAAATATAAAAAAATGGATTACTTTTCGATACCCCTCATAATTCCATAAACATGTTGTAATAATGCTTGAATATTTTATTAAATTTATTTCTTTTAAAGCTTGATAGCTTTAAAATCAATCTACTGATTATACAGAAGTACTGTTACGAGGAAGTAAGGTGGTACTCAAATATCATCCATTATGCAGATGTACAGAATCGTAGGTATTATTTTAATTCCGCCCGTCGCCGTGATTGTTCGTATCCGCCATAAGCTTTTGAGGGGATTTCTTTCATCCCCGGGTAATAAATAAACAATGAGAGTAAAAAATCTTTTATTCGAAATGCATTGGAAGCATCGCTTTAAGGGCTCTCAGTGTTTGAATTCTTTTATGGGTCGCCTACCCCGAGAGCACTCGCCGTCCTAAATACAAGTCGCGCACTAAACCTTCTCTCGTTTTATTGATCCAAGAATAGGAAACTCGACACCGATAGGAAATAGATTTGAAAGGTTTTTGATGTCGTACGCAAAAACGGTCGGAACTATTATTCTTCTATTGGTTTCTCAGTGAGCCATCCGCGGATTCGTCGCCTACTTCGCATAAATCTTTTTGCATTTAATACATGCTCCGAATTCGAGCTGATCGATTCTGCATTCGCAAATATGCATCCAAGATGGATTCATTTTTGAGATGCTCCGAGGGAGAGATCCCCAGCTAAGCCCACACTATAACAAGAAACATAAGACGAACGGATGCACTACTTTTGTGAAGTAAGCTGTAATTCTGCTCGACTCTATGATTTTTACCACTTAGAATACATCAAAAGATTGGATTGACGATGCTATATTTTTTCAGATAAAAAAGACTTGCAGACTGAAACCATTGCTTTCAAGAAATTGTCTAGAAATTTAGAGTTATTATGTAGACGACATATATAAAATGAATGATTAATTTATGGCATTGTAACATAAATAGGCGCATTTATAAAGTATATTTAACCCTTCTATAGCGTCAAGATAGGGACCACGCTATTGAAATAAAACACTTTAGAAAACTAGGACACCCCATAAAAAATTGTACGTGTTAGTTTATTAACACGAGTTGCTTACGTAAAATATGCCGCAAACGAAGTGGATGCTATAAGAGGGTTGACTGTAATCGTACCCTTTCATTCTCTATGGATGCATATGTGTACAGTCGAATACTCAGTTCGTTGTCTATGTAGGACGCATGAATAGCGTAACGATTAAAGGATTCATTATTATTTCCCCGTCGGATAGCCTTGACTGCGAGAAAACGTCCTTCCAGCAGCCAAATATCACTCTTTCTTTCTCTCGACGTAATAAAGAAAACAAAGAGATAGAAAATAAAGATTCTAATTTAACTCTGAAATTCTTTGTCAAAGATAAGTAATTAGAGGGAATAGCCACAAGGTATCCGTTCAACTGGTTCGAATTTCGAATCACTGACACAACGAAGAAGCGCTTTGTAATGAACGGACATGGATGCTCCGAAGTTGTTGAAAATCCAAACCTAACCAATGAGGCCAAAAATCATCCGAACAGCGCCTCCGCTCCCCATTACATTGGTGTCAGAAACGGCAGGTCGTTAATATGCCGAGCCATCTATACATATAATTATTATATTCTGAAAGTATACGACTAGTATTTATGGCAGTTTTCGTTAGCTTTGAAGATGAAATATATCTATAAGATTAATTGAGTCGGCGCCAAGATAAAAATATCTCAACGCGTGTCGACCTGCAGTGAAGTATGCAGGATGGAGTCCTTTTTTCTTCTAAATAAACAATGTAACAGTGACCCTCCTCGCTTTGTCTCCTCGCAAACTTTCATAGACAGGGTAAACAATGCTAAAAGAAAATAAAATACCTGCCCGCAGAGCGGCGATGTGAGGTAAACCGAGCGATGAACTTTCATATTTTCACCCCGACCGACATAAAAACAAACCCTTAAAGGCTCCGCCTTGGGCGAAGAGTAAATATTCCGAAATTAATGTGCAACGCTGCATGCAATGAGAGTCTCGGAAGATAAAAGAAGATAAATGGGATATTTTGTTTAAAAGCGTTTTTAGCAAATAAGCGAAGAACGTGTAAGAGCATAAGGGTGCTCGGTTCGGTTCTTTAAGTCTTGCCACTCGTTAATTATAAAGTTACACTGGCGAGTAGCTTTCGCATCTCCCTCGCTATTTAATTAAGCATGACGTAAATTAATATAATTGGATATGCTGTCATTTTATATTGTCAAGACACAAAAAAGGCCCAATCACTCAAGAATATGTCAAACGAGAGCCCAAATTTAGAAATATTATGATATTCACACATTGTGAGTTTTGGTCAAAGTTTAATGAGCAGATAATTTTAAGCACTGTTGTTGAAGTTTTGGTCGCTGAACAGCAGTAGTGTTTGATAATAACTCAATAAGTAACTGGGGAACAGGTGAGACGGTAAGGTGGTTCGGTCCACTTGAGTCCGTGTCCTGATTCTACCCTCTTAGGGATGCAAATTTATGTGCATTGCTCTACAGACCTCGAAGGCGTACAAACTCTCCCGGCCTTTGTGTATTCGCTGTCTATTATGTATACAAACAAAAAACACGGTAATAGTCGCAATGTTTCAGTACTGGCTTATACAATTTATTAGTCTTTTCCAGGAATTTTTCCTCTCGTGAATCTCTTCTGGCTAAATTTTACATCCGCAACCCTTTTAACTGCCTCGGAGAGACAATATTTTAGAACACTAATGAAGAAAATAATAAAAAATATCAGCGTCTTATTAGAATTAGCCCTAAGTCTTAAATATTTTGAAAATAAAAATTCATACGTGCACAATATTTAGTACAAAAATATAATAAACTTAGAGACGACTGAATCAATATACACAAGCGGAATTACAAAGAAAAAGTGAAGATGTCTTCCATGGATTTTAAAAACCGCATAACTTTGAAACAGCTATATAAAATATATCCAAAATCGCATAAAAAATAGTTAGCAATAAAAACAGGAAAACAGTAAGGCAATTAAAAAAATATCATTTTTGGTAACATTTAAAGGACGTCTTGCATCATTGGTAAAATTTTAAGGATGTCTGACATCTGGCATCTCAAATGCCAAACATCAACTAGAAAAAATATTTTAATTACAAACTATCATCGCTGTATGATAATAAGCTAAACAAAATAAATCACAAAATGGCGACTGTTTAAAAAAAAATTCAGTCAAGTAATTTTTTGGTCTTATTTAGTCATAGTTTTATTTTTTTTTATAAATAGTTAAAAAATAAATTTTGATATAAAACAGGTAGGAATAATAGAGGGTTATGTAGTAAAGTAAATTAATTAATTAAAACTTGAGATAAGTTGAAACATTAGAAAAATGCAAAAAAACGAAATCAATTTTTTCAAAAATTAAGCCAGAATTAAAGGGCGTTGTAATTCAGCCCTAAATTTTATATTTTTTCCAAATTTCGGTTAGTGTTGATGATTTATTTCCTATTTTATCCAAAATATCTCAATACGTATTCTTTATGAAATTAAAAAAAAACTGCTTTATAAAAACCGCATAACTTCGAAATCGCACAAAAAAAGTGGGCACAAAAAGATGTTTGAGTGTATTTAAGAATGAACAATAAATGAATTTAAGCGATGTTTGCAATTTTAGTTACGACCGTTCGCATTCGCTTGGTCACTCGTCGCTCCAAACTATGAACTTGGTTCCTTTTAAGCAAGATTTTTTTTAATAACAAAAAAGTGGATCGTGGATGCATTGAAATGATGCTTGGAAGTGGAATAAGTCTTCCAAATCGTATTATCATAGAACAGTAATAATGTATTCAATTGTTTAGTCATTTAAGGGATTCCGTCTAGAATTTTGAAAAAAAAGATTTTGTGTTTTTTTTTGGTAATTTTCAATGTATAAACTACTTTTTTCAGCACAGTTGACAAGATATCTCAAGTTTTAATTGATTTATTTACTTTAAATTTGTTAAAAATATTTTTTATATAATCTTCTTTCGTCCTTACCAGATTTATATCAAAACTATTTAAAAAAAAAAACTATGAAAAAATAAGGCAAAAAATTGGCTCATTTTTAAACAGTCTGGTAAAAATTTCCGGTTTATTTTTGAATCCCCGTTGTACAACAATTGAATCAATTGACTTTAATAAATTACCTCGTTATTAGTTTAAATATGAAGGTATTATTGTTAGATATTTTTTTGTTAAAAATTCAACATTAAGACGAAAGACAATCGAGTAGCTTTTATTCATAGCTTTTGCAAGCTAAAAATCTATGAGCAATGGCAGAATGTTTTTTTAAGGGCCTTATAAAAATGCTCAGTAAAAGACGAATATTCATGTCAAAATGTCCTTTGAAAGTAAACGATCAATGTAGATGTCAAAGAAAACACAAATAAGAACGAGGGTAGGTTCTAATTGGTGGATTGAAGAGTCAGTCGGTGATCAGATAGCGGACTGAATAAAAAATGGAGGGATGGATCCTTTTGGAAGTTTGTCAGGCGCGCTCCAAACAGGACGATATTTTAACAGTAACGAGACAAAGGATTCGATGTAAACACGCCATTTGTGCTTAGCTCGAAATCTTACTAAAACCGATATCAAACCCTGTCAATTGAAGAGCAGACGAGCCCGGGGAAAGTATTCGCATCGTCTTCGGAAACTGTCTGTTTCAAAGGATCGTCCGGATGAACCCAGAATTTTATATTTGCGTCGATATAAACGGCGAAATCCCTTTGTTGAACGCTCCCAATTCATAACATTTAAATTCGAATATAAAAATCATCCTGTCGGCAAAGGGAAGGCGAATTCTAGTCGGAGCTTCGCGAAGCTCCTGTTCGCGTCTGAAAACAATAAAATAAACTTTGCAAACTTGGCTATCTAATCACGTCGAAGCCCAGCTGTGCTGTAAACAACTTTTAGATTTTCAAACAGATTTTGTAAAAGATCAAGTGGAAACTGCATTCGAACGAATGCGATTGTAGAGAAGTGAGCGCGGAAGGAGGAATCAAATCCCCACTTCGACAAAATGGTTATGATAGTGGCATTTATTTTTAGAGTTCACCATTGAACCCCCTGGATGGTTGTAGTAAAATTTTAAATCTTTCCATTTATATCGCGATTGGATCTTAAAATTTCGCTCGTGTCGATCATTTAAATCTAAGCACTTACGTTGCATGCAATCTAAAGATGTTTGAACTAAAGATTCGTGCAATAAGGACGCTCGATTTTTAAATGTAAATAAAACCAGTTGTGTGTGAGATTTTCAATCAAATTTTATGCTATTTAAAATAGCTGGTATCCGGCGCATTGCTGCCAAAAAATTAATAATTCTAAAAGTATCGTTTGAAATTTGAAAGAGTTATCTTGTAATGATAGAAATAATGAAATTTATTTTCTTTCCAATAATGAATACATTTATTGAAATTGAATGATATATGAGAGAAAAGTATAAATAATATTTATTTTATTTTCTTAGTTTTATTTATAATATGAACAAACATACAAACATTGATTTTTATATATAATATATTCTGTAAGTTAATTATACTATACCTATATTATTTGAGAAAGTGCAAAAAATAAGTTGACAAAGTTTTATTACAATCGAACAAATGGTATGGCAGCGCATTAAATACGAACAAACAAACATTATTTTTTATATATCAAACTATGCCCATGTTACTTGCAAAAATTTTAACAATAAATAGACGAAGTTTTGTCGCAATCCGATGAACGGTGTGGCAGCGCACTTCGAACGAACAAAACCCAATTCATTTTGGCATTCATTGATGGCATTAAGGGAGTATTCTAGTTTAAAATTTTGAAAAAGTCGATTTTGTTTTTTTGTATTTTTTCAAAGTTTAAACTTTTAAAATATTTTATATCCTCCAAAGATATACTTTTTTCAACACGGTTGACATGACGACTTAATTTTTTTTAAGCCGTTGCCATTTTCTTTTCCTTTTTTCCTTGAAGTAGGGACTATAACGACATTGTTTTAATTAAAAATATTTTTTATTTTTTGTTTTAGATGACTATTAGGGTTGAAATCGTGTTAACTAGGACACGCCATTTTTTACCCTTTAAATTTTACCAGCTTATAACTTTGTTATTATTTTTTTAATATGTATTTCGAAAATTATGTTTATATATTTGTTCCATGGGGAGTCACATATACAAATTTCGCATAAAAAAGACTTGAACTACATAGATAACTCAAGAACAGGTTCCATTATTTTTAAAAACCGCACAACTTCAAATCAATGTGATAGAATGTACCAAAAATCGCATAAAAAAAGTTTTTATAAAAAATAAACATAAATAAAAATGCAATACAATTTCGTCATCCTTCTGTTTTAAAATGTAATAAGTGATTAAACTTTGCGATGATCTAACCATTATTTTTTATGCAGTTCTTGTTATGGAGACAAGCAATTCTTAATTATTTCCTTCGCCATGATGTATTTACTACAACTCGAATTTTTAAGGATTTCATATAGTGTACCAAATACATATCATGGTAGAGGGCGGGTGTTTTTTAGCACGGCAAGAGAAAGGTGCAGCTCACGTTGAAATTTGAATTCTGCTTTCTGCTTTGTGAGTTCATGAAAAAGAAGAGCTTATTTTTTAATTAAATATCCACATATGGAAAATCATTTTAGACTAATTTTCTGATGGCGATTTCATTTTATTTTGGTTGCTCTTATGGTTGATCCCTCCAGGTTGAAAGATTTCCTAATCTTGGTAGGATTTTGTCCACTTGTCAAGTAATCAAAAATCGCCAGTTTTGCCCTACATACACATCGCCCTATACACACTCACACTTTAACGGTTGTAAATTGTACTAGTGATCATTTTAGATATTTTTATGCGCATTCCCATAAAAAAAAAGCTTTATCCCCTATAGAAAAATGAGGGATAGGTTCCATTCTTTTTGGAGCCCGCATAACTTCAAAATCGCATAAAAAACCGACGCAAATGTATGTTATTTTTTTCTTTCTTTTTTACTCTTTCACACATTCACATTAAATTTGTTTGTATCAAACATTTATCTCTTCATTTGCTCGATATTGAAGGTAGCATAATTCCAAGTTTCATATATAATGTTCACCTAGCGAGCCACCTAGATGAACGTGTCAAAATGCGCTCTCGTGAACATCTCAGGATATAATGAAAAACTACTCTAGGCGGCCTTGTTGATTTTACTGAAAAGAGCTTTCTGGAGTAAAAAAAAGTCCGGTCTCCCTTTTTCTTGCAAGGGCGTTGCCAGGTACTAGGGTGAAGTTCTACGTGACGCCAAAGTGCATCTCGGATTCGCTCCTACACCAACTGAGGGTGTCTCCCTTAGTGTGTTTATCTTGTAAAATGAGGGTATATATCTTCACGCAACCTACCAGCATAGACGTAATTAACAACTTCGAAACAGACAGGACTTCGAACCGAAATGAAACCGTAAACCGATAAAACCGCTATTCATCTCGTAATGAAAACTGCAACCGATCTTTTATAATAATTTGCCATATAGTACTTATTGAAAGACCTTTGAGAAGACTTTTTCGACACTCCTAATAATGATTATTTAAAATTGGGTTTAATTAACATTTAAGTTGTGAATCATTTAAATGTATCTATTTTTTTATAAAATGATATTTTCTTAAGCTAAACGCTTTGCCACATTAATCTGCCTGGTGTATTTATTTTTCAAATTGTGTATTTAAAGTTCGTTTGCGTTTAAACGGCAATTAAATTTATTGCTGAAATGTAATGAGAATAACAAAGATTAGAGGTTAGGCTGAAATGGGGGTTGGAGCTGAAAGGTGGTGTATTGGAGCCGGCGACTGATTGGCAGGTTGACCCTAGAGCCGAGCTAAACAATAACACTCGATCGAGTGATTAGCGTTCGGCGGGCCGCACTGGAGCTCCGAGGCGGGGGCTGAGCCCCCCAGCCCCCGTCCTGGGCTCTCATGCATAAAGCAGCCACTAAGTGTCGGTCGGCCCACCCTTCCGACGACAGGCGGCCACCTCATGCAATATTCAACGGTGCTCTCGCCAGTTGTCCGCCCGTTGAAATGCGATAGCCACCCTCAAGAGTGACTCGCGAGCCTACCGATTCACCCCCATAAAATAAAAACACACATCCTCCATATATGCAATACCTTCAATTAAACCAGATAAGCTTCACTACTTCTTACACAATATTGATTCTGGTGAACTTAATACAATTAATACATTATTCAATTAAACATATTATAAAACAACCACAATATCTAAACACATATTGCGTTTATGTAAAAATAAAATAAGGCACTGTTGCGCAACGCGTTATTATTATTTTTTATTTAAGCCATTTTTCATTTTAATAAATTTGTACAGTAAAATTCAGGTTTATATTTGAGTTCGTATATAAAAATATATTTTCTTCCAAATCAAAATTGCTGAAGAATACTACTCCGTTCATCCACGTACGTCTGCTCCGGGATAAAGGTCCTTCCGAAGGAGGTTTGATTCGTTTCTATACCGAACCGATCCCATTTATTGCGCCCCTAATATTTTTCTAATGTCGACCGACCATTTAACAAACTATCGTTTAATGTCTCTTAAATATCATTTCATGACGCTTTTTGTACACTTTTCGACCATTGCTAAATGACCCATACACTGCCCTTTCAACCGCTACATTTTCGACATTACCGCAAACTATTTTAGACGCGATAATCTCCAATCTTTACATATACATGTATATTAAATATATGGATTACATTAATGTAATTATACAAAGCTAATATTACGGCGATCGTTCATGAAAATTTCAAATGACTTAATTATCTTTATCCAATATTAGCTTGGGAATATTTTAACATTAATAATGTAATAGCAATTATATAACAAGATTACTTTAGCTTGTTTACTTTTATTGGGATACGTTTAGTTTAATCCAAGTTTTAGCGTATATTGAATGGTTGGATTGTATGTAATGGGGTTCGTTGTTCGATGAATTTTTTTTATGAGGCTCAATCAATATCTCGATGAGAGATTCTTAGTTGGAAATCAGGAGAGTATTTGGATATAGAGCATCAAAGACATTGTCAAACAATAGATTGTTACAAATACAAAATAACAGTACGTCTAATGGAGAGGCGGCGTAGTATGGAGCGTTCTTCCTTTGACGCGGGCTATCTATCAGTTTATCTTGTAAAATGGAATTACAGTGTCTTGTTACTCTTCACGAGATGTGCACAAAGCAATTGAAATCGTCTTCATGTGTGGAGCTTGCGGTGATGGCAATTCCATTTTGTTTGTCTCAATATGTGCTTTTAGAATGAACGGGTACAGTACAGTAGTATAGTGGTTGACAAACCTCAATTCAACTAAATTGGGTCACATTTCGCGATCATTTTTAGCATTTTAAAAAAATTAAATAATCTCATTTTCAACATGATTTCCAAAATATAAATTGAAATATTTGATATTGTTTCAATATAAAATCGATGGGGTTGTAAGTTTAATCCCGAGACGCAACATCTGCTACCTTCAAATGAGCTTCATATTTCAATCAGCAGTGTTAAGTCCCGCCAACGGGACAATTATGATCCTGCAGGACCCACTGGCACAAATCTTTGCGTCTGTATGGAATGCTTTCGACGCCGTCTGTTGGATGCCAATAACACCGATATTGCGGAAATACTAAATCAAGTCCTATACTCCAATAAAAACCATAAGATGCGATTTTTCCGAACGACATTATCAATTTTACAACTCTTTTAAGCGCATAAAAATATTCATTTTCCGAATAGACAATTCGATCTCTCGCCAAAGCAGATGCATCCCATTATATAAAATTCGACGAATGGCTTCCATAGGAATGCACATGCACGCGAGAAGCACTATGCAGGTATGTGCTATTTGTTTTCATGATGCATAAATGTGTCACCCTTATCTCGAATTCGCACCTCAGGGGGTGAACGTCTCTCTTTAAAGTTCTACGTGCTCAACGGAAGTCACCTTCAGCTTGCATCGTCGTGCAAAATTTTTATAATCAGCAAAGCTACGAAGAAAGCGTCTTAAAGATTCAAATCTTGCCCATAATTCCAAATGACACAAAGGACTGACTCTGCATAATATTTATGAAATAAATATTAACGCAAAGTATTAAATTCACACAATGCGTCTTTATTTTTAGAATACCTCAATTTAATGATATCAATTAAACAAGTTGTGTATTAGATATCCACTCTTATGGTGTCCCCAATGTAGTCTTCGGCTTGGTCGCCGATACTGACCCGAACCTCTTACTCCACAGTATACAACACCTGCCTAGCGGGAGGGATCCTCCCAAAACCATGGAAAAGGCAGAAGCTGGCTCTCATCTCCAAAGGGAAAGCAACGCCAGGCTCTTTGCCGTACAGTTTGTGAGTACTGGATGGGTTGGGGAAGCTGCTGGAGAGACTTATCCTCCAGTGACTCTAACGACACATTGAAACGGGATTCTCTCAAAAGCAGTACGGCTTCCGTGTAGGCCGCTCCACAATCGACGCTATAACTCAAGATGTAGACACGGTGAAACAGGCGTGGTGTGGTAGCGTAAAAGTCAGTAGATACACGATAATGATTGCACTAGACGTTAAGAATGCCTTTATCTCGACGAGATGGCACCTGACCTTCAGGGCCTTAAAGAAAATTGACACGGGAGAACTCTTATCTACGAAGACGCCGGGAGAGAAGGTCCACAGAGATCGGTGCTTAGACCCGCTCTGTGGATTGTAATGTACGACGGACTGCAGAGAACCTGGCCAGGTTGATGCCCAACATTGGTAGCCCATATACAAACAGGAGGCGACTCTACAACGAGGTAGTGCACTCAGTACTGTTATACAGCGCGCCGATATGGGCCGAGGCTCTATAAATTGAAAAGCCTAGGCTCAACATGGCCGGAGTCCAGAGAAGGAGCGCAATTAGGGTGGGTGCTGCATATCGCACAATGTCGGAAGACGCTGTCCTAGCACTGACTGCCATACCGCTAATCGACCAGCTCACTTACGAGAGACAGGCAATACAGAAAGGCAAAGACAAAAATAACGTTAAGCAAAAAACCATGGTGGCGTGGCAGTCCGATGTTACAACTCCGCTAAACGAGAACCTGGGTAACCAGAAAGCACGGTCAACTATGCCTACCACTTGATCCAGGTCCTCACCGGGAATGGCTGTTTTGGTACCTACACAAAATAGGCAAAGAGACCGGCCCGGAGTGCCACCACTGCGGAGCGAAATATGACGATGCTGCACACACAGCATTTGTCTGCCCAGCATGGAGCACCGAAAGGGACATCCTACGGGAGGTGCTGGGAATCAGCTCGCTTTCCCCTAGCAACATGGTACCTTCAATGTTAACGGATATTAGGGAATGGAATGCGTGGTGCAAATACACGACGTGTGCTATGCGGTGGAAGGAGCATGCTGAACGTACAAGACGACGAACTTTAGCAGTAGAATGACACAACCAGAAAGAGACAAATGGAAGTGTTTAGCGTTTAAGTTTTTTTCCAAAACGCTATCTATTTTTTTAATAAGAAATCAATTTTATATTAACGTTCATAAAACAATATTATTATAAATGTGGATTTGACAAATGACTAAATGTTTCCCTTCTGTTGGTGTTCTGTGGCGTTTTTCAAAAAAATTGAATCCATAAAATGAAAGCCATTAAAACGTGGGACGCCTGAGAAAATTTGGCTAGAACAAAAGGGAACGAATCGCACCCAAACCAGAACGAGGATATCCGGCCACTCGGACAGGAAGTCCGGCTTTGCGAACGGAGGCCAAAAAAATAATAATTTCATATTAGACTTACGAAATAGGAGAAATATTACATTCCGTACAAAAACGATATTTTATTATAAACCTATCGAATCTCTCCACATCTTTTATATTATATAATCTCATATTAAATGTCCATATCTGGATCTGAGCATTAAATACTGATATTATGTGTTTAAAATCGAATGCAGGTTGTTTGTTTGGGTGTGTATAAATAAGCTCCATCGACATTAAGACGGCAGCACGGGGATATAAAGACTTCGTTTGAGAGTGGATCTATTGAAAAGATGTTCGAATACGTGTTTCGCATAGGCAGTAAAGATTCATAAAATATGGGAAGGAGGAGAGATGTTCCCGAAAGCAGTACACGCTGCACACGAGCATGTCATAAATTGTGCAGCCGCACTAGTTTCTTCTTGCATATTCCAGTGCTAAGTTGTCGGAAGTCTGGAACACTACCTGCTTCCCTCGGTCGCATTAAATTTCCATTGTCTTCCCGGCGCCCTTTTTTCCTGGCGCCAATCCAAGAAAAGTTGTGTTTTCCCGAAGAAGACCGGTGTCCCACTTACGGCTCTCCATTGACGGCCGATATGCTTAATACGAGATCCCCAATATTCTGCTTTCTATAACTTCGGATTTGCCTGAATGCTAAATTATGACAATGGAACTTTGAGAAGTTTGTTCTTCGACTATTATTTTGGCATCGCGTAAGCCTTACAAAACTCTCCATGATACGAAAGAGTTTAACTTGAGCACTGTTTCTTGACTTTTTGTATTATTTTACCATGAAATATCTTTCAATCGAGTGTGAAAAACTTTGTTGGCCTATTTATTAAACAAGGTTTGGATTCTTGTATTTATATTGTATGCCAACCATCATTAAATTAAGCTCTTGTAGGTAGTCCCATAATTTAGTACTTGTACAAATAAGAGTACTCGAATAGGAAATCAGATTACATTTGGGTCGATATTTATCGTGTTTGAACACAAAATTAACTGAAACAAGAGCATGCGAAAATAATGGTTTTCTTTCGGGAAGATCTAATGTATGGGCGTTTTTTAGTAAACTGGGCAACTTGTTGTCTTAGGCCAATATTATATGAAAAAGTATCAATTATTATACAGGATGTTTTGCACGTAGGTTTTTTTTTTTGGGCCCTATGACATTTAGGACAAAGACATAGAAATATAATTTTTTTTTCAACATTTTGAAAAAATACTCAAAATTTCATCTTTGAATCGTCTTAACTTTTTAATCTGTGATTGTAATAGCATAAACATAACTACTTCTGTATTTTGCAATATATTTTTGGTCTAAACAAGCCATTATTTTATGTAATTGGTTTAAAGAAAATTACTTTTGAGCTTCCAAAGTCACATAAAGTCCACAAATAAATGATAAACGACAACTTCTAAATTCTTTAAATAAAACTTTTGTCTAGGTACGTGCCCTATTCTATGCTTTGCACTGTCTCCAGATCTGACACCATTTCATTTCTTTGTCTGGGGACGTGGTTTATTTCATGGGTCGTATAGTATCCAGACCCGACACCACTGGATTTCTTTGCTTAAGGGTGTCCCCATTCTGTGGCTCGATCGGTTTTTAAACCTGACAACACTTTTTTTTTCTTTGCGAAGGGGGGAATCTTCAAAAGACACCACCATTCTGGTGGTAGTGTGGGATTTTTACCCACTAAACCCCCTTCCTCTTCGGCTGCCACCCGGATAATAATTAAGTATTGCACATGAGTGGCAACGATGTGTCCCTCACGGGCTCTTCATTTGTTCGTCTTGTACTTTCAGCATCTTCCTACTGCCGCATAGCGCACGTCATGTATTTGTACCACGCATTCTATGCCCTAGCATCCATTAACATTGAAGGTACTATACTACTAGGGGAGAACGAGCTGATTCCCAGCTCCTCCCGTAGGATGTTCCTTTCGGTGCTCCATGCTGGGCAGACAAATTTCGCGTATGTAGCATCGTCGTACTCTGCTACGCAGTCGTGGCACTCCGGGCCAGTCTCTTTGTCTATTTTGTGTAGGTAGCTACCAAAACAGCCGTTCCCGGAAAGGACCTGGGTCAAGTGGTAAGCACAGTTGACCGTGCTTTCTGGCTACCCAGGTTCTCAGGCGTCCACCGAGTTTTAGCGAATTTGTCCCTTCGGGACAGCCACGCCACCATGGTGATTTGTTTAACGTTATTCCTGTCTTCACCTTTCTGTATTACCTGTCTTTTGTAAGCGAGCAGGCCAATTGTTGGTATGGCAGTCAGTGCCAGGACAGCGTCTTCCAACACTGTGCGATATGCAGCAGCAACTCTGATTGCGCTTCTTCAGCCACTTCTTGGCCTTCCTCAGCGCGTTCTCGCAGGTCGTTTGCAGGATCTCCGTAATTTTGGCTTTGACTAGGATGGCAACGTCATCAGCGAAGGCGACCATTTTGACTCCGTCCATTAGCGGTGTCTTCAGCAGTCCATCGTGCATTACGTTTCACATGGTTGGTCTGAGCATCAACCCCTGTGGAACACATTCCGTCACTGGTTTTTCTATTTTCTCCCTGCCGGCGTCTACGTAGATAAGAGTTCTACCGTGTAGGTAGTTCTTTACTGTCCCGGTGAAGTGTGGTGGGGTTTCAATTTCTTTCAAGACCCTGAGGATCAGGTGCCATGTCGCCGAGTTGAACACATTCTTGACGTCAATCTTTTGTGAATCATTATCGTATATCTACTGGCTTTTACGCTGCCACACCACGCCTGTTTCACCGTACACCTGACACCACTGGACTTCTTAGTTTGGAAATATGCTCTATTCCGTGAATCTCACGCTGTTCAGACCCTTTCAAGAAAAATGGTCTTGAAAGCATATCACTCCACGAAGTCTATATTTTCGATAAATATTCCCTGTGTACAGCAAATTAAAATTACTTAATTATATTTTGTGCTATATTCCAATTTAAATTAAATTAAACAGTGTACTGGCAACAGTCCCCTGCACCATAACAGGCAAAATATGGAATATAGGTGTGTAAGTGTAATTAATAAGATCGACGAAGAAGATGGTGACATCCGTGTCACATTTTTAACGATACGATAATAAAATCCAAACATTTAGATTCAAACAATGCAATGTAGCAAATATTACAATAGACCAGATGATAAAGAAACTCTCTAATTTAAATAGACTTTTAAAAGTGAATAGATAATTTAAAAAAATTGATTACCTCTAAATGTTTTTGCAAAACGATATATTTTTATTTAGCTTTACATTCTTGATAATATTTTTGAGAAATAAATAATTTTCGTTAGCTAGAATTTGAGTTTAAGTAGAATTAAATTTTATAAAAAAACCTAATTTTTGGTGATTTATTATTCAGTTATGTAATTAGTAAGCCCCGAATCTTATGGAATTGAATAAAATATACTTAAATTTGCTACTAAAATCTTATTTTTCATTTAAATATACAGTTCTCTGATATAACAGTCCCCTGTATCAATATCTAAAAAAAATGTTCAGTTTATTAGAAAATATCCATATATATGTGTGTGTCCCCTGCAGAAATTAACAGTCAAAGGACTTCTGGTCTGTGTCTTTCATGCAAAAATAGTGCAACTTGAAAAATAGAGGCTTTTAACAATGGTGAATATAATTTTTTCAGTCTTAAAATTGCAAAAGATAAAAAAGTAATTTAAATGAGCATGTCTAGATTGATTTTGTTTGAATTCTATGCTTCGGACTTTCTACTCAAATGCAACGTTAACATTATTCATCTCAACGATTTGACATCTGAATCTTTCCATTAAAGTTACACAGCGCTTTCAGTGGATTTCCTAAGTAAAATTTGTGGTTTTGTTGAATTGCCAAGCACATCTATACATATCGAGTGCGGATTCGTAGGTGTATTGTTATAAAGCCATTTGCCGAAGTCGGCAGTGAGGTGAAATAAAGCAGGTTCGCCTTCCAGACATTAAGTAGTTCCGCCATTGTCCACAACTTCTCTTCTCACTTCTGTTCCGTTACTTAATTGTGGTTGGAAATGCTTACTGAAACAAGAATACTTCACCAACACTACCCTCGTATGCACACTTCTCTTTCAAATTAACCATTACCTCATTATTTCTCATTTATGAAACGGCAATAAATATATTTTATATTATGCAATCATCGCTCCATTACACAACGAATTTAACAATGCAAAGCGTCTGTTTGATATTTCTTAAAATTCCCTCGTCGAAAAAACTTTTAAGCAAATTTCAATGCGTTTCATTCATTTCTCTTTTTCTTTTAATCAGATTATAATTGAATCTCGTCCTCGGCGGAACTCCATTGAAGCTGAAAGAAAACTGAAAAGAGGCCCTTCTTTTATTTCAATACATCGTCTCGAGGTATATTAAATTACTTCCTTAGCGATTTGTTCAAAGTTTGCAAGGTACTTTTGATTCAAATTTTTCTTCCAACTTGTGTGTTAGCCGCACGGCTTTTAACATAAAAAACTAAAACAGCCATTGAAGAGCAGGGGAAGGATCCCAGGCTCGAGAGCACAAAAGTATATAAAACAATGCAACAAGCTTTTAAAGGGGGGAGTTATTGAAAAAACTTTGATCGCTCAATCTTTAGGTATTTTCTTAAGTGTTTTCCACCGGGAGGGTTGAAGGTTTCCGAGCTTTCAAACATTTTTCATCGCAGACAAGCTCGGCTATCATAGATAATATTTTATCCTAGCAACTTCAAAGAAACGAGCGTCTTAAGGGGCAGCTTAATTTTGCTAATTAATATATTAAGAAACATTACAACAACGTCATGAAAAAATATAAGTTTGCGTTTAGAAAAAAATCCAAAAAATTAAAAATTAGGATCCAAAAATAGAGACTTATTTTACATATTTAAAAAAAATATTTTGTTTTGAGGTTGGTACACATGACTTATATGAGGGATTCTAATGTTTTGTTTGTTTAACCCTGCATGTTTGTCCGCCATTTTGTTAAGTCATAATAAATTCTTCCGATGGAGCGGTCGTCGCGCGCTCCCACCGTCACTTTTTGGATTCAAGGGTGTAGTGACAAACCTTTTTTTTTTATGGGAGGAGATGAACTTATAATAATCTTTGTTGGTAGAAGATCTGTGTGTCCACAAGGCAGGCTGTGAAGACCACACGGCAGCGCGGGTAATAGGGCCTGTTCTAGAAGACCCTCTAAACTGATAAGATGCTGACTGTCGATCTGTCTCTTGTCTTAAGTAATTTCCAAACATTTTGATGAGGTATTTGATTGATTATACCAAGTGCATCCACGATCAGACTTCAGAATGCGTTTTTGATGCCCAATGTGATCATCACCAAGTGCTTTGACGTTTCTCTGCAGTTTAACAGTGTCGATGACCTGTTGCATGGTATTGATGGTCGAACGCCCAGAGTGAAAGCCAAACTGTTGGAAGAAGAGGCCATTTTCTCTATTCTCTATGTGTTTTTGTAACCGCTGCATGATTAGTCTCTCCAATAGTTTTTCTATCCCATCCAGCATACAAAGCGGTTTTTAAGCTGTCGTCATAAACTTCTACGAGCTATCGATGGATATTCGCAACGGTATTGTTCTGCAAAATCAAAAAACGAATGACGGCGTGAATCTCACACGGACGGGAAGTGGCGGGAGTGCGTGACGATCTGTTCATGGGAAGGATTTACTGTGACTGAACAAAATGGCCAACAAACACGCGAGATCATCATGCGTGCCAACTTCGAAAAAAATATCGCCGGACGACATTCTAGATGACCCTCATAATCTTTATTGATCTTATTTTTTAAAATTGTTATTACATTACAAGAATATATTTAAAAATATTATTACATTCTCCATTTTTACCTAACATCAAATCATTTACTTATTAGGTCTCGTTAAGGGTTAATTTACCAAATGTTGATATAGTGGGTTAATCTGCACCCTTATTATAAAGGTTCGTATCCGAAGCCAAATTGTGGTAAAAATTTTAACCAAACCAACAAAGTTGGGAAATTGGAAATAGTAATATTTGCGATAGACCGTCAGAAATCTGATTTTATTTGATTTCTTACTCTGTGAAAAGTAAATACAGCATTGATTAATTGACTTGGGTTACAAATGACTCACTTATATCGATAATTAAAATGTCCCAGTCAAATAAGCTTTCATAGCTAAACTATATGTCAATGTAAGGAAAATCATCGGATAAAAATGTCATAACTCTGAGAAATTATTAATTACTGTTAAATTATTGTTTTTATTTCATAAAAATATTATAAGATCGACTCTATGAGAATGGTCTGAAAAATTTGTATTTCCAGTGAATTTACGATCCTCATTAGAAAGTTGTATCATTCAAAGAACAATGAGCTATAATATTGTTTTAGTGTGCGGTCACATAAATTAGATGCAAGTGTTTCAGACACAATTTAACAAATTGTATATATTATTACTTTGCAGACAATCAAATGTAAACTAATGCCATAATAGATTAAAGCACTTTACTTTACAACTTCAGCTGGCTCAATTAAATGAAAAAAAGTTAGTCATTCCGCAGCGAATATCGGTAGTAAAAACTATTCTCTGCGATATGTTGCCCTCTCAGGTTTCTTTGAAAAACTCAAAATAAAAAAAAACGCTAACGCCAAGACCATTAAAATGAACGGGCCATAAGAAGTTTGGCCATCGTAGAAATTGCTTTCTAGAATTGTTCCAAAGAGCCATACGATTAATGGACTCGGGAGAAAAAGTAGCTCAGCGGATTTTATTTTTATCTTATCATATATTCCGGGCAAAAATTGGAAAGCCTCGTGTGTTTGCCAATCAAGCGTGTCCCGGGTTACTGCAACGGGAAGTGTGCAAATGGGATGTTAAGGGTGGAGGGTGGAAAGCGCTAAAAGGTGTTCTTAGCGAGGCACTCATACGCCGCTCTTCTACAATTTATTCATACAATTATCGCCTGCCTTAAAAGCCTTGCTTATCAACATTAGTGCTACGAGCACAATAAAACCAACTATGAAATACTGCCCGCAACGACCGACTATAAACCTACATTTATTCATCCGAAAACTTATCGCCATTATATTCACGATTCCGCTCCAAATATTATACTTAAACTGAGCAGATTATATGAAAATATGTATTTATTCAGACAGCGGGACAAACGACTCAGCCTTCCCGATTCCCATGCACCCTTTCGGAATGAGACTTAGAAAATATTATTTAAAAAGGGAATTTAAGCAGGGCGATTTTTTTTATCAGAAAGTGTGAATCATCAGATAAAACCTCAATACTTTTGTATAATATAATACAATATTATAGCATATGAATCCTAATATATTTTATGCATTTATTAAGTTACAAAAAAAATATTTGGGTAAGTTATTCTCTGCTTTTATCATGGCAGACATTCTTTTCGGCACAGAGCTCACTAAGTTCATTGAATATATTATTCCACTTTTAATGTAGGATGCCCTTAATATTTTCTTTGAATCTCAGATCTTATGCTATCGTATGTCTCATATTATATTTACTCTATTGGATTTAGTTGAGAAGATCCATGCCTTTTTTCTTCAAATTGATTTAAGACGTGGTGCGTCTTGTTTTTGAATTTTTTCGACTTGGCGACATATTATAGCAAAAAGTGATAATGACAATATACTTTCGATAGTTTTTATATATGTGTTTTATTATAATCTCAACAAATATTTGAGGAACACAACAGCCTCTATGCAACCCCAAATCATAATAGAGCTTAAGAGTAGGCACTATACACTTCACATGGTATTCCGAGCTCGCCCTTAGCTGAACTTACGATCATATTAAAACTCTGTAATACTTTTAGGTGACAAACTTTAAAGTTAAAGATTTTTTAAGAAAGATTTGACGCAGAAATATTTTTTGTAGTGTTAACCTATTGATGAGGAATCTCGCATATGCTGCGACTCAAATAACAAAGACATTGCATGTGGAGATTAGTGAATAAAAAACAGAGACAGATGTCTTGTATTACGTGTGGATACCGTGCTGTAACATACGGTGGGCGCGCACATTTTCGTTTGGACGTATATATACGTCACGCCCACCTGGTGTGAGCTCATATTATTAATTTTTTAACGATGCTTAGAATTTATAAAAAAAAACACAAACTGGAGATTGTGAGGTAGCACCGTGAGAGTTTAGGTGTAATGCTATTTTTTGATGGCATATGTTGGCTTTTTACTATGTTTTCTGAACTGAGCATTAATACGTCTTTTTTGTCCTTTCATTTTAAAACTATAAGTTTGCCTTTGAATCTTACCTTAGGTTACTAGTCACCGTTTATTAAGTACACGCCCAGCTTAATACAACAGTGAAGTGCAACCAGTTTACTCGACTCAACATATATTTCGATGACGTATAAATACGTCCTAACCAATTTTGATGCAGTTTATGTTGGACGTATATATACGTCATGCCCACTTAACAGGCTAATAGTAAGTATTCTAAATATCAACATTAAAATAATAATAGAATTTGTCCGTATCCGGTTAAAAGTCATTAAATATGTGGTCTTCTAAAATCTTTGATGAGTAGTAAAAAGCCACATAAATCAATTTTATACTTAAAACCTAATGTGATAAGAAAAGTGATTCTATTTGAAACGCTATTGTATCAATAGACTCAAATTCAAAAAGTGCATTATTTTGTTATTAAAACTGAAGACACACATGTGTATTGCTTATGTTTAGGCTGAGAAATGAACGAATATTGTGTACTATCAAGAGTGTTAAGGTCCATTTATTAATATACAAGTTTCACTCACGCTATGCGGGGGTCGATTGTTTTCGATAAAATTTAAAGAGGAAGAATATCTATTAGTGATTAGAACTAAAATTATTTTAAAGTAATATTTGTATTATTGATTAAATTTTAACCACTGAATGACTATGCTGCACGATTTTATTATTTTCCTTAGGATTTAAAATGAATCTTTTATATAAAAATTAATTTATATTTGTTCGTATGTAATGCGCTGCCATACCGTTCATCAAATTGCAATAAAAATTTATCCACTTATTGCTAAGGATTGCGCAAGTAACATAGATATAGTCTAATATATAAAAATCTTGTTTGTCCGTAATTAATGAGCTTCCATACCGTTAATCTGATTGTGATAAAACTTTGTCAACATAATGTTTATGCTAGCGGTAATAACATAAGCATAGTAAAAATACTGTATGGATGCACCATATTATATTTGTGAAGTATATTGTGAATTTTAATTAAATTCAGCATTTTTTGATCCTAGATAAATGTTGTAACCTTCATTTTAGTACGAGCCTCGTATTTAGTCAGTTCCAGAACGCATTGTTATGCAATTGGGCCTAATACGATCGGAGTTAGTCGCTTTGCCAAGTTGACAAAATAATGAAGTTGCGGAGACATGCGGAACTTCTTAATGTAATATTCAAACAAAAGTTCAGCAATGTTTCATCTTGCTTCATAATTATTTATCAAAGAGTTAGCGAGTTACTTCGGTCGCTAATGCAAATAGAAATCAAGGTGGTTTGAATATTCAAGTGCGCTAATCGAATAATCTGTCGTTTGAAAGCAGCTGAGCTGGAATAAATTACGTTTTGATGCTGCTAGTGTGAAATTAACGAATATTACCACAAAAATTATGCATTCAATCAATTATACAGCGGGCGCCCAAACTGCGGCTCGCGGCCACCACCCTCCTATAATTCACCATTTACACTCTAATCTGCACACACTAATCAATACTATTTTGTGAGCATTTCATTCGGATTTAAAACAATTCAAATCGAAGCTTTCAACGATTCAGGCCGACAAAATAATCAACCGCGATGAAAATCGTTCATGGGCAGACCTTCGATTTCTTATCGGTGTTATTCAATAATGCGTTTAATATTATGCATATATGCAAATGCAATCCGTTTTTTTTTATTATTTTGCATTAAATTTATACATGTATACATTTGTACAGATACATAGCCTCCGTGGCGCAATGGCTAGCGCGTTCGGCTGTTAACCGAAAGGTTGGTGGTTCGAGCCCACCCGGGGGCGATTTTTTATTTTGGATATTTTCAAAAAAATATATTTGGTCTTACCATATTTCTACCTATAGCACAGCCTAACCTAACGTTTTTCCTTTGTGCGAAGGGAATCTTGCATACACCCTGGGTTCAATGGACTCCAGAGTAGTGTCAGATTCTTACTGACAAAATCCCTCCCTGGCTCGTCTTTGTCTTCCTGGTAATGTTTATCACATTGCATCAGAGGGCAAATAATCTGGCCATGTGCTCCTTCTTTGTTGTTGGAGAGATGCTTTGTCCCTCTTTTTTTACTTGGCGGTTAAAACTTTCTCCAAATATTCCTGCCAAATTTCCTGATTCTCCTTCCTTGCCATCATGTTGTAAGTCATGAGTTTAGCTTTGAGCTCAGCTACCCATGTGTTGTTCGGCTCTTGGGATCTTCGAAGTCCAAGGTCACCTTCTTTGCTTTTTTTGCGAAGAGGGGAAATGTTCTAAAGACACTACCATTTTGGTGGTAGTGTGGGATTTCTACCCACTAAATCCCCATCCTCTTCTGCTGCCACCCGACTACTAGCTAAGTATTATTGCACAAAGGTGGCAGCGATGTGTGCCTCTTGGGCTCTTTTGTTGTCTGTGTCAATTCAGTGGGGATCCACTGGTTGTTATCTTCATCTTCTACGTTCAGCGTCCTCTATCTGTTGCATAGCGCCTTTTGCGTTTTGCATCGCCCATCCCATGCCTTATCATCTTTGAGCATTAAAGGGATCATGTTGTTGGGCGAGAGCGAGTTTGCTTCCAGCTCCTTGCTTAGGGTATCCCTTTCAGCGCTCCACGCTGGACAGACGAATTTCGTGTGTGCGGTATCATCATCGCCAGCTCCACAGTGATGGTATTCCGGGCCTGTATTTTTTCCTATTTTCATACAATATCTGCCAAAATAGCCATGCCCAGTGAGAATCTGGGTCAAGTGGGAACGCATTTGGCCATGTTGTTTGGCCATCCATAGTTCCAGATTTAATGGCCGCAGCTTACAGATTGGCGGAAGGGCCACTCAATGAAGGTTGGCGATACCCTCCTCACGGAGGCGGCGGAAATAATCGATGACAATGCGTCTCTGAGGAGATGGACTGAGGACGCAGCTGCAAGAACGTGGTAGGACAGATGTTCTAATTCAACAAGTGACCGTCACTTGTTTCCTAGTCTGCGGGTCATGTGAGGGGCCCGTGGGGCACAAAGATCTGGTGACCCGCGGCGATCTCAACGCCTTCAACACGTTTTGTCAGAGTTTTGGCGCGAAATACGCCAACGGCGGCTACTACGCCAAGCAAAGGTCAAGCAAGAGTAGAGTCACACCCACATGTAAAGATAGAGCCATACACTCACACGACACTCGTTGTGGACTACACAGTAAATCCATCTCCAACTGCAGCCTTCTGCTGAGGTTAAAGGTTTTTTTGCGTCCTACACTTACAGAGTTGCAGCCGCGTGGTTGACCCCCCCCCCTTTTTCTTATATCCCCTTTCTATTTATTATGATTTCATGCATTGCGCTCGGTCACCAGGTTGAGCAGAAGTTGGATTCTCCAGGGGGACGTTAGTGTTGTTAGATTTGCGGGCTGTCATAAGGTCGGTGTTTTACTCAACCTTGGGTATGCTCGAGTGTTGGTAACCCCCCCCCCCCAAACCCCTTTTTGTCAAGAGATCCGATTCGTGCCATAGCGGGGCTGTGTACAGAAGGATTGAGCGTATAACTTCATTGATGATTTTCTTTCTGCACCGCTTCGGCCATCCGATGTTGGGCACAAGTCGTCCGAATTCACTGGTAACCCTCTGCGCCTTCTGTGCAGCTACTTCTGTATGCTTTTTGTTTTTTTTTTTTTTTAGAACAACTTGCAGTCTGTGCCAAGACCCCAAGATACCGTATACTTTAAGAATATGGGACCTTGTGATTGTAGACGACAAATCCATCTATTCTCGGTCTTCTTCTCCCACTGTAGACCATTACTTCGGACTTCTCTGCCGCTAGATGCAGGTAGTTCTGTTGAAGGCTTCGTTCACGTTCGTTTTTTTTCCCATTGGTAGCAAGCTGTCACCATCTCCATGTTTGTATTGAGAAGGCTATTGTAGAGGACTTTCAATTGGGTTGGTTCTAGTACTGATCCCTGTGGTTCACTCATCTAAAGTTTTATCATCATTCCCGTTCCATTATGATGGACCCATAACTCGTCCATGGTTATGAATCGATGCAAAAACTCGTTAAGCACTCGATTTAAACATCCTCGTCATTGTTTTTGTTCCATTGTGAGCAAACGCGGCATCCATCTTGTGCACACCTTTTTCATGTCCAAGTTTTTAGTCAATGTGCAAGCAATTTTTAACATGCCTATCATATCTTCTAGATCGCGAATTTTTATTTGATAGTCATCTAATTCCATTTTGTGGATTTTCTTCGCTATTTCTGGCGTGGCCACCTCATATGATTTTTGTCTTGGCAGCTCGTAAGGCTTCGTTTAAACTCTGCCATCCAATATTTTAGTGTTGTAAACGAAGGAGCAGACTCCCCCAGAGTAGAATTTAGCTCGGCTTCGATATTGGTTAGATTGAGACCATTCATATAAACATATTGTATCACATAACGATGATCAATTTTTTCATGTTTACAAATTCACTGAGAATGTTGACTATTGATGGCTGCCAAACAAATACTAATCAATTTAGCGTCTTCAAACTTAAAACTTAAGCTTTATAAAGAAGATACTTTCTAACATAATATATATATATATATATTTAAAACAACCGCCATCTATACATTAGATCGGATACTTCTGGGACTACCTTCGATCGAAAATGAATGTATCAATAATTTTAATAATTCCACAATAATTTATGCAGACACGTTTATTATAACCAATATTCAATGATCGAATGGCTTAAGATATTTAAAGGCCAAACGCAGACTCAAATTACGTACAGAGAGTGAAAGTGAGTTTAGATTGGATTTTGATGTTTTAGAATGTATTGAATATTCGCATACATGATCTATATTCTTTAGTTGCTTTCATGTAGCCTCCGTGGCGCAATGGCTAGCGCGTTCGGCTGTTAACCGAAAGGTTGGTGGTTCGAGCCCACCCGGGGGCGGTTTATTTTTTATTTGTCAACGGCATAATTTCACCCCGGGAAATATGATGGGGGACGATTATTCCATATTCGCTCAATAAGTGGAATTTATCCGTTTGAACGCGGATGTGAAAGCATTCATTTGAAAGTTCACGCGTAAAATATGACCATAAAAACGCCACATCATTAAATATTATCAAGATATGATGCTAATAAAATTTTGTGTTATTACAACGCGATAACAAAATTAATTTATAGGTTATTGGATTGAGGTCGACTATGTGAAATTGAAGAAATCAAATCTGTTAACTGCATAATGAGCATATCACGACTTAAAAATATCTGATTGAATCTGTTAGATGGCGTTCGTTATGTAGATTTTGAATGGATTAACCGCTAAAAGAGTATTATCCCAGGGCCTGGGACCCCCCTCCACTTATTCAGAAAGAGCACTCTTATACATTGAGCTCGGAGACAGACAAAGACAGAGAGAGAATGTAGCGCAGTGCGGGAGACAGAGACGGAGAGCTTCCCCGCATACATCACACGATTGTATAAATCGTTATTGTTGACACAAAAAAAATATGAGAAAATATGCTTCAAATAAGCTGTTCAAATCATAGGCCTTGAATATTTCATTTGTGTTTTTTTCTTTAAAAGCTTTCCAATGGTATCAAATCTCACATCGCCTACTTATCCATTACATTATTTTATTATGTTTATGACCGAGAACATAAAAATATAAGTTATCATATCTCGTAAGAAGCAAAAAAATATTTTTATATTGTTTTTGCGTGTTTATTTTATGATCTGTTATATTGCATGTAATAAATTTTAGTGTTAAATGCCACATATCCTTGTGAATGTACGAATATTTGTATTTTTATCATTTTTTTAGTATATAGCATAGTATAATACTTGTATATATAATATATTAATTACTTATACGAGTAAATTAATGCTGAACATTTTTAAGAATATTTATTTGTATTACCTAGAATTTAAAATCTTTCAATACAATTAACAGAGATAACCTTTATTTTCTGTGGATGTAATTCAAAAGTCAATGGATAGCCTTGATAGCGGGAAGAGGCATTCTTCCTACTGGCTAGTTTGTAATCTCGCAAATGTAACATATCTTCAAATTCAATAAAATTAATAAACACAAAAATTAACGCATGACATCCACTACCTGATGGCAAAAGAGATTCCCCTGCAGTTTGTATTTGAAAGCGCATGTAGAGGCGGTACTCAAGCTGGTACCTTGGTACTCTCGCTCTACATAAATACTAGAATAGCGTTGTTTGCTTGATTTTTCATAGAGCATGAAGCGTTTTCTTGTATTCATCTTGAACATACTCCCAAGCAATATATAAATAAATATGAATTATTAGAAAAGAGAGTGAGAAGAATAGTGGGATAATGAATAGTGGATAGAAACCACTGTCATAATTAGCAAAGCGGAGCTGTAATCACAGGTAACTGAGTCATTAGGCTAGGTGTAACGACAACCTTATTGTAACTAATGAAACAGCTTTACTTAGACTAGACGCATAAAGTGGAGTTGCCTCCACCCACCACTCCCACGGGAACATTACCTCACTTAATTTGGCGACTTTGCTCGCTACTGCTGCTGCGCATCATCCCATTTATTACCCATCAAATATTTATTAACTTGCCTTTGCGAATCCGTTTAAAGATTCGAACGAGAGCACTCCAAGCCCTATCCAAACTTCATTCTTATATATACGATCTAAAGGCCGACTCGCAAATTTGGCTCCTATTTCCAAATGGGATTATCTCATTTTATCTCTATACACGACGATATCGTCTTAGTCGTCGTAACAAGTATACCGGCGTATGAAATTTCATCCAAAATAATGTGACCAAAGCGTAAATAATATATGTTGTTGAAAATTCAATTAACGTTTATAAATGAATAGATTTAATTAAACACTTTGTTTCTAAATACGTTGATTAAAGTTTGCTAATATGAGCGAGTGTGTCTGTTCGTTGAGTAGTTTGGCAGGATATATATCCGTTGCTGAAGTCACGGCAGCAATTTGTAGTTAAATACAAGACAGTGTCTGCAATAGCTACCGAAAACAGAAGTTCGGTCTTGGAATAAGCCACCCTGTGCCTATAGAGGCGCACATCTGATTCACCCCTACGGCAACCCCCTGCAGATGTCCAACTTTTAACAGTTTCAATAAATAGAAACAGCTCTGGCGCATAGACACGTAACACCGTTTTAATACTTTCTGTCGGTACTAAAATTTCAGCAACGGGATAATGAAAATCGTTTTCAAAGAAGAGGTAGAATTTTGAGTCACGACCAAAGTAACATTTGTGCCGGTCAGGAATCGACAACTGTTAATTTGTCCAATTTGGGGCAATCACTCCTGGAACACATTTGTGCTTTTATTTCTTTCTCTCTTTTATATTTGTATTTTAAATCCTCTACAATACTTGTTTCATAGAATTATCTCGACATTCGTGAAATTCAAAAGATTTCCAGTTATTAGATTGCAACATTTTGGCGAAAAATATATTAATTTTTAATAAAAATGTATAGACTCTTCTATACATTCATGATAATTATCCAAATATATTCGATGGAGTTCATGATAACAATATTTTTCATAACAATATTACAATTTACACTGAAGCGTGGGCGATTTACCATCGCCACATTGACTTATATTTTAAATTAAACTTATATTAAATTTTATATCACTCAATTGAAAAGAAGACTTTTAATTAACATTATTCGAGGGCTTTTTGATAACTGAAGTGGAATGTGAAAAAAATGCTTTCTAATATTCATATTCTTAAAATATCAAATTCAAGGTTTATCCCAAAAGTCATGAAATATATATTTTTTAAAAAGATTTATTGATAATACCGGTAAAATATAATGATATACTTTAAAGTATGAGTATTTACCCTTTTTTTCTACAGACTCTTCCATGTCCGGGATGCCCTTTCGAAGGCCTCGACGGGAACTTTCTTTAGAGATGTCATCATGGTCGCTTAGGTAGTCTCAAAGCTATCAAAATGGTGTCCATTGAATACGGTTTTGATCCTCGGAACAAGTTGAGATTAGGCAGAAAACGACTTTGGACTTTTAACGACTGAGTCCAACATACCACTGAGAGTGCCCTCGGATTAGCCACACAGGAGTGTTTTTCACCGCTTTTGATCCCCCGAAAAACGCTACGTGTAGAGCTTCCAGGCACCTGCCAGTTTTACTCCGCGTTCTCTAAAGGAGACTAGACTTCCGCAAGAAAACCGATTTCAAACAACACGAACCCGAAGGTGCGTTGGAGGAGGAAGGAAGAGGTTACTCTAAAACGCAAAGAAACTACTGCGTGAGGTTCAATGCTACCACGAATTAAACCCCAGTTTGAAGGGAGCTACAGCAGATGACGAACTGTATCCTTCTTCCCCATGGTATTCGCATTAGTTCGTAGTACCTAGCCTTAGAAACGAGTTGCCGTTGGAACAGCCAAAAATCGTTCTCCCTTGTATGCACTAGGCTGTGTAGTGTTTAATAGTGTCACCTTTTGTACACAGAGTCCTCTTGCTTCTTTTTAGAAGTTTCAAACTCTACTTTACGGGTACGCAGTTCAGGGCAAGCTGCGTACTCAACTCATGTTAACTAGGCTACCCCAATAGCGTTTGATGAGACCCTCTGGGGATTTATGGGTGAGTACTATACAGTCCCGAACCCTCGAGAACATAAAAAAGTCAACTGGAGCTAAATCGGGACTGAATAGAAAAGTCACACTGTGTTTTGCCAGGAACCCACGAACGCGTAGAGACGTATAGCTAAGCATATCGTCATGATGCAGCACCCGAAGAGTCCTTTTTTCTCAATCTAAGCGCTGACAGTCTATCCATGAGGAGGAGGTGACACTATTTGTTGACCACTTTTCCGACCTTTCATTGGTGTCAGAAAAGACAAGTAACATTGTGTTCACTTTGGATTTGCTCATCCTGGCTTTCTTCGGTTTCGTAAACACCGAGGTGTACCATTCTGTACTCTGGCGTTTTATAAGTTTGCTTGATTGGTGAGTTTCTATAGCTCAGTCGAGTTTTATGTTAAATTTGATTGCTCAACGTCAAGACTTAACTTTGGCACACTGTAACATTAAGGACCCCACAGCACACTCAACTGGTTCAAATAAAATACATTGCGACCAAAAAATGTTTCATGACTTTTGGGATGTACCTTGTATGTTATCCAATGTATGAAATATCCACAAAAAATGTAAAATTAATTTATTCCGAGATTGTAACAACTTTTGATCTTTTTTTTCATTAAGCATTAAAATGCGCCAAAACTTCATGTAAGTTTAATACTCTGTTTGATCAAATAACATTGTTCTATTTTAATACGAATACTATCTTCTTTGTAGCATGGCAAAGGCGACTGAAGTGGCACCCGTACCAATGGTTTGAGTTGCAGCATCATCTTGCTTAACCCATCGCCTATGCGCTTCAACAATTTTGCTTTAACATCTCAGAGAAATTCTGTTAGAGTTTTCAGCGCTCACTCGGTTACTTTACTCTTTTAAGGAACGTAATTTACTAAACTGTTCATAGTTTCGTCTCGGTTATATTTGATCTGCACAAGTGTGTAGAATTTGCGCGCGAGTAATTGACAGCAGAAAACTTCATCGCCGTTGAAACTCCACGTTAGTTCTCAAATAACAGAAGCTGTGACTCAGTGCTTCGAATGGCGGAATGTTAATTGCGAAAAAAATTAATATCGTGGTTAATTTCTCATTTCGCATCCCGTCCTGCATAGCCGGATGCAGCATTCAAGTAAATGCAGTTTACGTAGCAGCGCCCGAACGAAACAGGTGCATTTATAATTAGCATTAATAACATTACGCTAATTGCAAAGGGGTTGGCACTCCAAAGCTCTAGCCTCTTTTTTTGCACGGAGCTGCGAGATGCTGGATCAAAGTGCATGGTTTTCACAAATGCAATTATTCACATTGCACACAGCCATACCGCCTAACGAGCTCTAGCTGTAAACTGGGCGACATTTTCAAAATATCTTTCATCGTGCTTATATCAAGCTTACTTCATTAGTTGTCTGTAAAAGCATAAACAATATTGTCGAGATATTAATTTATTATGTAAACCGGAAAGTAATCAAAACTTTGTGGATTGCCTATGTACAGTTTGTAACAAGCAACTTTTATTATCTTTAATGAATGAACATTATTTCTCATATACATACAAGAGTGAAAAGCGGCCCGGGACTCTACTCCGGGAGCGCTTCCAATCCACGTTACATTGGTGTCAGAATCGACGGATCGTTTATATGATGAGATACATGGGATTTGGGTGGGTATATCACTTTAAGTAGTGAAAAGCACTATTAAACACTAAGTATTAGAGCAGAAATGTGGACAATGTACAATCATTCCATGTTGAGCTATTCAAAAGCTTTATTTACGTAAGGTTTAGTAATAAGGCTCATCGTTTATTATCATTTATTTTACAAAATTCAATTTAATCTTATAATTCATATAGAAGTCAGTCTTAATTGGTGCTGAAAATTGCTTACAGTAAAATTAGCAAATGAAACGATGCTCTATAATTGGGGCTGATAACTGCTAAACAATTCAAAGCGCACAAAAGGATCATTTCGCGGAAGTTGTACTAAGGGATGCAGCATCCTATCCTACCGCAATGCACCGGGACAACTCGCTCCTGAGACATATAGGGGCCCCGAGTTTTAGCCAAAGTTCAATTGACTCGATACAATACTAGTTTATTCCATAGCTACAAATTTGTATGCGGCGCTACTTTGTCTATCTCCCAGTTCAGTTCGATTAACATACCGCACTCGGACGACTCCCACTAAATAATACTTTGTAGCTCTAATTTAACCGTACAACTAAGACCTAACCCGGCGAATTCCCAGAGCTCGAGAATATTATGCTAAATTTTATCTTATCTATTAATTCTACATAAATTTTAGCTTGTATTTGGAATTGTAAGAATGTATCGTTACATGACGTATGTATGAATGAAAGCAGTTGAAGCGGGCATTTATGAAAGTTTTCCAATGTGTGTGATATTGAAAAAGAGTTCCCAGAGCGCCTATGAGAGTGGCACAATAGTGCAATAATGAGAGCCTCGACGAGTTGTACATAAACCCCCAAAGCCTGAGAAATAAACAGTGTTTATCGTCTCGTATGCGAGTCTGTATCAAGCGGAAGACATCCACACAAAGCGCCTTTAGACTCGCATTTTCCTTAAAACCTCCAGCAGCGGACACACTCTACTCTTCTCCACTCTACTCTTCTCCACTATGCTCTCCTCCACTATACTCTGCTTCGCTTCCTTTGCAAATCTCTCCGGGAACTGCTTCAATGTCCACAACAATGGTATTCAACATAACGGAGAACCTATACGTCAGAGGTCCACATCTTATGTGAAATCATTCCTTCTTAAAACTTCGCTTATTTAAACATTTATTTTATATCATTCCTTGGAAAAAAATTTAATTCTAAAATTAAATATTATACATCTAAAATAACCTGTATTTATTGCATTGCATCGCTTGAAAAATATTTGAAAAAAAAAACGTAGTACGTAATTTATTGCTTCAGGCAACGTGTAGCGCGGACTGAAGTGCTAGGATCCTAAAGCATGAGTGCGCTCGTTTTCACTTCGAAGACCGACTATCTCCCTCTCTCCCGTGAGCAGAACTCAAACGGCATATTGCGCGCGCATCTATTTTTACCCGTCTCTGCGGCCCGACATCACTTCACCAGATCAATATGCGCCAACATTGTGTTATAGATACATTTTAAAAAAATAACAATAATTAATTTGTAAATATGATTGACTGATTAGGAATTGTATAAAAGGAGCCCGGTTATATACTCATATGAGCTAGTTTTGTTACACAAGCTAAAAGTCATTTAAAAACGTTCAAATCATAATCGATCACGATCAGTTTAATAGCATAATTGACATAAACTATGTTGAAAGTAAACCGATTTTCGTTCCAAGTTTTACCAGTGTCGATTAAGGTAAAATATTAATTTAATCTCAATTCAAAAGCAATGAAAATTGATCTTTCAATTCAAACGATCATTTTAAAACCTTCCCCTTAATAACCATTAAGCTTCGGTTCGAATAAAATATGTCCATATTCTGTTCCCATCGAATAATACAGGCTAAAATGGAATCTGGAAACCAATGGACGATTATCAATGTGATTTATTAATTTTGCATTTGCTCATAGCTTTCCTAAAGCGCACATTGTTATTTAAGTGATTGGTTTAATTGTATTTAACACTATTTTACCCGCATTTTAATATACACTCTTCCAAGGAAAAATTTGTTTAAAAATAAGTGTTCATTTTTACTGTATTGAGGAATTGAGGAAACAGCTTTACAATATCTTAAATTTTTAGATTAGATGTAAGAATCCCGGAATCGTGTTTAATTTTGAAAGATTTGAAGTTTCAATATTTCCAAGCAATCGTCTAAATTGAGGTTTGCTTGGATCCCCTGAACTCTCTTATAAATCTTCTTCTATCTTTTTACATGTGGATTTGGAAACTACGTTATTAATAGTTTAAGAGACTCTTCTAGAGCAAGAATTTCCCATGGAAATTGCTTATACAGCGTCTATATCCCACTTCTGACACCATTGTAACGTGAAGCAAGAGCGTTTTCAGGGCAGAGTCCCCAGGCCGCTCCCACTCGCACGCTTTCTGCTCTCAGATCATGATGAAACCCTGTCAAAGTCAAAAGTATGAAAAAATTACCGTACGGCACTAGCGTCCACGCCATCAAATTGTATTGAAATAAATATTGAAACAGTTGTATTGAAATAAATATCAGGAAAATCACCAATTATTGTTGTAAAACTAATATGAATAACTTAAAAGTTGGTCATTGGCTGGACTTCTATTTGAATATATATTCAAAGCTTTGAGCCGTTTGAATGTTCGCAAAGTAGCCAAAGTGTAATTGTGCTCCACTGTTGGGCTTCAAGTACAAAAACAAACTTAAAGACAAGCAAAGCATTTAGTTAATGAAAGATATGTATCTGTGTCAATGCACACTGACTAATATTTGTTACACGTCTTCTTTGTCAAACCTCGTTATAATGTATACAGAGTGCTTTGCATATGGTACGACAATATTTTTTGGGGGGCTAGGGGGGTCTTTTGTTACGTTTCGCATGTTTTTATTTTCAACATTTTGAAAAAAATATTTAAATCGACATAAAATTTGTTCAAATTGGGGACCTCTACTTCATATGCACGCACAATACCTATTCCTTATTTCAACTGTAGTTGTCTAAAGTAGTATTTCCTCTTTCATTTTTGCAAAAACAGCGCTTATTTCTTCAATTGTGATATATTTTATGGGCACCTCTGTCGTATAAATTAATTCTTTTGGCGACCCTATTCCGTGGCTCGCGCGGTCTCCGGATCTGACACCGCTGAATTTCAACCCTGGTATTGTTTTTTAAATTGTTTCAGGAGGACAGGTAGTCTGGCCTTAGAAAACTGGCCCTATTCTAGTGTTGAAGAGCCTCTCTCTCTCTCTCACTGCCCTCTTTAGTGCTCAGAAATTCTTCAATGTAATCGCGCCAAAGGTCCCAGTTCTTCTTGCTTACCATCATACTGTGGACCATGTTGTCAACGTTGAGCTACCCCGTGTTTTCTGGCCCTCAACCGGCTTACGACTGGGATAAGTCGGTGGGTCCATCTTTCCTTGCTGGACTGGTTCCACCTCTGTTGCCAGGGTTCTCTCAGTTTCTGGTTGTGTACTGTGCAGCTTTTGGGATATTTGTAGTCCAAGGTCTTCTTCTTTGCCTGAAGGTCCAGTGGGGGTATTCTAGCAATCACGAGCACCGCGTCTTTGGATACTGTCCTGTACGCTGCGGTGACTAAACTGCACTGAGCAACTCGTGCCATATTAAAGCTCCGTACAGAATCGGGTGTATTACCTCGTTTATGGTACGTCTTCTACACGGCTTTGGTCCTCCAATATTGGGTATGAGTTTTCAGATTGGATGCAAAATAATGATATCCCATCTAATCAATTTTATACAACATGTGTGCCGAATTTTTGGAAATTTCTTTGGAGAATGTATTTTTAAAAGTACTGTTTATGAAATTTAAAAAAAAGAAAAAAAAAATGCTTTAAATAAAACCGCATAACTTCGAAATCGCACAAAAAGAAGTTTGAATGTATATTGATCAAATCTTATTAAAATAATAGATATCTACCTAGTTGATAAAAAAAGCACAGATGAACCAAACACATTTTTGTTGCATTCATTTCATTTTAATATAGAGGGTACTTTGTATACAAATTAAAAATACGTTTTTAGTAGCAAAATTAATTTTATGAAACTTATCTTCATAAATTTGAAGCTTATGAATTATGTAACTGAATAATAAAATAACATTTTTTTTATAACATTGTACTCATTTAAAGGTAAAATTTCGATTTAAAGGTGAAATTTCATTTTTCCAAAAATTTTCAAATGATTCATGTGCAAAACATTCTGTTTATATGCTAAATTTCTGTATACTAAAAATTAAATTGTCTTTGAGCATCATGTATTAGATATATGCATGATTCCCCAAAAAAAAGTGTTTATATCCATAAGATCTTTCATAGTAGCACGTATTTTTGTATTGGCGTGTCAAGAATATTAATTAAGTGTTTTTAGATAAGAGAGTTTTATTTTTTCAATCGAATTCATATGTGCCGTTAAAACTAAATCAATTTGTCGAAATATAAAGCAAAAGTGTTAATTCGTTCATTGGCTTTAAATTTGTTTTGATGCCACAACTTGAGTATTTCACTTCAAAATCTTATGTATTTCTTGAGTTCGAAACTCTAGTAACTGAAAGTTCCACATTTCTATACATGTCGTAAACGAAATTGTCACTTTTGCCGCACTTCACATTAACTTTTATGTTATTGAATCGAGTACTGAAACAACACTTTAGTCGTTCCAGTTGCGCCAAACTTTATTTTTACTCATTCGCCAAATGTAATTTGTAACTTTTGCAGATTTTATAGAGTTCATTAGGGTGGGGAAACGTATTCACCCTACAAGCGTCGGATGTATGAGATCAAATGAAAAAATGTAGTAACATTTGGGGAATTTCAGTGGCGTTTATCCGCAACAATTTTGAGTGTCCTTTGCGCGCATGTTTAGAGCGAAACTGTCCTTAAATATGGCGATGAATAATGCGAAATGTGGCGGGTAACGATAATAAATGGAAAGTCGTAGTTTTTACGGGCATTCTCGGTGGAAATGTTTATCGTAGACGAGGGAAAAGGCAAAACGGAAACGTCCCTATAAAACCTTTTTGACCCACATTCGCGCAATGCGATTTGAATGGCGCGTGCGACTTGAGAGTGCAACTGCAGGATGCAAGTCGCTGGACCGTTTTTATGTTCGGCTTTTGTCTTCGGCAATTTATTTATATGATGATTGATTTGAGCCGTCGCTGCATTTTACGATGCTTTTATGACCGCATTCCGACTAAGGAAATGTATACGGTTTTGATACGTTTTTATACTGAGAAAATGGATTTTTGTCCGATAGCACGAAAAGTAATCAAGCAAAATTCAAAGAGAAAAAATCAAATTTATCACAAAATCATAAACAATAAAAATCTATATATGAGGTATATCAAAAAGTCTTTGATGAATATTTAATAATGAAAGTGTAACGTTGCTGGACGAATGGATGGAAATAGACGGGCCTCGAATAGAAAGACTCTCTTTTCTAAATAACTATTTATTCCACACTACAGATAGAGAGATCTGGCTGCAGGAGGGACGACGACAGGACGACCCCAGCCAAGGCTAACCGACGATTTCCCCGACTCCCGCCTCCTGCGCGTCACTACCCAAATAGCAACGGTGCATGCGCAAGTAGAGATCGGTCGGTATACATATATTGACTCACATCAATAATATTTAATTTATGCGAAACATAATACTACGTGTCCCGCATTACAGAAAAAAATGAAATAATCTAGTATTATGAGTACCGCATTACAGCACTAATCGGAAATAAGCCTCCTGCCTAAATTGTTTAAAGATATTTGCGATATAAATTATAAGATTATTATGATTTATTTTTTAATTCGCCATTATTTATTGTTACAGTCGAAAATGTTTATTATTCCAAAACAATTTAAAACTCTAAAATAATCATAGCATGGGGCTGCGATTAGCATACTTTTTTATGGATGTCCAACTTTAAATATTTTATGTAAGAAATATTTTAAAGTTTGAGAAGATGGCGAGAAACAAAGGACGATTTAAAAAAATTAAGCCACGAAAAATAACGAGAAGAGAGAGTTTTGCAAAAATGAGGTATGAATAAAAATTTAATTCAAAGTTTTTAGCTCTTCCAAAATAATTTTGCAGCCACTCTGCGCTTTTTCACAAATACACGTCTGTAGTTGAAGGACGAAAAGGAATAAAGACCGCCGAAAGATGTCTGAAAATTTCGAGGGAGGTTTTTCCGCGGAATGCTTGTCATGTTTTTGATTTTATTTGTTACGGAATAGTTTTTCATCCTGTGTCGCCGGGAAGAAAATAATAAAATAAATGTAGAGGTATTCGAAAGGGGCTCACAATGGTAACCAGGTTACTAAGTACCACTTTGTCAATTACGCCACCTGCAGATTTGTCGTATAAAGCATTTTGTTGGCGGCATAAAGGGAATAAATTTTGGGCGTTCGTGGTGACTTTTAGCAAGTGGATTGTATCGCGAGAAGGTCCACTCTCTATGGAAACACTAAAAGGCTTATTATCAATGGGAATTTTTGGCGAGAGCTCCAAAGTAAATAGTTAAAGGTTTCACGGTTTACTTTCCCCGGAACACCCATATCACCAAGAGGTGACAAGCTTTTCCTTTCAAGGATACCCTTTCTTAGTGTAAAGTCCGTGCCAATCAATACGTTTTCCTGATATACCGATAATGGGCTCGATCCCGTCGCTTAACTACATCGCCGACCGGGGAAAGCTCTCTCCTCATTTTCTCCACTGCCATATACATTGTCCATTACTCTAAACATAAATTTAAAAAAAACCTCTTCCACAGATTCTTAAAGCCTTTCAAAACATTTCATTTTGCTCTTTCAATGTAAGTATAAATTGCTATGTCTCTAAGTAAAAACTACTTTATTCAAATGTTACATAATTCAAGCAATGTACATTAAAAAATAAATACAAATTATTATTCAAAGGACTTGTAATCAATCAGGTTTTTAAACATTTTTTATTGTTGGCCTTAAAATGTAAAGCGTAGAAGTCTCTTGCTGTCATAACGTCTTCCAAGGTGTAAAACGCATTTGATCGCTTCTTCGCCGCAAAACGGAACGTCCACCTATTCAGTAGCGTAGGGCTCCGCTCTTGACAACACTCTCCGACGAACGACGGTTCAATAGACATTACGGTAAAAATTGCGACCCCAATAGGTAATTGTTTTCTCACGACCACTCGCTGTTCCAAATGATAATTGTCCTTAACACTCAACAGGCGGTTAAACTTTTTAAGGAATCAATGCTTTGCAGCCGAAAATTATAATGAACACTCTCCAAGCCATATACGTATATGTCTCATACTATAGGAACAAGACGACAGACATCAGACAGCGAATGACTTGATTGAGGGTTCATTATAAATCGAACTCATTTCCTGCGTTGCTGTGTGGTCTGTTCTGGGTTACCCCGGACAAGCCACACAAAGAGTGCTTTCCATGGATCCTTTAGTCTCACAAAAAAAAAAACGCTAGGCGCGGAGCTTCTAGGCACCCATCCTTTCTGCTCCATGCCCTCCAAAGGAGGCAAGGATTCCGTGTGAAAGACCAGCTTCAGACCATGTGCACCCAAAAGTGCAATGAAAGAAGAAGGTTATGCTATATTTAAGGGATTTAATACCATGGGTTCACTGCCACCACGATTTCAACCTCAGTTTGAAGCAGAATACGGACTGCAGTCTCCACCAACTACTGTAATCGGCTGTTCCATACATCCATTTATGGGTACGCAGCACAGGGTGACCTGCTTACCCAACTCATGTTAGCTGGGATACCTCAGCAGCGTTTGATGAGCAATCCTACGAGACTATTTTTGCACATCTCTACCCCCCCCCTCTAATCCCCCTGGGGTTTTATGGGTGGGCAACGTGGAGTCTAACACCCACCCAAACTCATACTATAGGAACAATCAACATTTGGTTCTGGTTCTATATAATATAATTGAACCATAGAATAACCAATCACATTTGTATTGCTTTTATTTCATTTAAATATACAGGGGACTTTGTATTTAAATGAAAAATACGATTTTAGTAGAAAAATTAAAATTAAGGGGTTGTCGCCAGAATACTGTTTGATTGAATTTCATTGAAATGTTGCACACAATTAAGTTTTGTTATTTTGCTGTATACTGGGAGTATTTTTAAGAAAAACAGACAGGGGGACTGTTAACAAAATGCTGATACACTACTTGTTTATTTTTTATTTTATATATTTTAATAAGAAAATAAGCATATCTAATTAACAATCATATAATATTGTTCAGATAATCAAGTAATGTGATTGATTCTTATGGTTATTGTTTTAATTAACTTTTGCAAAGCAACTATATCGCTTTGGTGACACACCAAGAAACTGTTTTTGAGCATTACAAAAACGTTTTTGATATAATTAAGTTAATTTTAATGAATACTGTACGCTGTATTTATCACGAAATATATTAAAAAAATATATACTTTTTCTTACAATATTGACCTGAGACAACATGTTGCCTAGTTTTCTGAAAAACGTCCATATGTATTTTCTAAGAATATCCCAAAACTTGAGGCCATGCACAAAAGTAATATGCCAATGTACAACAAATCAATGCTAAGCCGTAAAAGAATTTAGTCTTCCTATTGGCGGTTAAATGTTGGTCGTAACTCTGGCGAGAGAAGTCGATCTAAATTCATAGTTGCATGTAGCACATTTGTATAACAACCAGTTTGGTGATACTTCCAAACGAAGGACCGAATTCATCTGCCAAAATAATGATATTCAAACATAAAACTGTTATTTATTGTGACATTTATTATTTTTCCAATACCTCTCTCTTATTCGAATGTTCCATTCGGAGCCAAATATGTCAAACTGAGCTGCGTGATGCAAATAATTATTGATTTTTAGATATGGCCAATTGGACGAGTCTCATTTTAAATGATTTTAGACTCTATAAACGTGGATGATCCATATTCATTTAAATTTGTTTAAAAATTCATAGATGTTTTTATCGCTCATAATGAAGCGTTTTGATTGAATACTGCCAATCAATACGCCAGAAACAAGGAATAATGATATATAATTTAATATTTAAGTATTCTCTTATTAAATATAAATGTTTGTGTGACTCCAAGTCTTTTGCTTTCAGAATACAACACAATTTTTTGTTCCATTCCATTCACATAAATGGTATGAATCCCATGGCCCGAGGGTACAAAACCATATATTTACATACATTGTTTAGATCTCCACATTAAAAGGAATTTTTCCTAATAAATGGTTGCCTTTAATAATGACAGTCATATATGATCCATTTTTTTACAGCAGCAAAAAATAAACAGGTCCCAATAATAAATGTTATTCTATGAGTTCCTGCGCCTTGGGCACTCGGTGCGTGGAAGAGAAAGACTTAATTATATAGGAAAAACGTAAAGTACGTGTGTGATGCCATAATTTAATTTGAATTACGAAATGAATCATCTGTCAGATTTAATACATGAGTTTCAAATTAATAAAAATATATTTTTTAGCCAATTAGAATCCGCGCAAATTATTGTATGCCAATTTAATGCATGTTAAAATTTTGCATAATAGCCTACCGGCCAAACAAAAAGATTGATCAATTAAAAAAAATATTTGCAATTTTTCATGGCGGAGAGAGAGAACCCAACTGCGAGACTTTGCGTCGACGAGTCACTCTTATATTTATATGTTTATACCCGCATTTATAAACCCATATTTAAGGTATTTAGGTAACATTTGTGACAAAAAAAGAGCTTATGTGCATTTGATGAGTTTCAAAGAAAACAAAATATTAGGGAGGCCCAAAAATATTTGCGTATTTAGTAATAAACAAGTTTAAATTTTGTTTTCATAAAAAATGTACATACAAAATTATAAAATATAATTCCCTTAATTATCCATCCATCATTTTGGCAGTGTTTTAATCCCTTAATAATGTTAATACTTTCAAACATTTCTCATCAAAAATTATATCAAATGAATCATTCATCATCAAGAATTATAATGCTATTAAAAATAGGCGACGTCTAGGGGCAGTAACTATCTAATCTATATATACAGTACATATTTGTTTTTCAAATTGTTATATTAACGTTTCCCTACCGGTGATGTATTTACTACACATCGACTCTAATAATGGGAATATCGATATGAAATACAATAGATACGGGGTTCATAGTTTTTGTATTCCTCCGTAATATAATTACGAATCACATCAAAGTATTATAGTATATAAGTATTCATCTGCAGCGACGGAAATAAATAATTTGTCAGTTAATAAGTTTTAGTCCGTGTCTCAGCAGAAATGAATTTTATCAGTTAAATTGATGGTATTATACGAAAATGGGGACTCACGCGGTCATCAACTCGAACTAGAACCATTTAAATATCTGATGACGATACCTCCAACGAACCTGCATTTTCAGCACCATTTTCCTTGGCTACCAAAATCAGATTCAGACTAAATGACGAAACACTCGATGTTTATTGTTACTTCGGGCATATTTTCAAAATAATGTTTGATTTTTTTAGTGTACCATCCTATTTCATAACACCCATCCTTTTCGTTTTTTTTATGAGTTTTAAATGTGTTTGTACAGTGGTCCATAGAGATCCCAGTCTCTGCTATAGCTCTTCGATTGTCTGTCATTGATTTGACTCCATTAGGCATCTTAACGCTTTATGAAAAAATGAAGATCCTTCCTTTTTTGGTTTCATCCCTAGTTAAGAATTTTTTTTTTCTTTTTACATATTTTCAGGGTGAATACTTTTAGAAGAAGAATACACATTTTAAAGAATTTTTTAAAAATCTAATTATTTACAGAGTTATACCTATTTTAGTGACGCGGCAACTAAGCTGGTCCTACCAGAATGAAACTACTTATTTCTATACGGTTGACATAATATTTCAAGTTTTAACTAACTAATTTAATTCAAATTTGGTAACAATCTTTATAATATAACCTTCTATAGTCTTTACCAGATTTATATTAAAAAAATGTTTTTAACTATTAAAAAAATTAAAACTGGAAAAATGAACTTTTTCACAAAAAAAAAAACAGTCGCCATTTTGTGATTTTTTAAAATTTTTATTTTAAATAGAAACTTAACCACACCATTTTTAATATTTTTTTATTCGTATACTCTGAAAGTTTCAATCCTTTTATCATAATTATTTGTATGTGAGCATTTTGAGGTCATAAATGAGCCAATAACAATCGTTGTTTGCAGCCCTCATTATTTTCATAATCGACGATATATCGTATTTTAGCACTGTAAGGGTTAAGCTGTCAACAATGTATATATGAAAATAGGTTTATTCAAATTATATTTATACACAAAAGCACAATTCTCATACTCTTTGCAAGTTGACTTGTAAAATATATGACCACTTTTTCATCCATTATTCTCTGCGCTGAAACGCTTTGAATTAAATTATTTAAATTCACATTGATCAAAGGCTCACAAAATGCCCTGTGATTTAGCTCTTTCGCGGTGCATGAGGATTTTTGTGAAACTGCTAAGCGTTGAATTCAATTGTTAAATAAGTCCATAAGCCCTAATGGATTATGCAACGGGGTACTGTTTGTGGGCATTGTTCGATTCCCTGCCAGTTAATTCCTCCGATGGCGTTTTACTCGTGTAAGAGCCGAGTGCCAAAGATCGATTTTAAGACGCCGGCGGAGTCGCTCATTGGAACGGGTCAATCCGGGGGGCCAACTAACGGGAGAAGATCCCAGATTAAAAAGTAACCCTGCCAGATTAAGGGATGTTCGCGAGGCTATCAGCCGATAACGGCGCGGATTAACGAGAGCCGGAATCGGCTTTTCGGGAGGCGATCGTGGGAACTCGCATTTCCCGGACCGGAAATAAAAAGGATTATGCCCACTTAGGAAGGGGCGATCCAGTGTCTTAACCTCTTAGTCGCTATCGGCTCCTTAATATTGCATTAAACCTCTTAGGGTAGCAATGCGCTTCTTCCCTTTCCAGATAACAAATTAAACATTTAGAAATACATTAACTATTTTATATTTGAAATATCCTGGAATCATCACCTAATTGAGTATCTTTTACACTTTGTTATGCAATAAAAGACGAAGTAAAATCCCAGTTTATCATAACTTATGACATCCAACACATCAATATGATTAAAATGTAACCATAAAAAAGTCACTCAACATTAATGAAAACAATGAATTTTTCGCTCGTTTTTCAATAATAATATAAACGCGTTGTCGCAATGTATGTATGTTTGTCCATGGTTAAAATTGTACTACTGTCTACTAAAACAAAATGGCTTATGTCATATTGAATAAATGTCACGTATAAACATCATGCAATACTAACATCTAAGCGTTTTGTTTGAATGACACTATATTTTGAATTTTAATGTGTAAATTTCAACAACAAAAAAATATCATAAATATTAAAACTTTTATTGAATTTCGTTATGGTTTCAAAAAAAAGCTTTTATAGTGGCGGCATATTTTATGATTGAAGTTCGTGTTGTGTGCTTATTTTTGGATCACGACTTTTTACACCGGGCCCATTATTTTAGGTCCGAATTCACCCGAAACAGGTATAATTTCAGCAGCAGGTGATACCATCCAATAAACGATGAGTTGTATGTCTGCAAAGGTTGTTTATTTACAACAACAACGGCAAAAAAAGCTCCGAAATATGATGTTCGATTTTTTGGCGTAAATGATTTTGTTATGCCTCGTGTATTTTTTCGGCAGATTCATAGTGTTTGAGGCCATTAAAAAGTTTTGCGGGGCCGTTTTTCATAAATAATTGGAGCCGAAAGGGGCGGCGAAATGATGAATATATATTTTTTAAATCTCCCAGAGTGAGTGACACGAGATGAATATTATACAATATTGCTTGGAAATGAGATGATGAAGGGCACAAGACGATACCCCTTATCATGTGTCAATTTCATGACCTCAATCGATTTGTCGAAATAGTGTCAAATCCCTTTTCGGATATTTTCCAACCCCTTATAAATTTATTATGTTTGGATGGAGGATATCAAAGATGTCGTATTTTGTATAACATTACTATTAATTCTGCTGATGCTATATGATAAAAGAATCATATTTCGTATTGATTATAAGGGTAGAAATCTACTGATTTGAAATTTAGGGAATAAGAAATATATATATTATAGTATTAAACGTAAAAGAACGAAGGATCATCAATTCTGATTCAAACTGTTATAATCAACTTATCCCACAATAATGTCTAATAAGAGCTCTTAAAATAACATTTAACACGTTGATGAAGAATCCCACATATGCTGCGAATGTACTTGAGTCATAAAAAAGAGTATTTGCGCACATTGAGTGCGGATATTAGTGAATCGGAGACAGAGATGGATGGCCTACACGTCTAAATATTACAAAAAGCGATCCATAACGCTTCATCATTATTTCACTAAAATGATAACAAAATAAACATTAAAATTATATTAGATTTGTCCGTATCCGGTTGAAAATCATCAGTTGGTCTTCTTAAAATCATAATAAACAGTAAAAAGCCCCATAAATCGTATATTGTTTATATTCGTGCAAATAAATGAAGGAATATTATGTGCTATCAACAGTGTAATGGTTCATTTATTGATATACAGAAGTGGTGACTATTCTTTCAATTAGGATTTTTTTGTGGGCACCTGTCGTGAAAATTAATTATTTGGCATGTCCCTAGACAATAACAATCCAGTGGTGTCAGATCTGGAGACCGTGTAAGCCACAGAATAGGGCACGTCTCCAGGCGAAGAAATCCAGTAGTGTCGGATTTAGAAACCGTGCGAGCCACGGTATAGGGCACGTCCCCTGATAAATAAATCCAGTGGTGTCAGGTCTGGAGACTACGTGAGCCCACGACAGAGGTGCGTACAAAATAAATTCTTCAATGGTCAAATTTCAACGATCAAATTTTGTAAAAAAAATTAATAAAAACATCTTAGATATACAAAGTATTTTTATAGCCCTGACCCTGCCAAACTGGTACCTCTTCAAGATTAATAATTTTTTGAATGATTTGTATGGCATGGAGTTCCATTTCTCATTCGTTTGCATATTTCATGAGACTTTGAAAGTTCAGAAGTATTTTTTTAAACTAATTGCACAAAATTTTGAAAAAAAAAATCTATTTCGACAACCCTGCCACTAAGAATATAGAGCCTATGTGTGAAACGTAGCAAATGATCCCCTTAATCCCAAAAAAAAAAAATGTTGGCCAAAAATATTTTTTGAGACCTATAATAAAAATGAAAGGATAAGTTTATTTATTAATTTGTTCGGTGTCTATACGTTTCTATATCATTCATCCGATTGCGATGAAACTTTGATGAGTTATTGGGGGTATATCCAGGAAGGTTTTTAAAAAAGCACAAGTAATGTTTGTATACTGACCGAAACAAAAATTAGTTAACTTTGTTTAGATGGATGTAAAATTTTGGTCGCTGCATTTCGTACTCTAAGGTTTAACAATGTCGTCAAACAATTTTATAAATTTAATTTCTTCATCTGGAATTATATTTGTTTAAATTTCAGCGAGTTATAAGTGATTGTAAGCTTAAAGAGCGGCAAGTATCCAAAGAGCCGATTCGTGTCTCAATACAAATATCGATGCTTATGAAATTCACCGACGTAAAAACTAAAAGGTTCCACCAATATTATTATATTTGGCTACATCCTAAAAAGAAAAATAAATAAATATGGTCATATGGTGGGCGTTTAAGCTTACAGGAAGCAGTACTTAAGTGTCGAAAGACAACATCACTTGAGACTTTGTCGAGTACTCAAATAACCTTCTCAGGTAATATTTCGCCAAATATTATGAAGATTTTCAAGAAATCCATGGAAAAATATTATCTTTAGCGATATTCAATAATGCATGGTGTAATCCTACTTTGGGATTACTTGTTTGGACTGCCGTGAATGTAAATAGCGCGATCGTCATCCAAGGTGCATCCAACCCGTTTTTGAAATAAAGCGTCCCGCCCCTGTGGTATTATTTACTTTCGATTAGAAGGGAATTCATGTAATAAGCTCGAAGGGTTGTTTTGCGGGAAAAATAGTTTGGAATAACAACGGTAGAGGGATAACGGTATGACAGAGTGTTGTGATTGTATTTATATTAAATTGTCTCCCGGGGCGTCCAGTAGGGACAGGTGCTCGTGCGTATCTAATAATGAAGGCCTCAACAACCACTGCGAAATAATACAGCCTCAGGTAACCTACCTGACCATCCAACCACCTGGAAACAACTTTTTAACTATAAAGCACTCCCCAGATAACCGACTTGATGGGCGTATCTCCGATTGCCGATACGAATTGCTTTTAAAAAGAAGATACCTTGCAAGAAAGCATGTTTTTTTTATTGTGGTAAACAGGCTGCAGTATAACCATTACGTCAAAATAATAGATAAATATATCTGTATATGAAGATAAGCCCCATTTAATACTGCCAACATATTTCTAAAAAAAAAATAGTGAGTAGCAGCGTCATAAATATGAGCGATTTTTACATGTACAACCAAATTCGTTAGGTGTGCTAATATGCGTTATGGGAGCTGCTCATTCGGCAGTGTCACTGCTTATTCTATTTTGTATTATATGGGCGTTTCTCATAAAACTGAAGAAGTCGTCCGTCAAAGAAAGTTGTGTAGACCACTTTTTTGCTCATATAAGAGATCAAATCTTATTATCGAAATAGATATCTTGTTGGTAAATTAAAAAAAACCTTAGATGAACCGAAATTATTGCCATTGCTATTAGAAATTATTGAGAATTTTCTGAAAAAATCGATACAGGATACTGTTATCTATATCAGAGGACTGTGTATTTAAATTAAAAATACAAAATAAATATTATAGAGCTTTAGAAATGTGACACAGATTTTGCCATCGCCTTCATCGATTTTATTGATTACATTTGACCTATATTCCATATTTACCCTATTATGGTGTAGGATACTGTTCCAAAGGGACTGTTTAATTGGATTTCATTGGAATATAGCACAAAATATAATTAAGTTATGTTATTTTGCTATACATAGGGAATATTCATCCTAAAGCAAAATATTTTTTCTAAGATATAAATACAATATTTGATATGAACTAAAAAATAGTTCTTGCCAGAGGACTGACAGCTGTCAAGTTGCGATGCGGATTTTACAGAGCAACATTCGTTCGGCACTAAACAAAATAGTGACCGGGCACTTTATAGTTTTTATTTTATAACAAGCTTTATACTACGTGTCCGGATCCCGGGATCCCGGACAGTTTTAGGTGCTCATGAATCCCAGGATTAGTAAACGTAATCCCGAAAAATTCGGGATTGAAATTATCTATGTGTATATATATAAAGTACATGTATGTTTTTCAAATTGTTATATCAACCTTTCCGGTACCGGTGATGTATTTACTACACCTCGACTCTAATAATGGGAACATAGATATGAAATATAATAGATACCGTGTTCAGAATTTTTGTATTCCTCCGTAATATAATTACCAACCACATCAAAGTATTGTAATATATAAGTATTCATCTGCGGCGATGCAAATAAATAGTTTGTCGGGAAATCGGGAATTTTGCGAGTTTTAGTCCGTATCTCTGCAGATAGAAATTTTATAAGTCACATTGATGGTATTATACTCACGCAGTCATCAACTTGAACTAGAACCATTTAAATATCTGATGACGATATCTTCAACGAACCTGCATTTTCAGCAGAACGTCCAGACTAAATAACGAAACACTCGATGTTTAATGTTACTTCGGACATATTTTCAAAATTTTTGTTCCAATTTATCGATGTAATTTCTTAAACCAATGGAAATCTCGATCCCGGGATCCCGGGACTGATCTCAGGATGATCTAATGAAATCCCGGGATCGAAATCTTATCGGGAGTTGTACTTGAATTTAGTCTTTTAACTTATATTAATAAAAAAAAACAAATGGATCTTATTAACAATCATGTAATTTAGGTAACTCAATCTAAAGCAACTACACTCAAATTTTTTTTTGTGCGACTTTTTTTGTGCGATTTCGAAGTTATGCGATTTTTTGAAAGCATTTTTTTTAATTCACAAAAAATACTTATCGAGATATTTTGGATACAATAGGAAATAGTGACGTAAAAAGTGGATGTCTGGCATTTGAGATGCTAGATATCAGACATCCTTAAAATTTTACCAATGATGCAAGACGTCCTTTAAATGTTATCAAAAATCTTATTTTTTTATCTTTTTTTATCAACTTTTTTTATGCGATTTTGGATATATTTCATATAGCTGTTTCAAAGTTATGCGGTTTTTAAAATCCATAGGACACATCTTCCCTTTTTGAAATAACTTGCAAAATTTCTTCCGATGCCAAATGGTTAATATTATGTTAATGTGGGCATCTCTATAAAAGCGTGTTGTAGAAATGCCGCATTATATGGGGCTATCTAAATTGTGAATAAATTGAACTACTTTTTAGCAATCAATCCATACGTCAAACATAGCGTACATTTTTTACTTTTAAAAGGATCATTATGATATTTTACAAAGTTATAATAGAGACATAAACCGTGGAAAAAAAGCGTACTTCAGTGAGGTTTTCCTTTATTTATATCTCCGCAATAAAGTTTGAAAACTCCGGTCGGTGTATTTTTTAGCAATCCCCACACATTTATATATCCTCTGGAAATAATCCTGCAATTTCAAACAAAAGTGGTTTCGCAACAATCGAAGACGGGTTATTTACTATTTATCTTCTATCCGATGCTTTGCAACACAGAAAAATAGATTCTATCACGGTAAACTATCGAAATAAATGAAGAGAAGATAAAAACCACCCCCTATTGAGAAACGATTCCATTTCTTTTTTGTTTTGTTCTCGGAATAGCTCACATCACCTTCAAATTGAAAACATCTCAAACTTGCGATAAACCTGTACAGCCCCCGGGCGTATACTTAAAAAATGATTATATCGATATTTTTAAAGGGTCATCGATATTCGTTCAATGTATTTCGAAAATACTGTACAAATGTAACAGTGCTCAATGTATTAATAGATTTTTACGCATTATTGCTTAAAATAAACCAATGCTTTGTATCTTATAGCAAATAACCAATGTCACATGCGCTTAGTAATTATTTGAAAAAAAAGCAGTATTTAAATTACGTGATTTATTGCTTCAAGCTACGTGTAGCGCGGGTTGAAGGGATAGGATCCATAAATATGCATGCACTTGCTCTTGTTTTATTTATAAACGTTTATGAAGATGCGAACAATAACTCCTCAAAGTTTCATTGCAATCAAATGAATGATATACGAACGTATAGAGTACAAACATACAACTATACGACATCACAAAGAGTGTGTCATAGTTATAAGCATATTTATTAAATATAAACATAATCATTGAGCTTCAAAGGACATGTTATTTACAATAAGGATTATAGGATCTCTCAAATCCTCCCTTTGGATTAATGATGAATTTATTGCTTAAAATTTCAATAAGCTGAGACTGTTATCTCACATGTATTAGCAGATAATGCTTGCTTATTTTTAGTTCTTGATAATATATTCCCTTGGTGTATATCAGGGTTGTAACAAGGCGATGACAAAGAATACGCTCATGATGGGCGCAAAACATAGAATAGCGACTCTACTTTCTACTTTAAATGAATCAACACTGATTGACTCTGCCCGTTTTTATAATATATGCTAAGTTGTCTGATCCATCTTTTCTTCCTATATTGGGCCCGCCCGCATAAGCTGGTTGGGAATGGCCGGTTTATGCCGTGTTCGAATATTGATAATAGATGATGATTCGAGATTACTGGACTATTTCAGTTCCTCATAGGCCACAGTCGGTTAATCCCTTAAAGAGGTAAGACACAGAATTGTTTCCGAATTTCAGTTATTCAAAAAGAGCATTATTTTACATTGAATTCGAAGACATACAGCGATGGAGAGTGTCTTGCAGGTCAAATATTGTGAATGGGAGACAGAGACGGAGAGAGTATGTTCGGATGGAGTGTATTTCAAGTGTATTGTTTATATTTAGGCAAAGAAATGACCAAATATTTTGTGCTATCAACAGTGTAAAGGTTAATTTATTGACACACAGAAGATATTCTTTCAATTAGGATTATTTTTATGGGCACCAATGTAGTGTAAATTTGTTCTTTAACACGTTACTAGACAAAGAAATCCAGTGGTGTCAGATCTGGAGACCGTGCGAGCCAAGGAATAGGGCACGTCCCTGTCTATCGAGATCCGTTCATTGACGCAGATCATATTCTGTGGACACGTTCGATCATGAAGTCTGATCACAAGGCGCTCATTCGTCTCGTCAGCGGTACGAAAAGCGGACCGGTTGGATACACAGACCTTGTGGCCACACCGTCCTCTTTAGGGGCTTTACAAAGGTGGCTCATGCCAAATGACGTCATGAGCGAGACTAGACTTCTTCCCTCATCCATTAAACCCATATATTTATCTATATTACTAATTTATTTTTTTGGTTTTATTTTACAATACATGGTTATGAATCGATGCAAAAATTCGGCTTTATTGCTGTGAAAAATCGAACTTGAAATGTCATCACGACATGGTTTTTATTTAATTTTGAACAAACGAGGCACCCATCTTGCACAAAGTTTTGTCATGTCCAAATTTTTAGTCAATGGCAAAGGTCTTCCATATCTTTTAGCTCACGTATTTACAATCGATAGTCATCCAATACCATTTTGTGGATTTTATTCGCCATTTCTGGGGTGGTTACCCATTTGATTGACCATTTTTTTTAAAACAACAACCGCCGTCTGTACGTTAAGTCGGGTACTTTCAGGGTACTATTTTAAAATAGTGATTATTTTATTCTCTTTATGCCATTACATTCATTGACAAGGATCACCATTTTATTAATTTGCAATATTAGAAGGTTGTTGGCGGTTGTTGTCGGTTTTTCCCAAATGAATGAATAACATTGTAGTTAGCAGGGATAGGGTTTGACAAGCAGGACCCCTGGCTTATATTTGTGTTCAATTAATTTCATGGTCACGCGCTGTCACAGCATATGCCATTGTAGGAGATAAGGGCAAAATTTACAACTCTATGTAAATGATTTGAAAACTAAGCATAGTTTTATAACAATGGGGCCGGGCCAGATGCGAACACAGCGGGACTTAATTCAAATGAGATAGTTACGTGAAAGTAATTTTAAGGCCAATCTGGGACTGTAAACGTGAGCCAACGAGTAGAAAACAAATTTTTAGATGTAGGAAGTCTAACCCCAGAGATAGACGTCCGCCATAAAGATGATCAGATATACATTGTGCTTCGCGAGAGCGTTATTGCTCGTACGCTAAACGATCGACCTGGGATTCAAATTATTGCCCTGGATGTGCCACACCAAATCAAAAAAGCTTCAACGGGACCGATTCATGATTTTTTCGAAAATTATATTCCATTCAGATGTACATTTGCGTTGTTGTTTCCGACATTGTGTGTAAACGCATTAAATCGACAATCACAACGCATCAATCAAGCCGAATAGAAGCTTATACATATTCAATGGTGAGATTCAAAAATTTCTCCTATACATCTCTTTGAATTAAATTATATATTAAAATGTCTATTTAATTGATTTACATCAACATCTTTTCATTTATGACTTTACATTCATGATCATGATCGCAAAATTTCAGAATATTTCGACGTGTAGGGGTGCCTTTACAGTACGACCTTACCATCGAATCCGAACGCATATATGCGCGATTACTCTTCGACGGGTGAATATTATTATCTGCCACCGCCCACATCAACTATTCGCTCTACGTGCATGCTATGCATGTATATATTCTGTATTGTGGATTAATCTATTTTACATCATCAATATCAAAACATATGTAAGTATTAGACATTTTTTGATTGTATTTAAATTCAAAAATACAAAATTGTAAAGGAGTTATGATACACGCGGAGAGTTTCTTATTGCCATACAACAAAGGCTTGAATCATCAATAAGTTATGGAAAGCTGTTTTTATCAAAGATGGCTTACGGAACGAGCGACGATTCTCCGACCGGGATAAAGATAAAATGTGGGTGATACAGTAACATTCTTATGACATCATTAAGTAGATATCGTAAACACGGTCCGGCCCTCCCCCCTGGAAGCCCCTCCCGATTACCATATTTATTAAAATAACATTTTGATATCCCGCGGTGCATCGGAAACTACCGTCGGGGGTCGTAAACCGTTTTATTTACATTGCGGTATTGTCTGCGATAGGATCCAGGATCTATTTTATATTTGAATCCACACTACAAATATAGGGAAAACGGTGCAACCTAATGTGGCCATAACTTATCCATGCATACTTTTCGCAGATCCGATGAAAATTCATTTTTAATATTATACAACAGCGATACAATATTATTTTGCAGGATATTCAATATATTTTCAATAAGCAGCAAACTGCGTTAAAAATATTGGTTCAATAATGGACGCTCTTCATATTGACTAGCAAACTGTTTAAACAAAAATCGTAATGAAAAAGCACATCGAAATAATGTAAATTCTCCCAATTATGGTCAGCTTTATAACGAGACCAACTGATAAATATTGGAATATTGAGTAAATTATGGTTTTAATATGTTTCGACATGTATATTAAAATTACTGATTAAATTGGACTGATTGCATCCAAAAATGGGCTGTGTTTATGTAAATTAATTTCGATTTAAATCAGCCTCTACAATTATTGTTTCGTAGAGTGTGAATGTGTGTATAATGGAAGAAGAATTATTTTTTATTTCACCAAAGAAAATGGCGTAATTGAAATTATGTTCCTCTGGGATTGAATGGGACAATTTTTTTAAGGGTGGAGTATTTATATATATATATATATTCTAATTCACATGCAAAAAAATATTTTGTTGATCCTGCTCTAAGATTTTTTTTTTAAATCATAAGGGAAAATATCCAAGGGTAGATTATTAATAAGTATATTTATTTACTCTTATTTTATCCATCCCCACAGTTTCGCTTTACTTCACCAGACCAATATACACCAACATGGTGCATTTGTTAAGCATTTCGCAAAACAAATTCCACACACAAACAATGGTTGTACTAATATAAAAACCTTCGGCAGTATGCACACAATAACTCCCAAAAGTTTAATCGCAATCGGATGAATGGTATAGGAGCATATACATTACAAACATACAACAAATAATCATTTTAATAAATATAGATAAAAAGTTTAGCTCTTAAAAATGTTTTAAATTTAAACAAGAATGCCTATTATCTAAATGCTCTTTTTAGACTCAACTAATGATATTGCAATAGCAAAAACCCATTTAAAATCATACGTTCAAATCTTGCACCCCGAGATGAAATAATAATTATTCTTTCAGATACTTCAATCCGAACAATGAGGGATAAATCTCATTCGATATTCGATAGATTCTGTGATCAGATTGCGAGTATAAAGCACGATTTTTATATCCATGAGTATCCCGGAGGAATATTTTAGGCGGACTTGTTGTAAAATAGAGTTGATATTTATACAGCACAGTTTGATGGAGTTTTAGCCGAGGTGGGCAGACACGCCCGGGACATAACTTAGCCGCTACATTTAAAATGAAAAGTAAATTGTATGAAATACAGCGAGCTGCACCGCCACCACTAGATCCCAATTGGGGAATAAAAAAATCTGAGATTCTTTTAGAAATATGCACCTGCTCAGGTACTTCCTGCAGAGCGCACTTTTATTCCCCACTTCGTGCTCTGGGTTATTAAAGACGAGGGATCGGCAAACTTTTTCTTAGAAAGGACCAGATTGTAAAAATGTTAGGTTCGGCGACCAGGTAGCAAACTCGAAGATTGATTATTCTACTCATAGAGCAACAAAAACAGACTCAATTTTTAATTAGAAAGTGGTATTTATGTTTTATATTTACTGCCTACAATATAATATTTATGAAACAAATTAAATTTTGTACTATATAGAGTTAGTATTTGTGAGATGTTTCTTCGTACTAGAGTTCGAAGTTAGTACCGTAAACCATTCCATAATGTCGAGATAAGGATCACGCTATAGAAACCAAACTCAATTGCTTGAAAGCACACGCTATAGAATTTTTTAAAATAAAAATTGACCCTATAGAAGGGTTGACTGTTCTTCCAATCATTAAATTTGTTTACAAATGGTTAAAATGATCTATAATGCAATTTCATATAAATCATCTCGAAACAAAAAACCCTAGTACACTAAAATCTTTTTTTGTGCGGTTGATGCGTTCCGCAGAAAATCGCACAAAAAAAACTATGACTTGCATAGAAAAAGTGAAGAAGCGTTCCATGCATTTTAAAAACCGCATAACTTTGAAATAGTCATATAAAATATATCCAGCTCCCTTAGTAGTTGGAATTTTAGAAAATCAATTTCGGTCGTAATTCAGTGATAGCAGATGCAATATGATTTATAAAGTACCAAATTATATTATTTTTTCCAAATTTCGGTTAGTATTGATGATTTATTTCCTATTATTCCTATTATATTTATAAAATAAAAAAATGCTTTAAAAAAATCGCATAACTTCGAAATCGCACAAAAAAAAGTCGCACAAAAAGAGGTTTGAGTGTAATTTATCTTGTAAATTAATTTCCAAAATTTCAATCATTTAGTGAGGTTACGTCTAAGCAACTTCTATTAGAATGAAATCTTTAAACGCGTTTTTTCGAAACTACTTTTTTCAACACGGTTGACATAATATCACAAGTTTTAATTGATCAATTTATTTCAAATTTAATTTAAAAAAAGTCTATATATAACCTTATATTGTCCCTACCAGATTTATATCAAAAAAATAATTTGAACTATTTAAAAAAAAATAATACCGCGAAAGACTTATTTTAAACAATCGCTGTTTTGTGAAAATACAACGCCCAAAATTTGTGCCTGTAGACTAGAACACCCACTTAAACTTATAATCCTTCTCTGAGAGCTCTTACTGCACGATTTTTAAAGTCCATCTTTGGAATTTGGGTCACCAGCAGCTCCTTTCAACCACACTTCACATTTTCCCACAATGTCCATCTGGACTTAGCACATTCGTATTACACTCTCAAAATGGAATTTTAAATGCTATTTCGTTAAAGAACGATTTCGCAAACCAGAAATTTCAGGTTAAGATTATCTTTCATCAACGAATTTAGTAATTCATCATAGTATTTTGTAAATTTGCCTACATATGGTCTTTCAATAGGATTTTATGTTCCCCAATACGTGTCACCAAGCAAAACTGCAGCAAAAAATTGAACAATGTTATATTGCATTGTAAATGCCATAAAATATTATTTCAGATAAAAAATAATTGAGTGAATATCTTACATAAAACATGTTTTATTTATATTTAAAAGTCGAGCGCTTTTATTGAAAGATCCTATATTATTACAATAATACGTGTTTGAAAGCACAGCTTGAAACATATTATTATAAGTCCACATTAATTTGAGTCTGATCCTTTATGAAATGGCACACTGTAAGATGAGACACTTTTGGCTTATGCGGCTGTCTTGCTTGTGTCGCATTTCAACCCTCACCATCCCCTTGAATCGTGTTAATTTTACAAAAAATGATAGCGATTTGGAATATAAATGTATATATAATTTTTAAACTGTGCGGAATGTTTTTGTTATATAGAGTGGGAAGTATCTCTGTAAAGATTTTATACTACACCGCCAGTGGTGAGAATTGTATTTTTACAATGTATTATTTTAACTTATTGTAACATTGTCCAGCTGCGTTCGTATGCCTCGAGCGCCAACCCCACAACTTTTATTTCAGTTATGCCTCTGGACAGTGTAGAAAATTTTAATTGAAATTTTCGTATATTGAAAGATCCAAGCGTATTTTAATGAATATTCCAAAAAATAGCTATGGAATATTTATGTGCGAAATAACATTGGGTTGTTTTTTGCTATTATTGCTAAATATTATTAAGGGTCGAAAGGGGGTAGTCGCTTATAAATGGCGTGGTTGTTCTTGTGACAATAATTGCGGAGATAGTTATGGTGTCGCATCACGTGCTTCTTCGGATGGTCAGGTCTTGGGGCTGGAGCACCTGCCGACCCGCCTACACCACCGCATCGTCTGTTCTTTAAAAATGCAACACGCTCCAGCCTCAAGACATGAATAATTTCATTATGCCTGCATGGCTCCTATAAAGTCCCGCTCGTAAATAACGATTTGGAATCGCGCGTGAGATACCCAACATCCTGGACAACCAAAATAAATATGGAACAAACACCTCTCCGAATAATCGATAGCACAATCGTTCGTTTCTCCCAGATAAGGCAATATCTCACTCTAACATGATTCCCAGAAAAGAAATACGCCTGATCAAAATGGCAAATGAGAATTTATAAAAAGGAGCGATATTTATTATAGGTAAGCCAACGAGCGAAAATACGTGTCTAACGTGTTAAAACGTATTTTTCGATAGTGTGGAACTTCACATACTCGTAAAAGCAAACAACTCATCAGGTCATAAACTAAAATTTCGTTTTACTTAATATGTTACTTTGAGAATTATTTATTATAATTTAAATTTGAAGTCATATTCACACGGCCACATCATCGCTCATAAGTTAATCCTCTCTATATTGCCAGAATAGCTAAAAATTCACGACCCGCCGTTTCTGACACCGATGAAGCGTAGAAAACGAAGTGGGGGCGCCGAGTAGCAGTGCAGATAGACAGAGGTGGAGAGGCGTCGAACAGAAAGACTCCTGTCTTTGATAACTTCTTTATTAATCACCAGAAAACAAAAGATAAATTAGGCTGCAGGAAGGACGTCCTCCCACAACCAAGGCTATCCGACGATTCATTAATTTATATAGAAAATTATATACAGTTTTTTTTAATAAGAAGGGCATCAATTCCGGCGTTTTAACAAATGTTGTTTTGATAATATGGTTGCTATAATCTAAAAAAACTTGAGCGTCTCTATTAAAAGACCTTGTAAAATAAATAATATTTAATATAACGTTTTCAAACAAGAATGATAACTTAATTCGCATAAATAATATATTGCCAGGGCTATATCTTAACTTTCAAAGTTTTCCTTGACATTAGCGGAATTTCATGCAGTAGAATTTACTCAAATTCTTTAGCTTCAACGAATGCGCTATTCCGGAGATTCAAATAGTCTATGCAACTTTGTTAAAATATTTGGAATGAACATACGTCGCATATCTCTTTTTATTTTAAAATAATTTTCGCAAATTTTTAAATGGTCTATCTGCTAATCAATAGGCATTGCATTGTTATGATGTACAATATAAAATTATTAAATGCAATATTTAATGTAAAAATTTACCTCCATCTGATATTTCGAATCTCCTGTCGGGTTCATGTTCGCATGTTCGCAGATTGACTACCAACGACGCCTTAGTGATGCTTCTTGTGAGCATCACCGAGTCCAGTGTAGCCAGAGCGTGATATTGGGTCGTTTTGTGCCGTCATTTGTTTGGCGGTGCTTTGATTTTGATAAAACTGGAGAAACATTTTATAAAATTTTAATTCTAATATAGACTATCAAACAACCAAAAAATTATGATTGAATATCTGTTTTTAACGTTTGGCAATGTAATTAAAAATATACAATTATGAATCGCGTCGATCTAAAAAAAACTCCCTAAAAATTAATGTATGTTTGTTTATCTCGTATACGTTCCTATACCATTCATTTATTTGCAATGAAACTTTGGTGAGTTATTGTGTGTATACCTATAAAGGTTTTTAAACTAGTATTAAATAAAATAAAAAATCATAAATACAATATATATGACATTGAAGTATTTGAAAATGGTTTTATTTTTACAGGATATTTTAAAAAATGGTCGATTATTTGGACTAATGAAATGTACCAGAACTTTTTCAGCAGCATTTATCTAGGACAAAACGAACGATTTGAATCCATTTCGCAGCGAACGCGTCATTTAAAAAGCTAACCGATTCGGTGCTAAGTCCTTTCAGCTATTGTGGTGAGGCCGGTTGGAGAATATTTTCCACGGCTCAACGGCCTGAAAAATGCGGTTATTTCAAACAAAGGCGCCATTTCATTCAGCACTGGCTTAATCAAACAAAAATTAATTCGCATAAACGATTCGCTCGAACGTATCAATTTTGAATTATGCAGCGGCGCGATGCATCCGAATGCCTTTAATTATGTGTATAATTGCATTGCACGCGTTGGTGCCCCAATATCCTCCCGACCAAACTAAAACAATGAAAAAATGAATGCGCTCAAAGAGCGAATTTAAGTAAGTATATTTGTACAAGAAACACTTGTACGAAAATATTTAAGCTCCAGAAACAAAACAAGACAGGATTAAACAGCTTGAAGGAAATTGCATGAAAATATGTCAAGAGGAAAGATATACAATGTTATTAAAAGCTTTCCGGGAAACACATTTTCTTTTCAGCATATGCAAACATTAACTTTTTTTCTGAATCTCAAATAATATAAACTTACCCCAAACCAAAAAAATACATGAAATATATTTTCGGGAGATGTTTATACATTTTTAATTCATCATCATCGTGGGGTTATCACGTGCAATCCACTGCAGGATGAGAATATTTTTAATACCCATTCAAATTAACACAATATTATATTTTAACATAAATAATTGTGATTCTTAATGCTTAAATTATAAAGATACTGGGTGCGGTAGGGAAACTGAAAAATGAATCCATAAATATTATAGGAGATATCTGTTTAATTATTATTTTTTTATTTTATAAAAAGAAATTTACAGTTTTTATTTATCATGTTGTAACATGAAATGATCGAGGTTGCGGTGAAAGCCTTTTAATTTTCCGATTTTATTCTGAATAAAATACATTTTTTTCAAATTGACTGAATTCGGCTAACTATGTCACTGAACACTTTAAAAGTACCACCGAACGAATGATGATTCTCGAAAAATCGAAACATTTTGCAGCGTATTAACTTAGTTTATTTCAGGCTGGAATTTAGTAAAATTCGGGAAACAAGTTGACACTGGATAGACTGCGACTTAGTGGTGTGCTTAAACTCTTTGATGCCAGAGTCCATGTCCAAGCGCTGTTGTGCGATCTAATCCAAGTACCCTAGGATATAAGAATAAATACATAGGAATATCTTCGACCGCTCTTTGATCCTTGAGAAATACTACACACAGAAAGACCGTCTCAGACTAACGTGCACCTGAAAGTACATAGGAGGAGGAAGGGAGCAGTTATGTTAAAATAAAGAAACTACGTGAGGTTACTTGGTGGGGGTTTCCTTTCCCAATGGTACTCGTATTAGTTCGCCACGGAGACGAGTCGTCATTCGAGCATCCGGAAATCATTCTTCCTTGTATGCACTAAGGCTGTTGAAGATAGTAGTGTCACTTTTTGCACATAGTCCTCCTACTTCTTCTGTAATTGGCGGTTAACATTCCACTTCACGAGTACGCAGCACAGCGTAAGCTGCACACCCAACTCACCATGTTAGCTGGGCAGTACTCCAGCAGCGTTTGATAAGCTAATCGATGATTTTTTTTGTGCACCTCTACTCTACATCATTATCTCGAGAGTTTGACTATTACCCACAGGCATATAGTTGCCCCCCCCCGGTGTTTTATGGATGGGCATCGTAGAGGGGAAACTCTCTCCCGAAAATATAGTGAGTCAGCTTAGTCAGAGCCAGTTAAATCTTGGGATCCGACCAAACGTCTTGGACGCGAGAAGATCTGATCTTCCTAAAGTTTGGGTTATGCATCAAGATAGTTGAGTTTTGAAGCTTCTCTCGACTCTTTCCAGTATATAATTCGTTAGTTAAGCCAGGGTTCTTCAACGATCGATGTAAAATAAGGATTTCAGGGCGATTTACCATTCCCACGTAGTAGCGCTGTTAACAGCGACATCTTCCATCTCTCTTCAGGTGCAATGTGTTATTTTAACAGCGCCATCTCTTGTGGCCCTGCGGAGACATTGCACCTGCATACCGACCGATCGTTGCCAGTTGGGGAGTACGCGCAGGAGGCAGGAGTTGGGAGAGTCGTCAGTTAGCCTTGACTGCGGGAGGTCGTCCCTCCTGCAGCCAGATCTCTGTAGTCTGTAAGACTAATGATAAGTGATCAAGGATTAAAATATCCATATTAATACATTGATGAAAATAAAACACATTTGGAGGGCAGAAAGACATTTCGCGAGTGTTCATTGAAATAGCAGCATATATACTTAGGAGGCTATGCTCAATTAGACAGATTTATAAAATATATGTTTGTTGAACATTTTTAGCGTAACACGGGTAGCTTTTTGCCAGTCGGCTTTTTATTCGCAGCAAAGCGGAAGGTTTTTATGTTTTTGACGTGAACAAAGTAATATGTGCTCTCAGTACACGCGAACGAGTAAATAAAGTAATCGGCCCTCGGGCTAATGAGGAGCCGACAAAAATGTGCGCAAACAAAAAACAAATATACGCCGATTCTTGCCATAAAAGCCTTCCCCTCACCGACGGCTTAATCCTCCCGAATCTCAGAATTATTCCCGCTAAAATATTGGCCCCAGTCAAACCTGGATGCCGAGGAGCGAGCGATTAATGCACAAAAAAGTATGCTCGACGTTTAAATATCTTTGTGAATGAAAGCAAGTTATTGTCGGATTAAAATACTTATCTAAGTAAATGCCTTCGTTAATGACTTTTAAATTAATTTCCTTAGGTCTTTTCGTAGATTTAAAATCAAGATAGTGCGAGCCCAGCCACCAAATCGCTGATCTTCCGTAAAGTTTAGGTAAAATTACACTAGTGTCAGATTTTCAATATAAAATGCGGTTTATAACGTTGAGGTGAAGTCACCGAGCGGCTTTCCGCCCTCGCGTCCTTGTTGAGATGGTCGCGCTAGCGCACGGGTCCGTTCTTCTATCGGGTCGTGATATTGCTGGACGAATGGATGGGAATAAATGGGCATCGAATAGAAAGACTCTCTTTTCTGAATAACTATTTATTCCACACGAGAGAGAGATATGAGAAAAAGATCTGGCTGCAGGAAGGACGACCTCCCGCAGCCAAGGCTAACCGACGACTCTCCCGACTCCTGCGCGTGTGTACATGTATAACGCGACAGTTTATTTTTGAAAGTTTCAGCTGAAGACTTGCTTGTTGCCATGGACATTCAATCGGAACTAAATTTCGTGCGAACTTTTCATGAAACCGTCGAAATTCACTTGATATTTTAATAGTCCCGATTTGAATCAACAAAATCTCCTTAATTGAAACACATCGTTTCCAAGGACTCGTATTTAATGAACGAGCATTTTTTCGGCGTCCTTCAGAATTGTCATTGTGATCCATTTTCGTAGAAGTTTACGACGATTTAAATTATTCGCTCCGTAATAAATTAAATTTGATTTAATTTGTAATAATTTTAACTAACCCTAAATTAATGGCCTCCGGACCGGATAAGGTCGCAAAAAGGAATATCATTTTTCACAATAAAAACTTGAGCCTCACGAAATTGTAATAAAAAGTAATTTGATTCTGCCTGTTTTAAATTTTTATTATATTTCATAAGCTTTGTAGCCTGGGCCCATATTTTCTCATATAATTTTATCTTCGCATTGAGGAGTTGCTGAAGTGCTTTCGGAAAGATTATAAAAGCATTCTGCAAATCATTTTTAGAAGCTTCGAGCGTATTAAATAAAATATCCGCGGGATCGGAAATCTTTGAAGTTTTGCAGAAAAAGGCATTAGAAGCGTGGAATTCGGTCGTTTTTCTTGGGGTGTTGGTTGATTGTTAGCCTTGATTACGAGTGTAGGGGGTGAAGAGTGGGCTTGGCTATCTTTTTGGTTTGAAGCAACATTCTCGCGAGTGTAATTCACTTTTACATGGCATTAAGAGAAGGCGAGGTTGGGTGGTGTTGGTGGTAATGGCTGTGCCCATTGCTGTTAATAGTAGCGAGAAGGGTTAATACGCCCATTATCTTAATGGCTACTTACATTACGGTTAACATGCGTTTTTCAGCCATGATAAATTCACCAGCAGCTCAAATATTAACGTAGGAACTTTTTTCGTATGCATTTTTTCCGGTCATCGCGAGGATGTCGTTATATTTTATCACGGTCATGATCGCCTCTTCGTTTTCCAACAGCGTCCTTAGCTTTAAAAGTTCTCAACTAATAAAATGCTTTTTTCATGAAATTTTAAATACGTATACCTGCCATAAGAATTATATTTACATGTAAGCCAGAGCTCATTGAAATTCAATGGATGTTTTAAGCAATTCAACAACAAAACGATCTACATACTCAAATATGTATAAATTGTAAATGAGATCTACAATACATATTAAATATAGAATTTAATGAAAAATGGCTTATATTTTATATGAAACTAATGATATACAACTTAATTATAAAATTACAAACACTAACCTTCGACACTTATATTAGGGAGACCGGAAAATATTCAAATATTTAGTAAAAATATTATAAAATAAAATTCCCTTTGTAATTCAAAACATCTTCTCATCTCTTTGGCTTTGATACCTTTTTTTGTAAAAAAAAATCCAGCTTAGAAGCAAAAAAATATTTCAAATAAAACTTTCCATTTCAATTCCTGTTGTTAAACCAATTCCATTTCTATGGTTTGGTTAAAAATACAAGCAAAAAACATGCTTGACCTGAGCTTGTCCACACCTTTTTATAGCAACTCGCTGCTCCAAATCATTCATTAACATTTGATGATGCTTAAAATCGATAGTTTGGGACCCAAAATAGTGTCCCAAATGGTATCAATTTTGTACCATGGTGAGTTTTATGTATATAGGATATTTTTTATGTTCACTTAAACCTTTTGTTTTGCAGTAGATGCGTTCCGCGGAAAATCGCACAAAAAAAGCTATAACTTACATAGAAAAATTGAAGATATATCCTTTGAATTTTAAAAACCGCATAACTTTGAAACCGTTATAAAAATATTTCCAAAATCGCATAAAAAAAAACAATAAGACAATTAAAAAATAACATTTCAATAGCAACATTTGAAGGACGTCTTGCATCATTGGTAAAATTTTAAAGATACCTGACATCTTAAATGCCAAGTAGTTGGAATTTTGGAAATTCCTTTCCAGAATATATTTTTAAAAGTTGAAACATTGGAAAAATGCAAGAAATCAAATTCGGTCGTAATTCAGCGATAGCAGATGCAATAAGATTTACACAGTTCCAAATTATATATTTTTTCCAAATTTCGATTAGTGTTGATGATTTATTTCCTATTTTATCCAAAATATCTCAATAAGTACTCTTTATGAAATTAAAAAAAAATGCTTTAAAAAGACAGCATAACTTAGAAATCGCACAAAAAGAGCTTTGAGTGTACTTCATTGGCATCCATTGCTTGGTTCTCAGTTCTATATCTACTGAGTGAGTGAATCCAAGGCATTTCCTATGAAAAATAGACTATAATTTAGTAATTTTTTAGTGAATAAATACTTAATGTTAATAAAACCGTAAAAATTGGAAAAATGCAAAAACACGAAATCATTTTTTTTTCAAATCTAAACCAGAATAAAGGACGTAGTCGTAATTCAGTGATAGTAGATGATATATAATTTACACAGTCCCAGTGTTCCTATTTTAGCCAAAATATCTCGATACGTACTCTTTCCGAACAAAACCGCATAACTTCGAAATCGCCAAAAAAAGTCGCACAAAAAGAGGTTTGAGTGTATATTTTTTCATTCAGGCTTACCTGAAACATAAAGTAAAAAAGATTCTTAATCTATATGAGTACCGCTATTATATAGCACTCAATTAATATTTTTTGTTTAAAAGTAACAAAATGGCGCTGGTTTGAAAAATTTCAAAAAATCTTTTTTAAAAAAATAAATTTTTGACGTGACAAAGTTGAGATAATCCCTTATGCAACCAAATGCTAAATGTTATACAAATCATTTAATAAGTCGTTAAACTTGAAGAGGTTCGAATTTGCCAGGATCAACAGAAAATACTTTTTATGTTTTTATTAAATTTATTTTTAAAATTAATTATTTCGACGATCCTAAACCGTAGCTTGCACGTTCTCCTGTCACCACTGGATTTTTCATCTGGGGACGTGCTCTATTCCGTGGCTCATACGGTTTTCAGACCTGACACCAATGGATTTATTTGTCCAGATATGTGCGATTTATGTGACTTCTTACTATTTATAACTATTTATAATATCATGCCTATGATTTAAAATTTTAACGTTTCTTAAGCATACAAATCGGCAATAAAAGAATACTTGGTTGGTGTGTACAGTTTGTACTTTCTATTTTGCACAAAATTGTTCAAATATCACATTTCTTCATATAAATACATTTTTTTTCTTTGTTTTCTTTGTATGCATGATTGTAGAACTTGGGTTTGGAAATTTAATTGAAACGCGATAAAACAATAAAATACATCATAAATGTAATATTTTAAATGATACTAAAAAGGCGCTAAAATAAAGATCTCTCTTGATCTCTCGAGCGCGCACACCACGTGTGCGTTCATACTCATCAAAGGGTTAATCGATATATAATAATCTAAAAAATATGATAAACTGAAATGCAATACAGATTTACTTGGATATCCATCTAAGGTATGAATTTTTAACATGTATTCATGTGAACGAAAGATTTATCAGCAATTAGTTTCGGTCGATGAATTCAAAGTTGCCCGCTTATATCCTGGAGGAAGGATTCATAATTATTTGTTTGTTGGATTACATTATGGTTTTCGCTCGGGAGAAGTTTAAAATAATTTATTATTTATAAGCATATTAATATAAATAAGAAAGCTGTCGACACAAAGTCGAGGAATGTAAATCATCTCATCAAGGCGGTAGTAACTGATGACAAAAGTTTGAGATGCTGTTTCACGGTAAGAAATCCGCCGGTTAAGAAGTTTCCCAGCCCAAATCCATATTTCGTGTAAAAACGTTTGCTGAATACGTAATTGGAAATGAGAGAATACCCTTCTTTGAAGTGAGACCATTGTGAATGTTTCGCATTGTTTCTCATTGGATTATAACTTCTCACTTCTTGTGCTCGCAAACAACGACGGCAATAATATTTCATAACTCGCAAAGTAAAGTAGGAATTTAAGGGAAAGGGAATTAAGGCTTAAGGACTTGGCGAACACTTTAGAATCCAGGACGCACTTAGCTATCATATATATAATGTTTTATTCATGACTATTGCCACGTTAGTTTAAAGAAGCCACTCTTCGCTCTGCCTTAATATATTTCGCTAATATTTTTGCAAAATTTAATATAAACATTTTAAGCAGATTTTTTAGCCTTGAAGACGTCCTTCTTGCGAGCGAAATATAAATCTTACGAAAGTCTTCTGCTTAAAATGCTATCTTTAGATTTTAATTAGTTTTATATATTTAATAAGCAACGTCTCCGAAATTTATCATAATCCAGGTTTTTTCTGTATTTAAAAGCAACGAGGAAATGTTAATGTTTAAAAGATAAGAATTCATGAGTTCAACGGAAGTAGACCGTTGAAATAATACGTATAAGACTTTTGCAGAGAAAATATAGCGATATTCTTTTATATTTTGTTTGGGTATTTTCCCACATAAAGAGGAAGGAAGTCATTCTCAACAATACCCAAATAAAAACCTGCTTCCAAATATAATCTAGAACTAATATTTACGCCCATGTTATATTGAATTTTAACTGATTGTAAACAATTTATGTTGATATGGATGACTCGTCGATAGTGTTTGCGTTTTAAGCAAAATCGAATAGTCCTGGAGCTCCGTGCAATCAGTTCTCCAACAGGCCATTACCAACTTAATTATGGTTGCTTTGATGGCTGCGTCCCTCATGTCCTCAGGACATGTACTGGAATATTGAAGGCTTTTAGCCATAAATGATATGACATACATCGGATGAAACGAGAAAATTTACATAAATCACGGTTCGTTTGACATATACTGCTTTTCTCCGCGAGTGTAACCAAATGGATGTTGGTTGTATTCAATATCCACAAAGTTATGCATCCATTATCGCTAAGTAAACAATTTGTGCAATTACTTAAATACTGCCAAAATAAATTGCATAGTAGAAATAAAAGTTTCATCATCCATGGTTTATAAATCGACGCAAAAACTCGGCTTTATTGCTGTGAAACATCGCCGAACGCTCGATTGAAACATCCTCACGACGCTTTTTTTGTTCCATTGTGAGCAAACGCGGCACCTGTCTTGCGCACAGCTTTCTCATGTCCAAATTTTCAGTCAATATGCGACGTACGGTACTTTAAAATGCCTACCATGTATGCTAGCTTGCATAACGTCCACAATTGATGGCTTTATATGGTAATCACATCTCACTTCGGTGTTTATGATTCCAAACTAATAGCCTCACTGTGTCCTTTTACCATCGATTTGTAGAAGAAATCACCGAGAAGGAAAATTCCGTGACATAAATACGACTCCTCGATCAACACACACAGTTATATATAAACAAAGTACAATTACAAGATCGAAGAAGCTATCTGTGGGCAGACCAAGCCTTCTCGCGTCCAAGACGATCGGTCGGATCCCAAAACTTAACTGGCTCTAAATAAAAGGAGATTTAAACTGACTCACTTTAGTTTGCCCATAAAATTCAAAAAATTGGGGTAATAATGTAGAGTAGAAAGCAAAGCGCGAAAGCAGTCTCGTCAGTTGGTCCATCAAACGCTGCTGAGGTAATCCAGCTAATATGAGTTGGGTACGCAACTTATCCTGTGCTGCGTACCCGTAAACTGGAACATGAAACTGCCGATTTCAGAAGGAGCATGAGAACTCATGATCCGGGCAAAAGGAGACACTACTATCTTCAACAGCCTAGTGCATACAGGGAAAAACGGCTTTCGGCTGCTCGAACGGCGACTCGTCTCCGTGGCTAGGTACTATACATGACTGAACCAATATATTCTACATACCGTAGATAAGGGGGGAAGGGATCCCCTGCAGTTTGTTATCTGCTGCAATCCCCTTCAAACTGAGGTTGAATTCGTAATTTCTTTGCGTTTTAGCATGACCTCTTCCTTCCTCCTACATCACACCTTCGAGTACCCGTAGTCTAACATCGCTTTTCCTGCGGGAACCTCACCTACTCTGGACATTCCTGTATGGCTAGTTCGAGGGCATTTAAAGAGTCATTTTTTCATGGGGCTCCATAACGCGTCCTGGGTTTGATCCCAGGGTAGTGTCAAATTCTTACTGACTAAATCCTTCCCTTGTCCTTCTCTGCCCCCCTGGTATTGTTTATCTCATTGTTTCAGAAAGGCAGATAGTCTGGCCTTAATTAGCTGACCCTAGTCTAGTGTTGGAGAGCCGCTCTATGTCTCTCTATCTCACTGCCTTAATTGGCGCTCATGATTTCTTCAGCGAAATCTCGCCAAAGGTCCCAATTTTTATGGCTCACCACCATGCTGTGGACCATGTTCTCGGCGTTGAGCTTGGCTACCCCCAGTGCTTGTTTTAGCGTGTTTTTATGAAGTGTCCAAGCCTCACAATCATTGATGGTGTGTTTGGCATCATCAACCTCTGCTTAGCAGTGTTGGCATGCCGCAGATGCTTCTTTGCTAATCTGCTTCAGGTGATCACCAAAACATCTATGTCCAGTGAGTACCTGGGTCAAGCGGTAGGATTAAAGAGTACGATTATACTATTAAGTGGCTGTCTGATCCCAAATCATCAAACACTGCTAACACTAACTGCCTAGCTAACATGAGTTAGGTGCGCAGTTTACCCTATGACGCGTACCCGTTGAGTTTGAAGTTGAATATGAAAAGCCCCCGCAGTGCATCCGGGTGTCCGTAGTCTTAAGTCATTCTTCCTCGTGATACCTCACCTGAAAACACCTGGTGCCGCTAGGAAGGCGTGTTGTGAAAAAGTTGGGAGCCTGGAAACTCTGTGTATATCGCGCCCGTGGATTAAAAGACCGACGAAAGACACTCCTTGTGGCTAGTCTGGGGACACCCGGGCAAGACCACACAGCAGCACAGGGCATGGACTACCATTGTCTGATCACACTATTGACTCACTGTATTACTGAATTTAAACATAACCTTGGCCTGGAACATGTATCGCGCTTTCATTAAGTCCCATTTTTTGTTTTGCTTTGAGACTAGGCATTTGTTTTTATAACTGAGCCGCGAGCATCACTCTTATCACTCAGAAGAATTTTGTTTGTAACCTTGACTGGCGCTTATATAACGCCTCGTGTACTGTACTGGAATGGTTTCACTATCCGAATTTAATTTCAGTAAATTTACAAAATCTACTCCTTAAGAAGAAAATGAAAAAATCTGACAGACTTGCAAGGCAACTCCGTCTTTCTGTTTTTGCAAAATATTTTTATATCACAATGGAAAAAAAATATTTACTCTGTAAAAATCCAATATTCAATTATTCAAATTTATAAAAAGATTCAATATTTACAATACCATATTTAAATTATAAAAGAAAATTAATCAAATTGGGCTTTTAACGTGAACAATTGTGGAATGCTTACTTTGATTTTAAAACTATTGCTAAAAAAATGTAATTATGCGTTAGTTCTGTTAATTTAGACTAAATTTTTCAATTACATCTCAAAATTGAAATAAAGAAAAATACTACAGTATTTGATATTTATAAAGCTTTCCCTTTGCAAAAATATAATACTGCGATTGAAACTTTGGTTCATATTTTACGTTTGTATGTTTAGCTTATTTCGAAAATGAATGCTATGAATGCTATCTAAATATTCTTATTTTTTTTTTTCAAAGTAAGAAAACACTCAAATTTGTTTCTCAAATAGCTCCAAAGCCCCCATTGAGTCAGCTTATTCCCCTTTACTTTCATATTCATATGACACTAGTCTCGAGGTCGAATCTGTCCGCAGGCAATGTGGTTAGGGACCACATTTCAAAAACAGGCCATACTCTTTTATGGTCTGTTTATTTTTTGTGCATTGAGTCAAATACAAATTTTGAAACAGGCAATGTCGAAATATTTATTTAACACCCTCAAAGAAGTATGGATATGAAAAAATATAAAGGGGATAATTGGAATACGGCACACGACATTGGTCTGTTAATGTGCATTCCCCAGATTAATTTCTGGACAGTGTTAAAGAGGTACCTGTTTTGCATTAGGGGGTTGCAGATGAAAAGAGCTCTACGCTCGAGCAATTTGAGTCCTTTATTTTTCCACTTGGATAGATCCTTTCTGTGGCATGTTTGTCTGCAATGTATGTATCATTGCGGCCTTATGTTTCGTCATTAATGAAGGTTTGTTCAAACGTCACGGACGAACTGCCAAAAATGATTCAGTGCAATGGCTGAAGTCCAATTCGCAACGAGCGCATTTATCTGGATAATTTATATGTTTCTGTCACATTGTGTGCGTTGAAAGCTGACAGCAAATTCGAACACTGCTCATTCATTTGGGAACAACTGGGAATCATCCTCTCTCTCTCAATTCCGACCATTCCTCGAGGGTCATCCAAAAAGCTGTGCAGCTCTGTTCGATATAGTGCTCTTATCGCATTAAATTTATGTGAATTATGAAGATCGATACTATATGTCCAGTGCTTAGCTCAAAACTAATGCTTTTGCATCAAATTATCCCGGAATAAAACGACGATTGATTATTTGCTTAGTGAAAATTCAAGTAATCTTGAGTTCAAATATATTTTCATTTTGTTTTTTAGATAAAATATAATTTAAATTTTTTGTTTTCAAAAAAGCCTTTTAAGGAACTGGAAATAAAAAATGGATAGATAATATAATAGTCCTAGAAGTACCCGACCAATCAAAGAAAACGTCGTGTCCACAATCCGAAAGGTGGACCGGTTGGGCACGCAGACATTATGGTCCTCTTATAGGACTTTTATGACAATTTTATTAATTGGGCGAAAAATACGAACCCGGGACACAAAAAAAATACGTAGCGGGACCAATAGACAGCTTGGATCACAAAAGTGTATGTATGTTCTTTTATCTCAAGTATGAAATAATGAACCCATGTTTCATCCATGGTTATAAATCGACACAAAAACTCGACTTTACTGATGTGAAACATCGCCAAACACTCGATTGAATTTTTAATGTGAGCCAACGTGGCATCCATCTTGCGCACAACTTTCTCATATCCAATTTTTCAGTCAATATGCAATGTACAGCGTTTTTTTAAATTGTCTACTAGCTCATGCACTTTCAGTTGACGGTCATCCCATACAAGAATTGTGGATTTTCTTTACAATTTCTGATATGGTCATCTAATTTAGTCAACCACTGCGATGTTCGTCTTGGCAGCTCGTACGTCCTCATTTAAACTCTGCCTATTAATATTTTACTACTATAAATGAAAGAGTAGACTTCTCCAAAGTAGAATCTAGCTCAGAATTGATATTGATTGGACTAAGACCATTCAAATAAAATAATTGTACTACTGTTGGTTGCCAAACAAATACTAAAAAACGTAGCGTCTTGAAAGTTTTAAACAACAACCACCATCTATATATCAGATCTGTTACTTCTGGGATTGCCCTTGTAAAGACAAAATATATTATTGACAAACAGGATTGTATGAAGAGTATTTTCTGTCAATACAAAATCTTAGAAAAATTACATTCGACCAAATGAGTTTCATCAGCACCAGCAAGTCTCGAACAGATTACAGAATTTATTTCATTCCAGTCTGAATTTCACCTTCCCGATTTTTTTGTCGGTTATGTGCTACTCCAGAGGCACTCCAATTTATCATCTTTAGACTTTCGAGTACATCTTAAAGGTTATATAATCTCCACATGAACTGGGGAATAGTCATTGACTAAATTTAGCCGAACAGTACCGCTGAGCGTGGAAAGTCGTGCCATCTTCAATGTGAGCAATAAAAAGTAATTTATGATATATTTCCTCACGTATGAGGGTTTAGCGGAGGAAGATACGCCGGGAGGACCGGGATACCACAGGAAGTGAAGCAATATAAATAACGTGAGGATATTATTAAGCCGGGAATCAAGAAACTCGACGGGCACTTTTAGCTCAAAACGACTATTGCATCTGATGGCGCTCCCGGATTAAAAAGGATAACTTCCGCCTCGTGTATTCTGCAACCTCTGGATGTTCCTTATCTTGGAGATTTTGAGAAATCGCCGCATTTACATATTGCCATTTGCCTCGCAGACGAACACAAAGGGATGTGTTCGTATTATCCGACCTTGTGACGTAAGATATTCGATGATCCAAAAAGTATTCTGAGCCAAATTCAGCAACTCACTATATATTATAATTAATTTGACAAACTACGTATTTGGAACTATTCAAATTAAATACAGCACTTTTCATCGATCGTATTAGACATGATCAAAACAATTCATTTACGTGTAATCCTAATGGTCAGTTTGATTAGTCCCGCGTGTTTGTCGGCCATTTTGTTCAGTCAAAGTAAATTCTTCCGATGGAAAGGTCGTCGCGCGTTCCCGCTTCCTTCCATCCATGCGAGATCCATTAAGTCATCCGTTATTTGACATTGCAGAACAATACTGCCGCGAATATCCATCGGAAGTTTGTGGTAGTGATGTGATGAGTCGACAACGTGTCACGATGTAGATTAGATTGTTTAGAGAAGCCGCACTATCTAGTACAAAAGATGATCTTAAATAAATCATTATAATTATTACAAGCTATCTAATATATAAAAAATAATTCTTGTTTGTTCGTATGTAATGCGCTGCCATATCATTCATCAAATTACAATAAAACTGCGTCCACTTATTGTTAAGGATTTTACGAGTAATATAAGCATAGTCTAATATACCAAAATAAAAAATTGTTTGTTCGTATTTTATGCGCTGCTGTACTGTTAATTTGATTACGACAAAACTTTGCCAACTTATTGTTTGTACTTTTTCAAATAACATAGGTATACTATAATTAACTTACAGTAGAACTTAATACAATAAATATCATTTATACTTTTCCCTTATATATTCATTCAATTTCAATGAATATATTTTTATCGGAAAGAAAATAAAAACGCGCCGGGTAGCAGCTATTATATGTATAATAAGACCATATTCAGGTTCTACTAGGGCACATTATCATACAATAAAATCAATATTTCCATAATTTAAAATCTAAATGATTTTAATAAAAATGATTGCATGTCAAAAGCAGAACAATCCAGATTACTTCAAACAAGAATCTAAATTAGCTTCTGATATTAGATGCTTTATGAAAGCACGAGAGCAGTCTGTGTACAATGTCAATAATGCAAAAATTTTAATAATGACATTTCTCAGAAGCGTTTGAGAATACCAAGATTAAAGTTCGTAAATGGACTTTAGTTGATTCTACGATTTAAATTGCTTTTTAATATTTAATTGTCGTTTCGCAGTCAGATGTGCAATCAATGAATAATACATTGTGAAATTTTTGTGCGATTTCGAAGTTATGCGACTTTTTATGAAGCAGTTATTTCTTTTTTATTCATTTCATAAAAAGTAAGTTTCGAAATATTTTGGATAAAATAAGAAATAAATCATCAGCACTAACTGAAATTCGTAAAAAAAAAATATGATTCGGGATTGTGTAAATCATATTGCATCTGCTATCGCTGAATTACGACCAGGCCCTTTATTCTCATTTAGATTTTTGAAAAAATGATTTTTGTTTTTTTGCATTTTTCCAATGTTTCGACTTTCAAAAACACATTCTCCCATGGCCCCGTCCCGTGTTTAGTTTTATTATAACAAAAAAACATGTAGATCATTTTGGTTGATGATAAATGGTTTGATGGCTATAAAAGTACGATCTTACCTCAAGAATTTTATCGCCAAAAAAGATTAGTGAGGTCAAGAGACAAAACATAATACTTCATTATAGGAGGAGACGGTGCTAAATATAAATAAAAAGTCAGTATAAAAATGATCATCATAGCAGGGTCGACTGTATATTGTTGGAAAAAAAATTCTCCACAGAACAATGATGACATTGATACTGGGTATACTATTTTTTCCGAAGAAGAGAGCGATTTTGATTCATATTGAAAATCGCAAAGAAAATTATCATTCAGCGATGATAATTTTTAGTTAAAATAATTATTACTTCTCTCGTGGATGTCTGGCATTTAAGATGCCATTAATTGCCTTATTGTTTTCTTGTTTTTTATTAACTTTTTTTATGCGATTTTGGATATATTTTATATAGCTGTTTCAAAGTTATGCGGTTTTTAAAAACCATGGAAGGTATCTTCACTTTTTCTATGCAAGTCATAGCTTTTTTTGTGCGATTTTCCACGTAATGCTTCTACCGCACAAAAAAAGGTTTAAGTATATACCAGAAAAATTGAATTGAAAAATATAACAGAACGTTCATGGTAATTGATTCCTGAAATAATAGTATAATTAAAATTATAGGATGCGTTATTATAGAAGAGATATACCCTAATTTGAGTAGTAATGTTTCCATGAATATTTAGTCGATAATATAAAAGCATATTGCAAGATTATATTAAAAGGTAGATAAATTATTTATGGCTCTTCCTATGTTATGCTCGGTTATGAGATATTGCTTTTTCCCAGGATTTTTTGCTGGTTTCGTATTTTTGCCGCTTCATTAATAACGCGACCTTTTCCGAATGCGATTTCGTTACCTTCTTGAGACGTTAAGCACTCCTAAAGGTTAGAATCCCATTGTGATATGGCGTTAATAGGCATTAAATCAATTTGAATGTTTGTGCGTCAAAACACCGCCATATGTTGATAATGGTATGAAATCCGGGAGCGGGATATGCCCCGGGAGCACTCTGGATCTGCCTGTTTTTTTTCTTTCGTTCTTGGGTCGTTAAAAGCGTTACTTCTTTCTGATGAATGAGGTTTTTTCAGCACACGAGGGTGCCGCCCCGTAACACGTGTTTGACACTAACCGATGGGACTTTGCGACCCTCCAAAGGGAGGGTTGCGTCACAAAAAATATCTTCACACGCACTGCACGTACTTATCCATTACAAACGTGAAACATTGCTTTAACTATACTATTATAAACATATTTACTATATTGCCTCTGGGATCTTATATAAATCTGCAATCAAAAATAATGAAAACAACATTATTTTATATCATGAATTTGGTTTAGAAATAATCCCTACCTTATCTGTGATAGTTGGCAAGTCGCTTTCTTAAAAGTGGGGTTGATAATCGAATAAAACTTCAGATGTTTTTTCAATGACACCTCAACTCACCGAGCAGGTGTTAAAGGGAGAATAAGTGGTAGTTAAGAAGAACTAGCTTGGATTAACGCCAAATATGCTAATATTGTTTCAAAGTAGTTCAGGGTGGTTCTTCCAAAAAAAAAAGCAAAAAACTTGAACTCAATTCCAGCGAATATTTGGCGATTCAACAGATAAATGTTGAAGAGATGTTTCGACCATTAAGCCATGTCAAAGTGTACGCATCCACACATTTTTTCTTTGATGTTAAGGGATGTAAAAGCATGTCTATCTAGCCACTAATTTAAGTGGCCGGGATGGCGCCAAAACAAGTCACGTGTCCTTTTCCCACATCCTGCACGTGTTCAAGTCGGGATGCAAAACAAAACTGAAAGTGAACACTTAACACGCTCATTATCAGACTCCTCGGAATTCCGTCACCCTTGTCTCGCTGACAGCATCTACTCCCGCTAATTAATATCCCAATCATAAAAGAAATATTTTAATTTCATACTGAGACGGTGTCATGGAACATCCTCGTGTAATGTGAGAACCGTTTCATGGGATCGAATATCGCATTGGTTTCCGTTCTTCAGCCACTCCCCGAAATTATTCAAATTAAATCATAGAAGCAGGTGGATATATTTTATTCATTTATGGAGCAACATAAGTATTTAACGCGTTTGTATGAAATAATAAAAATACTGTGCTAATTTATTCGGAAGATACGAGGTTCATCCAGAAAGTAAACGTACAACATTTATGTAGGATCGAAAAATGCTTGAATTTGATTTAAATTCACCGGGATACTTCACAAATATATTTAACTAGGGTATGAAGCTCCCATGGCAAGTATTTAACTTAACCCCCCCCCCCCCCACCGAATATCCAATTAATTTTTAAAGTTAACTGATATGTATGCTCAATCAGTCCGATTTTTGGACCGCTGATATGACGAATGAGCGGATCGGACAAAACAGACATGTAAAGTAGAATGGTTGGGTAAAATAAAAAGCATGTGCAACTCTCGACCAGGTCGGTATTCTGCGTTTTGCGCCCCTAGCCCAGTTGCGCCCGTGGCGGGCGCCTACTTTGCCACGCCACGTCAATGAAGGCTTCTTCCTTCTGTGCAAAACAATCCAAATTCTTCGCGATGATTGCTAAGCGTCACATGGCATCAGAAATCACTGATGGTCTCCCACTCCTTGCCTCATCATGAGTATCAATATGGGCTTCTCTAAACAACCTAATCTATATTGTGACCTTCTGCGCTTTCTGCGCAGAAGGTAGCCAGCAAGTTCGGATAGCTCATGCCCAACATCGGAGGGCCAAAGTCGTGCAGAAAAAAACCATAAACGAGGTTATACTCTCAATCCTTCTGTACGGAGCTCCGATATGGCATAAGTCGTTTAGACATGAGAACTACAGAAAGAAGCTGGCAAGGGTTCAATAACAAGGAGCGCACCGAGTCACTACAGCATACAGAACGATGTCTAAAAAAGCGGTCCTCGTGATCGCTAAAATCCCCCCGCTGGACCTCCAAGCAAAAAAGTGGGCCTTGGACTTCAAAGATCCCAAAAACAGTAAGCATGACCAGAAACTGAAGGAAGCCTGGCAGAAGAGATGGGATCAGTCCAGCAAGGGAAGATGGATCTACTGACTTATCCAGGTCGTAAGCCAGTGAAAGGCCCGAGAACACTGTGAAACGACCTACCAATTGACTCAGGTGCTCACTGGACACGAATTTTTCGATGCATATCTGAATATAGATTGGCAAGGAAGCATCCGCGACGTGCCATACTACCAAGCGGTGATCGACGATGCAGAACACACCATCACTGTTTGTGAGGCTTGGGCACCCTAGAGAAATTCGCTGAAACAAGCACTCGGGGTAGCAGAGCTCAACGTTGACAACATGGTCCACAGCATGATGGCAAGCAAGAAGAACTGGAATCTTTGGCGCGATTACATTGAAGAAATTCTGAGCACCAAAGAAGGTAGTGAGAGAGAGAGAGGCACAGAGCGGCTCACCAACATTAGAATAGAACCAATTTCTTAAGACCAGACTACCTGTCCTCCTGAAAAAATGTAGAAAACGATATCAGCAGAGCAGAGAAGGACAAGGGAGGGGTTTAATCAGTAAGAATTTGACACTACCCTGGAATTAAAACCGAGGGTGTCTTATACAAGAAGAATTTATTGTGGCTGAACAAAATGGAGGACAAACACGCGGGATTAAACAAACTGACCATTAGAATTCCCCTTACATGCCAGGTATGCCAACTTCAAAACAAAAAATCCCCCAACCTTAAAAACCCTTATAACCTGACTTTCTAGACGATCCTCATAATTAAAGTAAATACCTAAAAATGTGTTCTAATAACAACATCTTAATTATACCACGTGGAAATGAATACTCATATTTCATCATTCCTATGAAGATCAGCCACGTTTAACATACAAATGAGGCACATTAAAAGTTGAAGCGAAAATTAAGCCAAATACATGTATTTGTACTTTAAATTGTTAATAAATTATACATTTTGTCGTTTCCAAATTTGTTCTAAATTTGAAATATTACTCAATTAATGTGTCTTATGTGAAACATTTTTGGTGAATTTACATATAATTTTAAATGAGAAATTAGACCGCTAAGTTTTTGAGAACTATGGACAAAAATATAAAGCGAAACACATTTCATGAGAATAATTAATTTTTGCTAAACATCGCATATTGACTGAAAATTTGGACATGAGAAAGCTGTGCGCAAGATGAATGTGCCCTATTGAAATACCCTATATTTTTGAGTTGTCGTTAGCATCGGGTGTGGTCACAATTCACAATTTGAATGAATATGATTTTAAAAATATACATTTTAATATATGCAATAGAAATGAAGGGCATGTGTAATTTAGACGTTGATTATGATACGTAATTTTATTTGTTGTATGTTAATAAAAGCACAACATTCCAACATGATGTTTGCTCTGCCGTTTGGCTAATTCTGATTATCCGGTTAATTATTGCCCGAAACCATAAACGTATTTTGCAACAATAATTTATGGTGCGCTATTTGCACACCATATTTGGATAAGTCCACTTGCTCCTTTTTCATAATAATTTATTCCACGCGAGCCTAAATAGTTAAAAATATAATTTTAACATAAATCTGGTAGAGACAATAAAGAATTATATGGAAATAATTTGTACAAAATTTAAAGTAAATCTGTCAATTAAAACGTGAAATATCATGTCAACCGTGTTAAAAAAAACGCAGTTTTAAGAGAAACGCGTTTAAAGATTTCATTCTGGTAGGAATGGCTTAGTTGCCGCCTCACTAAAATAGATATAACTCCGTAAAAAATTGGAATTTTGGATTTACTTTTTGGAAATACATTCTTTAAATGCTAAAATTTAAAACAATACAACAAAAAATAAAATGGTTTTTTTTTCAAAATTCTCGACTAGAATACCCCCATAAATATTTAATTCGCTGTCAGGCAGGCATAAGCCAAATACGAATGCTGTCATGCAAGTTATACGATTTGGCCTAATTTATTCAGCGCGTAATTCTGTCGAGCCTATTTTTTAATCGAAAACTTTGTTCACGGCCCTCGATGATCGTACGTTGTCGACAAATTCGATCAAAATCTAATTTGGTTGCTATTTTTGCGATCGACCAGGACTCGTATAATGCCCGCTAAACTGTAGAGCTCCGGTGCTCTTCTTCGCGTTTTTAATTCTTTCGGCAAATTTTAAATTCAATAACGAGTGACATTTGAAGTTTTCAGAATCAAATTACGACTTGGCCTTTATATACATTCTGGAAAACTTGGAATGGAGCATTCCACGCGAAATAAGGTTAAGTACTTTTTCAACTAGTAATATTAATGAAGTCGTTAAAGTACTCTAAAAGTTTATCATATTTAATTACTTACTTATAAAATTATACCATCGGGAAACGTTGCTCGGTACCATTGCTGCTGTGACCATTACCAAGACACGTTTTAATCAGCACGCTCTAATATACTCCAAGGTGATCTTCACATTTAAACCGATATATTTCAATATAAATTGAAGTGCTGATATAATTAAATAATGTTCAAAATACACTCTTAACAATCTAGATATATAATAAATAAAAAAAAATATTTTTTTAATAAATCCTCCTAAGCACATTATATGCGAGAAGGTACTTTTTTTATTTTTGATATTACAAGGTTATCATCGGGAAAGGTATCTTTATACGATATATTTTATTGAATACATTGCTTTAATTATTTTATGTAGATTGACAGTCAAAGTCGAAATTCGCACAAAAAAAATCGCACTAAAAAGCTATGACTTACGTAGAAAAAGTGAAGATGCGTTTCATGGATTTTAAAAACCGCATAATTTTGAAACAGCTATTTAAAATATATCCAAAATCGCATAAAAAAGTTAATATAAAAAAACAGGAAAACAATAAGGCAATTAAAAAATAACATTTTGGTAACATTTAAAAAAAGTCTTGCATTATTGGTAATATTTTAAGGATGTCTGATATCTGGCATCTCAAATGCCAGACATCCACTAAGGAAATACTTATTATTTTAATTACAAACTATAATTCTTTTCCGAAACATGAATCCAACACAACATGTGACAAAGATACCAGGTTTTTAGTGAAAAAGCTTGATGAATAATATCATCGGAACTACAATTTGAATTGAATAATTACAAGAAGAAGAAGTTGTGTCCCAATGATTCCGACTGGTATGCTATTTGAATTGAAACGTGTGCAATTTCTGGTTTGGGCATCAACAAAGAACAGAAACACACAGGGTATGCGTGTATGCTTCTCACATGGATAGCTGTATGTGGGCTGCTCCCGCCTAAATAATTTATCACCAGATGGAACGCAACATACAGAAAACATTGTGAATTTAAAAGCACTTCCTTTGGCACGGCATACGCATAATATTTGGGATGAATATAACAACAAAATAAGGAACCTCCTCTGATCCGAGCTGTGTGATTGGTCTCCCTACTCGGGAACATGCCAGCCCACTTACAAAGTGCACAACATGGTGCATAAACGTGAAATTTAAATCCCATGTCTGCAAGGACATGCAATTTAGAATGAAAATAATTATATAAACATATATTGTATGGGATAGGGAAGAGTTTTGAGTATCAAAAAGCAAAACTACAAAAAGCCCTAAATACCCTAAAATTAGAGGGAGTGGCCACAAGGTTTCCGTGTCCAACCGGACTGAATTTCGGACCACTGACACAACGTAGAAGCGCCTCGCAATCGGACGTCTTGCCTAAACAGCCTAGGCAGAGTCAATTGTAAATGAGCACTTGATAGTGCATGCAAGACCACGTCATTACTTTACATAAACAATGCACAAAAAATCGATTCAGGTGCTCCTCCTTTAGAAGAAAATAATAATTGGACAAAGACTCATTCAACACGCAGCGAAGAACAGCAAGCAGTTAAATAAACAAACACTCTCGATAACACACAATATTCGGTCGTTTCTTTGCGTAAACAAATAACACAGTTGAAATCGAAATCATTATAAGTCGATAAATTTGGGCTTAACGATCTATATAACCCTGCGATGCATGCGAGAAAGCTCTCCGTCTCAGTCTCCTGAACTGCGCTAAGTTCTCTCTGTCTCTGTCCGCCTCGGAGCTTCAATGCACAAGAGTGCTCTTTCTGAATAGTGAAGGTCATATCGAAGACCCTTCGATAATACTCCTTAAAAGGTTAATAATTCTAACACAATATCATAATATTTTAAGATAAGTTTCATAATATAAATAAAGCTGTTAAAATCATAATCAAATATTGTTAATTTATATCAAACATCGTATAAGGGTGGGTATTGGATCAATATCAACACTTAAAATTAATGATGACCTACCGACACAATTCAATCAGATCTTCAGCAAACCATTGAGAATTGACACATAAACTCTCCAGGGTTTCTATTATAATTCCAAGTATTTGTATAGCTAATACATGTTAGCTGATTCCTGGATTAATATCATGAAAATTCGGCATAAAATCCAAATTGTAGAAATTATCTTCAACTTATGTTACAAATAATTGTGTTATATTTCGATGATATTTCCAATCGATCGTACCAATTCAGTTTTATCTAGATTTCCTAGATTTTTAAATAGCTGAAGCGATTTATTAATACCCAATTTAACTCTGTGGATCACATAAAAATATATTAAATGAAGATATCCTACGTCTAATAAGAAAAGGGCACATTAAAGAGTGGAAGAAAAAATACTGGATTTCACCAAATAAACCATCAATTCCAGCTTCTAAGCCAGGATAAACGTTTAAAAAGATCCCCTTCTGCTTAATGGAATAATTACGGTAAAATATTCTTTAAAGACAATAATAACCGATGAACGATTAATATCCAAATATATCATCAATTATTGAATAGACTGATGGTCCCCACTCCTTGCTTCGTCATGAGTATCAGTACGCCCTTCTCTGAACAACCTAACCCACTTATTGACATGTTGTCGACACACGTTGTCATCACATCACTACTATAAAAATTTGCGGCAGTATTGTTTGCAGGGGGGAGTGCGCGACGATCTCTCCATCAGAAGTATTTACTGTGACTGAACAAAATGGCCGACAAACACACAGTATCAAACCGTTTGGATCAGAAAAATTAAATAGTCGTAATATCCAACGAAACAATCTGTCAAACGCATATTGTTCGTTTCAGTGATTTTTTTCAGATAGTATCAGTTCCAAATGATGATTTTGTTTAAATGGGCAAATATGGCTACACAAAACGTGCACAAACGGAAGGGTTGTGTTGGCGAAACGTAACGCGTACAGTCGACGAGCACAAAGGTTCAAATTAAATAGTCGGCCACGAATTAAATCGTAGTGGATCCGACCATAGGTAGCTACAGTATACAGCAGTAGGTGGGTAATACGTCTGCGAACCGAAATTGCATTTGCAGTTGAAAACGAGATGATACACAACTAAAGCAACAATGTCCGTGTCCACAATCGCGTAACGTTGAAATTGCATCGCAATAACTCTGCTCTCGCACCATTCTATGACGTCTAATAAAAAAGTCATCCACTCATCCTTGCACATATCCAGCTCTATCTATTTCGGATGTGGAAATTTTCAGCAACCCTTCTCTTTAAATTATCTCACTTTGCATGAATGGAAAAGCGCATTGAGTGCATCCAGGGTTTTAACATATTCGTGCTAACTTTATAAGCAATTTCTTTTTTAATACAAAATTATTTAAATTATCTATTTAATCTGAATTAACATGTAACATTGACTTGTATGTAAAAAGCTAGGTGTATTATTGATAAGAATATTAAGAGACAGTGTGTGCTATCAAAAGTGTTAAGGTTCATTTATTAATATACAAGCTTGACTCACACTGAGCGGGGCTTAGAGATAAGTGATGAATAGTGAATATAGTATCTAGATCACATAAACTATTTCTTTGACGAAATTAAGTCAATAAAAACCAAATACAGAAAAATTGGGAATTTAACATCCGATTGGGAATAGTTGGCGCGATGTCACCATTTTTAATTCGCCGCGGGCGTCTTCTCGCGAGACGCGTGGTTTGATCGCGCGATAAAAGCGACTCCTTTATATGCTACGAAGGGCGTGCATAATAAGGACGCGCGATAAAAAAATATGTGGATCGAGGTCATGTCCTTTTCAACGTCAGGGATAGAAACCTTGCGGAGAGAAGGAATAAGCAGTCAATATTAAGTCTTTTTACCCCCACTTCAAGCTAACCTTGGCTATGCTTGCGGAAGAGGCTCGTAATTAAAGTCTCGCAGTTGAGTCCACATGAAAATGCCCAATAAACTCAAAATTGAAACATTTGTATTTTCTGACAATCTTTTTATTTTCTTTCTTAACCTGTTAAGCGGGGAAGCTCCTTTTCAATAACGCAAAATATAGTGAGCGCGCACATTTTCGTGACGTATATATACGTCCCAACCAATTTCGTTGTATTTTACGTTACTTCTTTTCGAAAAAAAAGGAATATTTATTTATATAATATACACATATCATTATTAGTCGATAAATTTGGATTAACGATCTATACAATCTTACGATGCACACAAGATACACTCTCGTAACGAGAATTCGTAATCATTCTATAGATATATTCGAGTATGGCATCTGATCACGAGGCACTCATTCGTCATGTCAGCGGTCTGAAAAGCGGACCGGTTGGCCACTGCATCCTCTTTTAGGACTTTTTGCGGCATTTTCAGGAATAAATGCGTACCCACGGGCTTCTTTATTCTGTGCTATCACGAAAGCAAGTTAGACACTTGCCACGGGCGCTTCATTCCCTCGTTACGGCTCTGCTCCCATTCACAACCTTCGAACTGCAAGATACTCTCTCCGTTTCTATTACTTTCCAAACTCAACATGCAAGAAACTCTCTTTCTCGGCTAATAGTAATATTGTCATTTAAATGAAATCAATCTGGAAATTGAAATTAGGAAAAAAAAGTTTAAAAACCCATAAATATCAAAAAGGTTAAAATCCTGTACTCGTAATACAATCGTCAATGCCTCAAATCTTTTATATAATAGTGTGGTTGAAGTTGTGATATTTAAGCCTCAACAGCACTTGCCTTTATCAGCAGCGTTAGTCAATGAGACATCAAGCCATTTAGCTGTATGTGGCAGCTATACAAGGTATATCCCATAAGTCATGAAATATATATTTTTTTTAAAGAATTATCGAAAATATCGGTAAAATATGATAACATTCTTCAAAAAGTACTCTCGATGAGCATTTGCATATTTTTCCACGGATTCTCCCACGTTCGGTACACCCCCTCGAAGGCCTCCACGGACACCTCCTTCAGATCTGTCGTCACGGGAGTTCAGTCATTTGTAGTACCACGGAGACGAGTCGCGTTCGAATAGCCTAAAACAATTCTCCCCTGTATACCCAGGCTGTTGAGGATAGTGATGAGCCTTTGGCACAATTTCCACCGATACTGTGATTGGCTGTTATACACTCCCGTTTATGGGTGCGTAGCACAGGGTGACCTGCGCACTCAACTCATACCCCAGCTGCGTTTGTTGAGCAAACCGACGAGGCTACTTTCGCGCATCTCTATTCCACATCATTACCTCATGGGTTCAACCGTTGCCCACGTGCATAGGGTACATTGGTACCTCCCCCCCTTGAGGTTTTATGGGTGGGCATCGTGGAATCTAACAACCACCCGAACAACATCCAGGTAGTCCATTTTCCTTATTATTTCCAGAAAATCCACTGAATAGGTAGTGTTAACCGTCTATCCTTGAAGTACACAATATTTATGAATCAACTTTCCTTGATATCAAAAAATACAATCAACATGGTTCACTTTGGATTTTTTGTCAAGTTTTGTGCAAAATTTGATCGACACCTGATTATCTAACCTGAGCTTCTATTGATGCTCACAGCAGATTGAACTTTTGTACGTTGTAAAGCTATCCCTCCACAATCACCACCACCACACACCTCAACCAATCGGTTCGAATACGTTGCGACCAGTAAGAGTGTGACAAAAAATATATTTCATGACTTTTGGGATGCAACTGTATATAAACCAAAAGTGTTTGTGCCGATAAAAGTGCTACGTATCTCATAGTTATTGTAGATAATAGGCTCGAAAAATATCCAGAAAGTGAATATCTAATTTTCAAATTATAACCAACAGAAATTTATTCACGCGACCTACGTTAATGACGAGGAAGATTTTATTGAGGCACGTCCCGGACATTTCTCATTTTTAAAGCACTTTCCGATAGACCGTTAGCTATATAATATTTAAGGGAATAAATTGAGTTTTTTTTGAATGTATTAAAGATTGTAATTTTATTGTGTGATATATGGTTTGGTACGTGGCCGCCATTTCTGCTCCTAAACGTAAGCCGCTTATAAAAGCGTTATTGCGTCGAATCACATTTATCATGAGTCACAATTTTTTATCTCCTTTGTTTCTTTATTGTCCGCTTTCAATGTAGCGATTGCCTTACTCTGCGAGCTTAGTCGACACAAAAATCTGTTGTGGATTTTGCGAGCTTTTTCTCATTTTTACAAAAAAATATTAAACCCCCCCCCCTCCTCCTATGCTCACCTGAATCGCCCAAATAATGGGATTAATATTTAGCAGAGAAAACGTATCGGAGAGCGAACGTACAATATCATATTTACCTTTCAGCAAATATGAAAAGAGATAAGCCCATTTCTTTCGGGCTTAACTTTAAAAAAATTAGCATTGTGTTACGTTAATGCGACTCGGAGAATTTACGAATTGCATAAAGGGATGAAATAGTGGGAATATTGCTCATAAATATATCTGCTAAATGCAATATAAAATGCAGCTGAAAATGTGAATGTACGGAAATCTCATTTCTCAACGCGGCGCATTTATTGCATTCACCTGATAGCCTCGGAGATGGCAGGAATTTTCATCATGAAAATTTTGAGTTGAGTTTTATTAGGAAGATGTTGCAAAGAGGTTTATCAGAAAATGACATTTAAATAATATTTAAGCCAATTAAATTTGATTTTGAATATCCATCTTACTTGATTTTATTGCTATAAATCTTATATTAGGAGTATCGAAAAGTATTCAAGTATTTAATATAAAATATTCAAATTTATTAAACTTCTATTGCCTGATTTAAATTTATTTGACATCCGTGGTCTGTTACTACTTTATCATTGAGTGTTTTACTGGATTCATTCAATGGTGGCATTCTTGAATATAAGTTCTCTTGAATATAGCTGGAATATAAGTTCTCAAAAAAACGCGAATACTTTTCAATACCCCTAATATTTGTTCTAAATTAAGTTCTATTTACAAAGAATATCCGATTCAATGTTTAGAAAATATAAATTACAGATTGATTAGATAGTATGGTTGACCAAACTTTGGAAGAGATGAAAACCGATAAGTGATAAGTGGAGTGAATGTGGCGGGTAGCAAGAACTTTGCATCCGAACTCCAATAGTTTACGAATAGTGAATTGTTAAGTATACGATCTTGCATTATTATTCAAATATGTTGACCCATAGCAATTCATCAGATAATTCTGATAGATATGTAATTTCTCATACATTATTGCAAATTCTCTGCCATCTGCTTTCAATAAGCTGCAAAGATGATGAATCATCGACATATGCGATAAACCATCATTCGGTTACATTGATTTATCTAAGATGATGATATGCATTTGTTCTTCATTTTTTGTAGAAGTTCATCAGAAATGACTGATGGTCTTCCACCCCTTTCCTCGTCGTGAGTATCAGGATCTCGCATGGATGGAAGGTGGGAGGAGCGCGCGACGATCTCTCCATCGGTAGAATTTACTGTGACTGAATAATATGGGTGACAAATTCGGAAGACCAAACAAACTAACATTAACAATCCCATTTACAAGTCAGATGTGTCAACTTCTATGTCTGAAGAAAATATTTCACAAAGGAGTGATGATATTCGTTCAATAACTTACTCTCCAAAGTGGATCTTTGAGGAATTGAGGTCCAACACTTATCCATGTCTACCATAGGGTAGATCCACAGCAAAATTCCTAAGCCTGCCCAAGGTATGAATTAGTTTGTGCAAAAAACTAACTGTCCACAACCGAGTAATTGGTACATATTTCTTGCGCGAATTAAGATTTGGGGTTAAATGGGTAGTAAACTAAGTAACCAATAGATCCAAGACGACAGACATCAGACAGCGACTGACTGGATTGGAGGTTCATTAATAAATCGAACCCATTTCCTGCACTGCTGTATGGTCTGTTCCAGGTTGCTCCCCTTACCTAGTCATATAAAGAGTGTCTTCCACTGATTATTTAGCCCCACGATAAACGCTACGCTTAGAGCGTCCAGGTGCCCACCCTTTTTGCTCCACGCCTTCCAAAGGAGGTGAGGTTTCTGCGGGAAAGACCAACTTTAGAACATGTGAAAGACAAAGGTTAAGATAAACTTCAAGGGAATACTACCGCGGGTTCACTGCCACCACGAGTCCAATCTCAGTTTAAAGGGGGCTGCAGCAGACGACAGACTGTAGGGGCTACCTCTGTTTTTCTGCCCTGTTTGCTTAGGCTGTTGAGGATAGAGGTGAAGTTTAGACACAGTCTCCACCAACTACTGTAATTGGCTGTTCCATATACCCCTTTATGGGTACTCAGCACAAGGTGACCTGCGCACCCAACTCTTGTTAGCTGGGCACCTCTAGCTGCGTTCGATGAGCAAACCGACGAAGTTACTTTCGCACACCTCTACTCCACATTATCACCCTACGGGTTCAGCTGTTCTCATGGGGCTAAAGTATCTTTTGTGTGGCTAGTCCGGGGTAACCCGGAACATACCGTACAGCATCGCAGGAAATGGGTTCGATTGATAATAAACCCCAGTCCAGTCAGTCACTGTATGGTGTCTGTCGTCTTGTCTCCCTAAGGATACAGTCGCTTATTGGAAAGGCTAGGAGTGCAAATCACGATGAAGATAACTAAACCCCGAGAATTTTGCTAAGGGTGTCTACGTTACAATGGTGTCAGAAGTTAGATTCACAGCTGAACGTCATTAAAAATATTTCAATTATATATGTTATTTTAATATTTGATACATAATATTATAACGTTGATTAGTTTAAAATTGTTAGTAAGTTAAAATCAATAATACTTGTAGTACTGGTGGTTTATTCATATGCAAATACCTTAGCAACCTGATTGTTTGATTGTTGTAAATTTATTCGATTCACTTCACACATTGTTCAGTTGTGAAACTTTATATAACATTTAATCGAGTCTAATAAGTGAGTAATTTTTTAAAGTATAAAATGTCTCCGTATTATGGCGCTACAGAGCTTTTACAGCGCCGTAAACTTTTACTTTAAAGGCTATCTTCATTGAACGTATAACTTGACAAAGTAAACAATTTTTAATAACAATAATAAAAATAGTTGAAAGATCCAAATTGTGCTTTACTCGGAGCGCTCTTCGTCAGTTATAATAAAGTTTTCTCCAACTTCGAGAGTAAAAGAAACTTCGACTTGATTTACTCTGCGAATGATCGGGATCCTGTTTACTCTTGCACCGAGGATGCTCCTGCTCCGACCAACTTTATTTATCGAAGACTTTCATTCACTGACGGCTTAGTCTTGTGAAATAGTTTTCTGATACCTAGACGAAGGTTTAAACATTCTCCATTTTACGGTTAAACGAAATTACATTGCTTAAGTTCTTTGCTCGCAGAATAGCTGGATTGATTTTTTTTGCGGCTATAGTGGGATGAAATGAAAGAAGTGAAGCACACCATTTCAAGTTATTTTTGTTTCACTTAACAATTGCTATGAAGTCTTCCGATTGTGATTTAATATCAGAGATCAAACTTAAAAATAAACGAAAGATAGGTGATGCTCATTACATTGGCAATTAATTGTCTTTTGTTCGCGAGTACAAATATTTGAATTAAAACAGAATATTTGTGTTTCTTATATTGTGTATATTAATTTTAAAAAATCTTAAAAATGACCAAAACGTATATTATATACACGTTATTTTGCACATGTACCGACAGTTTTTTAGGGGTTAGGGTTTTTTGCTAAGTTACATCACGACAAAAAAATCCAGTGGTGTCAGGTTTGGAGACAATATAAGCCACAGAATAGGACACGTCCCCAGGAAAAAAATTCCAGTAGTGTCAGATCTTGTGACCGTGCGAGCTACGGAATACGACCACCAAAATAATTAATTTACACGACAGAGATGCCCACAAAAGAATTGCCTATGTTTGAAACGTAGAAAAAGACTCCCTTAATCATAAAAAAAATCAGTCCATCGAAAAACACCCTATATACAAAAAATAAAATTTCGTTTAAAGCCATGGTCAAAACGTATATTATATAATCAGTGAGTATCTATGATAAAGTATACATTTGCTTGGGTCATGACTTGGACTCCTAATTATATATATTAAAACATCATAGTACTATTGTTCATCTTTATCCGGGTGGGTGTTAGACTCCACGATGCCCACTCATAAAAGCCAAGGGGGAGGGGGGAACTAACCATACGCCTATGGGCAACGTTTGAGTCCCAGGGTAATGATGTGGAGTAGAGATGTGCAAAAGTAGCCTCGTTGGTATGCCCATCAACCGCTGCTGGGGGAGCCCAGCTAACATGAGTTTGGTGTACAGGTCACCCTGTGCTGCGTACCCATAAAGGGGTGTGTAGAACAGCCGATTATAGTAGTTGGTGGAGACTGTGTCAAAGGTTCACCACTATCCTCAATAGCCTAGGCAAACAGGGGAGAAAGGTTTTAGGCTAATCGAATGGTGACTCGTCTCCATGGCTAGGTGCTAAGAATAATCAAATCGATACGAGTACCATGGGAAAGGGATAGCCCCTGCAGTCCGTCATCTGCTGCAGTCCACTTCAAACTGAGGTTGGATTCGTGGTGGTAGTGAACCCGCGATAGTGTTTCTTTAAATTTAGCTTAAACCTTTGTCCTTCCTCCTAGGCCGCACGCTTGGGTGCAATAATCTGAAGGTGGTTTTCTTGCAGAAGCCTCACTTCCTCTGGAAGGCGCAAAGCAAAAAGGGTAGGTGCCTGGACGCTAACCTGAGGGTAATCCGGAATAGACCATACAACAGCGCAGGAAATGGGTTAGATTAAAAATGAACCCCTAATCCTGTCAGTCGTTATCTGATGTCTGTCGTCTTGTTCATCTTTATAAATTTAAAAATTTATAAAAATAGCTTAAAACTCATTCCATAAAATGTATTTAGCAATGAAAATTAAAATGACTTCTTAGAAAAAATCTACAATTTTTATGGAATATTTGTTTATACTTTTTATGTTGTGAAGGGTAGGAGCTGAGGTGCTCTCGGAGCAGAGTCCCCGGGCTGCGGCCCGCTTCCAGGAAAAAGAGATCTGGCCGCGGGAAGGACGTCCTTCCGCAGCCAAGGCTATCCGACGACTCCGATGGCATTGAACTGACAACAATGTACGCGCAAGAAACAATTAGTGTCATTCCTTTAGACGAAATGTGTCTATTATATTGATACATTGCGCCTAAAGAGAGACGGAAGATGTCGCCTTTAATCTGGCAAATCATGCTATATTTGCAATCGTACATTAGCAAATGGAAAGTCATTGAATAATTTGGAGCAGGGAGTGACCATAAAATAACGGGAATCCGCACAGGACGTAATTTTTTCATATGGATTCAGAGACTTATAAATAACGCTAAAAAGTATTTTGGCTTCCCTGAAAATAGATTTAATTTGTAATTACGGCTCAAGCGGTCTGATTTTCAATGCTTTCATATACCGTCCAGAATTTTAAGCTTCGCATAAAAAATACAAAAGCTTGATAAAGTTACAAGTGGAATAAAATTGGATTCACGAGACTTTATAGAATGCAGGCTAGATGGAGGCATCATTGTATTCGCGAAATGAAAATCTACATTTTGCAGCTGAAATGCGGATCTGGCGTCTCCCCCTTTCGCTGTTTATTAAAGATTTAAACAGTGAGCATAACGTCTTTTTCGTAACTTCCTTAACAATTTCCGGTTGAGGCTTTGGAGCGAAAAGCCTGTTTTAGTGTTTCCTCCAGTTGAGATTTTCGGTGCCCGCTTAGTCTCGTGAAAAAAGCAAGACTTCCGGATTCGCGAACAAAAGCTTACAGAATAATCTCAAAGTTGTATTTGACTTGATGGTATATTATGAAAGTTTTTTTCTTCACTTTGTTGCTCAGCCCGTTACACTGACTTCGGCGAATATTTCATACTTTAATCCATTTGTAATACGAGTTTAAAACAACAGAACAAGTTTCATCCTTTCGCGTATGTAAACACCTACGAATACGAACTTCTCATTGAGCAGCATTTAGCGATCGATTCATTTTATCTAACATATAAAAATCAATGTTTGTTTGTTCGTATTTAATGCGCTGCCATACCGTTCATCCGATCACGATAAAACTTTGTCAACTTATTGTTTCTACTTGCTGAAATAACATAGGTATAGTAAAAATATTGTTTGTGTATGCAATTAGTTATGTGAGACGTTTAACGTATGCACTATGTTGGCGCATATTGGTCTGGTATTTGCTAAGGTAAATAAAGCACTACAACCGTCGATCGTATATCCTTATCAAAACTTAAAAAAACTCTTTCTTTGTGTAGCATTGCAACGCATGCCGGATAATCACTAGTTCAAAACATTTACGACTTGTTTGCTCGATAAATTTACGATGGAATCGCGCAGTAAGTATGCCATATCTAAGCATCACATCTTAGTTGATTCCTACGCATCATTCTGAAAGAAGACCCTGTCAAGAATTTGAAGAGCGCAATAAAAAGTATACGCAACTCATAAATATGAATTTGAAAGACATTTTGAGATTAAGTCCATAAGATGGGCCGATACAATCAATGAGGCTCGCGAAAAGGTTATTTTCTTCGGTAAGTTCATTTTGAATTCAATGAGTGTCCCGCCCTGTATTTATCGAACCTTTTCCAACCGCCCTAAACGAATGACCTTCCTCGTCTTTAGCGGTATTTGAAATTCGGATATTAAAGCGGATGGAAGGCGGAATTCATTAAATCCAAAACTCAGACGTTAAACCTCTATACACGTTAAATCTCAGCCGCTCGTAATTACAGGGGCTATTTAGTTACCGCTCGAGACTTGTAATGGTGCTTTTTTTTACTTGTCACATTGCCTTTTACATCGAAACAATACTATTAGTTTTTACTACTTGGAATTTGAATATAAAACACATTAAAAATCTATTTTCTTAAGCTTTCATATCAATTAATAAGCAACTTCATAGAATTTTTTTACAAATTTGTTGTTAAAACAATTTTTTAGTAAAATAATTAACCATTTTCTATATTTAACAAATTTTATAAGATGATATATTTCTGAATAATAACTCCATTGTATTAATATGTTAAGTATTTATTATGGCTCACTGCTCGTATTTACGTCCAAACATATGCCATCATCTGTGTATTAAAACTATTGAATAGTATTATATTATATATACGGGGAAGGGATGAGAAAATGAGTTTCGTAGAAGGCTTTAGGGACAATTTTATTGCCATAGCCTTTAAAAACAAGTCCTAAACGAAGAGGGAGTAGTAATAAAGTCTGTGTGTTCAAGCGGTCCGCTCTTCAGACCGCTGACATAGCAAAAGAGCTCCTCACGAATGGATGCCATGCCCGAACATGTCCTCAGAACCTGGTCTGCGTACATGAACCTACTTAACGACGCCCTAAGCCGCCAGTGTCCCCTGAGACTCTAAGTTAGACGTTCAGTGATCTGAAATGACCCAGCGACATCTCATTATATCAGAATGAGGAAGAAGAAAAGAAAGGAAGAAAGCCAAGAGCAGATACCTTTTTTCCGCTATCTTCAACACATCTTCCTTTCAGTTTGTTATAATTTTCTCAGCGATGTTCAATAGCTTCGATATCCTGTTTAAAGTTATAACTATCACCATACCTTGCCTGCAGATGGATCTGTTTGCCTTCTTTGGAAGCGATTCTCCCTTTCAGTTTATTATTATGATTTTTCATTTGTCTTCGGGTGGGTGTTAAACTCCAAGATGTCCACCCATAAGACCCCAAGGAGAGCCAACCCTACGCCCGTGGGCAATAGTTGAACTCCTGGGGTAATGATGTAAAGTAAAGGTACGCGAATGTAGCCTCGTCGGTTTGCTTGTCAAACACAGCTGGGGTAGCCCAGCTAACATGAGTTGGGTGCGCAGGTCACCCAGTGCTGCGCACCCATAAAGTGATGTGTGGAACAGCCAATTACAGTAGTTATTGGAGACTATGTCAAAGGCTCACCATCCTCACCACCTATCCTCAACACACTAGACATAAAGGGGAGAACGGTTTTAGGCTGATCGAACGGCGACTTGTCTCCGTGGCTGGTCACTACAAATGACTGAACCGATACGAGTACCATGGGAAAGAGGTAGCCCCTGCACTCCATCATCTGCTGTAGCCCCCTTCAAACTGAGGTTGGACTCGTGATAGCAGTGCACCTTCCATAGTATTCTTTAGAATTTAGCTTGGATCTTTGTCCTTCCTCCTCCGCCACACCCTCGGGTGCAATAGTTGAAGCTGGTCTTACCCGCGGAAACCTAGCCTTTTTTTGGAGGGTGCGAAGCAAAAGGGATGGGTGCCTGGATTAGTGTACCCTCTTCGTGTGGCTAGTCCGGGGTAACCCCGAAAAGATTATACAGCAGCGCCGGAAATGGGTTGGATTAAAAATGAAGTCCCAATCCAGTTAGTCGCTGTCTGTCGTCTGTTTCTCCAATCTCGGAGCGTCCATGCAGAGATGCCATCATGTATGCATATCATGTTTTGTGGACATATTTTATCGTGGCGTCCAATTGCGAGGTGTCGTGTCAGTGATTCGAAAAACGGACCGATTGGACACATGAACCGTGTGGCCATTCATTCCTTCTTCTTTTAGGGGTTTTTACTACATGTGTGATGATAAATGCATACCTAGATATTTTTGTAATGTGTACGATCACATTAGCACCCTCAGAGGCTAATTCACATAGCGCGCTAAATGAGGTCGCGAACAAAATTAGACTTTTCCTATTTTACTAATTTTTATCTAATTAATTTTAACTGCTCAGAGCGCATTGATCACTCGAATACCTTTATCTAAGTGTGAAGTGATAGACCCATGATTCATCTATGGTTATGAATCAACGCAAAAACTCGCCTTTACTGCTGAGAAACATCGTCAAACACTCGACTGAAACATCCTCGTAACACTGTTTTTATTCTATTGCGAGCAAAAACGGTACCTATCCTGCACACAGCTTTCTCATGTACAAATTTTCTGTCAGTTGACGATAATCCAATACCATTTTGTGGATTTTCTTCGCCATTTGTCATCTTATTTAGTTAACTACTGCGATGTTCGTCTTGGCAGTTTGTACAGTTAAAAAAATCTAAGCAACGTAGCGTCTTCAAACTTGAAACTTTAACGCTATAAAGTAATTTTTTAAACAACAACCGCCATATATACGCCAAGCTGGATAATTCTGGGACTACCCTCGAAGTCATGTTTGAGGAAAGAGCCAATTAGGGCGAAATTTCGCAGTTTAACGAAAAGCCTCAGTGAGCAACCCATGGGAATTAATTGTCCTGGAAGTATTCGCCCTACACAACAGCATTTCATTCTGAGACACCATGCATTCAATAATTATATAAATAAAAATAATGTAACCGAGATTAATCTGATACTAACGCTTGTTCTGTGAAACTTCAACATTTAAAATCCGAGTTAACATTTGATGCTCGGGGCTTGAATACTCAAATTTGTTCCCAATTAAATAAGTTGTTTCCAAACAAATCTTACGATCTGAAAGGAAAACTATTGAATTAAAATTTGAGCTTTGCACGTTTTCCGTTTGTCAAGAACAGATCACTAATAAATAACTATTGTCGAAAGTTTATTTCATGATCATATTATAATTGGATGTTTGTGTTGTGTTTTCGGATCCTGTAATAATAGTGAATATAAATTAACCTATGTTTGCTTAGAGATCCCCGAAGACAAAGTTGTCCTTTGAGGATATCTCGACATTGAGTTCTATATTTATATTTTAGTAGACAGCTTTTAGAGGTTAAGTTTATTTAGTGAATGTTAATGTTTCGAACAAACAAAGCCTAAATCCTTAAAACTTTCCCATTTCATGCTTAGATAAATACAATCAAAACGATCATTTCGGCGAGTAAATTGAATGGATATTTCATTGCGTAATATTCGCGGCGCATAGATGTTTTTAATATGTAGGAAGAATGCGCAAGTTTTATAGGATGTATTTTTCTTTCCGACGTCGATAAATTGGCCCGGAGAAATTCTAATAAAATATGGTGTGCCGAAAGAAAGTTCTCTCATTAGTAGTGGTTGTTTTTCAAGCAGTTGCGGAGCTTTTCAGAGCAACCCTTCACTTTTCTGTTCTCTCAAAGGTCAAGGCTTTTGAGCGATATTTTATTTAGATAGTGAGAAACTTTGCCGTTTTATTCAGACCGATGTGACGCCTATTTGTATGGAATGTTTAAATAAAAATATCTATTCAAAGCTACCGTTCATTGAAAATTGGATAGGATGAATTATTGGCGCAATGCTATGTGTAGAGAAATTCTGTCGGTATCCGGAAAAACTCCAAATTACTGGACAACTCCAGACTTCATTCGACGATCGAGACTAGTATTGATACAAAGCCTCAAGAGCAACTGCCAAAATACGTTTTCTATGAGAAAAGTTTGTGAAAGTTTTTCCAGTGGATACGACCCGCAAATTTCTCTCATCTACTCTCAAAGAAACGTGAAAATGAAGCTTTATTTATATGAAATTGGCTAGTTTACTCTTATTCTGCGTGTTTAAAGGAGAAACTTTATTTTATTTTCCCATTTATTTCATACGATCTTGTGGATTATTTTGGTTTCGTATGAGGCTGTTGGAATATTTAGTAGCGAGTAAATGTAGATGGAATAAACGCCAAGGACGAAAGTTGTAAGGGATGCCATTTAATATATTTATTTATGTTTTGTGTTTGTTGGTGGACAGAATGAAGTGTTGGGCGAACAAGTTATTGTATTTATAGCGGGAGCCCGAAACGCAATATAAATGGTAATAAATCAATTTAATACAAGTGAGCGATGAGCAAATCTCCTCCCTGGTCTGGAATCCACCCTTGAGTAGGGATCAATCCACTTGCTCTTACCCCGTCTCGAACGCCCTCAACTCTTCAGGCAACTCTCTTTGCTTTGCAACTTTATTGCTTTGCTTTGAAGGAATGAGTTGGAATGATCCACCGACACTATTTCCTGCCACTACTGTTTGTATTGCCGCACTCTTTTATTGCGGAAAAGTGAAAATGCTTTCGGGGAAATTGGGATGAACCGACGTTGCCCGCTGATTGTCTTGTTCTTTACAAAAGATTTTAGCAATAAGTTAAGGCGAATTAAAAAATAAATCTGTACTATGACATTCTTTCATATTTGAATCTATCCACGCATATATTGATATGATTAAAACATTAATATAGATTCAATTAAAAAAAATTTGAGCATTTGAAGTATTATAGTATTTTTATCCATGGGGGCATAGCCCCTAGCCTGCGCTCCGCACCCATGTGCGCAGTAGAATGAGTGGTAATATGGAGTTGATCAGGTGGTGACTCAAACGTCTTTATCATAAAAATGATCTCTATTCATTTTAACCCGTAAAAGAGTATCATCGCAGGGTCTGCGATCCCCCTTCACTTATTCAGAAAGAGCACTCTTATATATTGAGCTCAGAGACAGAGAGAGAACGTTGCGCAGTTCGAGATACAGAGACAGATAACTTCTCCGCATAGATCGCACGATTGTATAGATCGTTAGCCCGAATTTATTGACTAATAATTATTTCGATTTCAAGTGTGTTATTTGTTTACTTGAAGAAATTACTGAATATTTTGTGCTATCGATAGTGTTTATTTGTTCATCGCTGCTTGTTGAATGAGTCGTTGTCCAATTATCATAAAGCATGAGCAAATGAATAGATTCCTTGTGTATTGTTTATGTAAAAAATGAAGTGACTTGAATGCTATCAACAGTGTTTATTTACAATTGACTCTGACTCGAACTGAAGATCATCTTACGGTGATAGGAGCTGACAGACAATAATCGGTGTAAAGCGATTATGGCATCAACGACTTAAATTTGCTCACTCCTCAAAAGGTTAATGATATGTTACAGCTACGAGATCACAAACGGGCCTGCGGGAAGAATACCTCTTCTCGCAGCAAAGTCTATCCGTTAACTCCTTCTTCTTGGTTGCATCACCTCTGCATTGTTTTGGTGAAATACGAGACTATTGTTCGTCAGAAATCACTGATAGTGTCTCATTCCTTGTCTCGTCGTTAGTATCAGTGCGGTATTCTCTGAAAAACCTAACCCACTTCGTGAGATATTGTCGACTCATCACATCACCACCAGAATCTTCCACAAGCTTCTGATAAATTTTCGCGGCAATATTGTTCCGCAAAGTCAAAAAACGAACGACCGAGTATATCTCGCACTGATGGGAGATGGCGGGAGTGTGTGACGACCTCTCCATCGGAAGAATTTACTGTAACTGAACAAAACGGCTGACAAACAAGCGGGACCAAACAAACTGACCGCTAAGATTCCCCCTACACGTCAATTGTACTAACTTCGAAGCAAAAAAAAGCCCTCATCCTCCGACGCCCTTATAACCTTATTTTTTAGATGACCCTCGTATAAACAATATTAATTGTTTAATTAAACTCTAAAAGAATCGAAGAATAATTAATTTCTAAATACTTTTTTGACTCTTAGTCATTTGGGTTCAAATCTACAAAAAACAATCTAAACATGTAAACATTTTGTATGGGTGCCTAAATTTCTATAGCGTTTTGCTTCTATAACGTGATCCCTATCTCAAATCTATAGAAGGGTTGATTTTTTTACGAAAGGTATTGGAATATAATCGGGAATTTTGCTGTATAAATTTATTAGTGATATAAAAATATTAATGGAGTACACTTCGACCTTTTTTGTGCGGTAGATATGTTCCACGAAAAATCGCACATAAAAAGCTATTACTTACATATAAAAAATGAATATGCATTCCATGGATTTTCAAAACCGCATAACTTTTAAACACCCATAAAATATATCCAAAATCGCATAAAAAAATTAATTAAAAATGGGAAAACAATAAGGCAATTAAAAAGTAACATTTTTGGTCTTGCATCACTGGTAAAATTTATCTCTTTCCAAAAATATATATTCCATAATTAGTAAAGATGTCAATATAGTCCCTAACTCAAATAAAATCACAAAATGGCTACTGTTCAACAAAAAATTCAGTTAAGTAATATGATTTACACAGTCCCAAATTATATTTTTTTCCAAATTTCGGTTAGTGTTGATGACTTATTTCCTATTTTATCCAAAATATCTCAATATATGCTCTTTATGAAATTAAAAAAAAAATGCTTTAAAAAAACCGCATAACTTCGAAATCGCACAAAAAAAGGTTTTAATTTATCTTGTTTTTATATTTCTAGAACTATCAGGTGTTTTTCTGTGCATCATCATTTGATTCCTAAAAGGATCACCGAGACATCATCAAATGATTCCTGAATACACGTTGCGTGTCGGTGATTTAATGTCTGCTTGAAAAGTACGCCTCTAAGGCGAATGCGCGCTTCTCCCTCGTTAATTGCATGACTGTTACTAACCTTGCACGAAAAAAATAGATTTTGTTCTTTTGAATTAAACTCATTTCATTTTTTTAAAAATAATCATTGCTTCATGGCATGCATTTCAAAAAAGGAAGTTTCGCTGCCGCATCCTGTACATCTAAACTGAGAAGGGCATAAAACAAAAGTTGTTTTAAAAGGTAACATCCATTCCAATCTAAGAGAACTCGACTTAAGCAAGAGAAATATTCGTTTGTGAGCTTGGTGAGATATGCAAGAAATTATACCACTTGAATCTTTATCAAATAAAACAACCAAGTTGGAATTTATTTATTTCTTTTTTGAGTATTCTTCGTAGGAAATCCAAAGAAATACGATTAAATTTGATTAATATAAAGCTTAAATTTGTTTGGTATTAAAATAGACTACTTCATTTTTGATATTAAGAAAATTTGATAAGGTGAGTGATAAAATACATTCAGCCCTCCTATAGTGTCCACTTTTTTTGCGGCGTCTTTTATTACGTAAACAACAGTTAAAATGAGTCACATACAACACGAACAAATTGTGCATGGGTGCCTAACATTCTATAACGTGGTTCATATATCGACGCTATAGAAGGTTTGACTGTATTACATTTTAAGTTAAATTTGTATATATTTGAAAACAAATTAATTTGATCATTTCAAGGACTAAAATATTTATATTCGTCCTTTTCAGTGAGGGGTCGGTTGCAGTGGCTTTGTTATTTATGGAATCTGTCCTTTGAAATCAGCGAATACACTTACTGGCCACTGATTAGTTGGCCAGACTATTAGACGAAACGTGTGTGTGTGGCTTTGTGAATTTGGGATGAGCTAAAGCAGGCATGGCCAATCAATGGCCCGCGGGCCGCATGCGGCCTGCCTTGAAGAATTTTTCGGCCCGCGAAATTCATCACACTTTTAGAAAATATATTTATTTTACAATGGCCAAAGTAATTATAATTGAAAAGTAATTACGCTCATCACTTTCCATTGTTGAAAGAATTTAAGAAATCAAAATGTAACAATTACATCAAATATGCAAAAGAAATAAAAAAACTTACAGCTGTTTTTGAAAGCCGATTCAGTAATTTACAGTTAAACAAACACAATAAAATTTTTGAAATATATTCATCTCATTATCATGTTAAATTTGAATTGACCCCATAATATCTCCAAGTAGAACTGGTTGACCACCACCCAAAAATAAACTCAAATACCCAAACTGAGATCGATTTTAACACAATAATAATAACTCATTGTGTTTCAATTTTTTACTCCAAAAAAAGTGTCTATAATGTATCTAATATGGGGAGTTATGATACATTGCCAAAGTGGCCCGCAAGATCTTTTGGGTTGGCCACCCCTGAGCTAAAGCAATCTCCTTCGAATTCAAATAAAACGTATTCAAAACTTGGAAATCACACGTGGAAAATGTGACAAGCATTTGGGATTTGATATTGTAACAAAGGTACACATCGTACAAGGAAAGGATCACTTAGAACGCATGAAAAATAAATGATTTTTCCAGAAATCAAGTTGAAAATATTTCTTGCTAGCAGGTAGCAAAACGTTTATGATATTACTACTTCCCGTAGCGAATTCCCTAGTCAATTAAAATAAATATTCATGAGATTTTCATGCAAAAATGAAATATAAATGCAAAAGAAAATCATATCTACCTTCTTTTTATATATAAATAAGATCTACATACATCCAAAATGTGTCTTATTACTTATTTATGTTTTGTTATACAGCCTTCGTAATAAACCAAAATAGATTTCATGCCTTGAAGCTAATTATTTTTAAAAAGACCGTAAATATATTTCTAAAGGTCAAAATTTATTTATATTTATTACATAATCTTTAACTTGATTGTTAATGAAGATCGTTTATATTCCATTTTTATTTGAACTAGAATAAGCTTATTCGTTTGCAATAATAAAATCTTGAGTGGTAAAATGTAAACGAAACAAAACGAAAATCGTAGTGATCGACCAAATAAGAACAACAACAGCGCTTATGTAACTTAGCATCTGGGGGCTTCCGTGATCGTATAAATCAAAAGGCCCCGTTATATATTTATCACCGAAAATGCCGCTTGAAAGAGTATGGAATGGCCACAAGGTCTGTGTGTACAACCGGTCCGCTTCTCGGACCGCTGACATAACAATAAAATGTTTCACAACAATAAAACCGATTGTTTGCGTTGATTCTTATCCATGAATTAAACGTGGATCCATCACTTCATACCTTCCACCACTTCTGGGTTCGCCCTCGTATATCAATATAATTGGTTTCAGTATAAAAATGCAGATAATTAATTGTGTTTCCGTGAGAACGTTTAAAGCATTAAAGACTTATTTAAAATCTTATGGATATCTAAGGCAATTTTTAAAAATATTGAACATTTACGAATGGATTTGCTCAGTCAAAAAAGGTGTGCCCAAGTTGACAAGATTTCAACCCTTTTAATCACTTAAAATCAAAATTAAAAATATATTCTTAATTAATACAGATGTTGCTATAGTTTCTACCTCAATGAAAAATAACAAATTTATTTTGACAAAATGGCGATTATTTAAAAACAAAGCATTTTTTTAACTTTATTTTTCCACAGTTTTAATTTTTTTTTAAATAGTTAAAAATACATTTTTGATATAAATCTGGTAGAGACAATGGAAAATTATATAAGAAAGCGTTTTATTAATTTTGAAGTAAATTAGCTTATTAGAATTTGAGATATCATGTCAACCGTGTTGATAAAATTGGTTTCAGATTTCATTATGGTAACAACAAAAAAAAACAAAATCATTTTTTTCAAAATTCTAGACTAAAATATCCCTCAAGTATTTTTTATATATGAAATCCGTCCATTAATTGCTAAATGAATTGCATGATTGGGTGGTTAACCGGTTAACCAGCTCGGAAACCCTTTTTACGAACAAAGGGCAACGTGAATTATTTCCAGGCAATCCCTGTTTTAATTAAATCAGTTTAAAAAGGGCTTGACATTTGATCGAATATGTTCAATAATGATTATATATTACAATAGGGACGCATTTGAATGCATATTTTTTGGCATTAAGTATGAAATACAAAATCGTTCATATGTCCGCCGCAGCTTTGCTTGATGGCACGTATTCGGGAGGTCCAATTTTAGATGATCTTGTCGTTATGTTGACTTTGAAGGCATCAATTGTTTGCAGTTTATTCTCATTTGCCTGCGATTTAAGATAGCCCCAAAATAAATTATAAGGCGTTAAATTACAAGTTTTTAATGGCCATTTTATCATGCCCTTAAATCGTTCGTGCAGAATGTCTACCGTGGCATGCGCTGTGTGGCACGTAGCGACGTACTTTTTTATTCTGGTGATTTTGCCATATACTATTGAATAATTTACATTAAATTTGATACATATTGCTTCAATAATATGGCCGCTATCATTTAACAAAATTTGAACAAGAGCACTATTCGACAATTGATTATCATGTTCAGCTCATATCGATTATTTTCATGATGTTTTCAGCAAAAAGGCTACAGTGCAAATATTTACGCCCCGTATTTGAATTGTTTTCCGAGTCGAATTTGGCCATCTTTTCTCATATTCCGTAAATTTTCCAAATTCAAAATTATGAATCGCAAGTTGAATTGTATGATCTCATTCGAATTTATAAATAATTTGGAACGAGTATGCCCGGCTTGTGTAAATTGATTGGTAGTCCGTTATTAACGAAGAGTAAGCACTGGGCCCGCGCTCCCGTCGGCAATTCTTATTTCGCGTAATTTGATGATACAATTCCAATCGAATGAACATAAATAATGGTCCTTTATTCTCCTAATAAAGGAAAAAAACCCACCCCACGGATTTGATGCTTCCTTCACTGAGGGATGATTTATTCTGATTACTAAAAAGAGAGGCGCGAGAGAGGAAAACGCTCAGATAAGCAAATAAATACACGAAGCGGCTCCCAGAAACAGTACATTATCAAATAAGTCGGCAAGCGAATAAGTCTCAGATAAAAATAATACAGACAACATTAAGACCTAAAATACTTAATTAAAGTAAAAAAAAAATAGGAGATAGAAAAGGACTTTACTTACAAGGAGATACTTTGTTAAGATGTGATAAAGCGATTCCATTAGTGGACATCACTTCTTTAAATAGAGCTTAAGCTCTTATTTGCCAAGAAAAACGTAAGTGAAATATTTACATTGATGTTTCGATATATCAATTACAGCGTTTGTATACAGAGATAATTATTTCGAGAGCACACATCTTTCGGTAAAAGCCTCTCATATTTAATGGACATAAATCTCTCGGATCTTATGAAATGATAAGATTGTGAGCCTATTTTATTAGATTTTAAAATCTCCGTGGGATTGCCATTCGGCTGTGAATTCTTCTTTTAACTGCTACCGTTTTGGCTTCAAAAATCCAATATAGGCATTATGTCATATAAACGCCAGGCTGAAAGAGTAACCGACTATACATTTCGACTATATTTTACGTGTGAATTCAGGATATTACTCTCAAAAGTCAATATTACGAAGCAAGTCATTCATTTCCTGAAGCCTCTCGTTTTCAAGATAAGCTCCTTGCTACCAATAACTGTGTCAAAGTTCGAAAAATCCTAGAATAGTCGGGCGGCGAAATTTATTTCGCGGGGCGCAAAGTGATCTAATATGTTACATAAGCTTTTTAACCATTATATAATATATGCTTCATTCGGCTTCCAAATATGGATATTTCTGATTCCTTCGATATTATTGCAAAATTCGATATCAAACAATTTTTTATAGTTATGGCATTATACAATGGTGATTCAAATATAACCCGGAATTTTGTTTATATTAGGGATATTGATAAGTTCTTGCCGTTTTTGATAAGCGTCTGATTTGATTTCAGTTTGTATCGAGACACGATACAAGACAAAAATTGAATCCCTTTTTGTACCAAATTGTGACTGGGGACTAAAAATGGGTTGTTTATAACAATATAAGTCGTAAACGTCAATGGCTTTCGCTGAAATAAAAATCATTTCTGACTCCGAAGCTTAGATTGACGACCCGCAAAATTATTTTATGCGTTTGATGGGATATTCAAGGAATTATTCATTATGAATTTATTAAACCTAGCAAAATCACATGATCACCAGGCTCCGACAAATTAATAAAAATGTTAGACAATCGACAATTTATCATCTAATTTATCACTAATATATTTGTACAACAAAATTCCGGTTCATATTTGTGTTTCCTTCGTATAAGGTACAGTTAATCGTGAATATAAAACTCGACATAATCTTATTTATATCCGTATACCTGTATATTGTAATATTGACTACTGTAATATTATTATAAAGGTTTACAGTTAAGTTTGTACAGTGAATAACTGCATCATCTAACAGTATATTTTAAGATAAAGTAGAAAGTGTCGCTGATGTTATATTCATTGTATTGTGTTGTCATAATATCAATATTACCGGAAATAATCAAATTTATCATCACATATTATAGAGTCTTTCAATAAGGACGCTTAATCTTTAGATGTAAATAAAACATGTTATAAATAAGATATGACGACTTTGTCACATATATTTGGCTGAATTTACTGGATGAGTTCGTTATGTGGACTTTAAGGGCATCAATTGTTTGCTATTCATACGAATAGACCTGTAATTTAAGATTAAAAGGACGAAGTCTAAAGGCGTTAAATTGGTGGCCAGTTAACGCAATATCGATATTAAAATAAATCGTACTAATTATAAGAAGACTAAAGTACAATCATTCTATAACAACAACCTTTGTATAGCGTTCACTTTAATAGAACTTTTTAATAGAGTGAAAAAATAATCAAATTATTTATGGTCTTATTTTTATTTCTAAGTCATGTTGTCTAATAGATCCAAAAAAAGACAAAGTAAAAACGTATAAAATACGGAGAAAAAATTAATTAAAAATTAAAAAAAGTCTACAATTTCTGGGATTCAAATAAGGGAAGATAAAATATGAAAAAGGATATAACAGAAACATGATGAATGATGTGGATTGTAGATCGTCGATTTGCTGATTTCTTTCAAATTACAAAATACAATTAAAAAAACCTAACCTCATAATTTTTAAGGATGCCCAACTTCCTAAAGCTTTTTTTCTATAGCGCAATCTCGATATTATAGATGAGTTGAATGCGCTTTGAACCTTATATAATAGAACTGGTCTCAGTTTAATGAAAGAAAATTAGTCATCACTTAAATAAGGGTATCAAAAAAATATGATTAAATAAAAATACACTTAAACTTTTTTTGTGCGGTAGACGCGTTCCGCGAAAAATCGCACAAAAATGAATCGCACAAAAAAGATATGATAAAGAAAAAGCTATAATAAAGTGAAAATGCGTTCCGTGGATTTTAAAAACTGCATAACTTTGAAACGAATATATGAAATATATCCAAAATCGCATAAAAAAAGTTAATAAAAAAACAGAAAATAATAAGGGAATTAAAAAATAACATTTAATGGACGTCTTGCATCATCGGTAAAAATTTAAGGACGTCTGATATTTCTGGCATTTCAAATATTAGACATCCACTAGAGAAATACTAATTATTTTAACTATCATCTCTGTATGATAATTTTCGATATGACTCAAAATTGCTCTCTTTTTTGGAAGAAATGATATACCCAGGGTCAACGTCTTCATTGTTCTGTGTAGATATTCTCTTTCTTTCAATATAATTAGTAATGATTTCACTATAGTCCCTAACTAAAAAAAAAATAACAAAATGGCGACTGCTTAAAAAAAATCATTTTTCAAAGTCAATTTTTGATCTTTTTTTACAGTTTTAATTTTAACATAAATCTGGTAAAAATAATAGAGGGTTATATAGAAAAGATTCGCACCCAGTTTGTAGTAAATTATTTTAATTAAAACTTGAGATAAGATGTCAACCGTGTTGAAAAAAGTAGTTTCGAAAAAAACGCGTTAAAAGATTGCATTATGATAGTAACAACAACCATGAATTTGCCACGTCCCTAAAATAACTATAACTCCGTAAGTAGTTAGAATTTTGGAAATTCCTTCGGAGAATGTATTTTTAAAAGTCGAAATATTGGAACAATACAAAAAAAAAACGAAACCATTTTTTTTCAAAAATCTAAACCAGATTAAAGAGCGTGGTCGTATTTCGGCGATAGCAGATGCAATATGATTTACACAGTTCCAAATTATATTTTTTTCCGAATTCCGGTTAGTTTTGATGATCTATTTCCAATTTTATCCAAAATATCTCGATGCGTACTCTTTGTGAAATAAAAAATTGCTTTAAAAAAAGCCGCATAACTTCGAAATCGCACAAAAAAGTAGCACAAAAAGAGGTTTGAGTGTAATTTAGATTTCAAAAATTCTTCAAAGTTCCCAATTACTGTAGTCAAAAATCAATATAATGCCATTTTTTTAATATTAAGTTTGGACCACTTTCCGTGCCGCTATTATTCAATATGTTCGTAGGATACTTTTTACAAATTTGCAAAAAAACGCCCCAAATAAACAAGTATTTTTTTATATGTGTGTTCCAAATCGTATCTCAATATATTGAAAATATAAAAAACCAAGTCTTAAAATTTTGATTATTTTCCTATCTCTTAATAAATGAATCAATACTAATTAAGAAAACTTCCCTACAGATATATTTAGATTTGAAAGTGGAATTTTGGCTGTCAATTCTGGAAACAACGAAGCCATTCGTGTATTAAACTTCGACATAAACATCAAATGCGATACGTGACCAAACTTCGACGCCAACGATGACTAATCGATGATTAAAGTTTATTTTAAACCATCAAGGGATAATCGTAAAAATTGATTGATGCTCAATGTTCGCAATCGGTGGCTCTAAATTTTTAGCACCGAATTTTGGATTCAGCCCGCGAACTTTTGGAAGTAAATCCACATTTTTAAGCCATAAATATAAATGCCCATTTTAAGATAATTTGGATTCCCCGAGCGGCCAAATATCCACAGATCATTAAGCAGACGTTTTTCCAGTGCTAATTTTCAAATGAAGCCTTACTTTTCTAAGCTGTTTACCCACATTACCGTCTCGAAGTAGAAGTTCAGAAACATAACACGGGTCATGGTGTGTCATTAATCTTATTTTGGCATAAGCCAAATATTAGACGTTAAGGGCCGACACTTTTCTACAGACCCGCATCATCTATGGGGCTCCGAATAGAAAATTTAAAATACATCGACCATCGTAGCATATGGTGTGATTTTGGCCTTTCTATTTAATGTTACACCCTTTAAAAAATGAGAAAATATATTAACTTTTACCTTATGAAGCTACATTTATTTAATATTATGTTATGGAAATTTCGTACACAACAATAAACATTTTTTTTGTGTAAATAATCTTCGGCTTTCAGTTTTTAAAAAATACATCAAGTTAAGAACTACCCGCGATTATGGTCCACGATTTAAAACAATGACTCGAGGGAGAAAAGAAGAGGGCAAAAAAAGAAGAATTCGGAAGGCGACACAATAAAAATATGGAAATTAAGCAATTTTATTAATTAAATTCTGGAATATACAGCTTATATAAAACAATGCTAATGTAAATTTGAACAATTTTAAATACTGCGGCATGTTTGCCTTTTGCTCACGCGCTTTTCAAGCAACGGCTCGGGAGCTTTAAGCTCCTTTTGTCATTGTTTTTCGCTGTTTTATCCGCGAATGTTGCGAGTGATTCAACCACAGATCTAAACAAATTTACCGTTAAATTTATTCTAGAGGACATATTTTATATTTGCCTTTTGAATAATAACTTTTACCATAATATTAATGTGTTTTTTTTTTCAGTTTATGATATACTACCATTAGGGAAATTTGATAAATGAGATGGTTTATTCAAGAGACTTATATTGTAATGAAGCATTCGTTAAGGAAGTATTTTATAATGTTTTATAATTTTAAAATTAGAATACTAAATAATTCCAAATTTATATCCTGTAAATCCTAAATCTCTGTTAAATTAATAATAGATTTACTATAGTATTACATCAATTTTTAGAATATTATTAAAAAATATTTTTTTGTTACTTTGTTTATCAATCTTATCGAAAATTGCTGCTCATAAGGAACATCACAAAGGCGTCAGCAGTCATTCCGCGTCCATGAGTCCGACAGGAGATTCGAAATATCGAAAAGAATGAATTTTTAATGTATCTCTCAAATAATACTAATTGCGATCGGTTACCCGTTTTTTAACGCAATAAAAACATAATTAAACGCTAATTATTTTTTGTCGCCAAACGAATTGATTCAGCTATGAAATGATGACGTTTGTGTATTACCGCCCCCCCGGCATAGTCCACTGAAGACAAAACGCTTGGCAAATACATAATAAATCGATGGTTGCTATGTTTTGTTTACCTTAGTATTCACCAGATCAATGCGCGCCAAAATGTTCACTTAAACAAATTCTGCACTTAAACAATGGTTTTGTTATTTTAAAAACCTTTTTGGATACACGCCCAATAACTCATCAAAGGTTAATCGCAATCGAGCGAATGATATAGGAATGTATACACTGCAAACAAACTTACTTATAAACTTCTATTTTTATTTGGATAGATTTTCAAGTATTAAAAATTTAAACGAAAATGGCTTTGTCAATTCTTAATATCTCAATTTAAGCAATGTAAATATAATTCAGTTTTCATCAAAATAAAATAATTGGTTGCGCAGAAATAAAGCTTGAAATGTTTTCTCAGTGAAAATTTCAATTTTAATGGATTTTGAGCAAATTTTTATGTAATATTATATTTAATCCTAAAAGGGCGAGAGACAAAATTTCCAAATCTTTTTATGACTTGCTTAAAATGAGTTAGAAGTCTTAATTTAATTAAATCAAATTAAATCTTTTAAATAGAGAATAAAACAATATATATACATATTTTTTTATATCTCAATCACAAAAAAACAACAAATATTGATTAATATTTGTAGGAATATACATAAAATTTCCCTTTCTGAGCCAATGCCGAAGGATTAAATACCATTAAACATATTTATGCATAAAAGTTTCAGCAGTCATTGATCAAATCACGACCTTAACAGATCTCACTTTAACATGGTCACTCATTGTTTTAAATTATTTATGATTCTTTAATTCACTATACTCAAACTTCTTTTTGTGCGATTTCGAAGTTATGCGGTTTTTGTAAAGCATTTTTTAATTTTATAAAGAGTACGTATCGAGATATTTTAGATAAAATAGGAAATAAATCAATACTAACCGAAATTTGGAAGAAAAAAAAATTTGAAATAAAAAAAAGACGGTGGAGTTCTAAGACACTGGCATACAAAAGATGTTACTCGATTACAAAAATATATCGATCTCGACGGCAATTGCATTGAAAAATAGTCTAATATTAATTGTAAAGTATTCTGTGATTTTCAATTAAATATAAGCAATTTTCACCCCTACATAAATGTTGTAACCTTAATTTCTGGATGTCCCTCGTATTAATACATTAATGAATGTATTTTTAATTTCTACATATATTTATTTAAACAAAGAGTGAAAATAAATATAAATTTGCAAAACAAATATTGAAATGATTAAAGGAAAGGAGCGTGCGAGTAGACATATCTCTCTGATGGAATATGATATTCCTTTGAGTCAGTAGATGTTTATATTAGAGAGTTAATTGAAAAAGCGTCTTTATGCTGGAAGCTCCTCCCAGCTGAGCTAATCAAGTAATCTTTTGCGAGGTTAAGAAAGAGGTGAGTACATTACCTAATTATATCCAGCCAGGAGCGTATGGAGCGCACATAAAAAGGACCAAATTGAAAGATCCTTTTGCAGATTGATAATGACAATTTGCTAGTCTTGGCGCTGAGCGGTAGACAAATTTGCTTTCGGCGTCAATTGCTCTCCACATAATGACTCGCGAATGTGGACTTTGCAGTCGGATAATACATGAGTGCAATGGAAATAGACGAACTTTGAGTGGAATAAAACTCACTTGCACTGACAATTCATAATAAATTACTGACATTTTGGGAGAGCAGAACAATGAGGTGTACCGATGACTATTGTAGAGTCGGGGCGCTCTACATACCGCCATACAAGTCCTTCATACAATACCATTTTCCTAAACAATTTAAATTCCACAAATTTGAATATGAACATTTGAGTTGAACAACGAAATCACATATATCTAGATTTTGTATACATCTATTGAAAAAACAACCAATTTATAGTATACACAATATCAAAATAAACTAATTACCTCCATAACAATATCCGTTTAAATACTCATAAGATATAATATGTTACCAAATCAAAATTAGAATATGAAATTATTGAAATTAAAATTAAATTTAATTAAACTTATGTTGTATAAACACCGTATAGAGCAAATTAGTCTAAATGGTCTAAAAAGAGGTTACAGCTACGAGTTTACAAACGAGCCTGCGGGAAGAATACCTCTTCCCGCAGCCAAAGCTATCCATTGAATTTTCTTTCTTGCTTCCAGCACTTTCGTATTCCTCGCAGTCATTATTAATATGGCAAATTTTGAATTGAAGTCAATAATAATCACAAAATCATACCAATAAACCAAGTTTTGATTGCTGTTAAGGAGAGACGTATTCCAAAATTATCTTTCTGGAATATGCAGCATATAGCTTATTGTTTTGTCGTCGCTTCAAAATTTAATAAACACTAATATTTTCTTAGTATTAAAATTAAATCTATAAACTATTTATTTCTATAGCAAAAACATATTATTGCAGATAAAAGGTTATATATATATTATTTTCATCTTTACAATGTATTAAAATTAAAATAGCTCTAACAGAAAGCCAACCGGCAATGAAATATAATGAAGATACAACAACCTGAATTGCTTATGTATTCTGAAGACATCTGAGAGATATTTTTGAAGTTGCATCCAGAATGTGAGATTATCCCATACTGCAAACCATATTTTTGTCTTTTCGTTTGCGAAACGTGTTTTCTTGAATGTGTCTTTTTTTTTGCACCCGGTGAAGATGAATTTGTTTTAATTTCAAAATATTTGCAAAAAAATATATATGACATTTAATTTTCAGCAAATGGTTCCAATTATACAGCATCATTTGACTGTTTGTCTTCGTTTTAATCCTTAAGGTCGATTCAAATATTTTTACGGATCTTTAATTATGCATGCGATTTTTAATGACAAATACAATCTATTTTCTGAATCTGTTTCTCCCAAAAGAAATTTAATGAAAACTTAAACATCAATAATAATGGCATCTTATTTAATATATGTAAGTAATATACCACCATTATACTTTTCAATTTTTGATCCCGACATATCAATTTTATAGAAACGTAACGAACCTGTTAATCCTAGATCACTAATCATTAGTGTCACAGACTACAAACACGGAACTTATTTAATTTGTATTTGTTAGACTCCACGATGCCCACCCATAAAACACCAGGGAGGAGGGAAATCAAACCCTATGCCCCTGGGCAACAGTTGAATCCCTAGGGTAATGATGTGAAGTAGAGGTGCGCGAAAGTGGCCTCGTTGGTTTACCCCAGTAACAGGCCCAGCTAACATGAGTTGGGAGCGCAGGTCACCTTGTGTGCTGAGCTCCCATAAAGGGGTGTGTGGTACGGCCGATTACAGTAGATGGAGTCCGTTGGAGCCCCTGAAGTCCGTCATCTGCTACAGCCCCCTTCAAACTGAGGTTGTAATCGTGGTAGCAGTGAACCCGCGATAGTATTCCTTTGAATTTAGCTTTAACTTTTGTCCTTACTCTTCCGTCGCACCATTGGGTGCAATAATCTGAAGCTGGTTTTCCTGCAGAAACCTCGCCTCCTCTAGAGCAGCATACAACAGCAATGCAGAAAATGGGATAGCATATTAATGATCCCCCAATCCAATTAGTCGCAGTCTGTTGTCTGTTATCTGCTCGGAAGAATATAGTTAGATTCATTAGAGATCTATTATAAGTATGAAAGTTAGCGTCTTACTGTGGTCCCGAAGCGCTCCACCTCGCATAAGCGCCGTGTGCCTCATAATCGTCATAGTGAATAAAATTTCAAAATTCAATTGATCCCAGTCGATTCATCTTTTTAGTGAGTCAGCCTAGTTTGCCTTCAAAGCGTTGAAAGAACCATACCCCGCTAGTGGAGTGTGTCCGTCGCATACCGGAGGACGTGGAGTCTGCCGCAGGAACGCTGCCGTGTGAGCGCTCCGCTACTAAGGAGCGGGCATCGTTACAATGGTGTCAGAAGTGGGATTCGAACCCGGCGAGGGCTCCGAGATCACAATACGATACCGACTAAAATATTAACGGCAAAGATTTTGGTCCACGTTACAATATATATAATATTACATTATTTTAACCGTTTAACACTTGTAGTTACATTTTTAAATATTGAAAAGAATTAGTTAGCCTTATGAAAATGAAATTATGAGACTCGTTATAAAAAAAAAGGAATATATTTGCTTTATATCAGCGGAAGTATTTTTATAAAGGAAAACATGTTTTTGCTCGTCGCAGGTGAGTTTACTTTTCTAGGTGAGTCTAAATCGAAAAGGATTTTTTTTCCATTTTGTTCGACGAAAAACTAGAAGGATCGAATTCGGTTTTCCGGAAAACATATAGGGAGCCAAGAGCCGGAAGCTCCTCCGACGTCGAGGAGCAGTTCCGGCCGCGCGCCGCATAACAAGTGGCAAACCGAAAGCTTTGGAATTACAATCACCCCATAATGATGGTGAAGAGCTCGTCGGCTGCAACCCTCCTAAGACGCCGATATACTTTAATGCCTCCCATTGATGAGGCTATTGCTTCGGACGCACACAACCAAATTAGCTTTTACCCAAAAATAATCAAACTATCACATCCGAGTCGATATTTCTTCCACCCAATTTATCCGAGGGTCTCTTTCAAATTTATATTTCGGTCCGTACGAATAATAATGATCTAAAACTAAATTGTAATATATACTCACAATCAAACACGAACAATATTGACATTCATATTTTTTCAATTATGCGAGATTATAAATTGTCGCAAAATAAATAAAAATATTTTTAATGGGGTTACATGGGTTTTAAAATTTCAAAATTATTATTTTTATCTAATAGTACAATATATAAAAAATATTTATCCAAATTTTCAAATAAATTGGAGTAAAACTGTAGGAGAGAGAGCCTTTAGAAATTCCAGTGATTAGGGTCGACCGGCTGGGAGCTTCGCATTTTAACCGCATTTTTTTAAATGTATAAAGTCAGATCTTATTGAAATTTTTCATTCAACTTCTAGTTAATATTAACTAATGATTAAACGAAGGATTTTTATTTTCCTCAAATTTCTTTTTGTGCAACTTTTTTTGTGCGATTTCGAAGTTATGCGGTTTTTTTAAAAGCATTTTTTTTTCTTTTTTTTAATCTCATAAAAAGTATGTATCAATATATTTTGGATAAAATCGGAAATAAATCATAAACACTAAACGAAAATTGAAAAAAAAAATTAAAAATACATTCTCCAAAGGAATTTCCAAAATTCCAACTACTTATGGAGTTATAGCTATTTTAGTGGAGCGGCAACTTGACCGGTCCTACCATAATGAAATCTTTTAACGCGTTTTTTTTCGAAACTACTTTTTTTAACACAGTTGATCTCAAGTTTTAATTAATTAATTTACTTCAAAATGAGTATGAATATTTTATATATAACCATATATTTTTCCTACCAGATTTATGTCAAAAATTATTACTATTTAAAAAAAATAAAACTGTGACAAAATAAGGGCTAAAAATGAATTGGCTGAATTTTTTTTTGAACAGTCGCCATTTTGTCATTTATTTTTTAGTTAGGGACTATAGTGACATCTTTAATAATTATGAATAATATTGTTGACACTGGGTATACTATTTCTTCCAAAGAAGATAGCGATTTTGAGTCATATCGAAAATCGCAACGAAAATTATCATACAACATTTGAGATGCCAGATATCAGACATCCTTAATTTTTTACCAATGATGCAAGACGTCCTTTAAATGTGACCAAAAATATTGTTTTTTTATTGCCTTATTATTTTCCTGTTTTTATTAATTTTTTTGTGCGATTTTGGATGTATTTTATATAGCTGTTTCAAAGTTATGCGATTTTTAAATTCCATGGAATGCATCTTCACTTTTTCTATGTAAATCATAGCTTTTTTGTGTGATTTCTTTTTGTGCGATTTTTCATGGTACATATCTAACGCACAAAAAAAGTTTAAGTGTATGTTGAAAATTTGACATTTTTTTTTTACATGCTCTAAAGTTTGAATAAAATATTTATTGATTGAGAGAAAATATATTTTTTTACGCTTTTACGCTAAACCTTTAGTTTATTTGAGCAGCTATTTTAAGGGTTGCTTAAGTAATCTGGAGTAGAATTTGGAATTCATGAACACCGAATGCAATGTCACAGTAGGAAAAGCGATTGGAGCGAAAAGGGAGTGTAAAGGTATCGAATAACCATAAGGCTGGCGTTCTTCATCCCTTAGCGGGCGCTTTTTATTTTGATCGCGTGCGCCTGCGCACTGTCAGCAGGCTTTGCTTCCGATTCTAATTCTCGAGGCAATCTCATACAATTACGCACGCGAGGAAAAAACTTCATCCCATTAGCACACATTATTTCCCCACGGAGACACCCTCGGGTCGGCACTATCGACACCACCCTCTACATATCTGAGACCTTCATATTGTCGCCCACCTAGGGGCGCATCTCCGAATAAAAACAAAAGATCCGATTCTAATCAAGTTTAACCCAACAATTATTGAAGCCCCAGTTTGTTCCGAGGCCCAGGTACGATATTGTTTATTCTATCCGGACTCTTCATATAGAATTAGGGTATCTTCCGGGAAATGCCAAGGTCTCGTATTATTCTTGTAGCGATAAAAATATTTTAATCAAGCTTTCTGGATATAACACGTTATTCACGATATATGTAAATATGAGTATGTTTTTAAAAACGATTTTCTACATATAGGTTCTTTAAATAAGGACGCTCAATTTTTATATATAAATAACATAGATTTCCACTTAATTTCTTTTTTATTTAAAAATATATTGTATGGCATTAAGTATAAAATATAACATCGTTCAAATGTCTCTCTTCTCTAAATAATTCCACGCGAGAGAGAGATATCTGGCTGCAGGAGGGACGACCTCCCGCATCCAAGGCTAATCGACCACTCCCCTGACTCCCGCCTCCTGCGCGTCACTACCCAACTGGCAACGGTGCACGCGCAAGAAGCGATCGGTCGGTATGCAGGTGCAATGTCTCCACAGGGCCACAAGAGATGGCGCTGTTAAAATAACACATTGCACCCGAAAAGAGATGGAAGATGTTGCTGTTAATGTGAATGAATGAATGTGTAAATGATCTTAATATAATTTTATGTATTATTAATAACGGTTTTCCATTAGATTCAATGTATTTTTATGAATTTAAAAATCATATTTTATTATTTTAGACATTCAAAGGTTTATTTTTGTATTAAAAAAACTATAAGATATTAATTTGTTTTATGAGATTATTTCCACTTTGAAATCCTTTGTTATAAAGGAAAAGTATTAAATAGTTCCTTTGATAATTCTTTGTTGATGCCTCAACGAGAAACGGTTTAAGAAAATGTATCAAGTTAAGAGAAATGGTCTCAAAGCATTTAGTAACACTATAGTTTGTACGAACGAATCATTTTTATTTTTAATGAGGCTTCATCAAAGACTGCTTTGAACTCGTTTGTTTTAAGTAGCTCGTTGATAAATTAGAGTATAAGCTTAAAGATACTTGTTAGATAAATCTGACGTAAATTGATTACATAGGGTCCAAATTTTGCCATCCAAGTCTAATATAGAATATTCACGATTACGATTGAATTCTGCAAAATCATGTCGGATGTTAAACATTTTGCATGAATTACATGCACATTTGAAAAGGCCACCTTTTGAGGCGACCGACGTAGATTAATTAGCGCCTTCGTTACGCTCAGTATGTAAAGAAAAGCGAGTTGAATGAAAAAGGCGTTACAAAAGATATTCTCTCTTTATATATGACAGGAGGTAAAGGCTTCCCCGAAGGATATATCTTCATTTTTTAGGAATCGGGAATTTTTCACGCCCGCTCAAATATAGCTTATCGGGATGGCGGCCGATTTACTCACTGTTCTGTTTTTTATAGACGGCCATTAATCACCGCACGCCATCTTTGTACGTGTCCATTCGAGCAGCTTTTCATATTCATCCTGAACGAGCCACCTCCTCTGCCTCTGTTTTAAATATTATTTATTGACGTTGACTTGAATGACAAGTCTATTCGATTAACGCACGCCCGCTAAAACGTCAGCCCTTCCCATTTTTCATCGAGCCCCGGGAAAAAATATGAAAAGCTGACTCTGCTCTTCCGAATCTATTCACGGGATAGCCAAAATACTACCAATTTTTATCATTTTCATGGTCGTTTTTGTGCTGAGACGTTGTTTTTCTAAAATCCATCAACGTTTTATTTCAAAGATCGTTTGTCTTCCTGGCAAAATTTAACTCAAACACAATATATATAATGATCAAATTCATTATCGACTGTAGGCAATCTCAATAAGAAACTTATCTAAGAACATGATTTTTCACGTAAAAGGTTCCAATTGACTTCCACATATGATTTCACATAGTCTTATATGATTTTATTACTTATTCAGATACTTATCTGATCGATATTTTTTCCACAATCTAGAAAATTTAATCTAAGCCCATATAAAAGGAGTTTTGAATCTAACCAACAAGAATCATCCAGAAAGTAAGGTTACAACATTTATGTAGGGTCGAAAAATTCAAATATTTAATTGAAATTCCCAAAATCTGACAATGTAGAAATCGTCGCTATGCTGATCTGACAACTTGTTTGACCTCCCTCCTCGTACGAATGTACGCATCCCTGCCCAAACCCGTGGGAGAACAAAGCCATGACACCCTCAGGTACCTTCTCTCCTCGACCACGAGTCTGCAGTCCCTATCAAACTATCACCGACCTTCCCACTACACGATCTGCTCTCATCCAGAGTCCCCACCTCTAAAGCTTTCGACATGTGTTTTTCGAAATCAAATTAGTGAAGTTGCCTTGAAGGCATATTTTTATCTTATAAGACAATTATCGGAGTCGCAATCCACCCCGTGCATCGTTCTGATGTCTGCCACACCATTTTGTCTAATTTTGGGTAACCCCGTCGACAGACAATCGCGTAGATTTGTGGATTTTCTTCTGTTCAAAAGTGATGCTACCGACAATCATCCCGACGGATGCTTTTTTGTATTATTATTCATACCTAGGTTGATACAAGTATAATATAATATATGGTCAATCCATGGTGACATGCTATGGCAGAGGACGGATACTAAAAATAGTATGGCAGAGGACGGATACTAAAAATACTAAAAATAGTATCCGTCCAAGTCGCATTTGGCTCCAAAACAATGGCAGAAGCCCTTGAACGCTGAAAGTCCCTGTGGCTAATGGGTCCAGAAAAAGAACCTCCGTGTATGCCGCAAAACGGCCATGCCCTATCAGGAACTGGGAAGTCCAGTGATCGGAGTCAACCCATTTTAGCTTGAGACTAGATGAGACTGAGCCAAAGAAATTCCGCATGTAGCCACAGTGAGGCGACTCAGACCAACTGCGTTCCCAATCGGCAATTGTCGCGTTTCTAGCCCACCTTTTGGTGGCAATAGGATCACCAACCAACCAACTTTAATAATTCCACGTACTTTTTTAATGTGCCTCACTGCTTTTATTTACACTTTTACGTCTAGTGGCATGATCTCTACAAGGACAGGGAGGCTATCTGTAGCAGTTGTTCTGTACGGTCCAGTGACTCTTAGTAGTGACTGCCGTTGTGCAATAAACGAAAGATGTGGCAAATGTGCCCGACGGATGTGGCAAAATCAACAAGTCACAGCACGTCTCGTGAAGACTGTGGGCTCCTATTGTGGGCCTGTGGAATATTTCCCTACCAACTTTTGCATTCAACTCCCCTAAAACTATTTTGTCGTCATAAGAGGGCAGTGAACTATACGCCTTCTGTAGTTATTCATACAAGGCGTCCTTGATGCTGTCACCTGCCTCATATGTGAAAGTATACACACACATCAAGTATAATAGACAGACGACAGATAGCGACTGACAAGTATGCAGGGTCTTTAATATGCAACTCTATTGCTGGAGCTGATGTGCCTTCTGCTGATCTTTAGTCCTACTGGAAATGCTACGCGCAGATCGTCCAGGTACACACCCCTTTTGCTCCACGCCTTCCAGAGAAGGCGAGGTTTCCGCAAGAAAACCAGCTTCAGACTACGCGTACTCGAAGGTGCGTTGGAGGAAGAAGGGCAAATGTTAAGCTAAAATTCAAAGGAAATAAGGCTTTCCCATGATACTCGTATCGGTTCGGTCATTTGTAGTCCCTAGTCACGGAGGCGTGTCACCGTTTTAACAGCCTAAAGCCGTTCTCCCCTGTATGCAATAGGCTCTTGAGGATAGTGGTGACGCCTTTTACATAGACTCCACCAACTTCTGTAATCAGCAATTCTACACACCTCTTTACGGGTACGCAACACAGGGTATACTGCGTACCCATCTCATATTAGCTGAGCTCCCCCAGCTGCATTTGATGAGCATACCGACAAGGCTACTTTTATAGGACCTCTACTTCACATCATTACCCCAGGGTTTCAACCATTGCCCACTGGTGTAGGGTTGGCTCCCTCCTCTGGGATTTAATAGGTGGGCATCGTGAACTCTAATACCCATCCAGACGTCAAAGATAAGTTATAGATAATAGTATAAAAGCGTGTCGGTCTTCATTGCTTTCTGTGCGGGTGTAGTCACTAACCACACTTCGGGGTATTTCGCCTTTTGTCGATGTAGAAAGGATAATCGAGTAACGGATACCGGTGTGAGTCGATCAAGCATGAGGTTGTCAAGCGTCACACGGCGGTCATTTCACACTTGTTCCTCAACTTTAAGAATATCACCCGGAGGTGGGGGGAGCGCGCGACGACCTCTCCGTCGGAAGAATTTACCGTAACTGAACAAAATGGCTGACAAACACGCGGGACCAAACAAACTGACCGTTAAGATTCCTCCTCCATACTAAAAAAATACCCTGGCCTCGGGAGCTCTTATAACAATATAAATAATAACGTTTTATTAAATTATGCTATAAGAATATTTTTTTAATACAAACGAAAATAATCTAAAAGGTCATGAATCTATTATAACTGATAAACATTTTTTTTAATTAAAAGGGAATGAAAACCGAACCGAAAAAAATCAAAGGCCTGATATAATAGTAGGCATATTGTTTGATTAATTTACAGATAAATTCAAAAAATCCTCCAAGTTAGAGCTTAGTGTTTCATTGTTAGCGTAAACATAGAAATAATGTCTGCAATAATAATGAGTTGTTAATTGATACTTGGAAGAGATGAGATGAAATCAAGATCGAGTCTTTCCTGGAATCTCCCGGAAAGAGTGTCTTCCTCCGGCATAAGAAGACATCTCAAGAGCACAACCGTTGAAACAAAATTCAAACATTCTCGCGACACAATTTATATAATATGTAAGAGAAGTATTTTCTATTATTAAACTGAACTCACAGCTGATGCTCTTCCGCTTTAAACGGCTTGTCAACTCCCAGGAACATAATCGTGAGATATTCACGGTTTAAATGTAAGGGAATTCCATATTTTTAAAGGGCGCTTTATAATTTACGACGGAGCTCGTTTTAATTTGTGTATGATTTGGTTTTGGGGTATTAGGCGAGAGTATAAAATTGAATAGAGGGAATAAAATAAGCGTTAAGGGCGATAATAAATAGACGTGACGCTTCTCGCTGACTCATTTGACGTGAAATTACGTCGTCAATGGCTCCGGTGATGAAAACAAAGTGTCGGCTTTAGCCGTCACCGGTGATCCAACGTGTGACTCCTTAATGGCGTCTTCCCCGTGCGCCGATAAGGGAGGGTAGTTAACCGGTGCCGGCTCCCGGAACCACCCAGAATCACCCGGAACCGCCCGGAACCACCCGGAACCGCCACTCTTTTATGTCTACGCCGAGAGCATTACGTGTGCCATCAGCGACGATAAATTACCAATCAATGTCTTTCGCTGAAAGCATGAACATATCAAGACGTACAATTCGGCGGAGAAAAAACCCGATTCAATTTCACTGCCACGCTTTTTGTATGCTAACCAGCCACCGACGCCAATTCTCTATATCAAAATAAAAATAGATCGTTCCCTGGTCTATGTATGGATATCTGCAAATTATTCGATAGGTAAAAAACTTTTTTTACTACCTTAGCATAATTATTATAATTAATTTGTTATGAATCTACTGAGTTTTATTAAAAAACAATAAAAAATCCCTAGCTTAAAGTGTTCAAATCTTCTTCTAAAGACATCTCATAGGATTTATGTAACATCAATAGTCTGCAAATAATGATAGACAAAACAAATATATCAAGTTAATGAATTGATCTCTAAGACTTTTATAGTCTTATAGGACCTCTTTTGCTTCCCACCAAATTTAATATTGATATGAAGTATTTAAAAGCCTTATTTTATATCCAAACTGTTATTATATTGAACATGTATTTTCAATTTACCAGATTAACAGTGACATCTTCTGTAGTGCTGTAAGCATATTGCGTCTGAAAGAATGGGACCGTTGTCAGTCCGGTGACGATGACGATCCCACTTCTGACACCAATGTGCCGTGGTAGTGAAAGCGCTATCAAGGCAGAGCTCCCAGACCGCGCCCTACTCCCACGTGTTTCGCCCACCATATAATAAACACTGATGATTTATTGAATTTGTTGGAGAATCATTACATTTGGTTCTGTTTTTATGCGAATTTGAAGTTATACGGTTTTCAAAAATAATCCCTTATTTTTCTATTCGAGGACAAAGTTTTTTTTATGCAAATTCGCACATACAGGAATTTTAGTGAGAATTTAAAAAGGGTAATATTGCAAAAAATCGCCCACACTAGAACATATGTGGTAGGCGCAAATAGCCCGCTGATAATGTGTTAAAAATTTGTATGATTATCGAATAAAATAGACTTTAGTAAAGTAATTCTAAGATAAATATGTATTATGTTTTAGTTTATATTATTTTTTATGCGATTTTTTGTACATTCATCCACATTGATTTGAAGTTATGCGGTTTTTAAAAATAATTTAACCTATCCTTCAATTTTTTATGTAGTTCAAGTATTTTTTATGTGAATTTTTATTTATAAAAACATCTCAGTAGTATATATATTTTGCTTGATTTTTTAATAAAAAATAAAATTATAAAAAGAAAAGAAAGAGCCAATCTGAGATTGAATATTTATGAATATTTAAAAAAGTATTTATCGAAAAAAAATTATTGTCATTCACGTCAAATAATCGACATTCCACAATTTTAACAAGTAATAACAAAAAACCCTCACCAATATAAAAAAAAAACTAGGATTATGATCTCAATCTTATAGTAGATAGTATACGTCAAAAAACAAAGGATTGTAAAATAAATTGATCGCTGAGTTGGTTGATTTACGATGTAATCGGGGGCCACGTAGTTCAGACGCGGAAATCACACCCTTTCAATTTCTATGGGTGCATATGCGCTTACCGACCAAGCTTAACGAACAAAATACTAAATACTTGGATCGATGTCTATGAGATGGATGAATAGCGCATTGATGGATAGATTTCCCTATATAACTTGGTTATAATTAAGTAAAAGATTAACAGAGCATAAGTGCAGCAAAGTATATTAATAAGGTATTATTTTACACGAAATTTGATCGACTTTTATTCGTGTTATTTATTGATCAACGTAATAAACGCCGACAAGTCAAAAAAGATAAACTAGATTCGTTTTTGTAACGCAGAACCTAGTTATTCCCCCGTCAATCATAGTCCCCCGTTAATCGCGACCTTCTCAGGGATGTATCCCCCGTAATTAATGGGAGTTACCTATAGTTATAAAATGTATGTGTGATATGCTTGTGGATGTTAATAAGTTATATGAACTATAATAAATATTTTTATAAGTACAATATTGTAATGCTGAAATATAAATATGATTATTTTGAAGATTGGCTAGAAAAACGGAGACAAATAGGGAGAAGCTTGAGGTAAAACTTATTGTCCTTGAACCAAATGGAGCTCTTTCTATCGAACAGTAATAAAATTATGGTCATATTATCGCAAAACTCTCCTTCTATCCACTAATTTATCTTATTTCTTCAGGAAACTTTCATACATAACATTAATTAGTTCCCAAAGTAATCGGGTTACAGTCGAAAGTTCGTGACGTTCCTCGCGAAAGTTTATCGAAACGTCGATATATGATATTTAATGAAAGAAGTTTAAAATGGAGGCTTAGCTCGGTTGGCATTATGATTGTACATTGTAAGTAGCGCTGCTTTTGAAGTAGATAGTAAGCGGGCCGCATTACTGACCTATTTCAGCTTTACAGGTGGCTTTAGGGGATTATTCTTACCCAGCCAGTCAGCGAATCCCTAACTAAGGGTACGTATTTGTATGCCGAGTGGGGTAATTGTGGGTAGCGAGGTATTACGGAATGTCAAGGAGTAATTATACAGCCGCTTAGAATTGCTGATGAGCTTGCAATAGATAACTACAACTGTTACTACTTATATTAGAACCCTCAAATCCGAGGATTTGTCTCATTTTATAATCGTATTGAATATCTTTGAAAACACTATTTATAATTATGTGTCAGCAATGATTTTCGGCTACGAGCGATAACACGGATTTCAAGGCGAAAAATAAGTGTATTTTCTATATTTTTTAAAAGTTCTTCAAATCAATAAATTTAGACCTATCGAAATAATGGCGTTTTAACTACTCACTAAAAAACACTTTTGTTGCCACGCTGAGTTTTAAGTACACTTGAGTTTGTTTTTATGCGATAGATACGTTCCATGGGGAGTCGCATATAAAAAATTCGCATAAAAAAAGACTTGAACTATATAGAAAATTGTGGAAAGGTTCCATTATTTTTGAAAACCGCATAACTTCAAATCATTGTGATACAAGTTTCTTACACACTGCGACGGTCCTGGCAGGTAAGTGGATTTGTACAGATGATAAGTGGCGGACAAACAAATATAGAATCTAAGTTTATCATGATTTTAAATTAGCTCACCACTCAAAGGGTACTTTACAACGATTTAACCATTCATTTTTTACGCAGATTGTATTATGGGGACATTTATACGAAGATCATGACTTTTTTTATGCGTATTCGCATAACTTCAAATCGAGTATATGAAACGCAAAACATCCGTTTTTGTCTTGGATTCACTAATCTCCGCACTTAATGTGCGATAATGCTCTTTCTGTATTCGCAATATGCACGATTACGCAATTCATTGTTTTGAAAAACGTATTCATTTTCATTTGTGTAAAATTATATAAGAATATTTTTGTCCCTATTAAAAAGATTTTCCGCGTAGGGAAATATTGAGGATCTTTGTCCGTAGGCCTGGAATGAATTTAAGTAGTCTAAAATTTGAAGGAAGACACTGTTGACCGTTGTAGCGTCCATTAAGGATTATGGTCGGAGGGAAGCTGGAGTTATGATCCGTGTCCCCCGCTCCAGTTGCTCGCGGGTTTACCCCTTTCGCGCCCGCAAAGAATCCCGACCCCAACTGACCGACTTTCGCAATGAATTTACGGGACTTTATTTATTTTCACATTTATTTCGGCGTCGTTTGTTACGGCTCGTTTTTTTCGTCGTCCCTGTCGCGCCGCTCTGCTCGGAGCCGCTTTATAATAGAAAAGTTTTTATTTTCGCATTTTACAACACGAATTTAGGGTAGGTTAACAGGCTCTACGTATTATCTGATAAAGCCCTGGATGCTGGATGAATTTTTAAAATAAATACGAGGGTCGCCGCGCCATTGTTTTTACACCCCGCGGAAAACTTTTATTTTTATTTACCGCCATCTTTAGTGTTGTATCTTTTTGTATGTATAATTTGATTAGCGTCCCAGTTTTCCCGTTGCTTTTTTAATTATTTTCGCCCACTTTGTTTTAGCGTTTTAGAGTTGTGATTCGCAGTTAGCAGAACAAGGAAGGACACTATTTAATTGTTCAACGATGCTTTGAGTGATTCATTACGATTGGATTTCAAATTGAAACGGAGTACATTAAAAAGAAACCTAAATTAACAAAGAGTCATCCCTCTTTGGCAAATACTTTAAGCAACATGCTATAATCAATACAAAATTGATGATACTTCGTATAGCGATTATAAGAGCTAATGGTGGAGAACGCTTGTGGATGAACAAAAAAAAACAAAAAATCCTATCCAATGACATAAATCACTTAAAATAACTGTTTTCGACTTCCAAAAGCACGAAATATTTACTAAGAAAATCCATATGGATAGTTCTTTGTTTCAAACATTTTTATTAAACGCTCTGAATATAAATATTTTTATCTTAAAGCAAAAATCCAGTTAAATGAGTATGCTGTGCCTTTGTTCAGCAATTTGAATCATTTTTCACTTTTACATCTCCTGATAAGTAAGAAATTGGTTTTCAATTTTTCGCTTCATCCTCTAAAAAAGAAAGATATGACCGAGCTAAAAAAGGGTGTGTTCTGGTTGATACGATTGCAACCTTCATACCTTAAAGAAAAAAGAAAAAAACATTTTCACAAAATGGCGACAGTTTAAAAAAAAGGTCATTTACTTATATTTTCAGTTTTGTTATTATTTTAAATAGTTAAAAATAAAATGTTGACATGAATCTGGTAGGAACGATAGAATATTATATAATAAAGGTTCATAATAAATTTAAAGTAAATCAATTATTTTTGAAAAATTTGAAAACCGTATTGAGAAAAATAGTTTCAAGAAAAACGCGTTTAAAGATTTCGCGTCACTAAAATTGCTATAACTCCATAAATAATTGGAATTTTGGAAATTCCTTGGAAAAATATATACTTTAAATTCTAAATTTGATAAAAATGCAAAAAAAACAAAATTGATTTTTTCAAAATTTATTTATTTATTTTAAAATTTCAAAAGACAACTACTGATATGACTCGCATAAAAAAAATCGCATTAAAAAGATTTAAGCCGCCTAAAAACTGAGGGATAGGTTGCATTATTTTTAAAAACCGCATAACTTCAAATTAATGTGATGAACTGTAGCAAAAATCGCATAAAAAAAACTTTGCGAATATTAACCAATATTATTTTACAGAGTTCGTGATATGGAGACATACAATTCTTAAGCTCTTGTTGGAATTTTAAACCTGGCATATATAATACAAACCGATAAAATCATTGAAGGGAGTATCCTCAAGCAATTCATCGACATCATTTAAAAAAAAAGTATCGAAGCCTTTTCTCAAGCTCGAAGAAATGATGCCCTGATTTAGTGGCTGAATTAAGTACGTCGTGTTGAGTGGCAAAAACGCTATTTTCATTTTTGGATGTTCTAAATATAGATGACTTGAACTTGCATTAGTGTTGAGTTTAGATTTTTTTTATGCGTCTTCGCATAAAAAAGCTTTGTCCTCTATATAAAAATGTGAGAAAGGTTTCATAATTTTTCAAAACGGCATAACTTTAAAATCGCATAAAAAAGATTCGCATAAAAACAGACCTAAGTGTATATCTTTTTAACGCATGTTTCTTGATTAAAGCTTGCTCATTCTAAATCGAAAGGAATAAATCAAAAATCGATAACTTGTAACACCTTTTTATAGTATTGGACTAAATATCATTAATAATTAGAGAGTGTAATTATTAACAATATTATTTATGTAAAATGGTTATTATATTATGGAAGAACGCATAAAATATTCTAAATTATGCTAGAAAATATGTTTTTAATACAAACAAAAACATTTGAAAAATTAAGAATGTATCACTCGGAGCAAAACCGATAAAACCGTTATTTTTTCGGAATGACAACCGTAATTAAACCGTTTTAAATATTTGAAAAAAATAAAAATAATTAAAAATTCGAGAAGGATTCAAATATAATCCGAAATTTTGCTATACAAATGTACTATTTATATATGGAGTGTTTTATTTTTTATGCATGGTTCTCTTCATTATAAAAAAATCCTGCCTAAATGTCTCCTCAAAATTTCACTTGATAATACGATGATATGAATAATAATGCGTTGCGCAACAGAGAATACTAATTCTCACCTTCTTTTTTTAGTAATGGGATAAAAAGCTTCCTATTCGATGGGTTTTTTAGTGTTATTGATTTTGAATCTGGTTATTAAAGATTCTAAAGGCTTATCCAAATGTGTTTGTAATGTTGAAATAAAATTGAAAGCCGAGTAGCCAATATGTCTTTGAATTCACATCGAGTTTTAGCGCAAGTAGTGTTCAAAACACACATTTGAATAAACTTACGAGCAAACAGATGCCGCTTTATCCGAAATAAATAGTTGTTTGCTAAATATTTTCCTTTAAAATAACACGTACTAAGAGGCGATATTTTAAAAGTTTCCCGAGAAAGTATCCTTAAATGTGTCCAAAGTGTTGTGATTAATGATAGGTGTGTCTGGCGCCTGCTCGTCACACCTTCTCCGGAGGAGGCACTTTCCAAATTTTTTCCACCCCATGAAAAATGTCCCGTAACAAAATTTCAATAAAACGATCAATATATCTTTTTAAATGGCGACTCGATAAACGTTTATGAGATTGGCCCTTACTAGTATTGGGCAGTTCGGGGCGTGTACTAAGCTGACCCGACAAGATTTGTCGACCCCGTTTTTATTTGTGAATGATAGATTCGAATAATTTATTTGTATAAAAGGGTTAAAAGGGACCGGCTCTTATGTGTATTTCAAATTAATTTATATTCCCGGGGCGGTCACTTCATTTTCCAATATTTTTCTTTACCGCTGTCATGTTATTTCGATCAATGTAATGGCCTGAATTTATTCTGCTCAATGCGAACTCTCGATTTTTGAAAGGGCTGAATTATTTTTAAAAAGCCTCCATTGTGTGATTTTCACGTTTACTTCATTGTGCCGTTTTTATTAAGTAAATACAATATTTTCAATTGCATGACAGAGACGTGTTTTTCCCATCATCTTAAGCACCATTCAAGCGTAAGAGCTTTCATCGTTATGCTTTTCAACTGGTAAAATATTACATTAATTTAAAGACCACGATGAAATAGTTTCCTTTGAAAGACTTCAAATATTTCCATTTCTTTAGAAAATATATAATAATTTATACTTTTTCATACAAAATAATATCAAATTTGTTAATGGGAATTATGGCCGAAATTAATATAAATGCTTGAAATTTCCGCTTGAAAAACTTGTCCTTATCTTGACATTTTGTTGGCTGTCCATTTTCCTGCATTATGATGAGCGTTTTTTACTAAGAAAATAATAATAATTCGGCAGTTGTAAAGTCCTCCGGGTTGTGTAAGTGCCAAAGCGACCGCAGGTTCCCAAAGGAGTCGCGCGCAAAGCGCCTACGAAGTTGCCCGGGAAACTTTGAAAGTCTGAAAAACCGCAGTGAGTTAAGGCTTTACAGGAGAGGTCCTCCTCGGGCAAGCTGGACCGATTGCTTGCGGGTCCTCACTCACTCATTCGCATTATACATGTGCAAAGAGTCCATTAAAACTTTCCAAGACACAACTATAAACCCTCCAGATATTGCTGTGCCAATTATGAATTCAATCTCTCGATATTGCCTTCAATTTTCATAGTTTGAATTTATAAAACCCATACAAAAAATTCTACTTAACTATACATAAATCTCTAAAAAGTCTAACTGTAGAAAAAGCTCTTTTAAATGTATGATAGGACTCCGAAAGGTTAATATACCATAAAATCCTTCCATATCATCAAATTATAACGGATGAGATGTATTATTCATAATTAAAAAGTTTAAAAATGAGATTAAATACGAATTTATCGAGAAAAAATCATAAATTTAAAAGAGGTGAAAATGGAATCGAAATATATTTAATATCAAAACCCGTTGAATTTTATTCTTCTGGGGAAAAAAATATTTAAATAGCTAGTAAAAGGTTGTATCTACTGAAAGAGAATGCATTGTATCGATAAAATTAATTAATTAAATTTTTGCTTGCATTTAATTAATTTAAAAAACGACATTTTCGACTGGACATTCCATTAAATGTCTAACTATGGCAGCTTTCTATAAATTATGCCGCTTATAACTGAAAAATTATATCAATGAATCTAAATAAATCTAAAAACACTCAGACTTCTTTTTGTGCGACTTTTTTTGTGCGATTTCGAAGTTATGCGGTTTTTTTAAAACTTTTTTTTTAATTTCATAAAGTGTACGTATCGAGATATTTTGGATAAAATAGGAAATAAATCATAAACACTAACCGAAATTTATATATATAATTTGGAACTGTGTGAATCATATTACTTGACTTAAATATTTTTTGTTCAATCGCCTTTTTGTGAATTTTTTTGTTATGGTCTATAGTAACATCTCTACTAATTATCAATTATATTGTTGGAAAGAAAAAATCTACACAGAATAATGATGATATTGACAGTGGGTATACTATTTTTCCCGAAGAAAAGAGCGATTTTGATTCATATCGAAAATCGCAACAAACATTATCATACAGCAATGATAGTTTGTAATTAAAATAACTAGTATTTCTCTAGTGGATGAATCCTCACACATCCTTAAAACTTTACCAAGAATGTTATTTTTTTATTGCCTTATCGTTTTCCTGTTTGTTTATTAACTTTTTTGTGCGATTTTGGATATATTTTATATAGCTGTTTCAAAGTTATGCGATTTTTAAAATCCATGGTACGCATCTTCACTTTTTCTATGTAAGTCATTGCTTTTTTAGTGCGATTTTCTGCAGAACGCATCTATTGAACCAAAAAAAAATTCAAGTGTATTGTTATGAAATTGGAATTTAAATTTTAAAAAATATGCCTGAATTTCAATTTTTTGTATCAAAAAAATGAGGGTCTCTTTTTAGAAATGGTGTCTTAAACCTTTTTTTCCCATTTAACATACAAGTAGCCATATTCCCTTTTAGCAAATAGGATCTATGCTGAGCTACAGATGTGGTGTGAAAGATAAGGGTCAACCTGTCACGCGGACTTTAGAACCAGCCGCTGTGGGTCAAGCCACCAGCCCTTTGAACTTAATCGACCCCTTCATGAGTCAACTAAATACGGACCCACGAGAGACAGTGCCATAGTTGCCCATAAAATGTATTTAAACATCATCATTAACTTTCATTTTATTCACTAAAAGTGTCTTAACCGCTAGCGTAGAGTGTCATAGACGAGGCCTTAATTTTATCAAACCGTCCGTGGTTCGTCATAAAGCTCATATTTTAAAGACGAATATGTAATTTATGTATTCAAAGAGGGTGAGTTTGTATTCTGTGAATTTCCTAGATACTCAAATGAGACGGTTTCACGTGTGCTTTTCGATAATTAGGCAGTTCAAACGAATAGGCTGCAAGATTTTCCGGACGGCCATTTCCGGAGGAGCAGAATGGGGTACGAAAAGGAAATCTCCAATTAAATTAAATGATGGCTTTGAGAAACCTCAACTATTTGGAATTTCCCTATCTCACTCTCTCTTTTACTGTGGCTCTTTAGTACACTCTGACCTCTGACTTCCGTGTTCAAATCCCCCAGTAAAACATGTAGGATTAAAATTAATCGCACTGCCTAGCTGTAGTGGCCCTTCAGGTATTTGATTTTTAGGACCGGACAAGCCACATTGGCTTTTGTGATCCAATATAAATAGTTTGGTCCGGATGAAGGGGAGATTAAACGGACAAGAACTTAAAAAACAATTTATTTTCTAATTGCTTCTACCTATAAAAGCAAGAAAGAGTCCCCAGAGCTAGAAATTCCAATGGATATTGTGATGGAGTATTATAAAACAATATCATCTTTGTACAATAACATTTTATATTGTAATATTTTTATTATAAAAAACAGCATTTGAAATAGTAATTACCATATAAAATTGATGATTATGAGTAGCTCTATATTAGAGCATGCCACATGAAGATTCGGAATTTAAGTCAAAGATTAAATATAATTGAGAGAGATTCTGTGCAATATTTAACAGGTTTAAATATTTTAAGTTGATAAACGTACACTTAAATCTTTTTTTGTGCGGTAGATGCGATCCGCGGAAAATCGCACAAAAAAGCTATGACTTACATAGAACAAGTGAGGATGCGTTCCATGGTTTTTAAAAATCGCATAACTTCGAAACTTCTAAATAAAATATAACCAAAATCGCATAAAAAAAAATTAATAAGAAAACAGGAAAACGATAAAGCAATTAAAAAAATAATATTTTTGATAACATTTAAAGGACGTCTTACATCATTGGTAAAAATTTAAGGATGTCTAACATCTGGCATCTCAAATGCCAGACATTCACTAGAGAAATACTAATTATTTTTATTACAAGCTGTCAACGTTGTATGATAATTTTCGTTGTGTTTCGTTACATAGAACTAATGTAAAAACACTTGATTTAGTTTCAAAAAAAATATTTTATCTCTAAAAAATGTATTTATTAAAACAAACAATAGATAATATTGGCTAAGAATTTACATCTTCAGCTTGCATAAGTATTAATAGTATAAGGATATATTTTTGCCTTTAAAAAACGATATTTATATAATATACAAGGCGCATCCCAAAAGTCATGAAATATATATATATTTTTTAAAATATTTATAAGATCAAAAAATGCTTGTATTTAATTGAAATTTACTAGAATAGAATTCCGGCGCTAGCTCCTTTTGGATTGTGGAGATTGGCGGATACGCGCGACGACCACCACTGCGGAAGAATTTACATCAACTGAACAAAATGGCCGATATGTACGTAAAGTACTTTCATACATCCATGAATTTGATAGACGATAGTCGATTTTAAGGGGTATTCTATCTTATCTAGAGACACAAATAGTGGGTGTATTTTCAAGTTCAATAAAAAATAAATATATCAAAATATATTATATAAAAAAAGTCATATCCTGATTGACAACATTCCAATCATTCTTGTCATTTGAAACAAAAAATATCTTAATTAGTATATATGTCACTATAGCTCCAACTTCAGAGAAAAAAAACATTTTTATCATTATTTTTTCAGTTTTACTTTTTTTTAAAATAGTTAATAATAGTGGTAGGGACGATAGAGAGTTATATAAATAAAACTGATTCCAAATTTAAATTAAATTAGTTGATTATAATTTGAGATATCATGTCAAGTGTGTTGAAAAAAGTAGTTCGATATAAACGCGTTTAAAATAGCTATAATATATTAAAATAGATATAACTCCGTAAATAATTTAGAATTTGTAAATTTCTTTGGAGAATATATTTATAAGAGTTAAATAAATTTTTCAAAATTCTAAACTAGAATACCCACTTTTTGATGCAATAACATTTTAATCTAGCTATTATTTATTGATCTATAAGTTTACAGGTATGTCCTTTGCACGTTTCTCACGTTTAAAATTAAGTCTCAATATTTTTTGTTAGTAAATGTGGCTCAGAAAGCATTCGAAGCGTTGTAAATCTCAAATGTCGATCTTTACGCAAACATTACTTCATTAAGATAAACAAGAAAAGGTCGAAACGCTGTAAGAATGTAGCACCTGCCTAGTCCTTCGGCTGGACAACAAAACAAGTTTATTCCATCAGCATAAAAAATGTTTCGTTTTAAGTCTCGCAATCTTTCGAACAAAGCTAAATATTTCTTATAACTCACAACAGAAAAAAAGTTACCTGATAAAAACATATAGCGTATAATAAACTCATAAAATACATCTAACAAAGGAAATATTGGCTGAATTTCTCTATATAAAATCTTATCTATTAATACTTCCATTAATGTTCGTATCGGAGAATTGCTCGACTTTATCACAGTTCCTATATATATACGAGCTAGTATTGAAATGTGTAATACTAGAAGTCATTATAAATTCAAAGAGATCTTGGCTCGTAGTCTTGGGCCGAGCAATTGTAAGTTAAGTCGTCTCTACATAAATACACAAATGCGTTTCGTGCCTTAAGTAGATTTACGGATCAAATTGGAATCCTCATACCCGTCAGAGATCCTGATTGTCCAGTTTATAAATTGGTTGTACGTAAATAACCTTTAGCTGTAGGGGTACACCTGTTCCAAATCTACATAATCATGTTGATTCAATCTGATTAAAATCCCCATGGATATTCGGATCGACTTAATTTATTTTTTACATTGAAATTATAGCATGTAACTTGAATATCAATAAATGAACCTTGACACCGTCGATATCACACAATCGATAACAATGAATATGAACGAGTATATTTAGACGTGTAGGGGTACCTTTACAACACGACCTTTACCATTGATGTACGAGTATATGATGAGACGCAAAACACCAGTCTCTTTCTCCAATTCATTAATATCCGCACTCAATGGGCGAGAATGCGCTTTCTGTATCACCCGAGTCCGAACACAAATACGCGCCGTTACTCATTAACGATCAACGAGCTGAATGTTCATATTTAAACGCTTGGATGAAAATCTAATAATCGTTAACTTTTTAATATGCCAATTTTGTTGTATTTTGCAGCATTTCGTAGGAGTCCATTCATATAACGTATTACGAATGGAATTGTATCGCGTTATAAATATACAATTATTTATTTCGCCATATCCATTAGTAGTATTGATGGTATTTTTATAAGACCCATTGTTTTCTTTCAGAACGCTTTCTGCTGATTCATCCGCGATTATGCGATTTCCATCTATCTCACTTTATTGTCTATTTATGCCTTTTTTTTGGGCATATTATCTCCCCATGCCCTTTTATTGGAGCATCTTGCTAATTCTTATTTAGTATTTCTCCCTACAATGCAAATATTTTTTTATTCGAAATGAAGCTATTCTGCATTAATTATTTCCCACTTGGGCGTATTTTATTCAAGAACTGATCATTCTACAGCTGTAAATATTTAATAATGATCTAGATTAAACTAAGCAATAAGAAATAAATATTAGGGGGACCCAAAATTATTCTAATAAAGTATTAAATAAATACGGACGATTCGCTTTTAATTTTTAATGCACAACTTCTAATTGTCGACAATAAACTTGTGCAACTTTAGTCTATGCCAGCTTCATTAATTTATAATGAATTATTTTCCACATATCCCACTATATACACAAAATAACTTTTTTATAATCAATCCAAGCTTAGGAGTTAGAATTGGGGGCTTTTTCGAGAAAATAATGGATTTTTTCATCGTATATTATCATAAATTACGCATTTTTTTATTAAAAAGATGTAGCACGTATTTCCGTACACGTTCACGTTCGGTGAAAGCAAGAAGTTCCTATCCTACCCCATAACGCCCATCCTATTCGTTTTGCCGTTAAGTTTGAAATGTGTTTGCACTTGATTGTTTATCCTGGATCTGACTCGATTAGGGACTTTAGTGCATTTTTATCGAAATTCAAGGGTCGTAATGTTTTATATTGCCCGATTTAAATTTCTGGAACCATAATGGGCATCTGCGGACTGTTTCTACTTCATCGTATTTTTTTGAGTGTTTTACAAGCTTTTACTGCATTTCAACCCAATTAAAAAAACAGCATACAATGTAGGATGTGGACTTCATTAATTTTGGGTCTGGATACTATTTTTGTCCAATGTTTCTTCAAATAAAATAGCTTACAAAGATGTCTGTAATAATTTGTCAGGATACAAACTGAGCTCAAACATAAGGTCTCAAAATAAGCAAATATTTTTCGATATCCCTAATATAATTATATGATTTTTATTAATAATAAATTTGATTTTTTTCTACCAAATATTCGAGTACTTTCGGGTCCCCCTAATATGTATTTTGATGAAAATTGATAATTATTTTATGAGTCGAATTGTACAAATTGTTGCCAATGTAAACTTAAATCTTTTTTGTGTGGAAGATGCGTTCAACAGAAAATCGCACCAAAAAAACTATGCTTTACATTAAAAAAAGTGAAGATGCATTTCATGGATTTTAAAAGCCGCATAACTATGAAACAGCTATATAAAATATACCCAAAATCGCACAAAAAAAGTTTATAAAAAAACAGGAAAATAATATGGCAAATAAAAATCACAATTTTGGTAACATTTAAAGGACATCTTGCATCATTGGAAAAATTTTAAAATTTTAATATATTTCTTGATAAAGGGCGTGGTGATATATTCAGCGATAGCATTTGCATTATGACTTACACAGTCTCAAATTTTAATTGCTTTTCCAAATTTCGGTCAGTATTGATGATTTATTGTATTTCCTATTTTATCCAAAATATCTCGATAAGTACTGTTTATAAAATTAAACAAAAAATAATTTCTTTAAAAAAAACCGCATAACTTCGAAATCGCACAAAAAAAATCGCACTAAAAAAGGTTTGAGTGTATCCAAGCAATTCAATTTGAAACATATTTATCATGTGCGGCGAATTTATAGTTAGCAAAATATGCAAGATATTCCAAGCAATTTAAAACTTAACACATTGTTTGAGGGAGCGGAGAATTATTACCTATCACTTATTCAATGCATTTTATGTTTTGCACATGGATCGACAATATTTTTTAGGGGTTAAGGGGGGTATTTTGCTATGTTTCACACAAAGGCCCTATGTCCTAAGTATCAGGGTTATCGAAATAGATTTTTTTTTTCAACATTTTGAAAAAATACCCAAAATTTCACATTTAGAGCTAATGTGTGAAACAAAGCAAAAGATCCCTTTAGCCCCCAAAAAACATTTATCGATCCGTGTGCAAAACATTCTGTATATGTATCTTAACAATATATATGTGTTTCCTGAACCGCGTCTCGATATAAGCTGACTGTAATTGGATGATATTAAAAGTTGGCAGCATCTGGTATTAAATGATACAACACCGATGGAAATAATTTATATAGACTACTTTTCGTGCGTAAATACGCGAATACTTTTCGATACCCCCAATATCTATTATAGGAGTTTTGATACGAATTTCATGATATAGACATATGTTTATAAGATTATTGTTTATATTTGACAGTGGTAATTTTTAATTAATATTTGATTTAATATTAACTAGACCAGATCAAAATCTCAATGGATTAATTGAAAAGTGCTCGATGAATTTGAATGGATTAGACGATATAAATTCACAAAGCGCGTCCTCAAATCTCGCTATTTACTTGACGAAAAATTCGAAAAATATGTTCAATCAAAACGCGACCAAATTGTTTCGAAATGAAAGGCGGCTTTGTTTTTTTAGATAATGGAAATTTAGGCGTACGGATTTGAAGGCAAATGTGTAGGCAAAAAGATAATTAAAGAAAACAATATACGTATTCGTAGACAGGCTAATCCTGTTGAATTGAAATATGTGGAATCGGAGCAGGTGCTGGCTGGGGCTCCAATTTATTTTGGAGGCAGGTAACGTGATTGCGCACAGGTTGCGGCTCTTTTTTCCAAGCAGAGGACAGGTAATCCTGCAGACGGACAGCTGCAAAGACAGGTCACTGCCCAAGGACAACTTCCATCAGCTACCGTCTCCAATTAATGCATCCATTCAGACGTGGACAAACCAGATACATCCCATATTTCAATAACCTGCCTACAATAAAAAAATATAAATCCATCATTCGCGACGGCGACAAATAATTAGATTTTGTGGTTTTGCTCACAATTCCAAATGATTTCATGCTATCCAGATATTTAGCATTTGAAATTAACACATTAACTACGGGGAGTGTGAATATTAATGAATTTTTTTTATAGTGTAATAAATATTTTTCCTGGATATTTAGATGTATCTACTAATTGGCGAGCTTTGGCGACGTCTAAGGTCAGTAACTCTCTAATCTATATATACGTATATACAGTACATATATATTTTTTTAAAATTGATATATTAACCTTTCACTACCGGTGATGTATTTACTACACCTCGACTCTAATAATGGGAATATCGATAAGAAATATAATAGATACAGGGTTCAGAATTTTTGTACTCCTCCGTAATATAATTATGAATCACATTAAAGTAATATAGTTTAAAAGTATTTATCTGCAGCGACGGAAATAAATAATTTGTCGGGAAATCGGGAATTTTGCGAGTAAATGACGAAACACTCGATGCTTTAATGTTACTTCGGGCATAATTTCAAAATAATGTTTGTAATTTTTAGTGTTTTATTTATCTATTTTTGAATTGTATTTTTAACTTTTCTTAATTTAAAAAAAAACTTTCGGCTTCATGCAATTTTTTATATTAAACAAATGGACTTATTTGTAATTTTTGATCAAATTTATCAATGTAATTTCTTAAAGTATTGAAAATCCCGACTGATCACGGGATGGTCTAATGCAATTTTGAAAAAAAAAATTGAGAAATTGAAAAATTGAAAAAAACGAGAGACAAAAACCGAATTTTTGTCTCTCGTTTGTCGTGTCACCGGTGTGAAAAGCGGACCGGTTGGACATACATACCTTGTGACCAATCCGTCTTTTTTGAGGACTTTTTGCGGCATTTTCGGCAATAAATGCGTACCCAATGCCTTATATGATCTGTATGATCACGGAAACCCATTCAGAGACTAATTTTGCAAATGAGAATTGACTTCTTTAATTCAAGGTTATGAATCGACACAAAAACTCAGGCACCCATCTTGCGCACAGCTTTCTCATATTCAAATTTTCTGTTAATATGCGATATTCAGCACTTTTTTAAATGTCTACAATATCTACTAGCTTGCAAAGTTTCAGTCGACGATCATCCAATAGCATTTTGTGGATATTATAAACAAATAAGTAAACTCTCCCAGAAAAGGATCAAAATTGGCTTTTAAATTGATTGGACTGAGACTTTTCAAATAAAAGTATTGTATATATATATTAGGGGTACCGGGAACTAATCCATTTTTTTGCATGCCTTATTTGTGATCAGTCTGTCTCTGGACACCGTGAAGAGAACATCGTCGTAAGTTTTTCTTTTTATAGTACTGTTTCTCGGGTTTATTTTTTTTTTTCGGGCACTGCATGCTCCTTTTTTTCGATGATGGCTGGAATGCGACGAAGACGGCCAAAAATCTCAAAAAGCTTTATGAAGCGAAAGTAACAGCTAACAGATGTTAATTTTGGTTCCGGCGATTTAAATCGGGCGATAGAAGCTTGAAAGATGAACCAAGATCAGGAAAACCGTGGAAATTCGTAGACAATATGCTGAAGGCCATGGTGGAATCCGATACTCATTTAAGTATTCAGGAATTATCAAAAAAACTCGATGTTCCATGGTCCACAGTTCAAGAGCACATGAAAAAAATCGGCAAAGTTTACAGAATGGGAGTTTGGATTCCACATGCGCTGTCCGAAGACAACAAAAATGCACGCATAGATGCGTGCAATTCGTTTTTAATTAGACATAATACTGATCCATTTTTGAGTCGAATTGTAACTAGTGACGAAAAATGGATCGTCTACGACAATTTGAAATAAGAAAACAATGGCTTTCGAAGAACGCTGTACCTGTTCCGACCCCTAAGCCGGGTCTCACCCTCCGCAAGGTTTTATTATATGTATAGTGGGATAGTCGTGGAATTATCCATTATGAACTTTTAAAACCGGGCAAAACGGTAACTGCTGCAATTTATTGTGAACATCTTGAAAGAATGAATGAAAAATTAAAAGTTAAACGTCCTTCTTTGGTCAATCGAAAAGGAGCGATTCTTCTTCACGACAACGCGCGCCCATACAAGGCAGCGGTGACCCCCGAAAAAAAATCTGAGCTTAATTTCGAAGTTTTAAATCATCCTCTATACTCACCAGATCTCGCACTATCTGACTTTTATTTGTTTCAGTCGTTGGAGCATTCTTTAAACGAAAAAAAAAATAATATTCTAAATGACGTTGAAAACTTTTTAAATTCGTATTTTTCCTCAAAGACGTCCAACTTCTACAAAAAGGGGATTGAAAAGCTGCCAGAAAGATGGCAAACAGTCCTTAATAATAATGGAAACTATATTTTATAATGATATGTAAATATATGTAAATATATTTCAATAAATTTTTGTTATGTTTAAAAAATGGATTATTTTCCGGTACCCCTAATATATATACTTTTTTATGTGCGATGTTGAAAGATTAACCGCGTCTAGATGCAAACAAGCGCGATATTCCCCCTCAGTTTATTTGTTAAGAGTTAAAAAACGTGTACTTTAAAGGAATAAATGGACATATTATATATTTGGCCAAGCTCAAAAAAATTCGATCGCCCTACAAGAGCAAAAAATCTTATAATTGAAAAGCACTGGAAATAAATGGGATTAAAAAGGCCATCAGAATTGACGAGCAAAAACAATTTGGGTTTTCTCTTTTACGTCGACCTATTAAAAATACAATTTAAATTTAAAAAAAATCGCGTTAATGAGTTTTCCATCCTTTATAATATTAGCGGTTCTTGTTTAAAAAAAGGCTTAAATGGTGTTTTTATCCTTTTGTAAATCTTTTATATTCCCATTTATTTCTCTTTCTCCTTCATCCAGATACTTTTTGTCTCTTGAAATATCTGAGTAATCATAAGGACGCTTACTACGGCGATAGCCAAAATTATTCAATCGAGATTATTTCATAAAAAGTATTTTGGAATCGTGCGAATTCCTTTTTCTTAATTTTAATATGCAAAATTCAATATTTTTTTTTAGATAATAATGGATATGGATTTCATCCTATGAAATTAAAAAAAAGTAAATTATTTGATTTTCATTATCATATCCTCTCTGAAAATTATAAATTTGCATATTAGCAAAATTAATTTGAACGAATATGTGTTAAAATGAAAATTTATTTTATGATAAAAATCAGAGCTTCAAAGCGTTATTTTTTTCGTTTCGGTTACATTCATAATATGTACATCGATACTCCAGAAAAGCTTTTCTTTTCATAAATTACGCAAAAAGTCCTCAAATAGAATGGCATGTCCGCAAGTTTTGTGTGTCCAACCGGTCCGCCTTTTAGACCGCTGATGCCTCAAATAAGCGCCTCGTGATCGGACACCATGCTTGGACATGTCCACAGAATTTTACGTTTTGGTCCGTTCAGATGTTAATTTTGACAAAATAATTATGATCGAAGATCAATATTTTAAGCCTTTATTAAATTATTAGGGTCGAGAAAAATTCTTCAAGTCGTTCATAATTAAGAGAGAATTTTTTTTACGTTTTGCGCTTACGATTTCCTGTGTCGGTGAATTAAAAAATCATAATTTCTGATTATGAATCTCCAAATAACACCCTGCGAAGGCTTTGAAATTTCATCTCGGAACTGTGGGATTAATAAATCAAAAATGAGATAAAAACGAGAGGAGCAATCGTCGGTATGCAAGTGAAATTGAGTTTTCACAAAAATGACCTCGCTCATTATTTATGGCGAAAGTTGGTGAACCGACAAACTATCAACCGTAGCAGGAGTCCTGCTCGGACTGTTTTTGGAAATATTTCATAATCAAATCGTCATAAGCATAATGAATTATTCCGGGAGCCCGACTATAAATCACAATTTAAACTTGATAATTCCGCCGGCGGCCCCATTAAAAATACGCGGCGTCGGGACCCCTCCACAGGGGGGTCCCGTTTTTACGCAAAATATCAAATGGATGGAAGTCCATCCATTAGGCGTTTCGACCAACTGCTGATAATTGGTCGAATAATTTATGGCCGCATTCATGCCACGAGGAGAGACTTCCGATTATTTATTGACAGCCCACAAATTATTTCCAAGATAGCTAATGAAAAACAGGTGAAAACTGGACGACGCTTTAGACCGATTACTAACGCTACATGGACCTCATGAATTTCAAATTTACAGTAGCTACAGGTAGTTGCAGCTTCAGGCTCTTTCCTTATTTATGGCAAAGCGTCCTTCTCTTGTGGCATAACTGTGCTTTTCAATTTTTACTACCTGATCCTTGTAAAATCGTTGAATTTAAAAATACCCTCCACCACTTTACTAAAGATCTCATATTTGTAAGCCGTAAGCACATACAAGTTAGCTATATGCTATACTAAAATATCTGCATATAACAAATAACAATAAAAATATGAATATTTTAAATATTTGAGTGCATTTGAACATGAACACTCAATTTCGATAAACAAACATTTCAAATTAATAGGGCTTGAAATTCGTTATGTTGACTCTAATTATAAAAGTCCACCAGTAATTGAAATTCTTTGAGATTCCCAACTGCAATATATTTTTTTCAAACTTCTGACACCAGTGAAGCGTAAAAGCGGAGGCGACCGTTATGTAGCTGGGCGGATAGGATGGAGGTGGACGGGCTTTGAATAAAAAGGCTCTTCCGTCTGAGATAATGTCTTTATTAGCCGTGAGAGAGAGAGATCTGGCTGCGGGAAGGATGTCTTCTTCGACGCCGGTGGAAGGCCCAAAAACATGGTGAAACGACCTACCGTTTGACTCATGTGCTTGCTAGACACGAATTTTTCGGTACGTACTTGAAGTGGATTGGCAAGTAAGCCTCCGAGGTGTGCCACCACTGCCAAGCGGAGGTCAACGATGCCGAATATACCATTACAGACTGTAAGGCGTGGACACCCCAGAAAAATATGCTAAAACAAGGACTCGGGGTAGCTAAGCTCAACGTTGACAACATGGTCCACAGCATCATGGGAAGCAAGAAAAACTGGGACCTTTGGCGCGATTTCGTTGAAGAAATTCCAATGTGCTAATGATTGCAGTGAAAGAAAGAGGCGCAAAATCTGACACTACCCTAGGATCAAACCTAGGGTGTTTTATGCAAGATCCGACGATTCTTCACGACTCCAGCCTCCTGCACGTCACTGCCCAACCAACAACGGTTCACTTGCATGGGGATGATAATTCGTCCATGCTACAGGTTTAATCATCTTTTACGCCTCAGAATCACAGTCTGATTCATTTGATAAAATATAAATGCTAAGAAGATTAATTAGTGCACCAATTAGAAATTCTGAAGCTCGGAAATCTTTATTTTATTCTTACAAGGTGCATCCCAAAAGTCATGAAACATACTTTTTCCCATACTTCTACTAATTGCAACGTATTCAAACTGATAAGATGAGGTGGGGGGTAGCTCTAAGCTTCACAGTGCACCAAAGTTCAATCTGCTGCGAGTATCAATAATAGCAGGATAGCTTATTTAGTGCACCCTAGCCTTTTTCGATATCAAGGGATCTAAAAAGAGTTTGTACCTCAAGGACAGACTGTCAACACTGCCTGTCAATGCGGATATTCTGGAAAGATTGAGGAAGTGGGACTCCTAGGGTGGTGCACCATGATAATACGCCTAGCCACACATCTCTACGCATCCGTGAGCTCTTAGTAAAACACAGGGCCGTAACAAGAGGATGGCAAAGCAGGCGCCCGCCATGGGCGCAATTGGGCTTGGGGCGCAAAAAGCAGAATACCGACCCAGTCCATTTTTATCCCTCTTTTCTTCGAAATCGCTTAAGCATTGAGCTGATCCAGCCGTCATAAGTCCGCAATAAAATAAAGACAAATATATTTTTAACCGATTGTAAAATTTAAATAACCCATCTAATCAGTCTTCTTCGGACAACTTCGTTTTGTAATGAGAGTTCTTAATCATTCTATAGGCATGTTCGGGTATGGCATCCAATCGCGAAACGTTCATTCGTCATTTTAGCGGTCCGAAAAACGGCCCGATTGGACACAGACTTTGTGGTCACTCCATCTTCTTTTACGTTTTTTTGCGGAAGCTTCTGTATGATCACAGACGCGATCATACAGAAGTGAGCGAGAACTTATATTGGTAGCTGGTCTCGAATAGCTATTTTTTTCATTGTGAGCACACGCGGCACCCATCTTGCGCACAGCTTTCTCGTGACCGTGGTAACGCTACTGTAACCACTCTGCAGTCCCGACCCAGTTCAGGCAGAATCTTTTTTGTTCCCGAGGATAAAAATTGCATAAAAATGTGTAGACTCTCGTAGAGTACTTTGTAGATATTGTCGATAAATATTTTAAAATACATACATATATATATTTCATGACTTATGGGATACGCCTTGTATATATAACATTATAAGTAATCTGGTATTAGGTTTGTTAATTGTCAAAATATAGAAAGAGTTTATCTCAATGGCATTTAGATAAACACCTTTTCCCCAAAGCACAAAATACAATTTCTTCGGTACAGTAATGGAAGTATTGAAAGAAAAAATGTATTGGAAGAAAGCAGTTATCTCGATTGAGAAACGTGCGGATGCGGACAGAGATGACAGCCGAAGAATTATTTCTAAAAAGATAAACCATTAGATTGGTGTAAAACAAATAATTAGAGGTTTTTATATCTAAATTCGAAAAATAGAAGCATAAAAGTGGTAGAATTTTTGAGATAAATTCATGGTGTTTAAATAAGGACGCTCGATTTTTAAATATAAATAAAATAAATTTTATGTAAGATATTCAATCAATTATTTTTGTATTTGAAATAATGCATTATGGCATTAAGTATGAAATATAATATTGTTCAAATGTCCACCACGGCTTTGCTGGGTGACGCGTATTCGGGAGGTCAATTGTTTGTTTGCGGTGTATTCGCATACCCGTACCACTTTACCGTGTCCTCAAATTGCTCATGCGGAATGCTCATCGTGGCATGCGTTGTGTGGCAAATAGCGTCGTCCTGTTGGAACTGCATATCGACAATATTTATAGCATTTAGTTTAGTTTACAAGAATTTTCTAAAAATTATTTTTTAAATTCTAATTTTTTTTATTATTTGCACACGTTTTTCAATATTATAATATTTCATAATAATTTGCCATATATTATTTAATAATTTGTAATAAATTTAATAGATCTTACTTTAATAATATGTCCGCTATAATCCAACAAACTTTAAGCGTCCTTATTGAATGACTTGTATTTTTTACGTATTTTTATTATTATTGTACAAATTAAATCCATGTAAAATAATATTTTTTTTTTGTGAGATTTAGTTATTTTGCCAGAAGTTTATAATTAATTAAAAATGATATATTTTATTAAAAAAATGCTCGTTTTTTACAAAAACGAATTAGCGTATATATTAAGGGAAGAACGGAATTGAATCGTATTTTCTTGGAATTCTTCCGGAACGATGAAAGCACTTGACTTTTATGAAACACACGACAGCCTTACAGGAAAGAATATGTATCACTGCTCCAATTTTCTCAGTCCGCTGTCATAATTCTGTCAGGAATAAAAAAAGTAGTCTTGTTAAACGCTCGGATAAATTGGACATAACCGTCACGTAAGATGTCAACGCCCAAAGAACTGAAATCCAATGGGTGTACAACATCGTCGATTTTGTTTATGCCCACCCGACCCAGATCTGTCCGAAAGACTTTCCCAGTCATCCATCATCAGGGGGTGACAGATGTAGAAGACAACCTCACTTATCGATTTTCGGGCAGCCAACCGACCAATGGAAAATCTGCCCTCGCTTCAATCCCCATCTACAATTATTTTCAAAAGCTTCTCTCGCAGCATCTTTAAAAACGAATCTCTTCCCATCGGCTTTTATTAAAAAAAAATATGAACATCAGCCGGACATTTGTGTAGGTATGATGCTTTAAATAAACCTTTTTATGCCGATTGTGAAATTGAACGAGACCCAGGGATGTAATTCAATTTTTTTTTTTTGCTTTTCGCGACCATCTGGAGTGCCGAATTCGACCAAACAAACCGTTAGTTATATTTCTAAATTCGACAAAAAAAGGAGAAAATTTCATACATATTAATGCGTTCCTAGCAAGCGAGCAACATCTGGTCGCATTCCTCGCGGATGATCCCAAATGAATATCCATGTCGGATTTTAAGTCATTTTTTGCCTAGTCAGTAAATAACGTTAAGACGAAAAGTACGCAAAATTTGGGCTTCGTTTCTTAGACCGATAACGCAATTTAAAAACCACTCTGGCTGAACCTACTTCCTACGCCACAAGTCCTTCAACTTTGAGACTAATTTTCTAACTTCGTTATTTTTATTCCCTTGGCATATCTCTTTTTAGCTACTTCAACTAACTTTTTTTATTTTTTATTTCATTATAGAGGTCCCAAATTGGTAATTATTGAGGTTTGTGAGGAAAATGTCTTTAAACTTATCTCATCGTATTGCGCTAAAAGCTCATTTCCGCCCAAATTTTATTTATTTATCTACACAGATATTTTCCATGTACAGAGTGCTTCCCTTTTATTATTAAAATGAGTTTTCAATTACTAAAATGATTACATAATGATGAAAGCCTTCAACTGTAAATCAATTAGATTGGCCTAAATGAACTTTTACCACATAATATTAAGATCAGAGTATTGGTATTTTTACATTCCTAGCATTTTAATCGGTTCGGCTAAGTTTTCGTTCCGACAAATATCAGCGATCTGAAAAGTGGACCGGTTGGACACATAAACTTTGTGACCATTCCTTTCCCTTTTAAGACTCTTGTGGCTTTGTGGAGCATGTTCGGTAAATAATACATACTCGGGGCATTCTATGATATGTACAATAACAGAAGCACCCCCAGAAACTAATTCACAAAGCGTAAGTGGCTAATCGAAGTCGATAATTAGTATATCCGCCTGGACATGGATGTTAAAATCAGATTTTGTAACATACTTTGTACTTTTGTTGAGCGGGCTGACATGGTTCTGAGTAGCGGGACTAATAAACAACTCTATACAATCATGCGATGTATGCGGGGAAGCTTTCCGTCTCTGTCTCCCGAACTGTGCTACGTTCTCTCTCTGTCTCGGTCCGTCTCCGAGCTCAATGTACAAGAGTGTTCTTTCTGATTAGTGAAAGATCCCAGGCCCTGGGATAGTACTCCTTTAGGGGCTAATCGACGCAAAAACTCGGTTTTAATGGCACTCATCTTGCACACAGCTTTATCATGTTCAAAATTTTAATCAATATTCACCTATAAATAAGGTCGGGTACTTCTGAGACTATTTACAAATATTTTATATTAATATTCTAGCCACGATTAAAATACGTTGCCTAAATAAAAATAAAAATATATATAGGCTATCTAAAGACCCAAATTCGGTGGAAGCAAATTAATCAATATTTGGGTTAGGCGAAGCACTCGGGTTATGTATTTGGGATTTATGATTTTGAGGAGGTTCTTGCGGGACAGATAGTTGAGCTTTAACCTGCTTGCATCAGCGAAGGCACTAAATAAAATTCCTAAGTAAATTTTCCAATTTCGTGGAGCAGATTTAAGTTTTCCAAGATAGCACGCACTTTTGCGAGCAGATAAGGCCGTCGAAGAGAAGTTTGGGGAGGCGCAGTTTTCCGATCAGCCGTCGGCTACGAGCTCCTGGGGGTGAGAATGGAGATTTATTGGGGCGCTACCGCGGCCAGAAGTGAGCGTAATTTATAGCCACCGACTAGGACGAGGGACTATCGACACCCTCCAAAGAGGACCCGCTCTGAACACCTAATAAATCGATAGAATATTCAAATTGACATCGCAACTTTTACTCGTATCACAATGTGTACTATCGACTCGGGTGACCGTCCATTGCCATCGATTTTTCCGGCGACGGTCTTATTCTAAATTTTCCTCGCGGAATGGAGACGAATCGAAAACGACCCGGTGGATATATCGAATATGGGATGGGTTTAAACGGAGACTGCCAATGGACAAGAAGAAATGGGCTGGAAAGGTGAAGGAGTCACAACCTCGACCCGACGGAGATAGACTAAATTTATGATGATGAAAGAGCCAAAGGTGGTTTCGACGGTTGATAAAATGTTAAATATATCATCATATTGCATATTTTGAGGAATAAAAGTATGTTTTAAAAACCAAATTAATTTTGCACACAATATTATTTTTTATTAAAACAATTTTAATAATGTTTAATATGGTGACCAGTTCACTTCACAGACCAAAACTCGCACCAAAAAGTCCCATTTTTGAGATACATTTGATGCTGGTATATTTTGTGTGGTTTGGTATAGTCTCAAATCTAACAATTTTGCTTGTACACATACCATTCATCTAAAAATGGGCCACATCGCTAAAGATCACGTAATGTGCGAGACGTTTTACGGAACGGAACTATAATTTTGAAAATATTTTTTTATAATATAAACACAATTTTCAACGTCATGTATAACATATAATAATTTGCCATATACTGTTAAATTATATACAATCATTTTAATAGATATTTTTTTAATATTATAGCCACTAAAACTTAATTAATTTTGAGCGTCTGTATTGAAATGTATTATATTTTTTTGTCCTTAGCAAGAAGACGATTGATTGTATTAATCACTTATCTTTGTGAAAAAGTGTTAAAATCCTATAAATAACATGCATAGCTGGTTTCTTAGTCCATGGTGGGAGTGTCGATAGAGTAGTTTATTTTAATTTGCACTTGTTTATTGAAATCGTATTATTGAAATACAAGCTTGACTCATGCTACGCGCTTCTGAGAGAAAAATGGATTTGTGTGGACGATAAGTGATAAATGATTTATCACACAGTGTCAAATAATTTTTGATAATCAATTACTTAATATTGTATTGTACATACACAGAAATATACAAGCTTTGTATATTTCGGTAGACAATGTTTGCTAAATGTAAAACGGAATATTCTTCTTATTTGTTGCGGAGCAAACAAATGTTTCATCAGGAGGTTTATTTTCAGTGTAATTAATAAATGGATAAATAGCATGAGGGCATCAGTTGTTAGGAAAAATTTATGAGTTTTCGCTTAGGCTATACACGGAAAAGCTTTCCATTTTGACCCCATGCCGTGTCATACTTTTTGATTCATAATTGAGAAATATTAAAAAAAGAAAGGCGGCAATTCGGCATGAAAAATACATTTATCGTGTAAGTCTGACGTTTGCGTAACTACTGTAATGCTGACCACACAGTTTCGTGTCATCGCCAGAAGATAGCTTCACCACTAACATGTGGTCAAATGGTCCACTACAACCACCGAACTTACTTTTGTTGTATCACCTGTCCGGAACATACTCAATCAAAAATTCTCACTATAATTTTTCATATTGTTTTATTTTATAAAAAAAACCTAATATATTTATAATGTATTGCTTGGGAAATAAATGAAATTTCGCAACATTCTCTGCATTTATATTTTACATGTAGTCTTCTATAAAGAGCTCAATGAGATCAGTTGACATTTATTGGATTATCAGGGCTTTATCCTTTACGTTTTATTTCTCAGTGGACTTTTCGAAACGAAATATTTTCACAAGACTTTGTACAGCTGTATTCTCTTAATTTACGTTGGAAAAAAGATTTTTTTCCATGTAGCAGTAACAAGTTTAATAAAGCTTGCTCATCAGTTTAATATTGAAACTATTAATACATTTAGCCATTGAAAAAACATAGGAATTTCATGGTAAATTTTACAAAAATACTATTTTTTAAATATAAATACAGTTTAAGTTTTATGCCAACAGTGCAAATTAAACGTCTACATAGCAATCAATAAGTACGTAGGATTTTTTTTGGAACAAATAGCCAAAAAAAAAACCCAAATGAAGAAGAAAATAAGGTGGGTCTAAATAATGAAAGATTTATAATTACATAATTTGTTACATTATGAAAAGTGAATACACTTGGGTCTTTTTTAATGCGGATTTTTTTATGCGAATTTAAAGTTATGGGATTTCCAAAAATAATGAAACCTATTCTTCATTTTTCTATAGAAGATAACGCTTTTTTTATGCGAATTCATACAAAAAAATCTAAAATTAATACTAGTGCAAGTCACAACTATTATAATGTAAATATGTAAAGAGCGATGGGCGAACGGAATTGTATGTATGCAATTTTTTATTAACTTTTTTATGCGATTTTAGATATATTCTATCAGATTGATTTGAAGTAATGCGGTTTTTAAAAATAATGGAACCTATCCCTCAGTTTTTTAAGTAGTTCAATTATTTTTTTATGCGATTTTTTATATGCGACTCCTCATGCAATGTATCAATCGCATAAAAACAGACCTAAGTGTAACTATCTGATAAAAATTCAGATTATTATTTTGACCATATTTAATTGACAATGGGGCGTTTTAGTGACCTCTCCTATAAAAGTGTTCATGTTCAAGTATTAATCATTAACAATCACAACCATTTAATTTATTTCAGTTGTAAAAACGCCCTAGAGGTTTCTCGAGACATTTTAAAACCATTTTATCCATTTATTCAACTAAAAAATGTCAAAATATTACTTTAAAATGGTAATAAATATATTGTATCATGTTTCCTGAACCGGGTACGTAAACAGAAATTATATTTTTTATAAATCACGATTTATCATCCAAAAAGTAAGGTTAAAACATTTATGTAAGATCGAAAAATGTTTGTATTAATTTGAAATTAACAGGATACTTTACAAATATATTAAATTAAAGCGTACGAGGTGAAGTGAGAGCACTCTCAGGATAGACTCCGGGTGACGCCCCGCTCCCACGTGCTTGTCGTGGTGTTCACGCTCGCACGCGGGTTCGTTCTATTCTCAGGCCGTTGTGTAGCCGAAAGGATAGGGTGGAGGTGGACGGGCATCGAATATAAAGTTCCTCGTCTTAGATAACTTATTTATTAATCACGAGATAGATATCTGGCTGTGAAAAGGACGTCTTCCCGCAGTCAAGGCTATCCGACGACTTTTCACAACTCCTGCCTCCTACGTATTATCATCGAACCGACAACGCTGCACATGCAAGAATCAATTTAGGTTCGAGGTTCAATATTGACAATATCCAGATTGTGATGTTTCTAGATTTTTTGACAAACATTAAGAAAAGATTATATGTGATCCCAATCTTCACTAAATAATAAGTCCAAAACATATTCATTAAATAATAAAGGCCAATACGCTCTAATAATAAAAACGCTGTCATTTAAGTAAACATCCCTTAAATATCGGACTTTGAAGAGGAAAAACCAAAAAAATAAATTCAAAAATGTATGTATTTATTTCAATGTGAAGCAATTTCCTCGGATTATTCTTGTATGATGCCAACAGTACTTTAATAAAAAGATATTATTTGAACTAGTATCATATATCTTCCTTTCAACAATATGTAGCTTGTCATAACTGAAGTATTTATTTGTTAATACGAATAGGTTTTTTATTACGGTTACCACTCCCCACGCGAATAATGCAAAACCCGTGTACTTTTTTTCCCAACAGGAATGTTGATTCCGTTCTCATATTTTCTTTATTTCTATTTGAAAAAGTCTCATATTTCTTCGGATGAAAAATCTCTTCGTCAATTCAAAAGTGTGGAAAAATGCGTCCTTTCTCGTATATTGTTAGTGAAGACGGCACGTCTTCCAAGCGTAGACTCTCACGTCTCGCCGAACATAAACATCATGATTGAAGGCTTTCAAGGTGTTGATTTACTTCTCGCCGTCTTTTGGAGATGCCTCAAATGAATGTTGAGAGTAATTCGTGTTTATTTACTATGGCTATGGGAAAACATAAATAGTTTCCAGCGTTTTCAACTGCAACAGAACGTAAAATATACGAAAATTGCCTCACAACTTAAATAATTAATGAAAATATTTATATTTATTTTCATAGCGTCATATCTGCTATTTATATCTGGACATTTATTTAATACTTTCCCATTGACTTTTACATATTACAAATGATCATATATTTGTACAAGAATATTTAGGTAGGATAGGATCCATTAATTTGCCATATTAATCATCTCAGTATATATTTTTTAATTAATTTTATATTTAACCTGCTTTCAGAAGATTAACTCTAATTTCCTAAATTTTTTGATACGATTAAAATTCTAGATTTGATTCTAAACCTAAAAAAATTAATTAATATCAGGGCCGTAACAAAGGCGTGGTAAAACAAGCGTTCGCCACGTGCGCAACTGGGCTTGGGGCACCGATTGCAAGGCGCTAATTCGTCATATCAGCGGTCCGAAAAAGCGGACCGATTTAGCATACAAACTCTATGGCCATTTCGACTTATTTTTGGGCTTTTTGCGGCATTTTCTATGATCTGTACGATCACGAAAGCAACGTAACATCGACACTTTCTATCATAGTTGCATACAACAATAACCACCATTAATACATTAGGTTGGGTACTTTTTGAATTATTTTTATATATTATTTTAAAACATGCATTATAATATATTGCATTTATAATAGTATTAATTAACTTTAAAAAATAAATTGGATTTCTGGGGGTGGGGGGCGTTAAGCTAGATACTTGCCACGGGCGCTTCATATCCTAGTTACCGCTCTAGTTTAATATACATATATATGACCCTCAAATAATTAAATTTGAGAGCGATTATATTTTATATTAACTTGTATAGAAAATATGATAAAATAAAGTTGAAATAAAAATAATGGATTTCTTTCGGGGTAACCTAATATTAATAATATTATTCTATACTAATTTCTAAAAAAATATAGTATTTTAAAGTAATTTTCAAAAGATTTCTAAGTGATTCTTTGATATTGGAACGTTTCTCAGTAAACTAAGCAACTTGTTGTCTTAACAATATTGCATAAAAAATATAAATTGGGATGTAGGTGTATCGGGATGAAGGTGCGTCGCACAGAAAGACTATGTTCTTATATAACCTCTTTGTTAATTACAGGAGAGAGATTTGGCCGCGGGAAGGATGTCTTCTTGTAGTCAAGGCTATCCAACGACTCCTCATGACTTCCGCCTCCTACGCGTCATGCACGACAACGACGCACGCGCAAACAGTAAAGTAAAAAGTATTTTTTAGTTCATATTATATATTAATATTCCCTGTGTAGAACAAAATTATACAACTTAATTATATTTTGTGTTACATTACGATGAAATCCAATCAAACAGCCCCCTGGCAACCTTTGTATCAATAATTAGAATCGATCTAGGTAATATATAGCAAATTTTACAATAAATCACATCATTAAGAAGCTGCCTGATCCAAATATATTTCTCTTATCTCTTTTTTAAAAAATCTTTATCAAATGATAAATAATTTTCTTTCATTAAAATGAGATCGGTTCTATAATATAAGACTCAAAGTACTGAAAATTTCTTAACTTAATTTTTTTAATTTTATTTTTCAGTTATGTAATTATTAAATGCCAAAGTTGATGGAAATTAATTAAAAAACTTAGTTTTTCTATTAAAACCGTATTTTTAATTTAAATTTACAGTCCCCTGATATAGACAAAGTCTATTATATATTTATTATTTGTATAAAATTGACTGAGAAATTAATTTCACATAATCAAAATTGCTATATTCTAAATATCAATTTCATCCCTTAATAAAATACAACAATTAAAGTAGGCATACAACTGTCCCAATGATAGCTCATTCCCTCTTCAAATTGACATAGACACAAAAATATATTCAATAAATATTGACAATCGAAATATATTATTGACTTTCATTAGATTTTCTGCTATTGAACATATATACATTACTTAAAACCTAATAAATTTATACCAACAATAGCGCAAGATCTCATTCCGAGCTTTCCAATTGAATCATAGTTCAAAAGCTCTCTTAGTTTACTTTATTTCAAACATTGAGAAATTTTCAAAGATAAGAAAATAAATTGAATGTCATGAAAACGTTTAAGGTTCAACTCAATCCTCTTTCAAATATGAAATGATAGTTGTTGAAACGATTCCAAAATTAATTTATGTGTTTAATCTGTCTTTTTCAGCGTCCAACCACACGTTTCCATGTTATTTTTATGGGGCACTCTTACAGCCATCGATGCAATTAAATGTATAATAATCCCGCTTTTTTGCATTTGGGTATTTTTAAGATGGCAAACATTTACAAAGGCAAGAAGTGGTTTAGGTGTGCCGAGCAAATAGGCGTTTATCCATCAAGAGCTGGCGCATCTATAGGTGCCGAGTGGCTGTGACAGCTTTCCCCTGCTTCGGTTTTCTTTTTGATGGATTTAATACAGTGGGTCTGCTTTATGAAATAGTTATTCGTATTTCGTTCATGTCACCATATCACGTGTCAGAAGACACCCAAAAGAGCAAAATGACGTGCCAAAAGAGCTGCCTCCGCCTTAATAGAAAATCCTTTGTCCGATCTATTTTCGTATAAATTGGGTTTCATAATGGAAAATTTCATAATAAGATTTGAGAGATGTAATCTAAAGCTCCCGATCTACACAGCGAAGCCTTTTAACTTTGCTACTGACATCTTACGTTGACCTCTCGGGTTATATCCAATCAAATGTTTTTTCAGTGAAGAGATATTAAGGGTCGAAATTGTGATAAATTTTTATTCTAGCCTTCAATTACTTATAATACAGCATGAACATTATTTTTTTTTTTAATATACATACCTCGTCTTTATAATTTATTCCATCGGATAGGAAGTTTCTTGATCCCCTCACTGAAGAAAGAAGGCAAAAAATAGCATCCTCTGTTGCGCAACGCATAATTATTCGTTTTCATTTAAACAGCCTTAGCGTCATTTAATAGCTGAAAAAGAAGATTTAATCCCCCAATCCACTTTATTCCATATGCTTTGTATATTAATAGAATATATTTATTGAAGAGCAAAATGAATTAAATCCGTCCATCTTATTGAAAGTTTCCATATCGAATTCGCAAAGCGATAATTTCCAAGCGGCACGACGATGGAAAATAAGGAGCAGAACTTAATGGCGCCTGAAAACATGCATTTGATCGGTCAATTTAACAACAAAAACGAAGTCGGCAGTGTATTAAAACGGCTTAAACTTAAGCTTAACGACATTGTTAGCGAACAATGGATTTATGGGCGCGGTTCAGCGTGCAGACAAAGAAATAAAAGTAATAAGTGAAGCAGTCAAAGCGTTTTCCCACTAATAACAATATCGTAGGAGTCCTGGCGGGCTAAATTATACATGAAATTGAATGGGATGGAGTAAAAAGCGGTGAATAGTCGTGGACGTAGAGTCTAATTAGTGCTCCTAGGAGTGGAAAGCCCATTAGAAAGCATTTTCATTTTTGTCTACATCTTCACGCGATAAGGACGCTCATGACTTCAAGAGAAGTCTCCCGTAAAGGACGAAATACTTTTGGCGAAACGAGGCTCTACCTTTGCCGTTATTTAGCCATCTCTTTAATTATTTCAAATGGAAATGTCTCTGAAAATAGTCGAATTTGAAGACCATGTATAAGACAAGTTAGTTTATATTACGAGAATCATCCAGAAAATAAGGTTACAACATTTATGCAGGATCAAAAATGCTTGTATTAATTGAAATTCACAGGCTACTTTGCAAACATATTAAACTATTTTTTATTTCTGTGAAACGCGCCTTCATTTATTTTCCAGTGTACTCTCAATACATCTATCGAAATATGAAAAAATGCTTTTTTTCAACATTGTAAAGGGGTTTCCCCCCTTAATGCAGCATGAAATATTTAGATCCAATGCAAGATATTACGTAGTCGATGAAAGCCATCTTATAGGTCATCCTCTGCAATAGAAATCAGTATTGGAGCAGCTTAAATATCTTGGAATTTTCAATGAAATCTTATGATTATGGTTGTATGGGTTATGTGATCTCATTGTACGGAAGCAGTGGACAATGCTATCGTTTTAAGGCATCGCAAGTAGAATGCACGCTGATACTGTTTGCGTGTCCCAGGGTGTGCAGACGTCATCCAAGTCGTGTCTAAAGTTTATAAATCTAATTTGAGTGCAGTCGGGTTTGATTTACGTAATGTTGTGATTAGCATTCATGGTGCACAACAGTACAACACAAGTTCGACTTTGGCGAAAGACAATATTGTAGGTCGGTTGTTTGTGCCAGTTACAAGAGCCGCCTAAAGTTGTGCTTGAAACCCGGGAAGCTCGCTTTTGGAAGTCGGGACAGAAACGCTTTATCGCCACCACAGCTAATAAGACAAACAAAGCTTCATACTCGACTGTAAACTCTCCACCCATCGGGTTTCGCCAGTTATACAAGCTACAATTGACATTTATTGCCATTAGATTCATATCTTACCAGTGAAACGGGCGAGATATTAATCCTCGGCTCAGACAAATCTTGAGCGAAAGAAGAGACCAATAATCCACGTTTCGCCATTCATATTGAAATTTAACACGAGCGAACCATCCAATTCGAAAAGAATATAAGTGTTCACTAAAGAAGCGTTATTTTTTATTGAATGGAGATATTGATACTAGATGGTGCCGAATTTCGCAAACAATCGCTTTCGAGTAAGTTTTGCTTCAAATGATCATAGCCAGAATCTCTTTTCAGAATCTTTGAATGTAGTGACTGTGTAATTGACTGCAAATGAATTTATAAGTTATTGTGCCAGACATTTTGGTATAAAAGAAACCCCTAAGCACTGAATTTTTATGTCTGATCTTACATTAATTTACTTTCCCAAGAGAACAATATTTTAGTATTTTTGCAAATAATCAAATTCGATCGAATTATTTTACACAATAACTAAATAATGTAAATAACACAAACTATGTTTGAGAAATTTACTTACTTTTATTGACCTTTTGATTAGTGATTTAATTGCTGGACGAATGGATGGAATGGAAAAACTCTTCTATCTAAATAATTACTAATTTTACGAGAAAAAGACAGAGAGAGAGAGATCTGACTGCAGGAAGGACGACCTCCCGCAGTCAAGGCCAACTGAAGACTCAACGGCAACAGTGCACGCGCAAAAAGCGACCACAAGAGATGGCGCTGTTAAAATAACACATCGTACCTAAAGATATTTTTTTGGTAAAATTTGGGACAATTCCCAACTGCTCCAAAGCTCAATCATTTATCTTAAGTTCTTGGATTAATTGGGTGTATATAAGTGCAGAAATAAAACCCAACATAAAATTCGTCAATTTGAAGTCGCACAAAAGCCAAATTCTTGTGAACAACAAGTAACTAACTGCTTCGGGGTTTCCCGTACACTCTCACGCACAACAGTGATATTTTCAACAAACCTTGCGTTTCAGTATAATACAGATATTGGCTGATTATTTATAGTTTAACTCAAATTTTGCCATCAAATGTCGAATAGTATATACGACAGGACTATTGTGGCGAGGATAAAAATCACGTAATGCGCGAAATTTAAATTCGATAACTTGTATCGGGGATGTCCAATATCCAGTGTCGCGGTGTCCGATCCGGTTTTGCTAAGGTAAAAGAAGCCTTTAGTCAACTGTGTCGAGAGGCGGTAATATCATGCAACAAATCAATCATTCATGTATTCTTAAAGCGAGTACCCACTCATAACAAATTAATCAATAACAAAATAAACTACACAATTTCACACGATATGAGGTGTCATTCTATCATTGACTGAAAAATATGTTAGGGAAGAAATCACTACCGACGAAAACGAACATTAAAATTTAATAAACATTAACAAGTTACAGTTCGGGTGTTCCGCGCTAACCTTCGCCTAAAGCGCGGGAGATTTCGTAAGAAATTCATGAAATTTACTTCTTTCGTAAAATTGATATAATTCTTAAACCAGCCAATAGATTGAAACAAAATTTTAGTCGTGTCTACAAAAGAGCTTACTGCATCGATATATTTAAACAAAACAGTGGTTTTCAATATGTGGTACGTGTATCAGCGTGATAAAATTCAAAAACTTACTTTTTTACATGAATTGTATGTAAAGGGATTGATTAAATGACACGTAAACATTCGAACAAAGCATAAAGACAAAATTAAGAATAAGATATAGTTTCCCAATGATTCCGACAGAAATGCTGTTCGATTTGAAACGTGTGTAGTTTCCGGTGCGAGCATCAACAAAGAACAGAAACACACAGGGTATGCGTGCATACTTCTCACACGGATAGCTGTATGTGGGCTGCTCACGCCAAAATCATTTATAACCAGACGGTACATTTTTTATTGCGGGGATGGTTTTGCTGTATGTTGATTATCGTTGGCTCGCAATCAATCGATAAAATCAACGAGTATTTTTTTAAAATTATATTATATAAATGATGTTAATCTTCGTAGTGGACTTGAATTAATGAATCGTAAAATAATATAAATGACGGTAATAAAATGTTTATTTGACCTCCATTTTGAATAAGGGAGGGATGTAGAGCGTATACTTTTATTTAAATGTTCTTTCGGGGCTTAAACCGCTGGGGTTATTTATTCGGAATATGTGTCAAAAGGTTTTCCCATCCCTCCGCGTAATAAATATTCCCACAGATTAAATTACTTACCAATTTTTAATTCATCCAATTTCCTCTTGTCTGGTGGCGCTTTCAGACTATCCCGATTTATAGCTGGATTATTCGGAAGAAAGTCCCGGCAATTCCATTGCGAAGAAATAATTTCATTGAAAGCAATTTACAAATTCGCACCGCATTTCTCCTGCCGTGTTTATTAATTGTCTAAAACAAATTCAGCTTTAAACTTGTACGGAAGATATTTTTTTCAGGATCGTTAATTGCATTTTGAACTGCCAATTGAATGGCAGCCAGTCGCTGAAACTTTAAATCGAATGCAGAATACAATTCCTCGTTCGATTGAGTAAAGCCAAATCATGTTGAATGTCAGAGTCAGTCTTCCTTTTTCATTAAATAAAATACAATCATGCCAATCTTAGCTTGATAATAAGGGATGAATTTTATCTAAACGATTCGCCATAGTGCCATTTGACTAATTCCAATCGCATAATAAATTATATATATTATATAGGTTCTGTTTGGTTGTTTTATGTAATCTCAGACACTGTTAGAATGATATATGAGTTTTCTATTTCCAGCAAAGATTTAGTGAGCCTTGTTAAGGACCTCCAGTAGTGTTTATGATTAAAATGAAGGAGGAGACGTTAGAGTAAGGTTTGGGAAGTGACGATGAAGCCAAACGATGTGTCGTTGGGGATTAGAAGTGATGTTATCCGGTGTGGTTGTCGGTGGAGTAGATGTAGGTGTAGGTCTAGTCAGGACCACACAACAAAGCCGAACAAAGTCAAACAGGCGAGCATATTTCACGAGTGTCGTCCCGCGGTGCGGCCGCCCGTAAAGAACAGTTCGGCCGGGGGTGGGTCAGGGGGTGGGTCAGGGTCCCGTGACCGCCCGGAAATGAATCCCACCCGAGCCCCCTTCTGCGGGTGGGACATAAATTATAGCTGTGGTCCTGCAAGCCACCCCGGCTGATTTTTGCGGTCTGAAATGTGATTTCCAGTAAAGAGAAGCAAAGGCCGCTTTGAACAGAGAAAATCAAGCCAGATATTTTAAAACCATCCACAATAAATTCTTATGTATTTTATACAACTTTTCACATAAACAATGCGTGTGCATATGCGTATGAATATGAAAAAGCGGGCGCGTGTTTAAACACATACCAGACCGTGTGTGCGGTACATGTGAGAAGCATCTGTTACATAAAACCTTTGAAATCCCAGAACGGAATTTTGAATACGCGAAATCAAGCAAATTGATCGTTTGGATCCTCCTCTACACACCAGGTGCGTCAAATTTGAAACAAAAAAAATCCCCTAGTGTCAGAAGTCCTTATAATCTTACTTTCTAGATGACTCATTTACATATATATAGATTTTATGCCTTCGTCGTAGCGTTGTTGATATTAGATCGATCGCAGTATGATCCATAGTAATAGTTACCGATCAATGAGCTGGCGACGATAAACGACGGATCTTCAAGAAATATACTTATCTTATTTAAATTATATATTTTTATAGCCCGGTTACTGTCATCTGGTTGGTTCATTTAGGCGGACATTGGTGGGCGGCATTTTAGCAATGTGTTACTATTCATTATTATCTCCTACACTATTCGTAAAATCGTCAAAGTTTCTCAATTACACAAATGAACTAGCATGTATCATCTCGGAAACACATAGAGATCGATTTATAACGTTGTGAGGAACTCGATGCTGTAAAAACAATCACAATGTTACGGCCGATTTTAGTCAGTTTTACAAGATCCTATAGCTTCCCGAAAATATCTCTACGAAACCCGAAAAATTCGACTGTATGTTCCCGTTTAAGTGATCTCCCGCAAGTTTCCTCGAAGCAAATACAAAATTGTGTTCGAGTTGATTCGGCGGTGCGTCCGCTCGGTGCGTCCGTTCAGCGCGCTCCGTTCCCTTAGATATAGAGGCATGCGAAATATTTTTGTATTAAACGCGCGTTCAGTGCGCACCGTTTCCTTATACATATATAAATAACTGAACAAAATAATTTAATGTCAACCGCTATCCTAAAAAATGGTTAATTTATTTAAAAATTCTTGTGTGATCTTGGGTAAAACTATCGTATATGTTTTGATACTTAGATAACATTAATATGGTAATAACACGCGAATGCGAATTTAAAAAAATGGATGTAATATATTGATTAAATTTGATTCGTAAATGCTAAATATTTTCATCTCCATTGTTTTATCCAACGATTTGAATGGACTACAATAAATTAATACGAAATCTGGCATTTTTACGGACAGCATTATCACTAGAAATTGGGATTACATTTTTCAGACACACGAAAAGGAGCTCGACACTCAAAATTAAATTAGTTTTTCTGGGGGCTATAAGGCTTATTGAAAATCAACGGTCCATTTTTACCCGTCCAAAGACGTAAAAGATAAGAAAAAATAAAACCACGCACACACTTGTTAAAAAAAAAAAGATAGAAAACGTATAAGCCCAAACCGTTCAAGAAAAGTTTATACACTAAACCGAGAGCGCACAAGTAACTGTGACAGTGATATATGGATATGTGTAATGGAAAATTGAAAACCTAATATGCTTTCTTAAGACACATCTAAAAGGTTTCTCATTGTGGACACAAATGGGTTTCGTCGAGTCTTTTGCGTTTTAATTAAATTTTATGTCTTCTTCTAATTTATTAAATCCTGCAAAACGTAAAATGCGATTATTAAGAAATCATCTTTTATCCATTAGTATCATAACTCATGTCGCAAACATTAAATAATTCATTCTGATTTGAAATATCGTATTAACACTTTTTATAGCATAGGTTATAATTTGGTAGTTAATTTTAAAATATAATTACCAAATATTCTTATATTCAGCGTAGCGTTAGATTATATCAAAAATGCTTGAAAACAATTCCCTGGTGTGAATTAAAACAATAACTTAGAATAACAATAGAATCAATCAAGTTATCAGCTATTTATTTTATTAATAAATGTTAATAAAACTAAAAAATTACGTAAACTTATGTTTCAGCATTGTATGAACAATCCCCCGTCTATATTTTAAATCGCGCGCCACGTAGTCTATAGCTTAAACGATTGCGTTAATACGTGATACGCAACGTAAATAACTCAAAACTTGTTTAGTACTGTACGAGTGTCGCTCCGTGAAATTTGCATTACAACCTGAAAGCCGTCAGTCCTCTGGTAACAGTATTATTTTAAGTCCATATTATATATATGTTAGAAAATGTATTAAGGTTATAATAGATGAATAGTCATTGCGTGCAGCATAATTATACTTTATGTTAAATTCCGATGAAATACAATTAATCCAATAGCCCCCTGGCAACAGTCCCCAGCACCATAACAGGCCAAATATAGAATATAGGATCGATAAATCAGATGGCAAAATTCGTGTCACATTTCTAAAGCTGTACGATAGTAAAATCCAAAAATTTAGATTCGATCAATAATAGACCAAGTAATAAAAAAACTTTCTAATACAAATATATCACTTTTAAAAAGGAATATAAAAATCCATTAATTTGATATTTTATACATATTTTTACACGATGTTTATTGATATTTTTATTGGCTGGTAAAGTGTAAATATTAAAAAGAAAGGCGTATTCTGGTTGTCATGATTTGAACCCTTCTAGTCATCTAAAAAAAATTAAAAAGATTAGGTTTTGTTCGTTTGAAATGCGCTGCCATATCGTTCATCAGATTGAAATAAAACTTCGTCCACTTATTGTTAAAAATTTTGCAAGTAACATAAGCATAGTTTAATATATTGAAATCAATATTTGTTTGTTCGTATTTAATGCGTTGCCATACTGTTCATTCGATTGCAATAAAACTTTGCCAACTTAATTTTTGCACTTTTTTAAATAATATAAGTATAATACAATTTACCCTTTGCGGTCTCTAGTCTGTGATATTTTTAAGTTATTATTTAATAAAACACTATTATTTTTTACAAAAGTTGTATATTTTACTAATATATTATGCAAAGGCATTAAGATAAATCGCGCGTTAAGAGTCACTGCCTGTGTTTTAGGATTTATCCGGGCAACAGCACCTTTCCTTTGTATCTCTAGCAGTTAGGCGAAACACTACGAAGGATCATAAATACCAATATTCCTTTCCATATACTCTCCTAAACACGATACACAAAATAAAATCACATGATTTTAAATCTGAGTGGGGAAAAAATGTAGAAACAAAATGTCGAGTCAGACTCGACATAGGACCGCAAAGAGTTAACTTATAGTAGTTCTTATACATACAAATCAATGTTTGTATTTTTTTGTTGTTGTGTGTTAAATATCATGTCAACCGTGTTGAAAAAAGTAATTCAAGACCAGAATACCCACTTAAGTTTCTTACGATTTTTGTGATTTATTTTCCTAGTGATTATATTATATTATATTAAGATTTCAGATTTAGAATTTGAGTATAAGTGTAACATTGTAAAAAAAAATGTTTACTCCTATAATCGTATTTTTCATTTAAATACATAGTCCCTTGACTTACAAACAGTCCCCTGCATCAAATTCAGTTTGTGGATTTTTTTTTATCGTGTTGATAAATTTGGGAGATCAAAAGTATTCATATTTACGACCAATCGATTCGATCCAGGTTTATCCTAATTTAATAATGATCATTTCAACACTTATTTATAAATATATTTTTCTCCCTAAAACCTATATCCAAAAAATATTTTCCTAATAAGAATGAAAAACCATCATATGCAATATACTTAATTGAATAAATTTGACAGCTTTTTAAATTCAACTTATCTCGATCAAATCTATACATAATTGTTAGGATGCAAAAGAACTTTTGGAGGAATATATTATTTATAGATCACTGTGATTGGCATCACATACACGTTTAAATCCTCGCATTTTCATCGCGTCCGAGTGGCGCGTATTCAACGCTTTTCTTTTAACGAAAATATATTTTTTCGACGGAAGAAACTTCTTCGAAGCACAAAAAAGTAAGAAGACGCCATCTGCCGCCCGGAAAATCTGCAGGAGGAAAACTTAGACTTAAGACGTGTCGGCGATATTAAGAAGGCACTGACGGGAAAACGTTTGAATTATTAAGTGATTTGTGGCCGCCAGGACGCGTGCCATTTTTCCGGAGCCCCCCTCCGATTGATTGCCGTATCATGCGGGGGAGGGTTGGGGCTCGGTCAACTCAGGAAAATGTAAACAACCCGACGGAAAAAGGATCGAGAAAAATCGACGTCGTTTCATACGGGAAATTAAGCGTTCACGGATGTACGTCAGATGGACACCCAGAAGACGTTCTCTTTGATCGCCAGATACTGTGAAAAATAATACGATTTATATGAATTATTATTTATTGAATGCTCGAGGAAATCGAAAAAGACACCCGATTTGACCCCGCAAAAAAGTCCCCTGCGAGAATATCATTTCCGCATTTTCTAGCGATTGAAAAGGTCGAAACACGATCATCAGTGGAAATAATATGCTTGTGGTTTTCCTTATGCCGAATCGAATATCTAGTAAAAGTAAACGTCCCAAAAAATGACCCGCTTTCGCAAATATGATTTGGCAGAAGTATGTAAATAAATATGCTTAATTTATTATTTATGAAACCGTTTTGGATTCATGTTTCGACGTAGGGGTTATTTCAGATTTTATTCATCCGGATTCTTATGAATGCCATAATTTCGTTAGAAATTCTGGCGGAAATGATGCAAATGCGGTCGGAATGACAGTCTGCGTCTGTTTTCAAAGTCGAAGCCGTGATTGTGGAGCTTTGGGACACGTTCGTGCCAGTTCTTCCCGAAGGAGCCATTACAATTGAAGCTTGGAAGGACCATAAAGCTATTACGTATAGCTGGAAGAACTGATGCGCAGACTTGTAACTTTTACGTAGAATAAACCGAACCAACGCTCCCGTTAATGGATATCCCGTCCGGGAACACTAACCCGGGAAGATTTCTAAATGCAATCTTTAACGACCAATTTGCAAGTGATAAAGACACATAATGTTTTATATTAAGATACACAACCGCAGCACAGAATCATTTATATTTGACTATAGCTTGCATTTATTAGGTATTGGCTTACCTAAATTCCTTGGATCCAATCTTCTTAAATGTCTTATATTTTTTAAGATACTATAATCACCAAACACGCCTCTTATAAATTTTAACCCAAGATGATTGATTTGTAAATTAGTTTGCAAATAAAAAATAGATTAATTGTGGAATTTACCAATAATTCAAAGCATATAGCATATTAGCAATTTGGTTACAGACATTAATCCATAAAATTGGTAGGCTAGACCAAAAAAAATCTATTATCTTAAAAGAGGATTAATCAAATTGATGTGAAATTGTAATAAAAGATAATATTAATACAATAAATAATCTAGGTTTACGTATCTCTTGAATAGTTGTGTTGATGCATTTCTTCTCTTGTGTAATATATAAAAAATGCCAGTGATTGCTTTATGCTGCGCATTTAAACAGTAGGGGCGGCACGGCGCATGCGCGTAATATGTCTATGTACGTATGCGACGGAAAGAATAGCAACGATTCTCCTTCTCTTTCCGATCAGATCTGACACCACTGGATTTCTTCGCCTGAGGGTATGCCCTATTCCGTGACTCGCACGGTCTTCAGATATGACACCACTGAATTTCTTTGTCTATGGACAACCCTGACGCTTAAGACATAGGGTCTATGCGTGAAACGTAGCAAAAGACCATTCTAACCTCCAAAAAAATATGTGTCAGTCCATGTACTAAACACCCTGTATACAAGTTCCTCAAACATATTTTAAAACTGATTGAGCACTGTCTCACATCAACTTACTTTTTACGTGACGGAGAATTTCACAAACAGAGCAGCAGTACACCGATGGGATCTTCCCTGTTTCTAGCTATTGCAAATATATTTATGACTGGATTTAAAGGAAAAGCTCTAAAATAAGTCCCCTTAAAACCAAAAATGTGGCTGAAATATGTAAATGACACTCTTGTCATTTGGCCACATGGACAAGTTGAGCTTCATAATTTCCTCTCTTAACTCCAGGAACAGAACTATATAAAATAGAAGAGGACTAAAAAATTTCCTTCCTGAATACGGGACAAATTGACAGATAGCAACCACATGGAATAAGAAACTAAGCCAAGTTCTAGCAAAGAATAAATACCTTTTGAGCAAAATTAAGAACATTTTTAAGGCTTCAAAATCCACCCACCGATATAAAAAAAATACATCGTTCTTCCTTACATTAAGGGCACGACCAATATTCTCATCCGTATACTCCTGAAACACGGAATTATCCCTACCTTTAGAACAGGGAAGAAGATAGGGAGTCTCTTGCCTAATAAAAAGAATAGGGGAAAAACAAAAATCAAGACGTATACAAGATCTCTTGCGCAGCCTGCCATATATTTGACAAATCAAAAGACAAATCATCTTCAGGGTGAAAGAACATTAAAAAATATTCTTATTAATTTTTCTGGGACAAAAACTTCAGCAACTGTCGAAAACTACGGGATTGTACAAATCAAAGAAGGTCCCGGATACGCATTTATCACCAAAATGCCACAAAAAATCCAAAAAGCCCTAAAAAATTAGGAAGTAGCCACATCTAGGTCTATGTGCCCAACCGGTCCGCTTTTTGAATCGCTGACACGATGAATGAGCGCTTCGCATTCGGATGCCATACCCGAATTTGTCCACAGAACATGGTTTGCGTCCATGAACGGATCTCTGTATGGACACTTCGAGACATCCAGTAATCCAGAATGACCCAGCACATCTCAGGCGGTTCCTAACAGAGTAGAAAAGCCGATAGAGCTGGCGACCGATAGTAGATGCTGACCACTTCAAAGAAAAAGCCAAAGCAATGGACTAAAAGGGAAGAATCAGCTTCAAAGAAGGCGAAGACAGTTCTATCAATAAGCAAATTCATGCCGCCAGTTTTTTGGGATACACATGGAATAATTTTATATGATTATTTTTAAAAAGGAAAAGCAATCCCAAACATGAAAATATAAATCGGTGGTAAAAGATTTGGGAATTAAAAATGAATTAAAAAGGAAACTATGCTAAGATCTTTAATATGGTAAGATATTTTTTTGTGTTTTTTTTTTGTTAGGTCAAGTACTTCTGTCCACTGTTTTATGCAATATTTTGATGGAAAATTTTGGTATGAAATTTTAAAACTTAGTTTTATTGTAAAAAATAGATTTTCTAAAGGAAAATGGTTGAGTGATCGTTCTCAAATAAGTTTGGCATCTTATAAGTCTTTTTCTTTTGGGAAAGCCGTGGTTTATTTTTAACATAGCTATGCAGTATTTCTGACTTTTTATCGTGGAACTCTTACAGAATTGTTTTCTTTTCTTCAAACCTGTATATAACAATATATTAAATTAAACCAATTGATTTATAAAAATAAATAGATTTAAGAACAATATTTCAATAACTAAATAACCGAATGAAGTGACTTTTTGCAAGCGAGATTGCTTATTATCTTTTTTCCGTTTTATTGTCATCTTCCCCCGAACCGAAATATACTCGGCTGTCGTTCCCTTATAAAAATATATTTTACGAGCACCCCAGAACTGGAGCATATTTATTGAGACAAGTCTGAATTTCGCAGAAGGTAAAACGTCTTGTATCCTCTGGCAGGGGGCGGTAATAACGTTGAACATAAGTTTGCTATCAAATCTTCTCAAGTTGGAGCAATTCAATGGAAGCGTCCCTTTGTGGCCCATCGGGTTCTCATGTAATATTGGTTGCAGTCAAACACCTTGTTGAGAAGATATGGATGGAAATCCTCATATGAGGATCGTCACGCCTCACTTCATTATTGAGAGGACGAAATTGCCCCACACTGAGAAATGGAATTATTTTAAAGGATGCCTTTGGATACTCGGAGGCACACACCCAACCTTTGCTATAACCATGCGGGAATATTATAGAGCACAAAGACGGCAATATTCATTTTGGTCCCATTAAAATTATCTTTATTATTGAGGAAAAATCATTCTATTTGGCAACTTTTCAAGGATCAAATTTAGTACAAATAAATTTACAACCACTTACATACTCATGGGCGTATTTGATGTGTGATATAAATAAGTTTGATAATGTAAATTTATTATAATGAATCTAGGGATTAGGTAGTAAAATAAATTATTTTCGGTTGAATGAACGAACTCTATGATAACAAGAGCACTTTAATAGTCATGAATATAATATTACCTCTGTGGACATTTAGAAGAAAGTTACCAACTATTTAGCCCATAAATTAAAGTATAGTCATCGCATTAAAATATTGTCATACTGAATATTATCGTCTTTTTAAAATACAATAAAATTTGCTTAAGTTGGATGATAAACTTCATAGATGATAGATCATAACTTTTTATCATTCTTTATACTAGGATCGTCTAGAAAGTCGAATGCAAGGGTTCCTGAGGCTGGCGATTTTTTTTTATTTCGAACTTACACCTAGCATGTAAGGCGGATCCTAATAATCAGTTTTTTGGTTCCGCATGTCCCATTCCCCATTAAAAAAAAATCCCATTCTCAGGAGCCCTTGTAACCATACTTTCTAAATGACCTTAGTATAATTTCAAAATATTATTTTAGATTAATTTTAATTATTTTTATCAATGGAGAATAAATATTTTTTGCTCTATTTTTGAACGGAAATTGTTTGTTAAAAGATGTATAATCTATACATACAAAAATAAATGTGGTTTGGCGTGCGTGCAGTATGTTTGTTCCAGATACATTTCTATATCGTTCATCCGATTGCGATAAAACTTTGGTGAGTTATTGGGCGTGTATTCGAAAAGATTTTTACATTAGCATAACCAATATTCGTATGCGGAATTTGTTTTGCGAGACGTTTAACGGATGCACCAATTTGGCGCATATTGGTCTGGTGAAGCGATGCAAAACCGCAGGGCGAGGAAAGAAACGCTTGCCGGGTACTCACTAGTAAATAATAAAGTAGGCTTATTATTAGTGTAGTAGTTGCTTTATGTTACATATAGACACACACACACAAACACACGGTAGAAGTGATAGTAGAAGGTTTTTAACATTTACAACTATTGCCTAACTATAACCAAGCCAAGTGGCGTATTTTGGCAAAGGAAACGTAAAAAATGAGCGTTTGATTAGGCTTAATTCGTAAGTCCTTTTCTTTGTTGGGAAAGTAATTGTAGAACGAGCTCGGCGGTTGTTTGCAGTGCAAGGGGATTAACCGGTCCCGGGTAATAATGGCCGTTCCGCAATCGGCATTTCTCTTTTTAATTTCCTGTGTAACCTCAATTGATTTAGCATGGGGGTCCCGGCCCCCGAAATAACACATCAGGCTCCCGGGGAATCGTTAGCGCCTTTCTCAGTTTATCAGTGTCCCGAATCAGGTGACCGCAGTTTAGTTAGCGACCGTCCCTTGCTTAACGATCTGAAAGTTTCGCATTCGAACTAAAGCGGACCTGCTTCTATAAATTAATAGTTCCACAGCCATTTACTTCCCTCCTACACTTTTTACGCCACACACTTTTTTGCCGGTCGGGTGTGGCGCTTGTTCCATGTTAATTAGGGTTATAAAATATCTTGTTGATGGAAATTCGAGCGGAAAACACCGAGAGCCTCTTACTATAGCTTAAATATTACAAGACGATCTTATACGCTCTGTATCGCTTCAACAACCCATTTTAACACAATTTATGGGATGATCGCAATTTGTTTTAACTCAGAATTACAAAACACATATCAAATAAAATGCTAGTATTATAGTACTACAGAATATAAGCCTATCATGTGCTATAAACTCAAACTCAAAAAAAGCTTAAAGAATATTGATTATTTAAGCATAAAAATGGAATTTTTTTCAAAATAATATATCAATTCCCGTGCCTAAACCCGGTTAAAGCATGCAAAATTATATTGTATGCTTTTAATAAAATACACAATTTTAAGAAATGGTTCGTTATTGAAGTCTTTTGTAAATATATAAAACAAATTATTCCAAATAAATCAGCTGTTTTTCATTTCTTGCATGATAATGTACATATTTAGAGACAAAAAAGTAATTTTGGAATTTAAATGGGGTTTTAAAATAGAAAAACCTGAATTTATAAGTTAAACAATTTCATATAATTTAATAAAATTATATAATTTAATTAAAATAGCCGAAACTGTCTTTGTATTCTCAAAGCTTTACTAATTGATAATTACCTTTTTAATCTAATAGGCTAGAATTTAAATTAAAAGTATGTAAATCAATCTAATAAATGGGTCAAAATGTTAGCTCTTTAAAAAGGGGGAGAGGTAAAATTTACCTGCAACGGAAACGGGAACCCTCAGGTGCATGAGGGGTGGTAAAAGAAGAGATAAATTTCAAAATTAAATGTACACGTGGAACCCTGTGGATAGCAACCCTCCAAAAAAAAAAGTCAGAAAGGGCATTGGCATTTACACAGAAGATTGGAATAATATATGGGTAAAATAGCACTTCATTTACCGATTTCGGGAAATCAAGATTAAGGACAGCCCAAAGAAAGGTTGCTAGAGAGCTTCTCAGCGAACCTATAAAATATAAGCGTAGTCCCATTTATGAGAGAATGTTCTTTTTAAGGATATTAATCCATTTTGAGGCAGATTTACCATGAATTATTATTAAATAAAAATATTATTAGGGGGATCAAATTGTATTCGCATATTTTGAGACTTAACTTTATTTATCGAAATCAACGGCAAAACGAATAGAATGGATGCTATGGAGTAGGATGGGTGCCACATGCCTTGACTAAACACAACAAAAATGAATAACTAAACACTTGCTACTGTAGCGTGGGCGATTTACCATCCCCGCGTAGTAGCGCTATTAACAGCGACATCTTCCATCTCTCTTCAGGTGCAATGTGTTATTTTAACAGCGCCATCTCTTGTGGCCCTCTGGAGGCATTGCACCTGCATATCGACCGATCGCTTTTTGCGCGTGCACCGTTGCCGGTTGGGTAATGACGCGGGGGACGCGGGAGTTGGGAGAATCTTCGGTTAGCCTTGGCTGCGGGAATTCGTCCCTCCTGCAGCCAGATCTCTCTCATGTGGAATAAATAGTTATTTAATGAAGAGAGTCTTTCTATTCGACGCCTGTTTATTTCCATCCATTCGTCCAGCAACATCACAGCCCGATATAAGAACGGACCCGTGGGGGAGCTGCCCGGGGACTGTACTCTCAAGAGCGCCCTCACCTCCACATTACACTACGCTTTCTTGATAACACAAAATATAGTCTCTTATACAAAAAAATCTAAAGATTTTATTTTTACGTATTTCTATTCGGCAGCTGCTCACCTCTATTCCTAGCTACATCATGACCCGATAGAATAACGAATCCTCGTGCGAGCACAGACATCTTGACGAGTTCATGGGAGCGAGGCACAGCTCGAAGATTCTGCTCTGCCAGCGCCCCCACTCCACCATGGTACACTGGTGTCAGAAGTAAAATGGCGCTGTTAAACAGATTAACGTCATTGCGTGGGGATAGCGTTTTGTCCACACTACAGTATAATAGCTGATGATGAGAAATTCCTCAATTACGATAATATACGACAAAAAAAATCATGGATATTCTTAAAAAAAAAAAAAAAAAAACAATTCCGACATCTAAGCCCAGATTGACTATAAAAAGAGTTATTTTGGGAATATGATCAATTGTGTGCAGAATTATTCATTATAAATTAATGAAACCAGCAGAAGCTATAACTACACACGTTTATTATCGATAATTTGAAGTTTTACATCAAAAATTAAAAGAGAAAGAAGACAATACTGCTTTATGATAATGTGCGCCCTCTAAAAGCAAAATTGGAACTGGATAAAATACGGAATTTTATCTGGAAAGGCCTATGGAGCACAGACTAAGAGAAACCAGATATAAAAATGAAGCTGACATGGAAATGTATAGAAAACTGCAATTTTTTTACAAAAAAGGAATTAAAGGAATGTGTTTTTTTAAAAAAAAATATTAATACATTTATTCATTTTTTACTAAATACGCGAATACTCTTTGGTCCCCCTGATACATTAAACATTGTCTGAAAGAGTTGTCTTTTGGGAAAATAGTAAATACACGCGAAATGTACATAAAAGCGAAATGTATGATTTAAGCCAGAAAAGGAATTAGGGAATAAAAACAAAGGCTTTGTCGAGTATTTTGGTCGTGATATGTGTTCACTTAGCCGGGCACAATTTCCTGTTGTTGCGACGATACGGCTGCCCTTTAACGAAGTGCTTTTTATGAAGGCCCAAGTCCACAGGGTAAACTGCTTATTTACAATGTATTTAACGGTAACATTGTCAAAGAATTTGCCTTTGTTCTTGAGCACGTTACCGTTTTAATTTTCCGGTACATAACGTTGCCGTTTTTACTTAGCGCTGCTTAACGCAACACTACGTCTGCGAGTTGCTCGGACATGTGCGCCGACCTTTATTCTTTCACTACATTAAGGCACCTTCTTATTCCACATAAGAAATGGCTCACGACGAATTAAACAATTTATTAATATCCTCCGCCTTAAAATATAATTAAAGCCACTCGTCGAACGCTTATTTATGCCGCCTATAAATATTTCGCTAGCATTGTCCTGAATGTACCGGCGTGAGCAAAAGAAAATGGATGAAAACCGTCTTGAACGAAAATTCTGCAATATACTCGCGAAAATAACAATGAATTTATCGTTGCTCATGGCAATATTTACCAAAAAAATCTTGGCAAGGAAAATGAGACGTTTCAAAGAGGTTTTCGCGTAACAAACGAGATCAAAAGTAATATTTTCATTCAACATGTCAACAATTCGCACCTCGTAAGTTGGACTCTATCCATAAAAAACGCTCTTTATGTTGAAACATTAGCAGTATGAAAACATTTTAACATCGAATACCTAAAAAAATTATCGGTCTCAGTCCAATCAATATCAAATACGAGCTATATTATATTCTAGTTGAGTCTGCTTCTACGTTTACAATAATAAAATATTGGGTGGCAGATGGTATTGGATGACCGTCAATTGAAGTGAGCGAACTAGTAGATATGGTAGGCATTTTAAAAAACGCGGTACATCGCATATCGACTGAAAATTGCACATGAGAAAGCTGTGCGTATGATGGGTGCCGTGTTTGCTCACAATGATCGCGAGGGAAAAACTTAAATTAAAATAAATATGAGGTTTGTTCAGAAAGTAAGTGTATTGTGGCCATAACAGGCTGTAGTTGGGGGTTGGTTGTGAATGATAGAGACTTCTGATAGAGCGAGCATCGTAGAAATACGGTAGTTCGTAAATTTACTTTGTAGTATCCAAATGCGTGAAAGATGTTACTAAGAAATTCCACCAAGTGCGAGCCACGCGCTGTGATCAGCGACTTGAATTGAAAGATGAAGATTTTTTAGCTTCATTGTGACTGGAGATGAAATGTGGAAGGCTTAATACACGCCTGAGTCAAAAGACAGTCGTCATACTAATTCACCATCTGCTAAAAATTTTCAACTGTCGACTAAGTACATAAAGAGGTTCTAAAGTATGGTTAGAAGCTGGCAAAAAAGTTTTTCCGGGAGAGCATTAAAAAGCTTGTATTAAACGAGATAACGCTTATGTGGAAAATTGTGTTTATTTCTAAAAATATATAAAAATCAAGTACACTTACTTTCTGAATATATCTCATATATAAGTTTTATGGATGGGTGGAAGAATAAATATTGTTCACGGTCTCATTTGGGGCGTGTCACCTATGTGTGCCTCTGGGAGTGAAAGGAATGGCCATAAGGCCTGTGTGTCCAACCGGTCCGCCTTTCGGACCGGTTGATGATCGAACGCCTCGTTATCAGGCGCCATGCCCAAACACATCCACAGAATATAGTCTGCATGCATAAACAAAGAAACAGATAAAACATTTGCCTTAAAATAAAGTGTATCAAGCTGAAAGGAGAGTATGTTGATAATTAAAAATATTTTTTTCTAAAGTGTTTTCTTGGTTAGGTCGGTTACTTCTGGGACAACCCCCATATGAGTGATTTAGTATGTGACAATCAATTAAATATAATTTTTATACAATTGTAATTATATCAATTACTCATAAAACTTAATTTAAAAAATCAAAAAATATTACTAAATTCACTCTTGACTTGGATAATGGCGTTGAATCTAGAGATGAACTTGTCACACACTTTAATTTGTATTTTTAAATAATAAACTTCTATTTTTTAATCTAAAACCAAGAATAAAAAATGATCTTAAGCATTAAATGCAATCAAAATTATGATCGGTTAAGGTCCTTGCTTTTTTGTGTTCATTCGCTGCTCCAAAGTATAAATATTGATTTCAGTCAAACGAAATTGAATTGAATTTAATGAAAGCATTCCATTTATATAGGTCTGACTTTACTTAAGTGAATTTACTCCTTTGCTCTGTAGAACATTGCAGTTTCGATATCTATTGAAGCTCACAAAATCCCTGTCAGTTGGAGATTTATTGCCTCGTGCTTACAACCGCCGCCCATTTCCCGAACTATTTGCATCAATTGCACAAAATGAAGATAAAATGACGATGCGATATTTTTGTACGTATCCCAGTTGAGCTGTAGGAAAAGTGTCAAAGTTTCCTATGAAAGTTTCCACAAGGGTTTAATTTGGTTTGGGGCCGTGAATCCTTTTGTTTCGGGATGTGTATTCAATCATTTCCTCGTCCAGACTCGCTCTCACGCGCCGACAGATGTTTTATTTGCACATTAGCGAGAAACCAACAAACTACGCAAAATTTCAAACAAACTGGGTGTCAAAAGGTTTCTACGGTCCGTTTTTAGGACGGGTGCCGAAAAGTTCCTGTAGAGCCTTGTAAAATAATATGGGTCGCGACTTTGCGATTTTTCCCGTACTTTGCATAACGTGACAAATCTACAAATATGGATTTCTCCAGCTTTTTATCCAGAGGAAATCATAATAAATAATAAAACAATGTCATCGCGATATATTTCCAAATTTGATGATATAAATTGAATTTTGTGGTATTGAAGATATGAAATAATGGCGTAGACGCTTTCCAAGGTTAATGTGTGGTACAATAGAAGGCATCGGAGTAAAACGAGACCCAGTATTTTTTCCATCCCTAACGAAAGCTGGCGAGGCTTAAGTGGACTTTGACAGTTTACCCGGAGGGTTGCTACCCTGACGGCTCTCGGGGCTCATACATGTCCAGGTAGATCCACCCTCGAAATAGTGCTGTAACAGGAAAATTCTTCCCCATTGTCGGTATATAGGCTAAACTTAAACAACAGAACCGACAAATCCTACTGTTCGTTTGTGTGAATCGGACCCTAAAGCATCTAATCTTTTACATCGAGAAATGTGTGGAAAATCTGTGATTTATAGGAAAAACACATGGAAATTAACCGTACAAAACAAAAGATTTTCCAGCTTATAACCATTTACGTGCTTAACTCAAATAAACAATTTATATTTGTTTAATTCAAATTCAATAAAATCGAAAACAATAACATTTCTCTGATTGCAAAAGCATATTAAATTAAATTTTTGAATGAAAGTATGAAACTTCAAGAACAAAACAAAGACTTAGATGATGCTTTAAAAATGTCACAAACCTTGGGATTCTCTAAAAAAAAAAGGAGAAGGGGATCAAGAGCTATTGTGAGCTGTAAACCCAAGCATAATGACGTATCTTAAGAATACGTCAAGAGGCAGAAAGTACAAGATCTTGAAACAGTCCAAAATAGCTCTTTTTACTACAAGAATGTTGATGTTTACAATGATATCAATATATGAACATTTTTCAATAAATTGGATAAGTTATCCTGGGAATATTGAGCATTGTCTGAAAAATCAATACAGAGAACTGTGGTCAGGGGACTGTGTATTTTAAAGAAAAAAATATGGTTTTAGTAGCAAATTTTTTGTTGCATAATATTCTACTTGTGTTCAAATTTAAAATCGAAAATCTTAATGCAATATCGATATTTAAATAAATTACACAAATTGTAGACAAGAACTATAAATTACAATAATTCTATAGAAATAACCTTTATACAGCGTCCACTTTAATAGAGTTTTTTAACAGAATGAAAGAATAATCAAATTATTTTTTAAGTCGAGTTGTCTAATGGATCCAAAAAAAGACAAAGTAAAAACGTATAAAATCATCATTTAAACAAGGGTATCAAAAAATATGATTAAATAAAAATACACTTAAGCTTTTTTTGTGCGGTAGATGCGTTCCGCGGAAAATCGCACAAAAAAACTATGACTTATATAGATAAAGTGAAGATGCGTTCCATGGATTTAAAAAACCGCATAACTTTGAAACAGCTGTATAAAATATATCTAAAATCGTACAATAAAAGTTCAAATGCCAAACATCCACTAGAGAAATACTAATTATTTTAACTAAAAACTATCATCGTTGTAAGATAATTTTCGTTATGACTATTTATCCAAAATAACTCGATACGTACTCTTTATGAAATTTAAAAAAAGAAAAAATTGCTTTAAAATACCGCATAACTTCGAAATTTGAAACCGCATAAAAAGAGTTTTGATTGTTTATTGTTTTTCAAAAGTATTTACAGGTGAATCAAATTTGTAAAATTCTCTATTCCCTTTTTAAAGTAAATCAGGATTAGTGAATTTCTTTATCATCTATCAATCGAATCTAAATGTTTGGTTTTTATTATCGTAGAGCTTTAGAAATGTGACACAAATTTTGCCATTTTCTTCATCGATCTTATTAATTACGCTCACACAGGAGACTGTTGTCAATGAGACTATTTAATTAAATTTCGTTGGAATGTAGCACAAAATATATTTATATTTTACACACGGAATATTCATCTATAATAACAAAATATTTGTTTTAAGATATAAATAAAATATATAATATGAACTAAAACATACTGTCGGCTTCTCGTACAGCATTAATCATGTAATATTGTTTTTGGTCGTTGGTGATACACCAGGGAACTGTTTTTGAACATTATGAAAAGGTTTTTGATGCAATAAAGTTAATTTATACTTTTCCAATAATCCAACAATTTATATTTGCTGTTATTATTTTTCGATGTTTTCGCCATAATAAAAGCATTTGAGTTATTTTTGCAGCAATATATTTGTGCTTGAATGTTTAATGAGTGTTATTATAACTTTATGATCAGAGCTTGTTCATATTGTCGTTTCGGATGAGATCAAGTTCAGCATCCAGCAAGACTGGAGGTGTCTGTTGTTTGCGAGGGGTGAGTCCCAAGGGGTGAGTTGGGGCTCCCGTCCAATTTCACGCCACTTTCATCACGTCCCGCGGGCGATCAACGATGCGACCACCCATCACAGTCCCGCCGTACCAACATCTACATTCCGCCAATTCCTCGTACGTTGCACTGCTGTCGCTTTCTTCGCTAACCTTCACTGTTTGCTCGAATCTCTAGCAATGATAAGCCAAAAATCGCATTCCTAGGAGATGGGCCAATTTTATTTAAAAAGGAACGAAAGCGTCTATGAAACTCTGAGGATTTAAACAGAGATAAGAAACACCAAAAAGAGGCCAATTCGACACCAAACTATAAAAATACATCATTCCGAAAATTTGTTTTTAAGCAATTTATAAAGAAATGTGTGTTTCTTGCGAACCATAAAAAATTTGTGCACGCGTAAGAGTGCATTGATCTTTCGCATTGCGTAAAAAGCGCTGCAAATTAAGTGGACGCTATAGGAGAGTTGACTGTACGCTCCAAATGAATGAATAAAACCCATCGTCGAAATTGGCTCTTTCTCGCCGAACATCTTGCTCTATTTGCGCAAGGATCGAGCCATCACAAAGATAAAAGACGAATCGCAAGCTTAAACGATAGATGGTGTGCTCGAGTCCAAATTTTGCCGTAATTTTTAGGAAGATTGTCGCTATTCCAAATTGAAGATAATGAATGTTTTCCGGGTACATGATGGCGCAGTCGGGCGGAGTAAATGCATCGCGGCAATAAATCCCACGGAAAAGACTATCAAACGGCATTACGTAAGACAATTGCATCGGGATAGATGGGAGGAGGAGCGAATGCAATTCGTATCCTTCGCGAAAGTAACATCGCTTGCTGCATTTAATTAAGCAGGATGTAGGTCGCGAGGAACGCGACTTTGCTACCTCAACTCCAGCATAATGTGCATGCTTCCGATTCTTGAATTTATGTCACCATATATGACCCTATTCCCTCCAGATTACCTTTTCCAGTTTTGAAGACATGGCGTTGCCGGCCTATTTTAAAAATTCAATTCTATTAAATGGACCATTTTCTTGCGCCAATTTATAAAAAAAGAGTCTTAATACGTTTTCCGTCTGTCGTATGCTATTTGTGTGTCTATAGGAACACTAAAAATTATCTTCAATTCGTCATTCAAATGCTATTCGTTTCATATGTTTTGCTTGATAAATATTTAGCAAACTACTTTATATACACTTAAATTTTTTTTGCATTTTCCGCGGAAAATCGCAAAAAAAAGCTATGATTTACATAGAAAAAATGGAGATGAGTTTCATGGATTTTAAAAACCGTATAACTTTGAAATTTCTATATTAAATATATCCAAAATCGCATTAAAAAAGTAAATAAAAAAACCGAAAAAAAGGCAATTAAAAAATAGCATTTTTAGTAACATTTAAAAGACGTCTTGCATCATTGGTAAATTTTTAAGGATGTCTGATATCTGGCATCTCAAATGCCAGATATTCACTAGCGAAACACTAATTATTTTAATTACAAACTATTGTATCATCATTGCATGATCATTTTTATTATGACTTAAAATTGCTCTCTTCTTTGGAAGAAATAATATACCCAGTGTCAATGTCATCATTGTTCTGTGTAGATTTTCTCTTTCCAACAATATAATTCATAATTAGTAAAGACGTCACTATAGTCCCTAATTAAAAAAAAATCACAATATGTCGTCTGTTAAAAAAAAATCAGTCAAGACATTTTTTGGTCTTATTTTGTCACAGTTTTAATTTTTTTTTAAATAGTAAAAAAATAAATTTTAACATAGTTGCCGCGTCACTAATGTAGCTATAGCTCCGTAGTAGTTGAGAGAATATATTTTTAAAAGTCCAAACATTGGAAAAATTCAAAAAAACGAATTCAATTTTTTTAAAAATTTAAACCAGAATAAAAGGCATGGTTGTAATTCAACGATAGCAGATGCGATATTATTTACAATTTCGGTTAGTATTAATGATTTATTTCCTATTTTATCCAAAATATCTCAATACGTACTCTTTATGAAATTAAAAACAAAATTGTTTCAAAAAAACCGCACAACTTCAAAATCGCACAAAAAAAGTCTCACAAAAAATGTGTATATTATAAGCTATATTAAGAGGTTATATAGATTTCACATGGGTGAAACGTTAAATGATTCCATTTTTAGTATAGATTAGAATGTAGTGCAGATTTGACTGCATTCGACATACATTGTAATTCCACACTTTTTTTTAGTAATTATTTGAAAATAAACGTAGTAATATAGTAAAGTGATTTATTGCTTCAGGTCACGTGTAGCTCGGGCTGAAGGACTAGGATCCAAAAGCAAGCAAGCGCTGTCTGCCTCTCTCCCATAAATGGAGCTCAATCACCATTTTTCCCGCGCATCCTTCTTCTCCCCACCCCCGCGACTCACGCTTTATTTCATCAGACCAATATGCGCTAATATGGTGCATTTGCTATAAGTCTCGGAAAACAAATTTTCATCGCATTCGGATAAACGGTATAGGAACGCATACGAGACAAATGAACCACAGACTACAGAATTTTTTTATGTGTAGTAAAAGCTATCATGAGTTATTCTAACTGCCGCAATGGTACTTTATTTTAGGTGTCACCATAAAAATCAAGTTTTTCTCAAAAGTAAAATGGTGAAGCATTGTTTAAATGTTGCTCTTTTATATGCTTCCATGTTTGATAAATAAAATATTTATTTTATTAAATTAAAAGTTAATTATAAAAAAAAAAGTTTAAGAGTAGTATTATCAAGTAAACTTTCATGTTCAACAGTTTAAGAGTACTGTTATGATACAACTATAATAAATAAATAAGGAATTTTGGTTCTTCATGGATTGTTACTAATCGCATAAGAACAGCGTTGAACAAACATTACATTTCTCTTTCCCAGATATTAATTATTAAATGATTTGAATTTTCAATATCTATGATATATATGTAAAAAATAATGTCTGTTTATAAGTTGATTTGTTTGCGGACTATAAATTCCTATACCATTTATCCGATTGTGATCAAAATTTAGTGAGTTATTGGGCGTGTATACAAGATGGTTTTTAAATTCGCACACCTATTTTTTGTGTGCAGATTTTTTTTTGCGAAACGTTTAACGGATGCATCATGTTGGCGCATATTGATCCGGTGAAGTGAAGCTAAGCCGCGGGGATGGGAAGAGGAAGGATGCGCTTGCAATACGGTGGTCGAGCTCCGCTCACGAGAGAGACGGCATCGGTCGATCTTTGAGACGAGAGTGAGCGTGTGCAAGCTTTTTTTTATCTTAACTCTACAGACGCGCTTTTGAGGTGGGTTTTAGCGATCCCTATTATGGGAGCATTACCAACCATTTTGACATGGCTTTTCATAACATATATATGTTTTTAAAAATGTGGTTGCCAGCCACATCTCCTGTGGGATTTGAATCCGAGATGATCGAGTTACGAGTCCAACCGCTTATCGCGGAACTACCTACACGTAATTGTATTACTGTTTTTTTTCAATAATTATTAAGTGCGACTAATTTCAATAATTATTAACTATTGAGTTTAAAAAAAGCTAAGCTAAAAAGTGATTTGCATAGATTTTTGAAAAAAAATCAATGTTGTTAAATTGTAATATTCATAATTTGTATTTATTATCTAGGTTATGAGTTATAAATTGTGTTTAAATAGTTGAAATGCACATTCGTGTATTATATTGTACCAATAGAGCTAACGGTGCAAATAGTGGATACGGTTAATGCTGGAGTTATGATTAAAGCTCTAGATCAACGGAGCCTGTTGCGATTCTATTATATTATATTACCGTAAAAGCAAGCGCATATAACCGTAAATTAACCCAGGATTGCCGATAATTAAACTAGATATACTAGACCAGAGGAATGAAAATACATACATCATTGTTGCTAAGCGAGCGTTTAAAAGACAGATAACAACGCCTTATCTAACTGCCAAAAATCTAATATTTATTGCAAGTGACGAAAAAATTGATCTCAACAGCAAATGGATCTGGAAGAACTGAAAAGTCGGGATACGAGAGTATAAGTAGGCTTAGAGATAGATTACGGTGTCCCCAGGGTCTGGTGGCGAAAGCCAGAAACTTTAGATGAAACAATGAACAAGTAGTTATACGTCAACAATTGCACAACACTTCTGACAGATGCGAAATGTATCCTTTTGTGTCTGCAGGAGAGGCGCAACCACGACACAATGAACGCATATAATTATAACTTTTAAACATCCTGCACACAATTACATGTTCATACCGAGTTGTTTGTTATGCCTTACAACCTTGCAGACGTATCGTCGTCGTCTTCCAGACGAATATTTGCTTATATTATAATTATTCATGCAAAAATTAGGTTTACGCGGTGTTTCTAAGAAAGTACACATAAACTTATTTTTGTGCGAATTATATTGTACGATTTCGAAGTTATGCGATTTTTTTAAAGCATTTTTTTTTATTTCATAGAGAGTACATATCGAAATATTTTGGATAAAATAGGAAATAAATCATTAACACTAACCAAAATTTGGAAAAAAAAATATTTGAAACTGTGTAAATCATATTGGATCTGCTATCGCTAAATTACGACCACATCCTTTATTCTGGTTTCTAATTATTAATTATATTGTTGGAAAGAGAAAATCTACACAGAACAACGATGACATTGATACTGGGTCTACTATTTTTTCCGAAGAAGAGAGCGATTTTGAGTTATATCGAAAATCACAACGAAACTTATCATACAGCGATGATAGTTTGTAATTAAAATAATCAGTATTTCTTTAGTGTATGTCTGATATTTGAGATGCCGCATATCAGACATCCTTAAAATTTTAAAAATCATGCAAAACGTCCTTTAAATGTTACTAAAAATGCGTTTTTTTTAAATTGTCTTATTGTTTTCTTCTTTTTTAAATTAACTTTTTTTATGCGATTTTAGATATATTTTATATGGTTGTTTCAAAGTTATGCAGTTTTAAAAATTCATGCAACGCATCTTCACTTTTTCTATTAAAGTCATAGCTTTTTTTGTGCGATTTTCTGCGGAACGCATCTATCGCACAAAAAAAAGTTATTAAATAAGTTATCTATTTAATTTAATTTTTATTTAGAAGAACATTTTATTTATTTTATTAATAATTTAATTTTTTTTTAATATAATTTTGATCAAATATTTACTTTTCGATGACTTTTTTGACTTTCGATGAAAAATTTGGCTCAATTTGATGAATAGCTTTCGTTATGTTGAATTTGAGGACATCAATTGTTTGGGTTTTATATGCATAGATTTTAGATTTAAAATAGCTTCAATTAGAGAAAAATCTCGGTGACCGATTCACGTCAACAATCCCCTAAAATCGCTCATGCAGAATCTCCATCATGGCATGCACCGTATAACACGTAGCACCGTCCTGTTGGAACTACATATCGTTGGATATACATATTATCTGTAGTACTTGGTATTGATGGTATTGGCAATGCCTGTTTCGTTTTGGAAGAAATACGGACCGATGATTCTGTCAGACTTTGGACAATCTGCGGATTTTGATCCGCACCAAACAATGACTTTCTTTGGGTGGATTTAGTACTGGTACCATCCAAAATATGACAATTTTACTTTTTAATGTATTATTTTATCCAAAATTAGGTCTCTTTGAAAATATTTGCCAAGTTAACCAAGTTCTTGTGAACAACGAACTCAACGGGCAACAGTGCACGTGTAAGAAGCGGTCAGAATTGCAATGTCTCCGTAGGGCCACAAGAGATGGCGCTGTTAAAATAACACATTTCACCTGAAGAGAGACGGAAAATGTCGCTGTTTAACAGCGCTACTACGGGGGAATGGTAAATCGCCCACGCTATTACACACATATTAAATATTTTACTGTAAAATGTGTAAAGAAAATAGAACATTTTTTAAATGGAGATCACAGAATCTCAGGTGATTATTTCATTATAAAATCTGTGGAATCTGTGAAATGAAAGTGCGCGAGCTAGAAAGCATGGTAGGCATTTTATAAAGTGCTATACATCGCATATTGACTGAAAATTTGGACACGAAAAAGCTTGGCGCAAGATGGGTGCCACGTTTGCTCACAATGCAAAAAAACAGCGCCGTGTAAATGTTTCAATGTTTGGCGATGTTTTACAAGAATAAATCTGTGTTTTTGGATTGAGTCATAACCATGGATGAAAAATGGGTTCATCACTGTTTTGTATCGAAACTATTGACCATGTTGAGAAATAAATATATTTTTTGCGAATTTGTTGCTCTGTTGGGTCGAAACGATTTTATTATAATTTATAAGACATTGATGAACTGCGTTATAATAAACTTACCAATTATATCACAGAGTAAATATTTACTTCTACAAAATTCGATCCAAGAATTGTGTTTAATTTGATCTTATAATTACCAAAAGTTTCGTTTTCGGAGAACATCCAAGGATTTATGATATTTAATCAAGTTGCTCCTTAAGAGTTTCAACTCGAAATAGATCGCTTCAAAGAATCGGAAGTTCTGTTTACAGTATTTTTTCATTTGGATATTTGCAAAATAGTGAAAATAAGTTGTTTTAACAACGATCAGCTTCGACGGCACGTGTTACTTCAAAGCTGTTTCAATCTTTGATACAAATTTAAATGACACCGACCAGAAATTATTTGCTTTGAAATAATATTATGACTGTTATAAAATAAATTATACAGTCAATTCTTCTATAGCGTCGATATAGGGACCACGCTATAAAAAATTGTTACTTGCGTAAAAGATGTCACAAATGAAGTTGACATTATAGGAGGGTTGACTGTATATAGATTGTCCCATTGTACAGCTTGAATCCCTATAAAAATAAAAGCTACTATTCTTAAAATAAGAATTGAATATTTTCAACGTGTCTGGAATGAAATCCTGGGGGTAAAAAATGGAAAATGGTTACCGCCAGACGTTGCAGTAGAGGAACGCATCTTTTATACAATCGGCGCAATTGAATATGTAAATACCGAACAAACCCCTCGCGACCTAAGTTTTTCCGGACGTGTAAACAAAATTAGAGGTTATCCCTTATCGGGTTAACGGCTCCATGTCTTCCTGGCATACCAGAGGGATTGTTTGCTCTTCAAATAAAAAATCAACATGTCAAAATTGATCTGTATGCACCGCATTTAGCCCCTGCGTTATTTCCGCTTGAATCATCTGCTTGTTTGTGGTTTTTGTGACAAAATAGTCAACTCAGGTACAAAACAAGGGTTCCCCGATGCGATTTGATATTATTTTATATCAATCTTTTATTATAAAAATCAATAATAAGTTATATTATCTGGATATGATTCAAAATTAATTTTTCATGAGCACAATACAATCGGGATGGAGGAATCGCCTCCGTAAGTCTTATCAATTATTTATTGTCAGTGACGCTCATTTTCGGGATAAATCTAGCGGTGTGGTAAATACATTAGGTCCTTTGAAGGCACACAATAAAGAAATCATATATGTAAGTCGTGAATGGAGTTGTCCGTTTTGATTCGAGGGTGCGCCTAACGAAGCGTAATGACATCACACTCGGGGCAGCGGGAGGTCCTCAGATCAATCATCCCTTCACGCCAAATCAACAATGTGTTTTTCTCCACATTTATATGTTTTTCTTATCCGAAAAAAATCATTATCGAGGAATATTTAGGTCGTCGGCGGGACAAGTGGAGCGTTCATGACTGAATACGTTCGCTTTTTAAGCCTTTCCCCTCGGCGGTCAGCCGAGTAAAACAAGCGACCTTCTTATTCGGGCAAAAAATGGATCGAGATTATTGGAACAAAAAGATTGCGCCCTCAACCTAAAAATATGCATACATTTCAAACGGAATTGACGATAACGTGGCGCCGGTTTATGATATATGAGAGCCCATCCTCTTATTGTCTTTGTTGCAAAATTAAAACAGCGTAGGCATCGTCGTTTGTGAAATATTACCAGTCAACTATGCTTTTAAATTCATGCGAAATTTTACATTCACATCGACTCAATAAGGAACTTGAAGCCGAGCAGTAGAATAGAGCTAGTCAGGTGCTGACACAATCCCTCTTGTCTTAACTATTATATTTTATTTACGGAGAGGGAGATTACAGCTCTGAACTACTGAGCTTATAGGAAGGACATCTTCCCATAACCAAGGCCATCCGACGATCCTCACTTTCCGCGCTTCAGCACAGTATGGGAAGCGATACACCTGCAAGAATCTATCATCAAGAATTAAGGCAATTCAAATATAACCCGGATTTATGCTGTACAAATTTATAATTGATATATAAAAATACACATGAAATACACTTGGGTCTGTTTTTATGCGATAGATACGTTTTAAGGGGAGTCGCAAAACCGCATAAATTCAAATCAATGTGATGGAATGTACCAAAAATCGCATAAAAAAAGTAAATAAAAAAATCATGTAAATAAAAACACTACAAATTTATCTTAGATTAACGCCTTAGTGAGGTAAAGCACAGAGTTGTGTCCGAATTCCAATAATTAAGACTAATAATGATATGTGAATGATATAATGAATCGATTTCAAGTGTATTTCATGTGTATCGTATATGTTTACGCTAAGAAATGCCCGAATATTGTGTGCTATAGTGTTTACTTATTTAAATACAAGTTTCATACACGCTGCGACGGTCAAGACAAATAAGTGGATATGTACGGATGATACGCATAAAAACAGACTTAGCTGTATTTTATTTTTTTTATACAGTTCTCTTCATTATAAAAAAAATCCATTGAATAGACAGCTACTTGGTCCCATCACTGTAGAAAGAAGGCGACTGTTCTGAAAACCAGTTGCGTACGTATTGTTCGACCGCAGCATGTTGCCCTTCTAATGGCAATGGTTTCATATCTGAAAATATCTCACTTCTGACACCAGTGTAACATTAAGGCGGGGCGCTCTTGAGACCGCTTGCGCAGGGGTCCGTTCTTCCATCGGGCCGTAATGTTGCTGGATGAATGAATCGGATGGATGGGCGTTGAATAGAAATACTCTCTTCTCTAAATGACTATGTATTCCACACGAGAGAGAGAGAGAGAGATCTGGCTGCAAGAGGGACGACCTTCTGCAGCCAAGGGCTAATCGACGACTCTCGCCTCCTGCGTGTCACTACCCAACCGGCAAAGGCAAAAGCGCAAGAAACGATTGGTCGGTATGCAGGTGCAATATCTCCGTAGGGCCACAAGAGATGGCGCTGATTAAATAACGTATTACACTTGAAGAGAGACGGAAGATGTCGCTGTTAATCTGGAGAATTTAATCTGATCAGACTAACAGCGCTATTGCATGGTAGTCCATAAGCACATGGTAGTCACATAGAGCTAAATCTGAACTGTAAGGTGGGTGTTCCCAATAATTGTGTGAATTCATCACGACGTATGGCTACTATATGCGTTGTATAGAAAATCAATCAATTAAATATAATACTTTTCGTGTCTCAAAATACCGTAGCCATCAATTTTCCTGCAGATGGTTGATTTTTTACCTTAATTGACGCCTCCCGGTTTCCTCCTCTTTAGATATCATGTTTTCTGCGATATATTGGTGTTCCCAAATTTCATTACAGGTTACAATACGATCCAAAAAACCTCTCCTTTTTCTGCATAGCTATTCAAATTTGCTGTTTTTTTTTTCTGAATCCAAGATGATCCCAAACAATGGTATGGACACTTTAAACATTAATATTCTTTAATCTTACTCACGACTCGAATGTTTTTTTTATTGATGCTCGTTGCAGGACGCCGTTTATGACTCTGCCTTGATACGATCTATCTTCTACACTGGTTTACTGGATTTACACTGGTGTCAGAAATGGGGTTGTCATGATCAATAAATGAATCCTATATATGCTTATATGTGTAACTTATAATTATGATATTTATTCATTATATTAAAGTTTAAATACATAGAATGTAATTATGGTTCGATTCATGGCCTAAGCAGGTCTTTACTTTCTAGTGGTCATTCGTTGTTTAAGTGTACTTGACACGTTTTAGTAGTTGAAAGAATATTTTTTTTGGTGTTTTCTATGGAATATAAATACAATCATTCAGCTCATAGGCTTTACTTGATAGAAATATGACTACAGTTGCTTTATATAATATCTATTTGAAGATGTTTGAGACACGCTCGGATGGCTCTGGTGCCCTACATCGAAATAGACAATTGGATACGTTTTACGTCTTAAGAAGTAGTCTTTCGAGAAAAGATTGATTTTCTGCTCTCTCTTTAACCTTCTGCGTGCGTCTTCGAGCGAAGCCATCCTCCGAGATGATCTCGTTTTCATCTCGCCAGCCGAGAGCATATCGCTCCATTTTCTATTCCTCACGAGAACTATCCTAACACTTTTCGTATCATTTTTCATTCGCGGCATGCTTTTGTTCTATCTGTTTTCGGAATAAGCAAGTGCCCAGGGCCGCTCTTCGAAAATCAACATGTCTACTCGAATTCTCCGTGCGAGATATGACAACGCCCCGCGATCCCCTAGTGATTTTTTTTAGTGCGCCCCAAAAAACGAGCGCCGCAAACAAATGGCCGCCCTCTGCAATATCTAGCATGAAATATTTATTCCGAATATAGATATCGTCTCTTTTTCTCTTTTCATTTATACACTGAAACTCTATATTCCATAAATTCACCGCATTTTTACGTCTGCGCCGTGTCTTAAAACATTTTCCAAAAATGCTCTCACCCAACTGTCAAAAACCATCTACAATAACATAGTTTTCATTCATTCAAAATGCTAATTTTTAAAATAACTCAACACCATCGTTTTTTTAATACAATAACTTCATTATTATTTGTGCAAATGCATCTGATGAAATACTTGCATATTGACTTTTATAGGCTCCAATGAATATGAATTTTCCTTACTTGGATCTGTCCTAAAAACTCTCTACAAAGTTTTGCTGCAAAATTATTCAATTCCAATTAGTTGAAAATTCTGCCATCTCTGATGAAAATTATTCTCAGACTGAAATATTAAAATATTCCACCTCATGCATTTTTATAAAAATTTTAACGCAATAAACTATTCATACCAATGCAATTAATCTGCGAAATTGATGAACTGAATGATATTTTGAAACTATAAATTAATTTCAATTTAAACCATTCAACCATCAGACAATATTATTTCATTATACAGGGAAAAAATTAGAAACTCCTTGATCCCGTCACTAAAGAAAGAAGGCGATAAAAATAGCATCCTCTGTTGCGCAACGCGAAATTATTAGTTTTTCACAAACGAAGGCATGATTCGATTATGCTATTTTACGTAAGATCCAAATATTTGATTGCTACTGCCAGCTGCTAGATAACGCTAATGCTACTTAAATGAAAACGAATTATTACTCGTTGCGCAACAGAGGATGCCACTTCTCTTTTTCTTTCTTCAGTGTTGAGATCAAAAAGCTTCCTATACGATGGATTATATGTATTTCTAATGACGCCAACCATATAGAGAAATAAGATACTCCATTTGTATTTTTATATATTATCACTAATAAATTTATATAGCAAAAATCTGAATCATATTTGGATTACCCATATAACCCACCTTTTGGTCGTCATAATATAAATAAGCTAATAATAACAATCGATGACGCCTCCATCTAGAACGGCGCACCATTCACGATCCGTCGGTTCTGACACCAGTGAAGTGTACGATTTTGGTGTCAGAATTGCCAACAAAACCAAGGCTTGGCGTCTCGCTCTCACGTGCTCATCGAAATGGTCTTGCTCACACACGGGTCCTATATATAGCCGGGCGAATGCAATGGAGGCAGACAAACGTCAAACAAAAAGACTCGTCTTAGACAACTCTTATATTAAACATGAGAGAAAGAGAGATATGGCCGTGGGAAGGACGTCTTTTCGCAGCCAAGGCTATCCAACAAACTCTTCACGACTCTCGCCTATGGTCGCAAGAAGCGATCGGTGTCATACGCAATGTGTCCACAACGCCACAGAAGATGACGCTGTTAAATTGACACATTGCGCCTAAAGAGAGATGGAAGATCTCGCCGTTAATCTGGCAAATTGAATCTGCACAGCTTACCAACGACATTGCATGGGGATAATAATTCACTCGTGCTACAATATCAATACAAAATAATAATGCTTCTTAAAAATTGAATAACATCAGTCAAAATAATTGATAATAAATTATTTTCCGCGTTTATTCCCATATAACATGTTTATTCAGATTTTTTTCATGGCTAAAAATAAACTTCAAAATTAAAACAGAAAGCCCTTTTTAATGGGGGATTTATTTTTTTCCGAATATTTTTCCGATACGAATTCCGAAGGACCTTTTTCCGGGTCAATTATTTTCTCGTTTTGGTAATTTGCATTGGACTGCATGATCACCTGATTTTACATCCCCAGACTCGTTTAATCATGTTATTTAACAACAACAAAAAAGCGGAAAAACTCATAAGCCACAAGCTCTTGTTTTTGAAATATTCGACAAAAATTAGTTTATATACAATATTTAGTATAATCAATCAAAATAAGATTTAGTCAAACAATAATTTTTCTGCATCTAGTTTGAAAGATCTTAATTTAACTAAATCCAAACCCAATGATTTATCTATTATTTGGAGCAATGAGTGACAATAATAATATAGGAATTTGTTCGGATCATGATTGTATTGGTGAAAGAGCAAACGCGGTACTCCCTTCGAACAAAGCTTTCTCATGGACAAATTTTGATATAAAATGCTGAATACAGTGCCTTCTGATATCTTGAAAGTTTCTGCTATATCAATTTACGATCGACCAAAATTATTTTGTGGACTTGTGTATGATTTCTGGCAAGTAGAGTAAATCACTTTGCTTGAATGTTTTTTTTCCATTAAAATACAAGATTATAAGAATATCAATAGCGACGACAAACATATGTCATCCTATGAACTTATTGAGTGATATGTTAGTTTGCCGTAACCATTGAAGGTCTTTTTATTTTGATTTAATTAAGAAAGTCAATTATGTGTAAAGTCTGTAAGACTTTGTATACAAAATAATTCTGAGAAGACACTTTAATTACAACATCACAAGCATTCGGGGCGCTTTATCAGAATTGTTTCATGTCAAGGCAATAGCATTACATTTTCATGTCGACTTTTGATATTAACCTTAGCCTGTTTAATGCAACCTCTTAAAAGCTTTTTAATATAAAATGTCCGTTTTAGTATAACGAAGATAAATTTAGTCGAGTTAAAGTCGCGGCTAGTGCACATACGTGTACGGCGAAGTTACCTTAATTGCTCGTCGAGAGGAAGGAGTATCTAATGAAACCATAAATCATTAGCTTTCAAGGAAGTGCCTTTTTTGGGGTTCTCCTTGTGGAAATATTAAGAATAGAGAGGAGGAAAGCGGCAGGGTTGGCGCTCATGTGTGAATGACGCCGAGTGTGAACTGAATGTACAATGAGGCCGCCCTATGCGATACACTTCCACAACACAATCTTAACTTGCCACAACTTAAGCTCAAAAACGTGTTTGTGCCCAATATAATAAAAGAAACCTCCACCCGATGCACTTTATTTCTGTTGACTTTAATCGAAACCATTTGCCCACTCGGAGCTTTAATTAGGACCCGAATCTATTGGCGTGTTTGCAAAACGAAATTGATCGCCCTTCGGAAATGAAAATTTGCAGATTTCGTTATCAAATCAAATAATCAAAACGCAGGCTAATATCTGAATACCATGCAAAGCATAAATTCATTTAGCTTCAATAACTCTAATATTAAGCTGAATATAATGAAAATCAATTCGTTATGGTGGAATATTAGCCTGCGTGCTTCTGATGTTAAAATGTTTAATAACTCCGATGAGCTAAAATATATTTCAAATAGAGCTTAAATAAAATCTACATAAATATATATATAAATGAATATCTACTGGATGTCAGCGCGCTGTCGCGGTGTCCGATCCGGTTTTGCTGAGGTAAAATAAGCCTTTTTTTTATTTTTTTATTTTTTTTTTTATTTTTTGGAGGTTGTGACCTTAGGGCCAATGCCTCCCTGAATTTACAGGGTTGGTCATTAATGACCATAATTGTTATTTTATACATGGTACAGATAAAAGTTATATAATATAGCAGCTTAAAGGTTATACAAAAAAATATACAAAGAAAATATTAAATACAAAGAAAATATTAAATAAATAAAATATGCATCTAAAGAATATATAAACATAAAATAGACTAATAAAATAAGAACATATGTGTAAAGATAATAAAAGATTATAAAAGATTACAAGAAAAATTATAAAAGATTACAAGAATAAAATTATTTAAAATTATAGTTTAGACTAACCGATACCCTTTTTTGGGTATCGGAATCTGCGTATGTTCCTTGTGACCTTAAGACCAATTATCGCCTTCGGGCGGCGATTCAAGCTGCTCGAGTAGGAAGATAGGGAATTTATGATGGGATTTGGTACCTTTTTTAGGGAATCAAAGAAATTGGTAGAAAGGTACTCAATGTGATCTTTGATGGGAGGGATGTTTGCTTCGTATTGAAGTTGGGAGTTCCGGAGATACCAGGGAGCTCCAAACGCTCGTCTTATAGCAATGCTTTGTAATGTTTTTAATTTGCGATTGTCGCTCTGCCGGTATCCCCAGACTGGAGAGGCGTAGGTCATGATGGGACGTATGAGGGATTTGTATAAGAGCAATTTGTTCCTGATGGACAACTTGCTCTTAATACATAGGATGGGCTTTAAGGCGGCTAAGGCTCCGCGAGCTTTTTTGGTGACACTGTCAATGTGCGGAGCTCAGGTGAGTCTTGAGTCGAAAATTGCTCCGAGGTATTTGGTCTGTTTGACCCATGGGATGGTTCCTAAAACTATGCCAAGAGGCAGTATTGCCATGCTCTGTCGAGGTAAGGGAGAACGCGTCTGGCTAAGCAACCACATCCAACATATACGTCTCCAAATCAATAAATAAACTTATTCTAAAAGCGAGTACCCGCCAAGCAAAGTAATGCCTTGGAGCTAACTTCACACATTAAAAATCAATCAATAGCGAAAACTCCAGGATTCAACACGATATGAGGTGCTATCATTGCCTGAAAAATTTATTAGGGAACAAATCACTACCGACGAAAACGAACATCAAAATTTTAAAAAACATTAAAAATTAACAGTTCGTTGTACAAGCTTCGCCTAAAGTGCGGGAGATTTCGTCAGAAATTCATGAAACTCTACTTCTTTCACAAAATTGATACAATTCTTAAACCAGCTAATAGATTCAAACGAAATTGGTGCCTATAAAAAAGCTTACTGCATCGATATTTTTTAAAAAAAGTGGTTTTCAATATTTGGTACGTGTATCAGCGTGATAAAATTAAAAAAGTGACTTTTTGATGTGAATTGTATGTAAAGACATTGATTAAATGACACGTAAATATAAAAACTAAATATAAGGACAACATTTAGTTAGTTTATCATTCTATATGAAAAAATATATTTAAATTGGGTATTTTAACACTGAAAATTGGCGTGCCTATAATTCTTCTCCACAACATAAATCCACCACGACATGTAGTAACGGTACGAGGTTTTTGTGAAAAAAAATCGATTTTTAAGAAGAAGAGGTTGTGTCCCAATGATTCCGACTGATATGATATTCGAATTGAAACGTGTGCAGTTTCCGGTGCGAGCATCAACAAAAAACAGAAACACACAGAGTATGCGTGCATGCTTCTTACATGGATAGCTGTATATGAGCTGCTTACGCCCAAATCACATCACGGTACACATCATACAGAAAAGTATTGTGAATTTAAAAGCACTTCATTAGCATAGCATAAGCATAATCTTTGAGACAACAACAAGGGAAGCCTCCTCTGACCCGAGCTATGTGATTGATTCCCCTATTCGGGAGCATGCTAGCAGATAAAAATAATTACATCGATATATGATGGATAGGGTAGGGAAGAGTTTTGAGTCTCATTTGTGGCCCTCAAATGCCCTAGAATTAGAGGGACTGGCCACAAAGTTTCCGTGTCCAGCCGGACCGAATTTCGGATCACTGACACAACGAAGAAACGCCACGCAATCGAACGCCATGTCCGAAAATGTCTGGATCTTTGGGACGGGAGAAAATATAGAAAGTCCCTGTCCAACAAAAAGAACATTTTATCGAAAATTAAAGCACATAACGATTTGATAAAACCGCATTTTTCATATGAAATTCTATGGGGATTTATGTTGAGAGTTGTTAAAAAACGTCATATTTGTGCATAAGAAAAGCATTTTTAGCGCTTTTAAAATCTTTCACCAAACAATACTGCCGAGAACAAAGCAAAACTCAAAAGAACCCATAATTCTTGCAATATTTTTTATCTTTACAATTTTTGTTTTTATACGAAAACTTATGTCGTATTTTTTTATTGCGTTCTAAATGAAAAGATGTTAAAATTTGAAGACGACCGTATAAAACTAAGTGTCATAACACGCTGAAGGCGTTTCAAAATAAATCCGCAAGATATTTTAAAGTTTCCACAATACACAAGCTTAACATCATGCTTAGATAAAACTCGAGATTATGGCCACTCAATCCTTGTCCTAGGATGGGATCAAATTATAATATTGGCGAAATTTCGAGACTGAGGTGAAGCATCTATTTTCGCTCGCATATTCCTCAAATTTGTATGCCGACGCTTGAGAAACAAGGTGTTAGGTTTTACATAATAGGTCTTAGGATTTAAATTTGTGTTAGAGTTTCAGCGGTATGCACTGAACGTCCATAAAATGGGCTTTATGAATAGCGAAGAGGTCCATTTGCATATCATAACAGTAAAGTTTATGCGTCCTAATCCTTACTGGTCATGTACTAAAATTTCTACGGCGGATAGCATTTTGAGGCGTTTCAACTAGCCGTTTTTCAGATACTTTCACGTTAAGGATAATATATTCTGGCACGCTCTCCTTAATTAACTGTATGTAAAAGGACATTTTCCGAACGATTACGGCTAAAAATCGTTATGTAAATAGTGGCCGGCTGAAAATGCAAATTCGTTATTTTCTGCAATTATCACGTCGTTAAAATTGTTACCTTCTATAAAATACTAGCGAGTGCCCGATATGCATTGTGATGCCACACAAAGAAAGAAAGTATTTATGATTTTTATTCTGTTTTCTTTTTTAATTGCGTTAAAAAAAACGAGTATAAGATAGCGTTTACTTAATATTTGATACATTAAAAATTCAAATCTACCGCTTTGCGATATTTCGAATCTCCTATCGGGCCTATGGACGCGAAATAATGGCAGTCGTCTTGGTGATTGCTTCCTCCGCCAAGTGCGCGATGTAGGGCCGTGCACTGCCGTTACCTGTATAGGGTTAGCGCCGATCTTTAATCTAATTGTAAGATTGCGTTCTGATGCTCTGTCATCCTGTGGGCGAAGTGTCTATTAGTTTTTCCAATGTATCCCCCTAATTTTAAATTTTCACTTTGTTCTTTTTATTGGGCAGGATACTTATAGGAGACCTATCTTTTTTCCCCGTCCCAAAGATCGTTCTTATGCCGTGCTAATGAAGTGCTTTTGGATACACAATATTTTTCTGTGTAGTATGTACCGTCTGATAATAAATGAGAAGGGCGTAAGCAGCCCATATGCAGCTATCCATGTGAGAAGCATGCACGCACACCCTGTGTGTTCTTGTGCTATGTTGATGCTCGCACCGAAAACTGCACACGTTTCAGCATCTTCTCCTTAACATTTTCAATTTAAAATTGGAAACCCTGGCAACGTTGTAATGTCGTGGTGGATTAATATTTCGGGGAAGAATTCTATCTGATATTTTCTTTCCACTTAATTATTTACTTTAGGTGGCTCCTATAGCCCTATAAACGTGCTCCGGTCATCGACATCGTATTTTGCTATCTCTGTCTCTTCTGAGTCTCCCCATTCCGATTGCTCAGGCCCAGATGTGGGGTAATATTCAAATTGGCATAACATAGCTCGAGGGACTCTATGAATCGGCATCCATGTCATTTGACCTTCTCAGTAGAGACCGCGGCGAAGGATGTAGCTTGTAATTGACATGTCCATGACCTCTCGCGTGAACTTTGTGGATTTAAAACCTGAGCTTTCGTCCTGGAGGGGTACATTTTTTTATGAAGGTTCAACCTCTAACATTTACCCTCGATACCACTACACTAACAAATCCGAACAAGCATATCTTCGACAGTTTCATCGGTTTACCCGGGACTTCTAAATCCAATATGGTCCTTCAGAAGTTGATGCTGTCATAAGCTTTGCTTTTATAAATATATGGTGAATATTTACCCCGTACTCATACATATTTTTTTTGAAATAATTACAAAACTATTAAAAGTTAGTCTACGTGGACCTAGTCGATCTGAAAGTGCATCGACACTCACCAAAAAATTGCTCCGCGACGGAAACAGTCATCCTTGCTTATGATTTATACGCGATACCTAGAAAGGATATGCTCCTATTTTCGTTTTGCATGTTGAAATGGATGGTGTAGCATGGGCTTTTTTCATGCCCACGTAGTAGTGTCTCTCTTCAGGGGCAATGTGCTATTTTATCAGCGCCATCTCTTGTGGCCCTACGAAGATATTGTACCTGCATACCGACCGAATGCTTCTTGCGCATGCATCGTTGCCGGTTGGGGAGTGACGCGCAGGAGGCGGGAGTCAGGAGAGCCGTCGGTTAGCCTTGGCTGCGGGAGGTCGTCCCTCCTGCAGCCAGATCTCTCGTATGGAATAAATAGTTATTTAGAAAAGAAAGTCTTTCCATTCGATCCATCCATTCGTCCAGAAAAATCACAGCCCGATAGAAGAACGGACCCGAGTGCTAGCGCGGCCATCCCGACGAGCACGTGGGGGCAAGAAGCCACCCGGTGACTCTGCCTCCGAGAGCACCCTACGCCTTAACGTTACACTGGTGTCAGAAGTGAGATTTTGGGAAGTGTCATTCTGACGAATTAAATTTGCTCAGATTAACAGCGCTGGTAACAATGGTATTAACATTTTTTCGTTGTTAATAAACAGATGATTTTTGTAATTGTATGCGATATTTGGGAAAATGAACGTATTGCTTGTCGTTTTCTATATTTATGCTTAAATATTTTGCAAGACAAATGCTTACAACATGACATATTATTCCAGATATAAATTATGATGTTTGTGTCGATCAATCAACCACCAGACCAATATGCGCCAACATGGTACATCCGTTAAACATCTCGCAAAACAAATTCCGCACACAAAAAACGCCCAATAGCTCACTGAAATTTCATCGTAATCGAATGAATGGTATAGGAATGTATACTCTGCAAGCAAAAAAACTTATAAACATTCATTTTTATATATATATTATATATGGCTACAAGTAGATGCTAGATTTAAATATTTGCATAATCTTAATAAATTAAATTTAAAAAAAACAAATTTGAGAATATTCCATTTAAAAAGAATAATTATATTTCTTACATTCTGCACTTTATGCAGAACAGCAGAGTGCATTTGAACAAGCCACCTAGACATAATTCTTTAATATTATCTCCTTAATGGTTTGTATTTTATCCTTTCATGAATTTTAAATTGTCTCGACCGAGTCGCCATACAACCTTCAAAAGCACAAACTTGCATCGTATATTTTTCTCATTAATTTAGCCGTCAGCCATGCGCGTTTTTACACGTCGAGGAGGAAAACTTTTGTCCTTTAATAACGTGAAAAGCCGGAGTCCTCGCGTGTTCCTGTGAGTCCAGAGCTTATCCCACGGGCACGCCCTCCTTCGTGTCTTTGTTGCTTCGCATGCGTGTACTATGCAAATTAGCTATAGAAATGGCGTTGCCTCTCGCAGGATACCTGTTACGGAAATATCGCTCACCTTCCTTCGTGCAGAATTTTGCAGCAAATTCAAATGCCCATTATGCAGATGAATTTCACTGTTGCAATCATGTATTCATATAGGCTAAATTGGTTTCGAGAAGCATACATATAAATGACTTTCTTCTCCGAGCTCAAATGCGGCTCTCGGTTAAACTCTGAAATAGTGTGTGCCCTTGGGAAGATAAGAAACGAGGCTCTCCTAGTTTGCTCCTTAAATAATGACGATTTTACTATGCAAATTTGCCCATTGCAATTATTATAGTACATAATTAAACTGAAAATTGTATCCAACTATCTCTGAGCCCATCTAGATACTTTCTGTAATAGACATTATTTTTTATTTTTACTCCACTGACAAAAGTATATATGCCTTCTATTAAATGTTTATATTTAAATATTGTATGAATAATTTTAAATCAAACATTTTTTTCTAGTATAATATTCAAACGATCCTTAAGCCTTTGGCTGTTACGGTGTATTTTGATAATCGGAAATTTATTTGCTATCTTCCTCTCTTTTATTTTATCGCGCTAACATATAAGTGAAATAATACTGATACTCTGACGCACAAAAGTTTCACAATCGACAATATATCGCAAGAGGCGGGAGTCGGAGAAGTTGTCGATTGGCCTTGACTGCGGGAGAACGTCCTTCTTGCAGTCAGATCTCTCTCTATCGTGCTGAATAAAAAAATATCTAGAGAAGAGAGTCTTTTTGACTGACGATCGTTCATCCCCATCCAGCCGCCCGGTCACACATGATCCGAAAGAAAAACGGACCCGTGCATTAGCGCGACCATCACGTCGAGCAGGTAGGAGCAGGGAGCCACCCGGGAACTTTGTCCTGAGAGCGCCCCCACTCGTACGTAACAGCTTCATCATACAATAACCACAGTATTGGGTTTAGATTAAATTTTTCAAATTAATGAAATAAAGTGTACAACTCATCATCAAATTCTGATGAATAAAGAGCTTAAAATGCATTAATGTTTAAATTTGTGACTTTTATAGCGTGGACAAAATGTCATCCCGTCACGACCTGATAACAAAACTAGCCCGCGTAACCATCTCAGCAAACACAGGAAAGCAGCCAGTGGACTACACGTTACACGGCGGTCCACGTTACACTGGTGTCAGAAACAGCAGATAGTTATGATAAATCAATAAACCCTCTACCGGAAACCGCAATTCCGGTTGTCTCTGTCCACCCTCCTAGCAAATCCCTCCCAAATTAGAGACTAATTAATATCTCATTCCTCTCAAGGAGCACTGCTTCTTTTCACTTCGTAAAATGTTGTCGACTCATTACATTACTACCATAAGCTCCCACAAGCTTTCGATGAATATTCGCATTGGAAGAATTCACTGTCGTGATTGATTTACTCCCACATGTTTGTCGACCATTTTGTTCAGTCACAGTAAATTCTTCCGATGGAGAGGTCGTCGCGCGCTCCCACCACCTGTCGCGCGTAAATTTCAAGATAATTTTGCACATGAGAGAGATAAGACGTGGGTATGCCACTTCACCCTAAAATCTAAAGAACAATCCAAAAAGAGAACAATCCGACTGAGCAAAATTACCAAAAAACTTGCGAGACCAACTAAACGCTATGATGGGGCCGTTAGGATCCCCACTACATGCCAAGTGCACCATCTTTAAAACAAACAAAAAATCCCTCGGTCTTAGGAGCCGTTCTAGGTGATACTCGTATTAAATGTTCTTATAGCGTGGGCGATTTACCATCCCCATATAGTAGCATCGTTAACAGCGACATATTCCATCTCTCTTCAGGTGCAATGTGTTATCTTAACAGCGCCATCTCTTGTGGCCCTGCGGAGACATTGCATCTGCATATCGACCAATCGCTTCTTGCGCATGCACCGTTGACGGTTGGGTAGTGACGCGCAGGAGGCGGGAGTCAGGGGAGTCGTCGGTTAGCCTTGGTTGCGGGAATTCGTCCTTCTCGCAGCCAGATCTCTCTCTGCCTCCGAGAGTGCCCCCGCCTCAACGTTACATGTTAATATAAATATATTTTTTTCGATGCACCCTCTTAATTCTTCTAACTGTTGACTAGTGAGGACGTATTTTAAAGTGTTGACCTGAGACAAAAAAATCGACTCTCTTAACCCTCTAACGACAATGGAAGAGACATGTTTTCCGAAACAACATCTGCAGAGGTGTATGCTTTTTCAATACCATGTGAAAAAGAAAGCAATAAAGGCTTATTATTGAAGATGATAGTATAATGTGGGCTCGCTATAAATATCGAGCGTTCCTACGGAAATGTGAATGACAAAATACAGATTATAGATATTTAATAGATACACGTTCCGGAAATTCTCATATGCAAAGCGGGCTTATTATAAAAAGGGAAAGTCAAATTTTAAATGTGTGATTTGTATGAGAGTATCCAGTTTATGGCCGGAGCTGGAGATAAAGCTCCACTATTTCTCTCAAAAATGATTTTCCCGTGAAAATGTGTGTATTGTTTGGGGGTAAAGTAGCCCATTCCCGGAGGACATTTGTGCTAAAATGCGGTCAGGTGTGCGTGTTGGATGGTCGGATTAGAGGGAGTGCGGTTTTCGGATGCAGCAACAAATAATACAGACAGATCCCGGTTATATTTCAGCCGTGTATGCCCGTGACAGACTATGAAATTTCAGATGTCGTCGTCTCTCGCTTTTAATTTATCACCGAGCGAATCTTAAATTTTCATCTTCTGTTTGCACAGTTTTGCGACGAGTATTCAGCACAGCCCGAAAGAATATTTATTTATAAACTTTGCTGAAAACTTCTGAAGAAGCCGGTTCCGCTTAGTTATGCCGGAAGTGCGAAGCGATGTACTCCGATGACACTTCTATATATCAGGTGAAGCAAACTTTATGCAAACTGCCATTTTATTAATCCATTCATTTTTCCATCCCTCATGTGAGGATAGAGCTTTCGCTGATATTTGAGCTTTTAATTGGTCAATGGATAAGCTCGTCCATGGATATTTTAGAGCGAATGTTAATAACTCAATTAAAATATCGTACAAAACATCATGCGAAGTATTCTAAAAATAAGCTTCAATTTATCCAAAACATATCCAGATCTTTTATTTTGATATTAAATTAACAGCGTAGAAGCTTCATTGTAAGACTATTTTTTACATGAATTATTAAATTTATTTTGCGTATCAATTCACGTATATAAACGTTATGATAAAAGCACTTTCTTAAATTTCAATATGCATATTTTGCTCATTTTTCTCGAGAGCTCACCGTTTGAAGTTTTTTCGATTTGGCCGCAATTACCAACTTGAAATATGGCAATTTGACCAAATAGAGCCACGAACGTTAGCAGCAGGAGAAATTTAATATTTGCTTTATTCTCATGGTATAAATATTCAGAACTTTGCACTCAAAAATATTATTGCTCGTTTGAAAGTAGGGGTGCGCCGGAGCGAGGGTGAGAATACAGAACAAGGCTCGACTCAATAGGTGAACTCTGTATAGTGTATAAATTTTTTCTTCGTGTACAAAATGGATTCTGTAGATGCCTCGTTAGAGGATCATTGTTTGCTCATACTTCCCAGAAATAAAAAGCCGCATTCAAATGCAAATATTCGAATGAAGTATTTGTCGAGTCCAAATAACACAAATATAAATCAACGTAATTGACATGGGGTCGAATGTTTAAAGGATTACACATCGAGCATTCCGGTGGGCTTTGATTTTTCATAGATGATTGACAAGCCCTTCAATATTTTTAACCTGTTAAGCTGGGAAGTTCGCACATTTTCGTTAGGACGTATATATACGTCCCGCCCACTTGGCGTGAGTTCACATTATTATTATTTTTAAATCTTCCTTCCTTCCATTTCTCCTCTTTTTTTGTAATAGACTCGACATTTTCTGGCTTTATTCTCCTTTCATTTGTTCTTTGAAAATGCCTTTCAACTAAGCGTGAGGGTTTAGGTGTAATGCTGTTTTTTGGCATAGATTGGCTTTTTACTATGTTTTCTGAACCGAGTATTAATACGTCTTTTTTGTCTTTCCATTTTAAAACTATAAGTTTGCCTTTGAATCTTACCTTATGCTACTAGTCACCGTTTACTAAGTACACGTCCATTCCAACACAATAACGAAGTGCAACCAATTTGCTACATATCTTAAATTCAAAATCCCTCGACATATATTTCGAGGACGTATATATACGTCCTAACCAATTTCGATGCAGTTTACGTTGGACGTATATATACGTCCCACCGACTTAACAGGTTAAATCCCAGCTAAATTCTCTTAGTGATTTGTTTATTAAAAAACAGGGTCTTTCAATAGGAATTCTCAAAATTTGTTAGGTTGTAACCGCCTTATTGTTAAAGAACAATCTATTAAAGATATTGTGAATTATTTAATAATATATGGCAAATTATCATGAAAAGTGTTGAAAAATGTGTGTATTATCAAAATTTATTTTCTTAAATAAATTGAGGAATTACCAATTTATTTAAGAAAAAATGTCTGAAGAACTTTTTTTTTACCAAATGTGTAAATTTCTTGAAGAAAGTTAAAATTTAAAAAAGTAATTGAAGGATGTAAAAAATTTAAGTGCCTTAACTTTAGCTTATTATTTAAAGAAATATGGTAGCTTAACTCTTCTCCGCGAAGTTGATAGTATACATATTCTCGTCGGTTAAATGCCGGTAGATCCTCATCCTTCCAAACTTCTTTTCAACATGTGCGCCTCGTACGTTGAGCTCAATGAAGCCGACGTACCATCCACATAGTCGTTCCAGGGCTGGATTCTCGGTCATTCTCGTAATTCATTATCCGCCGATTCTGACACCAGTGGAGCGTAGGAATAGGGACGCTCTCGATAAAAAATCCCCGGGCGGTGCCCCGCTCTTACTTGTTCGCCAAAATGATACAAAAACGACACAAACATTGTTGAGAAAACAACACCAAAAATTAAAAATATTTAGACAATACAAAACGCATTTGCTTAAGTTGATTAGTAGTAATAATAAAATCTTTGTATAATATTCTTTCAATAAACATATTTTTTTTGACTTTTAAAAACGTATTCCAGTTCTGACACCAGTGATGCATAGGAATGGAGGCGCTCTCTGGACAACATCCAACGGATCGTTTGACATTTTTTATATAATTTATCGACTGGGGTTGCGGTGGTTATATGTATTTATTATGGTACTGATACCCATGATTTTTTACTTAAAACTATTTAAATAAATTTAAAAAAAAAAAAATTCTATTATTGGCAATAAATATTTTCTTCGGTCCCAGTAAATTCTTACAATGGAGATGTCGTCACAAATGGGGGGAAAATCCATGCGGGACTCGTAATTTTCGACTTTGTTTGATCTATCAAAAGCTCATGGAAGTTTACAGTAGTGATGTAATGAGTCGACAGCATGTCACGAGATACCAATAGTTATATCTGATGAGCTTGTGTAAGAAATTGAAGAATAAGTGCAAAATGATCATCGTGTGATGCTTGATGGCCTTAACGAAGAATTTCCAGAAATTTCTCGAAATCTCTTTGTTGATACTTTGTTGAAAAAACATGGTTATAAGAAGTTGTGCTCAGAATGTGTGAAATATCTAGTGAATTTCAATTAAATACAAGTATTTTTCAATCCTACATAGATTTTGTAACCTTACTTTCTGGATGACACTCGTATATGGCTTTATTTAATATTAAAATTTCTTGAAACTCGACAAAAATAAGGGCTTGTCATATCACAAACAAATGCGATTTAAACAAATGGCAACGATTACAATATATCATTCGCGGGGAGATCTATTAAATTCACGTTTTATAACGAAATTTAAATGGTAATGAGGATATTTAGACGAGATCCCATAGAAAATCTTCACATAACGTCGTTGTTGAATAATCCTCCCGAAAATAAATACGTTTTTATTGCATATAAACGTAATATATACGATGGAGAAACCTTTGAATCCTTTTCCTTTATACATAATTTACATATAAATTGAGAAAGAGGAGATCCTCTGACTGTCTTTAATACACATTATTTACATAAATTAAGATATGAAGAAGGTTTAAGCACATCATACCACTGACTGAAATTATTATACATTGGAATCATAATACACTGACGAAATAGGCAGCTTATGGAAATGCTGGGAAAAGTCTGGAAATGTATTTTTTGTCTGCATTATAGATTCGGTCTATGAATAAATAGTGTGGACGGATTTGGTGGAGATATAACCATTTGATTTTTGTAGGGAGCGCATTACGTTTATTGCTGAGAGAGCATAACTTTCCAGACTTTTCGAAAGTCAGCAGATATTCTGGACGCTCCGGATGAGTCTCAATCTTCCTCCACCCGATATGAATAATTTACAAATGATAATACGTTAGTAATTGGGATCTGCTTCAATATTTCAAGCTTCATCCGGACTGATTATTGAATATCTTCCTATAAAAATATCAGCGTCCACTAGATCATTTGCTCTCTTTTAATTTTATTTTCGGATAATATCACATAAATGTTTGAGTAGGGATGTGCTCTCTAATTTAATTAGGGATGTGAGTGCTGATCGCATAACTGGCGAAGAAATAATCCTGTACAATAAGACCTTACAGCTATTGCCTTAATCTCTGAACCGAGACTGGTTAACTGTTCAGTTTACGTGCATGGAATACACCCTTAATACGATCATACCTTCAAATATAATGCAATATTTTGCTTCAAATGCATTTAAAATTATGATCAAATAGACGCTAGAGGCACGTCTAGATGTTTTCAAAAGCATGAATAGTAAAATAAATTTGAAAAATTCGAGCTGAAAGTCTTCCTTGAAAAATTAAATTGAGTCAGTCGCACAAAACTAAATTAAATGATACAGTCGGCACTTCATTATGAAGTTGCGAACGACTCCCCTATTAGTGCGCACTTAATCTGAAAATGAAATTTACATTTAACTCAGTTTGTTTGAGTTTCGGATTAAAAAAGGCTTAGCCGTCGGTAAATATATTTGCAGCAGTACGTCTTGCTAATTCACTTTAAATACTCGTCTCAAGGAGCAAATGTTGACGAAGGGGATGAGACTTGTAATCACTAATCCCCCAATCAAATACCCCTATGCTCGAATGCATTCGAGCACACTATAATTGCAATGCGCGAAAAGAACATCCACCCCGGAAACGCATCGATCGATGAATTCAATCTGACATTATATATCAAACTAATCCCAAACAAATCCTGGATCCTTTCAAAGACGCTTCCAGGCTTCTAAATTGCAACATTGTACGTTTATACAGAACTTGTTACTTCCATGTCATAATTTCCGCCTGCCTTTACCAGAATATTTGAGTACATTTAATACTAATTCAAATAATGTATCAAAGTCTACAAATGATATATATTAAGATCATGTGAATAGTTCGCAAGTACAGACTGTATTGGCATTTAAGGATAAGAATCAATCATTCCCATGGGCAATGGTCTCCCCTCTGTATTACAGTTTGGATCGCCTATCCCCATGCGGACGTATATATTCGTCCTTATCCATCTTAGTCCTTTTTAGGGGATTGCAAGTCACCCCTGAAATGTTTGTGTATTGACATTTCTTATCCCTCATAGTTTTTTACTGACTGACATGTCTAACGGTCAATTGAACTATCACCAGTCTTGCTTCACCATTTCCATTGGATTTCAAACATTCATCTCTAAGCATATTTTACATTATTTTGATTTAATTTGGTACTGGATGACAAAATTCTATTGGATGACCGTCGATTGAAAATACATGAACTAGCAGACATGATAGGCATTTTTAAAAGTGCTATACATTACGTATTGACTGAAATTTTAAACATCCGTGCGCAAGATGGATTTGTTTTTGCCCGCATTTGCTTACAATGGAATACAAACAGCGTCGTGAAAATTTTTCAATCGAATGTTTGAATGAATTTGATGGTGCTTCCGTGAGTATACAGATCAAAAAAAGCCCCGAGTACGAATTTATCACCGAAAATACTGCAAAATGATGACGGAGTGGTCGCAAGGTCCAAGCGGTCCTCTTCTCGGACTGCTGACAGGAGGAATGAGCGTCTTGCGAACGGATGCCATGCCCGAAAATATCCATAAAATACGGTTCGTACTCATGAAAGGATCCCCGCATGGACGCCTCGAGATCGAGGGAAGTCCAAAACTAAAAAGCGAATCCCTATTAAGCCGCCGCGGATTAGCGACGCAATTCATAAATATAGAAATTGAGTTAAACCATCAATAAACACACGTTTTATACCTTGTCTCGTGTCTTTTCTCACGCCTTGCGATTTCTGCTCTTGGATTTCATGTCAAAATAAGGTACATATTCGTCATCAGAAAAAGACATATGTTTTTAAAAGATATATTTACAGTTACATTACCAAAATGTAATTCTAATATGTAATTGCCATAATAATATCGTTATTAGTGCAAGTTAATACAGTGTGCCTATATTTACAGACATATTCGATGAAATAAATACTTATCACATCCGTCTGCAATTGCAGTCGTGTCCGCAAATGCGTTGAACAGAATCCATCACTTCATACATGAGAAACAATAAAAATGGACTAAAGGAGAGAATTGGCTCCAACTATTTTGAAGAGCTCGGCGGTTTTCACTATAAACAGGGTATCCAAACTATTAAACATCTGAAGGTAGATTATATTGAGAAATAAAGATATTTTTGTGTTTTCTTTGTTAAGTCGAGAATTTCTAAAACTATCCATGTGTTTTCAATCTTAGCAACAAAGGGGGACATTTGATGAGGCTTGAAATCGGTACATTTGGGACTCATAACAGTGTCTCAAATAGGATTACTTTTGGTACCATGCTGAGTTTTATGTGCATAATTGATTTATGTGACTTTCTACTATTTATAATGATTCGATCTAAGAAGACTGACGGTTTTCAAGTGGATAATGAAAATATACAATAACATTTAAACTCGTATTTGTAAAAAAATCGTTTAACTATTGTATTTCTTTTTAGAAATACGTCGTATAGATCGTAAAATTTGATTTAAAATTTAGTTGAAACGTCACTGCAATTACCGACAGATCTCGTGCGCCATTGCCGATTGAATGGTGACGCGCAGGAGGCGGGAGTTGAGGATAGTCGTCGGTTGGCCTTGACTGCGGGAGGACGTCCTTCTCGCAGCCAGATCTCTCTCTTTAGTGTTGAATAATAAGTTACCTAGAGAATCGAGTATTTTTGTCCGATCCTATATAACAATGCATTAATTGAACATCTCAAATTAAATATAAGCATTAAAAATACGTTAATAAACAATGGGAACGAATATAAACAAGTCTTCGTTCATATATGAACATCTCAATTACTCGAATTGCTAAAAACGGATACTTAAAATAATATCTTCGGCAATAATGAGCACGACGACAAAAAAAATTGGCAAAGTGGCCAAACAGAGCAATTGAGTAACCCAAATTCTTAAACGGTATTATCTTTCAACGTTACTGTCATGTTCGCTTCTGTTACAAGCCACCACATCATCGATTTTGTAACATTTTTGATCTAAAAAGATGTTTATAATTCTGTTGACGTTCGCTGAATTTATTTTCATACTTTTTTTTATAGTTCAGCATGAATTCTAAAGACAGTTATATAGTTTTTAAAGCGAGCGATCCTCTTTATCATAGAAAATGCGTTCAAAGCTGGAGGAGCACTTTATTTTATCGAATTACATTCATAAGCATAACACATGAGTTCTCAGAGGGCACTGTTACTGCGTCTTCATCTTTGGAATATTTAGTGGTCGTTTTGAGAAAAGATCTTGCAAAGCAAAAAACATGGCTAAAAAATTATGCTAATGCAGCCATGATTTTATATGAAATTTGTGAATTATTCCAAAAAATAGATCTTCATCAACATTTCATTCCAATCATAGTGTGATCAATCTTTCTATAGAATAGTTAGGCACCCATACAAAATGTATACGTTTTTAGTTTGTTAACAAATGCAAGTGACGCTATAGGAGAGTTGACTGTATATAAACTATTTACAAAATGTTTAACATTCTGGGAGAAATTTTATTACGCTTAAATTTCTTGGAAACGCTTGAAAATTACAAACGAAATGGAGATGTAGATATTGCGATATATATTTGATGGAAATTTCAAAACTGACAATGCATTTAAGCGCTTATACAAAATTCCTAGAGGTGCAGTTTATACTTTACATCTACCGTAGTTTACATCCCTTATCATGTTTCAACGTTTCCACATTCCGCACAATATTAAATTGTTGCAACGCCATACATGTATGAAGAATTACGCAACTCTTCCACGTGCCTCCGGCTCGAAAGAACTTCGTCATTATTATGATACTCGAATTGTACACGACTTAAAGAAGGTCCCGAGCAAACAATAAAGTTGTTTGTTGCAATTTACGAATTCGATTTACAAAGGCCTGAGTCGAGCAAACAGAAGTCGCGCTCTAGAAGGCCCAATCAGATATAATAAATTGCGCAAACTGCGAGTGGACACCGAAGCGACCCCGACTTCCACCCGCCGCCCCCGGACGACCCTAGTGGATGGACAGTCCTACCCCCGAGGATCGTCACACTCATTGGTCACAACTTATTATGGTGAAATGTACTTTCGCAAACTACCCTCAGGCAAGACTGAAAACATTGGACATGCGTAATGGTACACTTAAGTACTAGTCCCTTGATTTAACGAAAGGTTTTTTACTACCCTTCGCCGCAAATTAGTTAGATTTTTATTTCTCTGAACGTATACGAATTCAGTATGTTGTACATACATATGTTTTACTACACTTAACTCTTAAAAGTAACAAGGGTTGGATACACCTTTTTACTGTATATTGATTATCTTTGTTTTTTCGCTATTGCCCCTTTTATAAATGTTTACTGCGAGGTTACAATCCCATATTTCTTTTAAAGTGATTTCAACTTTTTCCACAATTTAAGTCTGACATGTCTAAGTAAGGTTACAACATTTTTATATGATCGAAAAATGCTTATATTTAATTGAAATTCGCAAAATATTTAAGAAGGAGGTGGCAGGAGCACGCGACGACCTATCCATTAGAAGAATTTACTGTCACCAAACAAAATGGCCGATAAATACGCGAAACTAAACAAACTAAACGATAGAATCCCCCCCTTCCCCTATTTTTCAGACATCTTTCGTCTCTCTTTAGATGCAATATGCCAATTTAACAGCACCATCTTCTGTGATGCTATGGATACATTGTGCCTACTATAACGACAGCTATCGCTTCTTGCGTGTGCACTGTTTTCGATTCGGTGGTGACGCAGGTAAAGGCAGGAATTGTAAGGAGTCGTCAGATAGCCTTGGCTGTAAGAATATGTCCTTCCTGTGGCCAGATCTCTCTCTCTCTCGTGATAAATAAAGAAGTTATCTAAGACGAGATACTTCCATTCCAACTGCATGGCTACATAACTTCCCTGAAAGCACAACAGATAGCAGGGGACTCCCCTGTGAGTACCCCCGCTCCGCTGTGTCATCTACGCTACATTGGTGTCAGGATCGGTGGATCATTAATGCTGAGCCGTTCTAGATGGGAGGCGTTTAATGACGCGCTAACAGCATGTTTCACAAAATATTAGGAAAGCCAAGAATTTGATGGCATCCAGCCCTGGAACGATGATGTGGATAATGCGTCAGCTTCATCGGGCACAACACACGTCGGAGCACATACTATGAAGAAGTTTGGACGCCATAGATCTGTTGGCCTTCAGTCGACGAGGTCATGGGCGCCAAGAAGTTCAGGCGCCACATGGGGTGCCAGCTTCAAAAACCTTATAAATTGTGTCCCTTATGATTCTGTAGCGTGGGCGATTTACTATCCCCACGTAGTAACGCTGTTAATCTGAGCAGATTTAATTAGCCAGATTAACAGCGACATCTTCCGTCTCTCTTTAGGTGCAATGTGTTATTTTAACAATGCTATCTCTTGTGGCCTTACGGAGACATTGCACCTGCATACCGACGGATCGCTTCTTGCGCGTGCACCATTGTCGGTTGGGTAGAGACGCGAAGGAGCCGGGAGTTGGGAGAGTCGTCAGTTAGCCTTGGCTGCGGAAGGTCGTCCCTCCTGCAGCCAAATCTCACTCTCTCTCTATATATAAATATATATGTAGTGTGGAATAAATAATCATTTAGAGAAGAGAATCTTTATATTCGACGCCCGTCTATTCCCACCCATTTTTCCAACAACATCACAGCCCGATAAACAATTTCATATTTTAGACGAATTATTATGCGAATCAAATACTTCCATTAGTAATCAAGTCCTTTAGACTACGCTCCGATTCAATGAGGCTTCGATCAGATTAGCCTACATAGTATTTTTAGTTGCCAGACCGCAAAAAAGGTTTAACTTGGTTAGGACGTATATATACGTCCTCGAAATATATGTCGAGTCCTAAAGCAGGCGGGACTTTTTTGTTGTTTAACGACTGTGTGAGTTGTCAATACATGTTTTGATATGAATTTAAGATACGTAGCAAATTGGTTGCACTTCGCTATTGTGTTCGAATGGACGTGTACTTAGTACGATGACAATTAGCATAAGGTAAGATTCAAATTCAAACTTATAGTTTTAAAATAGAAGGACAAAAAAGACGTATTGATGCTCAGTTCAAAAAACATAGTAAAAAGCCAACTTATGCCATCAAAAAACAGCATTACATCTAGTTGAAAGGCATTTTCAAAGAATAAATGAAATGGAACTAAAGCCAAGAAATGTCGAGTTTATTACAAAAAAGAGAAAAAATCTACAAACCACTGTCCAGATTATGATGTAACACTACATGTCAATAAGTGTTTCAAAATATATCACACAGAGGTTGAGTTTTGAATTTATGTTTCCATTTTCATTGTGTGATTTTGTTTATTGTTTTGTATTTGTTAACTTCTCTATATGTTTCATTGATTTTTTTATAAATTCTAAGCGTCGTTAAAAAATTAATAATATGAACTCACTCCAGGTGGGTGGGACGTATATATTCGTCCTAACTAAAATGTGCGCGCCCACTGTATGTTGTGTTATTGAAAAGGAACTTTCCAGCTTAAAATGTTAAGGAAGAATGAAGGTATCGTTTGGTTGAGACTTTCGCGAAAGTGTTCCCTTCTCCCCGCAGAGATTTGGAGTGTTACTAGTGTATTCCGACTTGAATTCTCTCGAATTCTGATCTATTTCCCGGCTCCAATTATAACCTGAATTAATTAATGCTTCGATTTTTCTGGAACTATCATCCGGTCGGTGGTACGCGTAAGATTTCCAATGGCGTAGTTATCGGAGTTTTGCCACTTTTAATGAAAATGTATTTTTTAAGAAGAAAATCGAAAACCTAATAGGTTTTTATGGCAACTGCGACCTTTTCACGTTAATATATAGTGAGTATATATAGTATATATGTAAAATAAAAGTAATTATGAAATATTGTCATAATCAAAAAACATTTTTTTGATTAATGATTATTAAAAAATATGATGATCACCACGATGAAACCATACAAATAGGTCTTCATCGAATAAAAATAAAGAATAAAATTACATATTTTTCTATCTACTTCAAATGGAATGGAAACTATTGGGTCAATTACTTATTCGCTTATGTAGTAATGAATAAGACCCCAACCAACCGCTATTGGAGGATGTATTGAAAAAATACAAGCAGAAAGCCTCTATCGATGAGGTTAAAAGAGCACTTGTGGATTCAAAGATGACAAAAAACGAAGGAAAAAATATTTTTAGGTCATGTCCCGAAGATGAAATCGATTTATGCTAAGAATAATAAGTTAGATTGAAAAAATATATACATAAAAGTCTCATACATAAATACATTACAGCAATGCGAATTAATGCACGGAAGATATTGCCATAAAATTTTCATTTTAATTATGCATGGAACAACTTAATTCTTTTACAAAACACTGAAACTAAATGAATTTAAAATTTAAACTGAAAAATAAACATTTCGTGGCCGAGAGCAGAAGCCAGCGACCCCCTCGACTGGATGCGCGCGTGTATTTCGTCCCCTATTTTGGCGGGGTTGTTGTGTAACGTTCACTCAATTATTCGGAGCTTTAAATTATATCTTAATTTGAAATATCATCATATACTTGCAATGATTTATATCCAGGATGCCATAAACGAGACGGCGTAATTTATTTAAGGACATCGATTTTTCGCCTTTCCCCTCGGAAAAAACACGAGATTTCACATTTTATTCGTGTCCCTCAATAACTCACGCTGAAAAGACAACTCTCTTAATTGCGATCGGGAGGAAAACCTATTCAGAGTTTGACAAATTAAACTCAAACCTGCGTAAATCCAAGTGAATGAACGATCTTAACAATGAAAGTGTCTTTCTTCCTTCCTTCTGCTCCCTGCGACGACATACGTCCGTAAGAAATTCTAGTTGCATCCGTATAAATTATTTCCATCAGTGTTGCGCCATTTGACTTCAGATGCTGCCAACTTTTTATATTATCCAATTACAGTCAGTTTGTATTGAGACACGGTTCAGGAAACACATTTGTATTGTTAACATATGTTATAATATAAAATGCTTTAATTAAGTCATAATTAAGTCATAGCTAATGATTCCCTGTTCAAACAATGTGTTAAGTTTTAAATTGCTTTGTATGTTAATTACTTGAATTACTTGAACTTAGCGGAGCGGTATTATATTGTTAAGAATTTGAACAATTGAAACCAGAGCTCATACAAAAGCGATCAATTTTAGTCAAAATATCAGGGGGACTTGAAAATATTCAAATATTCAATAGAAAAGTTCAAATATATTATTAATAAAAAGTATTACTAAAAGAAAAAGTAAACATTAGGGGTATCGAAAAATATTCGCGTATTTTGAGATCTTATATTTGAGCTTAGTTTGAGTCCAGACATGGTGATTAAAACATCTTTGTTGGTTATTTTATATGTAGATATATTGTTAAGCACTATTTTTGTGCAACACATGTTTTTACTGTTGAGGGTAAAATATCCAGACCCCAAACTAACAAAGTCCAGGTTCAGCATTGTGTATAGTTTTTTTTTATTATTTAGGTTGAAATACCACAAAACCCAGTAACATACTCAAAGATACTTATAGTAAAGAGGTAACTATCCGTAGATGCCAATATTGGTTCCAGAAATTTTAATCGGGCAATAAAAGCTTAAAGGATGAATTGAGAACAGAACGATCCCCATTTTTTTTTTTTTTTTGCATTGCGCCTGCAGTTACCGATGGATCGCACACTGTCGCCGGTTGGATGGTGACACGCAGGAGGCGGGAGTCGAGAATAGTCGTTGGTTGGCCTTGGCTGCGGGATGACGTCCTTCTCGCAGCCAGATCTCTCCCTATCGTGTTGAATAAAAAGTTACCTAGAGAAGACAGTTTTTTTGTTCGACGACCGTCCATCCCCATACATCCGTCCGGCTGTTAGGATGGGTGTTATAGAGTAGGATGAATACCGCACGCTTTGACCGAAGACAATAAAGATGAGCAAGGAAACACATGCTGTACTTTGTTGACAAGACAGTATTCTTTTTTTAGTATAATTGTAACTGGTGATAAGAAATGGATCATTTACGATAATGCGAGACGAAAAAATCAATGGCTTTCTCGGGGGAAAAACCCCCAAATCCAACGCCTAAACTTGAATTGACTATAAAAAGGGTATATTATGAATTAGTAAAACCAGGATAAATTATAACTGCACAAGTTTATTGTCGACAACCTTTAACAGCCATCCTATTAAGTTTCCTTATCAGTTTCGATTCAGTGGATATTTTACCTTTAATAATAAAACAATCTATTGCACAAAAACAATGTTTCTGGATAAAAAATAAATTCAAACATAAGATCTCTAAATGTTCGAATACTTTCGGATCCTCCTAATATAAGCAAAATAACGCTTAATTCGGCAAAATTAACACAATTTTTAATTATTAACTCTTTAAGCTTAATAATCTAATATCGCGCCCTTTAATTGTTAATTAATTAGGTCCTTAAAACGCTCATCTAATTTATAAAAAAAATAATCTTTGTTTGTTCGTATTTAATGCACTGCAATACCGTTATTCAGATTGCGATAAAACTTTCTCAATTTATTGTTTATACTTGCGAGAATAACATAAGCAAAATAAAAATTAGCTTGGCTATCAATTTTATTGAAAATTAAAGCACCAATAATCAAACAAAAATAAAAAAAAATGCAAGAAAGATCGTATACCCGTTTTTATCGTAATTAAAAATATATGAAAGTATTTCAATAAGCAGAATTAAAAGACACTTTCTTTAAAATATACAATTTATAAAGTTATTTTTTGAATTCCAATTTGATTATCTGGATCGGTTGTTTGTTGGCTTTTCTTTGCGAGAGGCATCCTGCGGTTCCTAGGCTGACCACATCTGCATCCCTGGATGCTGCACTATCGGGTTTTCAAATAAAATTACCAGCTAGCGAGCAGGAGTTTCGGAGAAGAAGTGGATGCCATAAATCAAGGCAAAACGAAGCGATGCAGAGGATTGATAAGGCGACCATTACGCTCGTTCGCTCAGAGTCGTTCATTTTCACTATTGTTCGCTGGATAGAGCACACTTTTCCCTTTTGCCATCTATCTCAGTAGCGCTCAACATTTTCCGCCTAAATGTGACTCGATCCGTCTATTTTATCGGTATAATCCAATTAAATAGGCCCATAAAAGAATATTCTTTGCCAGAGAATTTGAGATTTCCATTAAAAATGTCACAATGCCCATTTCAATCGGAACAATTGCGACGTCGTCCCACTTTAATAAAAATGAAAATCGTAAAGTCAAAAACATGCTCATCATGCTTCGCAATTTATGGCATTTGCATAGGTCTCATTCCACGTATAAATCCTAGGCGAAAAAATGATCGGCTAAATTTAATATGATTTGTGAGAAAACTTGACTCTCAAATAAAGTGGAAGATTCTTTCACGACAACAGAGTTCCGTGACAAATTGGCCAATTATCGTTTCTCGACTACTTATCACGTCGTAAATTTCTTTTTTAGGACCAATTACAGTGGCCATTGTTTGGAGAAGAATCCAATTCACCGCGATTCAACGTCATTATTAGTATATGAAGCACATAGTTGAACAAAATTCAACCGAAGAGTAAATATCCGGAATCGATTCCTTATACATTTTATTGACATGTTTTTTCGATCGAAGCAGAACTTACATAAATATATTTTATATTGCAGTACTACAATTGCGTGGTTTATTGCTTCAGGCCAAGTGTAGCGCGATGCTTATACCATTTTTAAAATATTCATGGAGGTACGCATAACAACCATATAAAGTTTCATCGCAATCGGATGAATGGTATAAGAATGTATACAAAACATACATACATACAGACAGACAACATCAAAATTAATTACATCTTCATATAAATTAAAAATGGATTTGATAGTTAATATATTAAGGCGTACCACATGAACGTTCGGAATTCGTTGGTGAGTTTTCTAATTCGTTGAAATTTTAAATTAATCCTTGTGGTATTCTTTAAAAAGTACTCAAAGTAGTGAAAAATGTAAAATTTTATTGGGGTTAAAGCTGGTGGATGTGGTTAAGCCCCATAATTTATAAATGTTTACAAAATATATACACCTTTGCTTATTCAATAATATTATAATGAGCAAATCTAACTAAATTATAAGAAATAAAAGCACGACATTGAAAACATGACATGTGCGGGCATACTCGTTAAAGGATTAATCAAACTTTATATGTAATCATCAAACATATCTTGCTATGCTATTTCCAATATTATATATTTTTTAACATTATTGCATTCTTATTGGTGCAAATTTACAAAAAATGTTGTGAAAATGAAAACATTTTTTTCCAAAATCATTATGATTTTCAAGCATAAAAATTAATTTTCATATTTTTCTGAAGAATTGATGATATATAAAATAAATTTCAACTAATTTCAACTAGTAAAAACTCGTTTTAACTATTATAAATACGGGTTTTGACTGTAGCATATAAATATATATAGGTACTTGGATGTAATGAATGCCATCTATTGAAAATATAATTTAATAATCTAGCAAATATACAAACCATTGTATTAAATTAAACCTGTTGTTTTATGTTTTTTATTCATATTGATATTCATAAATGTCTATTATTTAATTAAATATTATTTTATTGTATTAAAATAATATAATTTATTTCTATTAGTTCAATAAATTAAATTTAAAAATATGTATTATATTAATATATTATTTTTGTATAGATGGTTAGAAAGTACTTGCTAAGCTTAAAAAAATGTTTTAATAAGTCATATTAAAAATATTTGTGCTTTTACTTGAATAGCACTGATCCTCTCCTCTCTTAAGTTCTTATCCTATTAAAGACTTCTAGCAATCTTGACGTGTATTTAAGCGCAGTAAAAGGAGTTTTGGGAAATAAATCGTGTTTGTGATCTATGGTTTAAATAGGCAGGTAGGAGGGTTGCCGGGGAGACTCGGTGCATTGCATTTTCCATTAATATATCAAAAAGACGAATGAAGGAACATTGACAAATGCTAGGCAGGCTGTACAGAGCTCGGCTGACTTGCTGGTCACATACATTATCCGATGGAAGAAGTATTGTTGGAGTAAATCATGCGGCCCGGAGGTGGTCATCTGCAGTTGACAGCTTGCACCCTCTTTTCTTGCTTACTAGACCACTATAGGTGATCGTCGAAAGAGCCTATGTATATTTTTAAAAAATACTTTAAAATTTTCAAACACAAATTTCAATGAATTTATAAAATATACTTCAGAGATACATGTTTAAAATTGCAATTTTTATAAATTAAAATTCACATATTTAATATACTTTATAAAATGCTTGTATGAATGAATAATATAAATTAAGAACTTGTATGCACCGTATACGTCGGATGGCAGCACTTTCCAGCCAACGCATGATGACTTATTTAACAATCAAGAACATAAATACGCATTGGTCTAATCTTTCATATATGATCTTTAGCTTGTATCGATTCAAGCATTTGTGATGCTCAGGTGCTGTTTAGCTATAGTTGAAATATTTCAATGTTAATATTTTTGTGAAGAAATGTAGCCGTTCCCAGAGGCATCGATAGGCCGATGAAAGTTCCTTATGCACGAGTCTCCCGCACTCGGTTGTGGTGAACTTACGTGAAAACCGGATGAATGTTCGCAAAAAACCGGTCGCGTACCTAGACCGGAATGCGCGCCACGCGCGTGACGTCGCTATGACCACACCAATACTTAGAACTTTTTTCTTATTACCACATTGCGATACGAATTAATTTATATTTTGATATTTTGGTGTCCACTTTTATTATTCTCCATAATATAAAACTTTTATTTTGAAAAAATCAAAGTGATTTTGCTCACCGGAAGATCTCATATGTATGAGGGTTATCTATAAATAAAGGTTATAAGGGCTTCTGAAGCCTGAATTTTTGTCGGTCATCTTGTTTAGTCAAAGTAAATTCTTCCTATCGATAGGATATCGCGCGCTCCCGCCACCTCCCATCCGTGCGATATCCACGCGGTCATCCGTTTTTTTTGGCCACCCCCTATCCGGACAGACAGCATCTTAATGGTATTTTGGACTCTTTAAAGAACTCGTTTGAAGTATTCCAGGTGGTTTTTTATTCCGCGTCCTTCAAAAGCAGTCGAGACCCCTGCAGGAAGACCTGCTACAAACTACGTGCACCCGAAGGTGCGTTGGTAGAGGAAGGACGAGGTTACGCTAAAACGCAAAGGAACTACTACGCTAGGTAAGCGAAACTTCAGGGACTCCCGTTTCTCATGGTACTCTACGTATTGGTTCGGAAATTTGTAGTACGTATCCAGCTCATCATGTTAACTGGGCTATGTCAGCAGCGTTTAACGAGAAAAGGGTTATGAGGAGTTTTATGGACAACGTAGAATGAAACACCCACTCGAACAGAAGAGAGAATCAAAAAAACAATATGGGGAGCCTCATCTGACCCAAGCTGTGTGTTGATCCCCCTATCCAGTCGCAAAGTGCACAGCATGGTGCAAACCGTCAATTTAAAATTCCATGTCCATTCCAATAAATGAAAAGCAATCATATGATAAAAATATATATCGTATAGGGTAAGGAAGAGTTTTGAAGGTCATTTGCGGCCCCGAAAAAGGGTGTGAGCCTACTAATTATGGATTGTCCCCCAAAACTTTTACAAAAAGTCCTAAATGCCCTAAATTAGAGGGAGTGGCCACAAGGTTTCCGTGTCTAACCGGTCCAAATTTCGGACCATTAACACATCGAAGGAGCGCCTCGTGGTTGAACTCCATGCCCGAATATGTTCACAGAACACGGTCTGACTTTGAGACGTCTAGTGATCCGAAACGACTCAGCGACATCTCAGGCAGTGCCTAACCGAAGGGAAAAACGTGAGAGGTGGTGATCAGCGACCTACGCTGACCACCTCTCCTGCCAACTAACTAAAGCCATATTTTTAATGCGATGACGGAGATTGCTGAGCGCGTCTGGGGCATCCACCTCTATCGGGATATTCCTGTCACGGATTACTGGAATTTCACAATTTCGGCGAAGTATTTTGCACCCCGACATTGAACCTTAAAGTTCAGCGGCAAAAAGCCGGCAAGCACTGGCAGGCAGTCACTGGTTGCCATTATATACTCCTTAGTCATTAGGACGACAGACAAGTGCTGGCCACTCAGCAGGATACACTGTATCAGTTGGACGCTCACACAACGCGTCCACGCTCCTGTAGCATTGTAAGCTGTCAGAAGAGAGCGTCCTCTAACGCCCCAGTCGCGACAGAAGAGATAAAATGTTCTAAACTCTATTGTAACGTGAATGAGACGTTGGTGTGTCACTATACCCTAAAATCTAAAAATCAATCCAAAAAAGGTGGCGGGAGTATGCGATGAACACGCAGGACCAAAAAATCTGACTATTAGAATCAGCGGGGATCAAAGAACGTGTAAAAGAACACGACAGGTGCTTACAACTTAAAAACAACGAAACAAAAAATATCCACCGGTGTCAGAAATCTTTGTAACCTTGTTTTTTACATGAGCCTAGTACTCTGTTCCAATGGCAGTACAAATATCAGTCAAATACACAATGGTTACATTATTTTATTTTAATACAATTAGCGTTCTTAACCAAAATCCAATCCAAAAAGAAATTTTCGAAAGGAAAGAAAAAAAAAAGAAATTAAAAATGTGTTAAACTCTATTTCAAATATGTTTCTGTAATTGTGTGTCTGTAAATATGTATCGATAAACTTGTTAGATATTTCAATTACTTATCAACCATTACTTCAACGAAAATTAATTTTTCTTCCATATTTCAAAATAAATCTTTATGAGATTCTAATTAATCTACACATTACGCGAATTTATACTTACGCGATTCAATTTAAATTCTTCAATTCAATTGAACGATTATTGCATTACTAAACATATGTGTCAAAAAATCGCATAAAACAAGACATATTATACCCGATCTAATTTAAAGTAATAAAGACATTTGACATTTATTTATATTATATCAACAGTGTTAAGGTACATTTATTGATATACAAGCTTCGCTCACACTGCGCGGTCCTGAGAAAAAAGTGGATTTGTGTGGACGATAAGTGATGGAGACGAATGTAGCACCTATGTTTGACTTCATTTAAAATTAACTCACTAATCAAAGGATTAAATGGATATGAAAACCACGTACATTGATGATTTACTGCATTTGAAACATATCAATGTTCATTACATATTAAGCAATAAATTCAAAAGTATCAAGGAAGTATTATTTTAAATTTTTAAGGTGTATCCAGGTCAATTTTTCCATGCTTTGTCATAGCATATCATCAGCAGTATATTATGCTGTCGAGATATGACACATAAAGTGTCAAGTAATGCAGCGTTTTTCCCATGAAAGTTGATGTAATCATAAAGCTTTTCTTGGTCGTCAAGTGGCAACGGATAAAGGAAAGCTTTCAATTATAAATGTCCAGCGAAAGCTCCCCTTGAAGGCACTGTAACAGAACAAATTACAAGGAGCCCTCGTCTAATCACAAACTAAGTCCCCATTGTCCATATCATCGGCTAACTGCTAACGAAGGAGCCTCTCCCACTTGTTATTAGAGACGTGCTCTTCTACGGGCTCGCATACTTCCTCCACAATGGGAATTTCCACAATGGCGTCCTGCCTCCGAATGGAAATTATACGGAGAGCCTGCTACAACTACTTTATTTATTTAGAACTCGAAAGCGAGCCCGATCGCCAAGACCTCTTGCAATTGAAGAATCGTCCACGCCGGGAATGAATTAACCGCAAACTTGGAGAGCACTGTTAATTATCCCATCGACCCTAAAAAAATGTGCTTCAACTTTGACCATGGAAGGGCTCTAATTTTGTGGAAGTGCCCACTTCTTAAGCGTACTAATTTCGTACATTTTAAAAACGAAAATATTGACGTTTGATGCTGTATATCATTTTAATTAAGATATGCCACATATAGAATACATTTTTTATATTTATAATTAAATGCTGCATTTAATATAAAAACAATATTTTTGAAGTGAAACTTATATAGGGGTTGTAGGGAAAATTGGCTGGAAATCATGATATTTAATTTGGATGATTTAGTCATTTTAAATTTATGCAAAAAGTGTTTCCAAACTCATTGTCAATCGTATTTACACATCGATCCATTACATATAAAATACATTTGAAAGTGAGGAAAATTCTAGTTTTAACGGATCATTCGTGCTAAATGGGATATGATCAATAAAACATATTAAAAACAAAACATAAATGATGTATTTAAAACCTGTACTTATGAGGAATCCCGGGGTGATGATATATATTTATTGGTCAGGCAAATGGAAGGTATTATAGAATTTATTATCGGAATTTGTTAGCTATTCCCACATTTGCGGAGAGGCGTGCAACCTTGGCACGTAGTCTTAATTGTTGGTAGGGAGGGCCTTTATGGAGGGCCAACACTTATCTCAGCCGGACGGTCAAGTACACACACATACCCGTACCCATATCCATACCCACGAGCCGAGGTCCAGTTTCGTAAACTCAATTTACTGTACCATCAGCAGTATCTCGACCATTTCATCTTTACCATACTCGCCGCCACCCCAAGGATATGTTGCGCTCCGCAGCTAAATGTCTTTGTCGTGTACAACCGTTTTAAGACTGACTTTTATACGTCCTTTGTTCTTTCGACCCCTAAATTGTCTTTTATATCAGTAAAAACATTTCGATCATAACCAATCTCGCCCGGCAAATTTACTCTTACAAGTGAAACATAGCTCTTGGGTTTATTGTTTTATCATTTATTAGATAACAACATAGCTATTGTTGATTTTCTTGAAGAAAAACCTTCTTAAGGAATGACTTTATGAGTGGTTTTGGGTATCCTTTTCATCGGCTGAATTTATGGTATTCAAGGGACATTCAAATATTAATTTTACATGAAAGAAAATCTTCTCAGATACTTAACGACGAAAAATAAGTATTAATATAGAAGACATTTTGAGATCATCTTAATTATAGCATCCCACTTCTGACACCAGTGTAACGTTGAGGCGGAGGCGCTCTCTGAGTCTCTGAGCGGCTCTCCGCCTTCACATGCTTATCGGGATGGCCGCATGGGTCAAATAGAAAGACTCTTCTCTAAATAACTATTTATTCCGCATGAGAGAAAGAGGCTGCAAGAGCTAAGGTTAACCGACGACTCTCCCGACTCCCGCCTTTTGCGCATAACTAAACAACTGATTACGGTGCACGCAAAAGAAGCGATCCGTCGATATGCATGTGCAGTGTCTCCGCAGGGCCACAAGAGATGGCGCTGTTAGAATAACACATCGCACCTAAAGAGAGACGGAAGATGTCGCTGTTAATCTGGCAAATTAAATCTGCTCAGATTAACAGCACTTCTACATGGGGATGGTAAATCGTCCACGCTACAATACCAGTAGAGTTTGTGCAAGAAAATGAAGCTATGAACTTTCCATTCAACACACTCGTCTGAATAGTCTGCAGGGTAATAAGGAGCATTTTATGAATACCAATATGATTTAAATGGAATGGATTTTTCCCTTTTTCTTGTATAAATCGCATGAATTAATATTCCCTCGTCAATCGCGATCCCTCGTTAATCGCGACCTTTTTCAGGACGTCTCCCTCGTGATCAATGAGAGTTACGAATGCATATAATTGATTAGAGCTTCGAGAATAATCCAGAAAACATCAATGTTGAACCTTTATTTTCGAATCGATTTCGTTCCGGCAAAAATAACAGTTTTACCGGTTATTCGGGTTCATTCCGGTTCGAACCACTGCTTATTTTTAACATTTATTGTTTTAACTATGGCAATTTGAAAGTTCAATTTCAAAGGACAAATCTGTATCTAAAACATAACAAATATGTATACAATATGAAGTAAAAATGTTGTCCAGGTCACTTTTTTGCTTATATATTGATCAAATTTCATTAAAACCTGTTTAATAAAAAATCACAGATAAGACAAAAATATTTCCATAGCTATAGATCGTGCTATAGAGAAAAACGCTATAGAAACTTAAGCATCAATACAAAATTTTGGTCTTAGGTGTTTTCAATTGTTACAATTTGAAAGAAATCAGCAAATCAAAATTTTTCCTATTTTTATATTATACAAACAATAATTTTTGAAAGCCAAAAAAACTGATAAATATCTTAAATTGTATATTAATGCATTTAATTACTGTCAGTGTCATCTAATATCAATTTCCATCGAGATTTTTTTTATATAGGTTGCTTGACCAAAAAACGTATGCTTTAGAAAGGACCCTATACGAAAAAACCGCTGTCAATGCTATAATAAAAAACTCTATAGAAGGGTTGACTATATTTTATAATTTTCCCTATAATATTAGTCTGAGACAATGAGTTACATAGATTACTGATAAACGTCTATATTTTTAAATCACAAACATTTATATAAAATTATTATTTAAACATCGTATAGATAGATTCTTATCATATGTACACTGATGAACTCTAATCAGCGTCGAATTTCCTTGATTATCTTTAAATAAACAGAGTGCATTGCTTCACATGGAGTTGCTGCTTCCAAGATGGAAGTTGTCCCTAGTTTGGGAGTAGCGTGTGTGAAATAAGGATCCCGGGAGTGCATCAAAGGGTCGGGGAAGTGATTTAGCATTATTACCGAAATGCGCTCCTCCGTCAATCTCCTCGGTTCCTAAGCCTTCGGGAGGAGGAGATAACATCCCTCCGCGGAAAAGCTGATGATCCCAATAATCATAGCATTGCAAGGAGCGCTCTAAATACTAATTGAAAGTTTGCTTTGGATCGTAAAGTTTGTCGTAGTCGTTTAACCAGCTGAACGTGCTACAAATTTACTACCTCCACTACTCTTGGAAACACGTACTTTCTTAATGAATCAACTACCGACTATTTTTAATTCGATTTAATACGGAAAAAAAATACATACACAACGTGTCAAACATAAAATAATTTTATACTGGGAATTCCACACAAACTACGTCATAAATGATTCAGAATGCATGTGAGCATTTTTGCCAATTTGCTAATGTGCACATGTAATGCGTAAATCATGATGGAGATAATTTTGATATTGTGCGAGAAAATTTGATTGAATAATTTCACACCGAATGTATTGGACTTAATGACGAGTATCCTGGCCAATAGGATATAAGTGATTTAGTAATTTTTGTAAATTTTGTATTCATCATATTTTTTTAAATAAAAACAGGAAAACCTTCATAACCGAATGAATTGGCGCGTCTGTGTATGTATGTTTTTGTTAATATCATTATCGTGATAACAAAGCAATGATGCTATTCCAGTTTAGAACTTGTCCCAAAAGTCATGAAATATCCATTTTTAGAAAAGATTTATTGATAGTACCGATACATATTTTTAATATTCTTCAAAATAAACTCCATGAGCATCTATATATTTTTTCCCCGATTCCCGCATACCCGGTATGCCTTCTCGAAGGACTCGACGGGAATCTGGGAATTTGAGTGCGGTTTTGACCCTCGGGAACATTATCATAATGCAGCACCCTGGTAGTCCCTTTTCTTCAATCTTTTCAAAACATTCACGTAGTAGACAGCGTTGATCGTTTATCCTTGAGGTACAAACTCTTCTATCGAAGTGGATTTTTGGTGTCGAAAATGATAATCAACATTGTTTTCAATTTGGATTTGCTCATCCTGGCCTTCTTCGGTTTCTAGGACGCTGAGGTATTCTCGAATCTATTGATGTAAAGATGATAATTCCCCCTACCCTATTTCATCCAAGCAGTTCAATGCGCTTCAAAAAAATTAAGGTGAGGTGACAAAAAAATATATTTCATGACTTATGGGATACATCTTTTAAGTGTCATCGGTTTGTTACGCGTTGATTGAAATAAATACAAAGATACGTATCACTGACATGTTGTAATTGTAGCCCAACCGTCAATATTTTTTAGAGAATCAAAGATTTTTTAAAGTGAAAATCGCACGTTTTGATTGCTGAATAAATATTAAATAAAGTATTTTATTTGTGGATAAATAAGTTTTATTATATTTTTAACTTAGATCAGGGCGACGCTCTATTTTTATTGCATTTTTTCAAAATATAGACTTTTATAAATATATCTTCGAAATAAATTTCCAAAATTTCAATTATTTACGGAGTTATAGATATTTTAGTGACGCAACAACTAAGTCGGTCCTACCATAATGAGCTACATTTTTCGACACGGTTGACATGATATCTCACGTTTTAATCGACAAATTTAATTCAAATTTGATAAAATTATTTTGTATATATTCTTCTATCGTTCCTACCATATTTATGTTTTTTAAAAAATTGTAACTATTTTAAAAAAAATTAAAACTGAAAAAACACTTCATCAGCTTATAATTTTTTTTCTTATTTTTTTGTGTATTCAAAAAATGACGCATTATTTACAAACAGATTATGTAAAAAACAGTAAAATATACTTGGAATTTTAACCAATTCAGCCGGACTTTCACGAATTTATATTTGACCCAGCCTAACCTACATTATGCGATGATAGAATGTCAATAATATGTCGTCATGATCAAATGTAAACATCTAATCATTCAATTCCAAGTGATAACCACACATTATCTTTTCCGCTTTGTATGTAGACATTACGTGTAAATATATAGTTTATGCGAGGGTCATCTAGAAAGTACGGTTACAAGACCTGCTGAGACCGGGGAGACATTTTTTCCGCATGTTTGTCGGCCATTTTGTGCAGTCACAGTAAATTCTTCCAATTGAAAGGTCATCGCGCGCTCTTGCCACCTCTTTCTCCGGCATCTTATAATTTTTAATTAAATACAAGCACTTTTCTATTCTATATAAATGTTATTTGAGATTCTCACGAGACTACTCGAGATGAAATGATGCCGCCAAAGTTGTTCGTTGAACTTACATGGCAGTATTTCACATCAGCGAATTCATCATTGTTGAACAGCTCAGAGCTTTGAACTTGAGAGTCGCCTGAAAGTCACAAAATTTAGTATGAATAAAGCCAGCTTTCATCTCAGGGAACACAATGTACGTTGCATATCAAATGTATTATAAGGCTTACACCAACCCACGCTTTAGATTGAAAAGTTGTATTTTTGATTAAATAACTAAACATACGGCAATTTATACTCATAAGAAGTTCAACGAGTCCATCTTCATTCGGCTATTCATTGACGTCATTGTCGCTCGATTACGAGAGTAATATGTTTGACATGTTCATCTCATTAAGCCCTAACGAAATACTTTCTAATATATAATCATTAATTCGATCATGTTTAAAACGTCGATGGTAAACTTGAAATAAATAGAGCTAAGTACACACAGCTTTCTCATTGGAAATAATAAAACATTTAGCCTATATTTGCATTTATCTCAAATTGGTATAACTAAGATGCAACTTGAAAACATCCGTTAACCCACATAACTGTTAAATCGTATATAAATATGACAAAACTTTATGCAAATAACAGCAAAGAGGCCAAAATTAAATAGCCATCGGAACTGGTTGAAGCATCCATCGGAGATGTTCATTAAGATAGCATTTTATTTATTAACGCAACATTTAAAAAATACCCGTCATGATTACACAAAAATCTGATGTTTAATGTGTGAGTTACAACAATTTACATCAAATATTGACTGAAAATTTGGACATGAGAAAGCTGTGCGCGAGATGGGCGCCGTGTGTGCTCACAATAGAATATAAACAGCGACATAATGATGTTTCAATCGAGTGTTTGATGATGTTTCACAGCAATGAAACCGAATTTTTGCATCCATTGATAACCATAGATGAAACATGGGTCCATCACTTCACAAAAGTAGCTAGATTTTCTAACTTAAAACTAAGAAAACTAGTCAAGATATATACATATATATTGTAAATTAAAAATAGATAAAATAAATTACTTAGCTTAATATATAGGTTTTATGGAGAGGGGGAAGTATATTTTCGCTCACGACTTCATTTGGTGCGAACGACCTATTTATATAAAAAAAAAGGATTTGTCTTCCGTGATCTTATAGATTATAAGAGGCCCCGGGTACGCATTTATCACCGAAAACATCGCAACAAGCCCTAAAAGAGGATGAAAAAGTCGCCAAAAGGTCTGTGTGTCCAATCGGTCCGCTTTTCGAACCACATCGTTACAAAGGCAATGCACCGTGTCATAAGTCGATCGCAATGATGGCAAAATTGCAAGAATTGTACTTTGAATTGCTTCCCCATCCACCGCATTCTTAGGATCTGGCTCCCAGAGACTATTACCTGTTTCCAGGTACGAGAAGTAATTGCCGAAATTAAAATGTTGTCTGTCATCTTATCGGTTCAATGCATACAATCAACGGTGATTATTTTGGAAGCCACCGATTCAATTTAAAATTGGACTCGACGAGGAAAGAAAAAATAATTGCGCAAAAACGATTCGATTCGTTTCAATTCAAATGATTCAGAACGAAGAATACCAACATTTTTATTTTCAAAAATAGCAAAAATCGCAGACAAGACAGTATAAAACAATCATAAATCCAAATTTTCAACATAAAAACTTTTTATTTAATTTTTACAGGCACAAAATCAAATATATTGAACATTTTATGGCTGCAAGAACTGAGTTCAATATACCTGTAAAAATGAAATAATTCCATGCGATTTATCAGCAGAATTTATATTAAAATTCGCCGTCTTTTTTGAATTACCCTTCTCGGATTATACGACTCGCCAGCAGCTACCTATTGATTATACGAAGAGTCGTACAGCGGTTCGGAATTATTGTCTTTTTCGAACCAACCCACAATAATCAAAGTCAAGGTCGATTTCTCTCTTAAACATTCATTAAAAAGATGACAAAATTAGGCTTTTATAAATAAAATCAATTATCCCTGAGATTGGACTACCGTAAGAAATATTGGCGCTTTTATCCCGGAGGCGAATAAGTTAACTTGAATGTTTTTATCACCGACCCAATGGAATTCACTACAGGACAAAAGACTTTTAAACTTGCTTCCATTCATATATTTTCTAAACCAATCTCATCCATTGAGTTCATCCACCCATCCGGCGATCGGATGTTTTCTTGGTCTCTCGAGTACCGTTCCATAACAATCTTCGTCCGTCACGTCGACTTATTTAAAATACTTTATTAATGCAATATTCATCATCCAAAATGATTATATTGCATATAATTGAAGCGTTCTTGATGAGATTCCCCTACTAAATAAGAATTGTATTTAAATTATTTCTGATATCACAAGGAAAGCGCCTTTAGACTTCTTTCTTTGGGGCTATCTTAAATCGAAGATTTATGGGCACAAACTGCAAACAATTATGCCCTCCAAGTTAACATAACGAACGCCATCCATAAAATTCAACCAGATTTATGCGACAAAGTCATCGAAAATTGGACCTACCGATTACGTGCCATTAAGCGAAACCGCGGCGGACATTTGAACGATATTATATATGATTATCTCGCATATAATTTGTTTTATTTACATTTAAAAACCGAGCGTCCTTATTAAAAGGTTTTAGACGATTATGTTTCTTTTTGGCATAAATCATTTTTATTTTTTTCAATATTTAATATTTAATTATGAATGGCAAAAATTATTAATAAAATCCTGAATTAATTAATAAAAAAACGAGATTTATTTGAAGCAAAAATATTAGTGAGTTATTCGTATGTGTACCGCTTATCGTCCACAAAAATCCACTTTCTCTCAGGACCGTGCATCGTGAATCAATCTTGTATGTGTTTAGTTTGATAACAAGTACAGGTAACTAACACGCGCGCAACTACATTGATTTTACCTGTTACTTGCGTAAAATATGTCGCAAATGAAGTGGACGCTATAAAAGGGTTGACTGTATATCAATAACACTGTTGATAACAAACAATATTCGTCCATTTCTTCACATAAACAATACACATGTGTGTCTATAGTTTTAATAATAAAAGAATACACTTGTTGAAGTTTGAAATCGATCAATTTGGGCTACAATCGGACGATGTACGCAAGACACTCTCTCCGTCTCTTTCTCTCGCCGAATACTCTTTCTATACTGCTTGAATCTGAGCGCGAATACGTGAAAATACTATAAAAATATTTGTATTCGATGAAAAAAAATCCACAAACCTCTTTTTATGCGAATTTTTTTACGCGATTTCGAAGTTATGCGGTTTTTTTAAAGCAATTTTTTTTTAATTTTATAAGAGTACATATCGAGATATTTTGGATAAAATAGAAAATAAATCATCAATACTAAACGATATTTGGAAAAAAAATATAATTTGGGACTGTGTAAATCATATTGCATCTGCTATCCCCGAATTACGACCCCGCCCTTTATTTTAGTTTACATTTTTGAAAAAATTGATTTCATTTTTTGGCATTGTTTCCAATTTTTCGACTTCTAAAAATACTATGTTAATCTTCTATGTTAATCATAGCTTTTTGCGCGATTTCTTTTAGTGTGATTTTCCGCGGAACACAAAAAAGTTTAAGTGTACGCAACTTGTGCGGGCATACTCTCTATTGTCATGAATACTCTATGTAATCTTAATTAAAATGTATACATGACAAAACAATAAAACATATCATAAATATAATGTAACACGTCATAATCGCACGCCTATGTGCGGTCATACTCATCAAATGGATAATACACTTCATTTTCATCAATTATTTTGATCCATTTTTAATATTGTCAGTCTTTATTCCATAATACTGAATGATTACATCCTGCACGTATTATATAGGATGGTCCATTAAATTTTGCGTTTTGAAATAACCATAAAACGGAAAATATAAATTTTATTTAAATAAATTTATATTTATAAGAACAAAAATATTCTGAAAATTTTTTTTTTAAATAATATTGTCCAAATAATTGCCATCTTGCCGGTGGCATTCTTCAAATCTGACTCTTAGATTTTCGGAAATTTTATTTGGATGAACAAAATTGCAAATTCTGAAGCAAATAAAACATAAAATTAAAATAATATTTTTTTTTGCAATTTTTATGGCCCATCTTAATTATTATTTATATTTTGATATTTTCTAATATCGAATATTAAGATATTTCGCAAATTTTAATTTAAAAGCAGACCTTATTGTTATTAAACTCGTTCCCTTTAGCTATAGATGGTAGCATTTGGAAGATTAAGGATTATGCTATGTCCATTTACGATCCCATTATGCCGTTTCGTGGGACCAGGTGTCGTAAATGAACTACCCGAGCAACTTTAGACTACTTCTTTCTTCGCTTCGAAGGTTTCCTCACAATAGATAAATATTTCTTTCTAAAAGCATCATTAGCTTTGTTCCTGGGCCGATCGGCCGTCTTCAAATCGCTAAATTCGCCGATGAAATTATACTCGATTTCGTATTATTAGAACGCTGTCCGATCGTTCTTCGAAATCATTATCAATCGATCTGATTTTGGTGTCAGATCAAACTGGTCTAGTTCGAAATTTGTACATGATTAACGAGGACTCGTCCACATTTGCATATTTGAGCTAACGACCCGCAATCATCGAATATACAGAGCTTTGTATATATACAAAAAATGTTGTGAATGGAGCCTGCAGAGACCACAGACGGAGACTATAAAAGCGAAACATCCACGAACGTCAATTTTAGTCAACATTTTAATATTAACACGATCGCACGGTCCATTGTGCTTCATTTGCATATTCAATTTCAAGTACAACTACAGTTATTCATCCAACATGATTCGGTTGTTCTTCTTCGTTTGTCTGTTTGCAATGTGCAAAGTCAACGGATATGATTGGTCTGATTCGGATTTCAGTGAGTATTATAACATAAGAATCATCTTAGATGTGCTAATAAATAAATGATGGATGTATAAACTGGTTTCATTGAAACCGTTATGCAAATCTAATTAGAATGCATTTTTCCTGTTACGGTACAATGATCGGGTCAATCGAATGCATCGATTGTTCAATATTGATTGATACAGAATTTATCCAATTATTTCAGATCTCATCCTCCAAAGTGACTTGGAAGAAAATCTACACTATATGGAAAACAAATATCTTTCTCTTCATAACAGGATGACGAGACAAACGCAAGTTGTCAAAAATGAAACCGCAACCGATGGATGCAAACCGTTAGTATATCATTTTTTCAAGTACAACATTGCTATATTTTTATTGTATTCGCCTCGTTCAATCGAGATATTCATTGTCCGGTTCGCATTGTTCAATAGATTGTTTAAAAAACGCATTGAAAAGATCTAGTTCATGCCGTATTTATGTGGAACACTGCCACAATTGAAATACCATTCTATAAGAATACTCCATTGGCTGAAATGGAATCGATGGATTTAATTAACGCTCTGTGTGCTTACAAAACTGCTGAAATTCGACGATACAGAATTATTCATCGCATAAATTATCAACCGTTCCAATAATATCCATATATGGGTCAATTGTGAATTTGTAAATTCACCGTTAGTATGTTCAAGCAAATTAATTTGAAATTTCAAACATATTAATTTCGGCGAATCCATGATTAGCATAAAAACCGAGCTAATCCAAACAATTTAACACCCTAAAATGGACAATATATAATGGTGGTCCTTATTTGGGTCAAAAATATTTTTTTGCTTTTTGGATAGTCACCATCTCGTTTGATTTTCCATCCTAAAGAATTATTACAGTATTTTTTTCAATTTTTTAAAATAATATTTAGGAGTCATTTTCTAATGGTAAACATTTTTATCCAAAAACGGTGATGTAAAGAGTTGCTAGTCACAAAGTCTTCTACGATTTTTTCGGTAATGTGTTCGACAATAATGCTTTTTTTCTTTTATTGGGCAATTCTCTACGTCTTCGATTCTTAGTACATGTACTATATCTTTCTTATCTTGAACTGAAAGTTCGTCGTCAAAAAATATGAAAGATACTAACTCTACCGACGAGTATCATAAATGGCCCAGTATTTTTTCATGGCGATTTTTCAATAATTTTAAATAATTTCTCAGTGCTGAATATCTGACAAGGACTAGAAACATGATATGGTTGACAAAATTGATTTTTTTCCCAACATTTTGAAAAAATATCCAAAGTTTCACTTTCAATTAATCATTATAACATTCATTATAACAGTCGTAATAGCACATAATATATATAATTTTTTTGTATTTTGCAATATATTTTTGTTCTAAATAAATAATTATTTTAAGAAATTGGTTTAAATACAATTACTTATGAGCTTTTAATGTCAAATAAAATGTGCAAAACAATGAGAAATGTCAACTTCTAAATTCTTGAAACATAAAATTAACAAATATTTTGAACTTATTTTAGTTTTAAAAAAAAATTCTAGATAAAAACCCTTTCCAACGATATACTACATGTTATACAAATCATTAATTGTCGTTAAATTTGAAGAGGTACCAGTTTGCCAGGGTCAGATTTAAGGAAATACTGTCTTGTCCGAAGTGGCTCGCACGGTCTCCAGATCTGACACCACTGGATTTCTTTATCTAGAGATGTGCCCTATGCCGTAGCTCCTAAATGTAACTCCTTTTTCAGTCCTACCAAGTAAATGATGGGAAAATTTAGCAACTCTTTATAGTCATCTCAAAGTTGATATACTTGAAGTTGTTTTTGAGCAACAAAAATGCTGTCTACAGCAACATTTTCTATGATTTTTGAGGTCGTGGGTATCATAGATTACTGTTTTATAATCACTTTGATCAATTTTATCCCAGTTCTTCTTAAATCTTTTAAACAATTTGATATCAGGAGCACTGGACGAGCGATTGACTCACTACAGGTTCTAGCATAATTTTCATTATATGATGGTGACAAGCCAAGCAAAAGTTTTTTTTCCATTTTCTGCTCCAGAAGAACACAAGCTCTATTTCTCAAATCTCTAGTTGATAAACTCCTGCTACTGCTCGTGGATGCCATGATAATCATGATGAGTTTTGACTTATGGTAACAACCTCTAAAACCTTTCCAAAAATAAACTAAAAATATACGTATTCATTTATTTAGGGAAGAGAATCTAATTGAATCTGAATCATATAATGGGATAACTACTAATTTTTTTAAAAGTCGAAAGGATCATTCAAGTGGACGTATTCTTTAGAGAGTGGTGACATAAATTTTTAATACCATTTTAACACCACAGAGGGTGTAATATTGCATGGATAATGTGAACGGAGTAAAAATTCTAAACTGAGCAGCATTATATTTCCTGGTACAGTTAACCCTCCTATAACAACCACTTCGCTTGGGGCGATTTTTTATAAGGCGATGTTCTCTTGCACGTACTAGGCACTTGTTAATAAATTAAACACGTACAAATTTTGTATGGGTAACTAACTCTATAGCGTGGTCCTTAACTCAACGCTATAGAAGGATTAACTTCATCAATTTTGCAAAATGTTTTGTTTTCTCTCCTATACATACAAAATATCTTCTTTATATACAATTATGGTTTATACAAATTAATAATATGCATGATCCGAAAAAATCCATTTTTTTGTATTTATTCTGTATCCAGGTTTCATTTCTGGACAAGAAAGTTGTGTTTGTTGAAAGTTGTTACTCTATTGTCATTAACGACAATTTATTTTACTTATACGATGAAAACACACCTAACTATTGAGCATGGACGATCAAGCTCAGTTGACAATTCTCCGATTATTTAATAAGGATTTGATTTAACTAATAATCAGCACACCATTATTCAATTTATCGCTTTAGGTTCTAGGAACGTCTCTGTCATTCCTGTTGCCATTTTGAAATCTATTTGTTAAACTATGACACTTCAAAGATTCGAAAACCTCAGTATGCATCTATAAAAAAATATTTAGTTCAATTGTTTATAAAAATTATGCGGGTACGTGCAAATAGCTGTGTGAACACTAGACCCTGTTTTACGTCGATAAATAATTAATGTATTCATACATGTTCAATTCAAATCAAATCGATAGTTACATTTAACTCTAATTTTAAACAATGGATTATTTTATCTGAATATCGTTCGCAAATTTGCAATATCATATTCAGCACAACCCTCATTCTGATTCAATTCGTTGCAGAAATTATATTCGAATTAGTTAGTACTATCGAGTCACGGCTGAAAGTAATTGCGATTGTATTTAATGAAATGCAAACTGCATTTCACCGCACTATTACTGTAAGCGATTTGAAGCGGCAATTACCTTTTGTGGAGAAAACGCATTGAAATCTCTCTATATCGAATGAACTCGACGACAATACTATCGGGCTGACGTTTCTAATCAAGTCGCAATGGGTTGTAAGTCTTATGCATTGTATACTTTCAGCAGAAATGGCACTCAAAGACCTATGGGCCACAATAGATATCAGAGGAGCTGTTGTGGAGACAGAGACGATATGAAGATGCATGGAGATGCTTTGAGGGAAATTCGGAGGGATTGCTTCGTCGAACTCAAAAAGCTGCGAGGAAACAGAGCTGAAGACACCGAACCGGTCGATATGTTCAACTGTACCAAAGTTTCCAAAACAAAAGACGATCTTGTGGTAATATTGCATTATTTTTTAAGCAACCAATATCTACCCTTCTATAGCGTCAAGATAGGGACCGCACTATAAAAAGTTAAGCACCCACACAAAATTGTTTAATTTGTTAATAAGCTCAAGTATTGACCTTATGTGTTTTGATGCCACAAATTACGTGGCCGCTATAGAAGGGTTGACTGTATTGTTAAAATTCGATACTTTATCACATTGCGTTTAATTTTCAGTGTGTGATGGAATGCGTTGCCAGAAAGAAAAACATGGTGAGTCAAATTTGATTACATTTCAAATTAACATTGTTTCCGAGACAATCAATAAAGCCTAAGGTATTCTTCAGTGGTGTTCCACTGATACAGCATCGAGCTATTTTCATCAAGGGCAGTAACAATGCTGCGAGCTGGTACGTGAGTAGAATGGTTATCGGTTATTCTGTACGATATGCCAAACCGTAATTCGGTTATCTCTGTGTAGTACACAAACAGCATTAAGTTACCAAGCCGACATTGATAGTGCACAAACAGTCACTATTTGGAACATTATACGTCCTATTTGCATAGTGACCACAGCCATCGCTCATAGCCCAGAAGGAATCTTTGCCATTAAACTGTGGCTGCATATTTCAATTGTGTTGATGGTTCAAGAAGAAATTTGTATTTATAATCTACTGACAGGCCATATACTACTTCTGCTTAAATAAATAACGTCAAATATTTAATTAAATCAATCTTAACCAATAGAGCTTATTCCTCTATTATAACATGTCGAATTTATTATTAATAATTTAAATCTAATTAACCTGTAAATACTTACTTATATATCCTAGCTTTTAACATGGACTCTTAGTTAAATAATCTCAAAAATAGAATTCAAAAACGAAAATTTCCTCACACTGTCAGGGCTGATGACGTCTCTTCAAATAGTAGTAATTATTTAAGGGATAAAAAAAATTAAATTAAAAAAGTTATAGGATAGTAAAGTGTAAGGGGTAAAAATAGGTGCGTCCTTGTTAACACAATTTTTTTTACCCACTAAACCCCCCTCCTCTTCGGCTGTCACCCGGCTACTAATTAAGTATAGCACAAGAGTGGCATCCGTTAACATTGAAGGCACCATGTTGCTAGGAACGAGCTGATTTCCAGCTCCTCCAGTAGGATGTCCCTTTCGGTGCTCCATGCTGGGCAGACAAATTTTATGTGTGCAGCATCGTCGTACTCCGCTCAGCAGTGATGGCACTTTGGGTCGGTCTCTGCCTATTTTGTGTAGGTAGCTACCAAAACAGCCGAGCCCGTTGAGAACCTGGGTCAAGTGGTAGCCCAGTTGACCCTGCTTTCTGGCTACCCAGGTTCTCAGATTCAATATTAGTTCGTGCGTCCACCGACCTTTAGTGGGACTGCCACGCCGCCATGGTCCTTTGCTTAGCGTTTTTCCTGTCTTCACCTTTCTGTATTGCCTGTGTCTCGTAAGCGAGCAGGTCCATGGCAGTCAATGCCAGGATGGCATCTTCCGATTCTGTGCGATATACAGCAGCCACTCTGATTGCGCTCTTTCTCTGGACTCTGACCATGTTGAGCCTGACCCATATCGGCGCATCGTACAACAGTACTGAGTGCACTATCTCGTTGTAGAGTAGCCACTTGCTTGTTTTTGGGCCACCAATGTTGGGCATCAACCTGGCCAGATCCTCCGCAATGCTGGCCGCTTTCTTCGTGTGGGTGACGAATCGGAGCTTGTCATCAATCTCCACCCCCAAATACAAAACGGACCTTGAGTATTTAATATCGCAACCCCCAACCCTCAGGAGTGGGGGCGCAAGCTTCCTGCGTCTTGTGAAAAATAGGGCCTCCGTTTTTTTGGACAGCGAACTCCAGACCAGCTCCTATCAGCCACTTCTTGGCCTTCCTCGGCGCGTCCACATAGGTCGTTCGCAGGATCTCTGTGGATTTGGCAGTGACTAGGATGGCAACGTCATCAGCGAAGGCGACCATTTTGGCTCCGTCCATAAACTGCGTCCTCAGCAGTCCGTCGTACATTACATTCTACAGGGCAGATCTGAGCACCGATCCCTGTGGAATGCCTGCCGTCACTGGTTTTTCTCTTCTCTCCCCGTTGGCGTCTGCGTAGATAAGAGTTCTCTCATGCAGGTAGCTCTCTGCCATTCTGGTGAGATATGATGGGGTGTTAATTTCCTTTAAGACCCTGAAGATCAGATGCCATCTCGCCGAATTGAAGGCATTCTTGACGTCTAGCGCAATCATTATCATGCGTCTATTGGCTTTTACGCTGCCACATCACGCCTGATTCACCGTGTCTACAACTTGGGTGATGGCGTCGATTGTGAAGCGGCCTACACGTGGCCTATACTGTATGGTAATCATTTTCTTAAATGGGGTAGTTTCCCTACCACACTCTATATATACGCTATGATATGTCGTGTCGGCCACCAGTTATTCCGCACTTGGCGTGTAAGAGAGATTCTATCGGCCAGTTTGTTTGGTGTCGCATGTTTGTCGGCCATTTTGTTCAGCCACAGTAAATTCTTCCGATGGATAGATCACCGCGCGCTCGCGTCACTTACCATCCATGCGAGATCTGCGCGGTCTACTTTTTTTTGACTTTGCAGAACAATACCGCCGCCAATATCCATCGATGTGATAAGTCGATAGCATGTCATGAAGTGAGTTAGATTGTTCAGAAAAGGCTGAAAAATGTATAATAATATTATTTGCATTTATAATGTGTCCGCCAAAGTGTTTAATTCAATCATTTAATATCGAAATGTGTTAATTTTGTTTGGTATATTATTTGAATTTCCCAGACTATTTTTATAGTATGGTTGAAGTACAAATTTGGTCTCGTTTCGGTGATTAGTTTCCACGTCTGGAGTTGTCAGTAGCAAATGATTTGAGTCGTCTTTCGAATGTATCACGAAGGTCCTGGAGGAGCGCTATATTATTTGGCGGCGCTGTAACAGACGGCGGGCCACATTTCTGGGTCAATGTGTATCCGTGTCTGTTGTTGAAATAGAATGAGTGGAGCAAGGGTCTAAATCTAAAACGCTTATTAGAGTATTCTGATCACGTACTCGGCTCTAAAGTAGACGAGTCTTGCCTTATCTACTGCTCTCTAATATTCCAGTGTATGAGAGCAGAGCCACTTGGGGATACGTCTTACTATGTGCCGAGGATAATAAGTTTTCACATATTAACACTTGTACCAATACCGCCTAAACAATCACTTTAATGTCTCTCCGATACGAATTTTTAGCTTCCACCCACAGGACGTGATAGCAGAATAATCGCGACATTACGATGAAAATCCGCCCATTTTTATTATATAATCGTTCGATATAATTTTATGAACAAATACGCATTTTCAGATTGAATGATAATACACGCAGCCACTTGTATAATGAATCTGATGAAATTGCCATTATGCAATATAATTGGAATCTGCAATATGATTGTATGCATTTCACACTAATTGATGATTGTATTTCATTTTAAGAGAATGACGCACCATGCCCAAATGATGTATTCGATTTTATTAAAACAATGGGATTGGGTTCGTTATAATTTACGAACAGAATTCAAGTTTGCCAACAATGAAAGCTTTGGTATGTAAACATAATAAGGCAATAAAGGCAAAAACATGGCGCCTATTTGTACATTTAACAAATAGAGCGCGCTGTCATCTGAATATTTTTATGATGCTCATAATTAACTATTAAACATAGAGTGGAACTACGTGTTTCCAGGAATTTATATTTTGGTGCCATTTTATCACATTTTTTACAGCAGCGCTTCATGTAGGTTTATGGGATGAAAACAATTTAAATGATATTAACCCTTTGAGTAGTGAGCTAATTTATAGTCTTAGGTGCTATATTTGCTTGCCCGCCACTTATCTTCATACGAATCCACTTATCTGTTATCATTCACACATTATTATTAGTCAATAAATTTGGGTTAACGATCTATACAATTGTGCGATGTACGTATAAAGCTCTCTGTTTGTCTTCTTGCAAGACGTTTTATTCATCTCTGTCTCTCTTCAAACTCAACGTACAAGAGTGCTCTTTCTGAATCACCGGAATTTGCTCGCAAATACGCGATCATCCAGAAAGCATACAGGTTAAAATCATCCAGAAAGGTTAAAATATTTATGTAGGATCAAAAAAATTTTGAGTAAAGTCTTATCTCCTGTTACAATAGAGTCCAGAAAAGCTTCTTCCTTCTGTGTATTCTGGGCACCCATCTCGAACACAACTTTTTTTACCATAACAAAGTTTTTCCGATATAATTTCACCAAGGAGACTTTGAAAATGTCAGAAAATTCTTCGTGAAATTTGTCAAGCGTCTTATTCTTCACCCACCAAGACATGAATGCATCACCAGACAGCAAAATTAAAAAATCATCTAAAGTGAGCTGGTGGGGGAGGTCCATGATACTGGCATACAAAAGCTGGTGCCCCTACTATATCCCCCACTCAACATATTTGTGAAGTATCCTGTGAATAAATACAAGCATTTACGCCTACATAAATATTGTAACCTTACTTTTTGGATGATTAGGGGAGAGGAGCCAACCCTACTCTAGCCCATGGACAATGGTTAAATCCCTGGGGAATGATGTGGAGTAGAGGTGCGCGAAAGTAGCCTCGTCGGTTTGTTCAGCAAACGCAGCTAGAGAAACCCAGCTAACATGAGTTGGGTAAGCAGGTCACCCTGTGTTGCGTACCCATAAAATGTGGAATAGCTGATTACAATGCTTGGTGGAGACTATGTCAAAGGCATCATCACTATCCTCAACAGCCTAGTGTATACAGGGGATAACGGCTTTAAGCTGCTCGAATGGCGACTCGTCTTCGTGGCTAGGTACTACGAATGACCGAACCGATATGAGTACCGTGGCGAAAGGATAGTCCCTACAGTCCGTCATCTGCTACAGTCCCCTTTAAACTGATGTTGGACTCGAAGTAGTAGTGAGTCCACGGTGGTATTCCTTTGAACTTAGATTATCTCATCTTTCCTCCTCCAACGCACCTTCGGATGCACGTGGTCTGGAGCTGACCTTCCTGCGGAAACCTTGCCTCCTCTGAAGGGGCGCCTGAATGCTCTGCGCGTAGCGTTTTCGGAGACCATGCAACAGCGCAGGAAATAGGGTCGTATTAACCTCTTAACTACCATAGCTTAATGAACACAAAGACCCTATAATCCAGTCAGTCGCTGTCTGTGTCTAACCCTAATAATCATCATCAAGCCCGTATTAATATTTTCATAATTGCTGGACTTTTCAAAATTATGGGATTTTTCAACATGTAGAAACTGTAAATAAGTAATTGCCTACTTTTAGCGCGTATATCTTTATATATAATAATGGGAAGAGCACTTTCAGCCAATTCCATAACTTAATTTATTTTGGCAGATTCTACGTCGGCCGACGTAATTTCAGCGAATTTTATATCACGTGGTGAGAATCGCTTCTTGCAATTTTAAAACCATCTTCTAACAGCAAAAATAACGTGGAACATCTTCCACCCGGATAATGAAAGCTTCTTCTATTTTTTGTATTGTATTAATACTGAACGTGTGTGGGCAATATATTTTGTACTGATGGACGATTCTATAAGAAGGAATTGGAATAAAAAGATTCCATTTTGAACAAATATAACATCATAACTTAATTAGAGGGAATTCAATAGCCACAATGCACAAATGCTCAATGTCATGTTTATGCTTCTAAATATACATAATATTTTTATTTTAATAAAATGTTATTTTATGTAATAAATATTGATTTAATATTGATAAATTAATTTTAGTTGGAGAACAATGGTGATATTTCTCCAAGTAAGGCAAGTGCTTTTGTCAAAACAGAATTAGTAACCCAAGATTGGCAAAGGGCTATCATTGATTCCGTGCTTGAAAAATGCTTGAAGGTAAAAATTAAATGCTTTTATGTGCGTTATATAATTAATATTATTAAAATTATTAATTTTATATATTACCAAAATTCAGACAAACGCTTCATCGTTGAACAATGCAACCACTCCAACAAACAGCTCTTCGATTTCTACAACCACCCAAGCGCCCGGAAATATAACTTCTATAGGCAGAGCTGATACATTACCAGTCAAAAACGAATCAAATGCAAATAAATGCAATCCTGCAAGCTTGGAATTCAGCCATTGCATTTGGAGGGAGATGCAACTTTCTTGCCCGAAAGATTTAATAAGAGACACGAGACTCTGCCAGCGGATGAGGGAAAGACTCCAGAAAAGAGATCCATCAAACACCAGCAACGCTAAGCACAACAGAAGAAACAATAAAAATAAATCGGACAAGTCGCAAGAAAAAAACTAATTTATTATCCAATATTTAATTTATTTGTTAAAGAAATGAGTGATATTTTATTTATTTAATAAATTTGCATCCATAAACTATATATTTTTGTTAAACTAAAACCTGATTGTATGTAAAAAAAAACAGGCTAGATTGAAACATCCTCGCGATACTGTTTTAATTTCATTATGAGCAAACACGGCACCCGCCTTGCGCACAGCTTTCTCATGTACAAATTTTCAGTCAATGCAATGTACAGCACTTTTAAAATGCCATGTTGCTAGCTCGTGCACTTTTAATCGACAGTCATGTAATAACATTTTGTGGATTTTATTCATAATTTCTGTGGAGGTCACCTCATTGTACTTGTAAAGGCAAATTGGACTAAACGTCACGAAAAGTGAAACTCCAATCGATAGTTAATGGGAAAGAAATAAATAATCGTTTGTAGTGTTCCTGGATCCGTTACATACATTAAAGAGAGTTTAAGCGCATGCGCTTCGCCACCTTTACTGTACGTGCATATTTATTGCATACAGCAGCCACTACGCCATTATTGCGCCTATTTTATTATATATTACACAAACACAGCTTAATCTTTTAAAAATGATCATATTTACTTCCTTTTCCAAATATTATTTTACAGTATTGCTTGTACTAAATTACTCATCATTTGTCATCACTGTTTAAATATATTTTTTAAGTTCCTTCCTAAGATTTTTTAAATTGTTTTTTTCCATTTGTTATGGAAAACTATCAGCTAAACGATTGTGCTGTGTTGTGCAGTGTGTGTAAGAGTGTTGTGTAATATATAATAAAATAAGCTTGTTACTGGTGTAGCGGTTGCTTTTTACACACACCCAGCTGCTTTTCTCCCCATAACATACGCAAAAAGCCCTAAATGCCCCAAAAGAAGAGGGAGTGGCGACAAAGTTTGTTTGTCCAACCGGTCCGCCTTTCAGATCGTTGACATTTCGAATACTTAAACTGCCCACATCCTGTAAGATTGAACTGAGACGTATCAAATAAAGATATTGTATCACATAACCATAACCATTTTTTCCATGAACGTTCACTATAGATGACTATCAAACAAATACTAAACTACGTATTGTCTTCAAAATTTAAATTTAAGCTTAATAAGATGAGTACTTTCACCATACGTCAGGTCTGGTATTTCTAGGACTACTCTCGTACCTGCTTAGTTAAAATTACAAGGGAAGAGGAATTCGTTCCAGTCCACCTCCCTCTTTATCGTGAAAGTCGTCAAACGAGCGCACAGTGCAATTGCACCGAGCCACCCTGATGGAATAAGATTTATCGTCTGAGAATGGATTGAAATAGTTTCTTGGGATTCAGGGTTAATTAACAGAGCGAACTGGCAGATGCCAGCAACGAGATGCGGTCACGACCGGTGCACTTACACTTTGACCTGAACTACTACCGAGGATTTGTATTACAGACCATCAACGCGTCTGGGGGGCTGCACCTACCCGACTTAAAACAATTTATAAAACCAAATCTCAGACGATGTCTTTATCCAAATTAATATACGCCATAGTGTCTAATTGCTTTCGAGTTTCTCTACAAATTTATGGTATATTAGTAAGGCGAGTAAACTTGACGTTTCAAGGATAGTCCTGCGGTATGTCTGGAATCGTCGGTTTTGCTTAATTTAATTTAGCAAACATAAATCCTTCCCTTAAGTATAAACAATAAAAACAACCATTAACACGAAGAAAATTCGACATAATACCAAATCAACGTTAATATGTAGCCTCTGTAGCATATATATGGCATTAATCAATTAATCTTGCTACTTCGCTGTTGGCCATTAATTCAATTAATTCGACATTCTGATGCCATAAAGCCATTGCTCGTGTTTCTTCATCAGTGCCATGTATCTTTTTAATGGATGCTTCCACTTTTATGATATGGTGGTAATCGTAATTATTTGTAAAAGAGCAAATTTTATGATAAGTCTTCATTAGAAAAAGATTTTTAAGCCATCGTTCAATCTAAATTTATTAATGGCGTTTTTTCAAACTCGCTAAAAAAATTTATATATATATTTACTATACATTTTTTATCAGATAATTATTGACATTTTAAAAATATACCAAAAAAATTATAGACTGGTAAAGTGTAAAGGGTTAAAAAGAGCGTCCCTAATTAATAAAAATGTCGCTATAGTCCATACCTCAAAAAATGAATAAAAATAAGTATTTTCGCAAAATAGGGATTGTTTAAAAAAAACATTTTTTGCCTTATTTTTTCAGTTTAAATTATTTTTTAATTTTAAAAATATGATAGAAACAATTGAGAGTTAGATAAAAAAAATATTTGCATCAAATTTTAAGTAAATCGGTGAATTAAAACATGAGATATCATGTAAATCGTGATGAAAAAAGGAGTTTCGAGAGAAGCGCGTTTAACACATTCGCGGACACTCCTTATCTCGTATCTTCCTGTCACTATCGATGTGCATATATTGTAAACCCTAATTCCAAATTAATATATTTTATGACAAAACACCAATGAAGAGCACATGGCATTAAAACATAAAAGAAAAGTAGTTGTTCTCAACCTTTTTGTTGTTAAAATCGTATAACATTTCTCTTTTTATCGACAGTAGACTCATTACCTGGCGGGCTAAAATTCATTAACCTTATGAGGAGTTAGAAAATTTCAAAAGTTGATGTCATAATCGCTTTACAATGCAATTGTAACTAAGCATTGTTGATAGCATACAAGACCACTTCATTTTTTTACATAAACAATATACAAGAAATCGATTATTTTACTCCCGCTTTAAAAGGAAATGATAATAAGGAAAGACAAAGACTCATTCAACAAACAGCGATGAACAAATTAAATAAATAAACACTGTCGATAGTACAAAATATGCAGTAATTTCTATGCGTAAACAAATAACACACTTGAAATCGAAATCATTATTAGTCGATAATTTTGGGCTAACGATCTATACAATCGTGCGATGTATGCGGGGAAGCTCTCCGTCTCTGTCTCCCTAACTGCGCTATGTTCTCTCTCTGTCTCTGTCTGTCACCGAGCTCAATGCACAAGAGTGCTCTTTCTGAATAATGAAGGAGGGGATCCCAGGCCCTGGGATAGTACTCCTTTATGGGTTAATATTTGCTTCAACTTCATTATTATCTATTTCTGAATGTTCACTAGATTAGCGATTCTTAAACTGCAATGTGTAAAATTATAAAAAATAGTTGTGAAGTCTGTCTACATGCCGCATGATAGTGAAATCATTAGGCCAAAGGTTAGAATTTAAAGACGTGAAATACCCAAGCTTAGGATGGGATCAGCAAAAAAAATATTGTTCAAGAAGGGGTCCGCCAAATAAAAAATGTTGTTCCAAAGGGGGTCCGCGGACTACTAGAGTCGAGTAAGGTAGAGTAGAGACTAGAGTAATCATCAGAGTCAACATCAGAATAAGAAACATATTCATCATCAGAAGAAGACATCTGTTTTTAAAAATTATATTTATACTTACATTATAACCAAAATGTAATTCTTATATGTAATCAGCATAATAAAGTCGTGACTTGGATATCACTGGCGCTGTGTAGAAACGTTGCAAGTTAATATACGCAGATATATCCGGCGTAATAAACACTTATCAAATCCGTCTGCAATTGCAGACGTGTCCGCGAATGCGTTAAAGATTTCATTTTAGTAGGACCGGCTTAGTTGTCATAGTTGTCGCGTCACTAAAATAGCTATAACTATGTAAATAATTGTAATTTTATATTTATAAAAGTCTAAAATTTGAAAATGTGTAAAAAAAAAACAATCGTTTTTTTTTAAATTCTTGCCTTAAGATCCAATTGGAAGCATCTGAATAATGACAATTTATTAATCTAAGTTATTGATGTGTGGGGAGTTCTTCGAAGCATTTAAAATTAAATTATCCAGTTTTTTATATAAAAATACCTTTAAAAGTGAGCTTATATTTGAGAATTATGACATACTCTTAATTAAAATCTAAAGAGACCCACAAAACATTTATACGCAATCAAAACAATTGGTCTCCATATGAAAAGCAACATTTTTTTGCTTCCACTCAAACCTTTTTCATTCTCAAAAGGTTAAATTAAAACTTTCAAAATTGAATTAGGCAATTGGACATTTTTAATAAATCAGTTTTATTTAACTTCCACGTATGTACATACAAAACGATGCATATTTTATAAAGCTGCTTTTGCAGCAGCTGCAGGCAATTTCATGTACATATTCATATAGTATTTATTACAATTTGCCAAAGTGACAGTGACTACAGACTCGTTAATGAAATCCACCAAATTAAATAGCCAGCAAATTCATAGCAGAAAATGTATTTTTTGAAAACATTTCCTCGGTTGGATTCATCATTGGCGTGTGTATGATGAGACACAAGACACTCTCCGTCTCTGTCTCCTATTCACTAATCTCCGCACTCAATGTGTGTGAATGCTCTTTCTGTATCTCTCTGAATCGCAAATATGCGCGATTACTTATTATCAACGGGTTAATATATTGTATAAAAAATACATCACTCAATAAGTTCTTACGATTTTTTCACTTTAAACTTTATTCGTCCTTCATTTGGAATCGCTTTTTCGCAATATTGAATTTACACCATGAAAATAATCGTTTTTACATTTAAACAAGCTCTTCTGCGGATATTATAAATTCCATTAATCTTGCATGTACTCTAAACGGATGCGTGATATAGGGATATTTTTTTCCAATTCCATCCATATGCTCGTAATGATCGCAGCGTGCGGCAAAAATTGAAATCGCATTATACTCATATAACATATTGCTCGGGTATGAATGAATGGAAATAATAGGCACAACAGGGATATGTATCACAGAAATGGTCGGGGAATGCGGAAGAAGACCAACAAAGGATAACACGTAGTTTGTAAGATAATTCAATTATAAACTTCCATCACGGACCCATTAATGGACCCCAACGGCGCACTTGGCGGGAAAGCGCTACAAGCGTTCCACTCGCGAGCACGCCTTTTGCCTTCTTTTTACAATCAAAACTACCCTTAACAACTTTCAAAAAATACTTCAATCTTTATTTCAGCAAAATTATAATTTGCACAATTGTAGAAACCTATCTAATAAATAATATCGTCTATCAGCTGCAATTAACATAAAATCCAAGTTTCTCCAAAAAATATTTTTTTATTGGAACATTGTTTTATTTTATATATTTATTTAAGTACCACATCTGTAATATGATGTAGACAATTTCCATCGGATAGTATATTAGGGATAGAAGATTTGTGTGTAATGTTACTCATTTTCTTCCGCGTGTGGTTGACCTAGTGGGAGATGATTGATCACCAAGTATGTTTGTACAGCTTAAATTTGAACCCGAACTATTATAATCAAAGCCTAGCAACTAATCCAACTTCATCAATGCTTGGTCATTATTGTGAAAATATAATAAAAATACAATTAATATCCAATAGTAATTGCTACCATATACGGAAAAGTCCCAGAAGTAACCGATCTGGCAGTTGTTGTACAAAAAAAAGACTATAGTAGAAAGTACCTATTTTATAAAGCTTAAGTTTCAAGTTTAATGATGCTGTGTTATTTATTATTTGTTTGGCAGCGATCAATAGTGAACGATCTCAGTGAATTTGTAAGCATGGAAGAAATTGGTCACCGTTGTGTGATACAATACTTTTATTTGAAAGGTCCCCGTCCCACTAATATCAAAGCCGAGTTAGATTCTACTCTGAAGGAGTCTGCTCCATTTTTTACAATAGCAAAATATTTAGTAACAAAATTCAAACAAGGCCGTGTGAGCTTTAACAGCGCCATCTCTTGTGGCCCTGCGGAGACATTGCAAATGCTTACCGAGCGATCGTTTCTTGCGCGTGCACCGTTGCCGATTGGGTAGTGACGCGTAAGAGGCGGGAGTTAAGTGAGTCGTCGATTAGCCTTGGCTGCAAGAGGTTGTCCCTCTTGCAGCCAGATATCTCGCTCTCTCTCGTATGGAATAAATAGTTATTTAGAGAAGAGAGTCTTTCTATTCAACGCCCGTCTATTCCCAGCCATTCATCCAGCTATAACACATCCCGATAAAAGAACGGACCCGTGCGTCAGCGCGACCATCTCGACGAGCATGTAGGCGCAGGGAGCCGCCCAGGCTTAAACGTTACAGTATCAATTTAATAACGACATCTTCTAATGCGCTGCGAATACACTGTGTCTGAAATAATGACATATATCGCTTCGTTGTTGTTCTAGTAGTGGCTCGTTCATTTAAGACGTTCTTCTGTTAGGTTCTTAAATTAATTAAGACGAGAGTCTCAGCTCCCATCCCGAAAGAAGAACGTACTCGCGCGCGTAGAGCGCACATCCCAGGGATTCCACACATTGGTGTCAGAAGTAGGTTCCCCATTTCTGATACCAATGTAGCGGAGGAAGGGTTGAATTAAACGCGCACACTACCTCCGCTAGATTGTGATCCAGCCATACAGTCGCCGACAGCAGGCGAGAAGATGTCTTCCTTTTTGCGAATCCCCGGGCGGTTGCCGGTTCGTTCCTTATCAGACCTGATGTGACGTGGAGGACAGTATATGAGGAATCCCGAAGGAGCAAAAAAAACTTACCTCCTTAGGGTGGCTCCTGTAGCCCAGGAGTTCACCGACGGCGTTTGCCGCCATTTTCGTCTGTCCTGGGCCTCCTCACTCCAATTTCCTAGGCCCAGACATGCGGCATCTTTTTTGATTTGGTCTTCTAATGGGTCTACTGATATTCGGCTCCGAGTTCAAAATGGTTCGAGGAACTCTATTCGACGGCATCCGTGCCACATGGCCTACCCATTTGAGACGGCAGGTCCTGACGAAGCTTGTTATTGACGCCTCTCCATATATGTCCATGACCTCACGATTTGACCACATGACTTCAATCAGAGGTTTTGTCCCGGAGGGATCCGAAAATTAATCCCTAGTATTTTTCTCTCGGATGGCCAAGTTTCACCGCTGTAGCCCCCAGCATTCACCCTCGATATCATCATATATTTCGTTTTATCACAGTTTATTTTCATGCCGAAATTAGCAGCAGCTCCATCGATAGACGTAAGCGCCGCCAAAGCCTCCGATTGCGATTTAGCCACGACGTCGATGTTGTCAACAATATTAAAAAGTAATGGGGAGAGGGCATCTCCCTGTCTGACTCCCGTCGTTACCACGAAAGGTCCCAACAGGGTACCATTGGAGCGAACTGTACTAACAAACCCAGACACACACATCCTCGACAGCCTCACTAGTTTACTCGTGATTCCCATATCCAACATGGTCCTCCAAAGCTTTTCCCAATTGATGCTGTCGTATGCTTTGCAAAAGTCAATAAATATATAGTAGAAATCAATACCGTATTTCCACAGCAAAAGCAACGCAGTAGTATAATACATGTTTTATTTCAAAGATATGCGCTCACTCGCTTTCGCCTTAAATATCGACTGTCCCCCTCTCTCCCGTGAGCGGAGCTCAACCACCATATTACCCGCACTTTCTTTCTCCATCCCCTTAAAAATCTCAAATCAATACATCTCAAAATCAAAAAAAGGACAGCATTTGGCTTAAAAGAAAGTGTTGTTTTATGTGACTACTCTCGTTTAATGCTCTAAGAGTCTCATTATTAAGCATTAGTTACTTATAACATTATGCCGTTGTGCAGTTTTCTTTTTTGAAAATCGAATACGAATTTATTTATAACTTGTGCCACGATATCACATATAGTATATCACGATAATAGTCAGAACCAAAGAGATGTTTTTTAAAAACATGCAAAATTCGGGTGTACCTTGTTTTATAAAATCAACTTGCAGGGTAAAAGCACGCGCTTTTATTTCAAACGTGAGGGTCATTCAATTTGATTAAGCCATATTTTTGCAGAATATTTGATGAATCAAAATGAATAGAATTCATAAAACGAAAGCATCAAAATAACTTTATTTCATTAGCGAAATAAAATTTGCATATCCAAAGCGTTCGGATCCCAACTTACATTCTGGTTAAACGCCAAGTAAGCAAGCATCGTGGGCAACGTCAATGTAAATACTAATTATTTTCCGAAATTGATCTATAAATCTACGCGTGCCATCATATCTGAACATCCCTTCGGACGGGGGTGCACAAATGTGCAGATAGATATGATCTGTGGGGTGGCCGGGGGTGGTGGCACAAAAGTGTGTTTGTCCGGACACGGTCTCGTAAATCCATTTGGCTCTGCCGACACACCCGTGGTCAAAGCCTCCTATCTCTTTGAGTATTATTTATGCATGTCGCGATTGCTTATCACACCCAACTCCCTCGCAAAGCCTCATTTTTATTTCAACATTTTCTACTAATTCAATTGAAGCCGTCTTTTAGTTATTAAAGCGCTAATTTGATATCTTTTAGATTCGTCAATAATCAAACTATCCCCCAGGGCATTAAGCCCCCAAGTATATAAATAGCATTGAACACAATTATTATATTAATAAAAGCATAAATCTATATTTTATCCTTTGTCTGTGAACTCTGTGCAAACGCTTACATGAAAAATATTTATTCGATTTATTCAAAAGAATAAGCTTTTTTCATCAAAAAGAATACTCTTATCGTAAAATCTCCAACGCGGCAAGCTTTGACGAAATCAATTTACCAAATGCAACTTCAAAGCTTTTTTACAGAAGAGATTAAAAACTGAAATAAAAATAAATATCAATTCCCTAAAACTAAATTGCTTGAAAAATATTATTTATTATATAAAAATATAACAATGAAGGGTGTACATTATTAAATTTATTATTTTTTAGATTAATATTGGTATTTATTCAAATTCAAATTTTTTTTATTTCAGATGGTTTGAATTAATTCCAGAATATTAATATATTCCTTTAATTATCAATCATGACATATTATTATATTAAGTTTAAGAGTTTAGTGAAAAGGGTGCGAGCCCAATAAGGCTTTCGTGTCCAACCGGTCCTAGTTTCGCACCACTGACACATCGAAAAAGTATCTCGTAATCGAACGCTATGCCCGAACATATCCACAGAACATGGTCTGCATCCATTAACCGATCTCCATTCAGATACTACAAAGTTGCTGTAAATCCAAACCTTAGCAATGAGGCTCTAAGCTGCCCATGTCCTGTGACCTTAAGATCCAGTGGTAGGTAATTCCTGGACGTCATTTTATATAACTCTCTAACTCTCTGCTCCTGCTGCATGCTGTGGTGCTTATAAAAAATCCCTTGCAGGCCGTCAGAAGAGAACGTTCACTAACATCTTAGACGCCTACTGCAATGCGCTTAACGAAGGCATCGATGGCCCTCTTTTCCATAAGGTGGGCATGCGTCATGAAGCCTCACGACTCTTCCAGAGTGATCCCCAAGTATAGGACCAATTTCATATATTTTACTCGTTCATACACATCCCGAGAGGTTGCAATAGCGGGCCCTTAAGGACATTGCGACTTAGATGCCAAGATTGTTAATTTATTTAGTCGACTCCATTTGCTGATTCTTTCCATGGCGTCACTAACCAAAGTCTCAATTTAGGTCCTCGAGCCGACTTTCCCCAACAGGTTGTCTCAGGCAGATTCTCGGCCCTTTCAACTTTTCCGCATCACGTGCGCCGGCGTGTGTTAAATCTGATGAAGCCGACATACGATTCAACTCGTTGTTCTAGGGTTCGATGCCGGCGGACTCTCGGCCATTCTAATCCTCCCACGACGCATGTTATCAGTGCGTGTAACTAACGCCTTTCAAGTCAGCTCACCATCTTAATGACCCACCTGTTTCTGACACCAGTGTTATACGATGGATCAGGGGTGCTTTCGGGCAGTCCGACGGCCGCTCCTCGCTATCCGCAGGTATATCACTGTGTCGGCATATATGCAAGACATTTGTATACCTTAAATAAGGACGAAATTACACGCAAAAGTTGCAAGAAATTAGAATGATGGATAATATAAAAAAATGAACCATCTAAAAACCTACGCATAAATCTGTGCGTTCGGTATTTATAGAGTTAATGAAGTATTAAAAATTGATAAAAAATATCAAATCCGATTTATCTTATTTTGATATTCTGCATTCATTTCAAGGAAACAAACCCCAAAAAACTCAAATCAAATCAAATTTATTTTTTTAAATAAAAAATCTTTAATCACTTTTAAAATACTCTCCACTGTTACGAATACAATGTCTAATATATGATTCCATAGTTCAATACATTTTTTCAAATTCATCTTCTGTAATACCTTCTAGCGTCTGGGGGAGGCGGATAGCCTTGGCTGTGTGAAGACGTCCTTCCCGCGGCCAAATCTATCTCTCGTGATTAGAATAGAAATTATATTCGACTGCCGTCCAACTCTATCCTATCCACCCGGTTATATAACGGCCCGAAAGCAAAACTAATCCACTTGCAAGTGCCACCACGTTATCTATACTTTATTATTTATCCCACTTCTGACACCAATGTTACAGATTATAAATTTTAGCATTGTTAGTTTTTTTTATTATTTTAAGACAAGTGGAATGTATATATAACGAAGAGTATACACGAAAGATGAAAAAAACGCGTCATTGCATTTGATAGCTACAAAAGTGGATTAAACGCTCTATCCGGATTTTTAAACGCTCACAGTTTATATTCATGTTCAATTATGCACGAATTGAAAAGCAGCAATATTTTCACGCAAAGCACTATGAAATGTTTCGCGTTGGAATCGAATTAGCGCAATTTGAATAAAATATGTTCGTAAATAATTTTATTCATGGGAGGGTTGAACAAAAATATTTTCGGGGATACAAACATGAGGCGGAATTAGTTTATTTTTTTGCGAAAGCAGATTGGTTTGGCGCGTGTAATGTATAGATAAAATCAATTAATCACCGCACAAAGGCAATTACGGACTCTTCGTATTGCCGAATGTGTGATTATAATCAAAGGCCTTTCCGGTAATTGAGCCGTGATTGGGCCGTGGTTTTGGGGGTGGCCACCCGCCGGGCCTTTTGTTTTAACCGCTAGCAAAATATTATTGAATTATCTCGAGGCATTATTAACGCTTTGGTGGCGACGCTTTTTAATTGAAGCCCCGAAATATTTTGATTGTTTATTCTGGGAAAGTGGCGTGTGCGTGTGTGACCGCGGAAAAAGGAAAAGCGAAGAAAAAATGGATTTGACGGCACTCAAGTGCTTTTGTCGATATTGCGAATCAAAATGGAGCTACGTGAATCCTTCCGAATTGACATCCCCCCGACCTCCATATGCGATCACATATTTTCAATGTCGCGAGAAAATGTTCAAAATTGAATGGAAGACAAAACCTCAAAAATAATTGTGATGTAGGCATGTGTGAAATTGCGAGCTTTGTTCTGCTGCCGCCTGAAAGCCTCGAATTTTACACCTTCTGGAGCTATTTTTGAGCTAACCATTCTAAGACGTTTATCAAATTATCCACACTAAATAAAACGAGTCACACAAGAAAGGTACGCATGTTACCAAGCCTTTAGAATGTCAAATTTATTTTTACTTGCAAAGATGCTGTCTCAGCGGGCTAGAATTGGACAATTTACGATTAAAGTCTCAGATTTCTGAAGAATACATACTTAAATCTTATCATATGTTACATATTCATCTTGGAAATTCGATATGAAATTATTTATATTGTGATTCATTCTCAGCTATAAAATAGTTAAGAATACTTATTATTAATTCAACATCAGCTTAAGGGCGCCATTTTCTAAGCATCTGATCACGTGACTTTGAAAAATTAAAATGGTGGTTTGGCGTTTAAATGGCATTAATGCAATTTAACCCAGTGTGGAATACAGCAACAGAGTATTTACCATGCCAGAAAGATCTTTAATAAATGACTACATCATTGTTTCATTAAGGGGTTATTCTAGTCTAGATGCACAAATTTTTGTTAAAAAATATTTTTAGTATTTTAGCATGCGAATAATTCGCGATCATATTTAAACAATTATAATAATGTAAAAGTAAATAAATCAATTCAAATAATATTTGTTGCCATTAATTATCGATTTTTGGTAATCAAAGCGGAGGAGGTTAAATACGGATTTCCGTCGCGTATGCTGCGAGTCCGTCTCGAGGCTGTAAAGCCTCATCGCTACTGATAGGCGGACGCCCTCGTTCTTCTCATTGAGGTCCTTCAAGCTAAGATGACGGCGAGGGGTCAAACGCAACAGTATACATTTTTTAACCTGATATTAACTGATATTTCCAAAGTAGTTTTGATAAAAACGCGTTTAAAAATTTCATTCTGGTAAGACGGGCTTAGTTTCTGCCTCACTAAAATAGCTGTAACTCCGTAAAAAATTGGAATTTTGAAAATTTCTTTTGAAAATATATTTTTCAATGCTTAAACTTTGAAAAAATGCAAAAAAAATAAAACCGACTTTTTCAAAATTCTAGTTTTAACTAATTTTAATACAAAATTCCTCAGATCATTGTTTTAGTATAATCGGTAATAGAAATCCAGTTTTATCAGTTTGAATTATTTTCTGAGTATTTGTTTATTTTTGGATGAACCAATTCAATTTTCATACATACAAATAAATTAAACTAAATCAGTATTGTGTTCCCAAACTTGCATATGATCACAACTGCTTCGTGTTTATAAATCATTATTAAATCTCAATTGCTTTCAGCGATACACATTAACAAACCCCAAAATGCAATCCCAATAAAATATTTCCATAGAAACGAAAGTTAAATAGCGTTTCAGCTGTGCCGCTGTAGGTTTTCGCCGAGCTTTCGGTTCCTGCTAAGCGAATTTCTTATACCATAAATATAATTTGTGAAATATCTGCGGATGTAATATCAAAGCGACGTGGTTTTTCAGGACATCCTACAATAATAATGGTAATATAATCTTCTGGCTTGTCTCCAAGTCCCCACAGCCGCAAACAACAAGTGCAAACATAACACACACAGTCCTGTAAATGACAGATATTGCCATTGTGACCCCCCTTAATACGAGTCCTCCCGTCGAATATAGACGGAATAAAACAGGACCTGTCTCAACCGACTTGTAAATGGCCACGCGAACCATAAACTCCCTATTTTATGCAGATGCAAGCGATTAGCCGATACATAAAACATTCGCCCGGGATTTAATAATTCCACGCGAATCAAAAACGTTTGAGAAGATTTATTTTCGAGTTGTAATACATGAAGATCGAATGTAGCAGAGAATATGGGTTGGCGACATAATATTGCCAGCATTCAAACAACCTTTATAAATGTTGTGTCAGTTGCGAGAAGGGGAGCGATGATAAATTATCGCGAACATTCTTGAAACTATGATAATTTATTGCGCTGACATTTTCTGAACTCTACCATTCAAGAAAAATATGCTTCCGATAATTCACATCGGCAAACGGAGGATTTGTTATAGCAGCCATTTTTCATTTTCTTTTAAAATACTGATTTAAAAGTGTTTCCCTAATGCGTATCGCAGATTACAAAAAGTGAACCTATTCATTTTTGGATTCGAGGAAAAATATTTTGATTAAATTTCTGTATCATAAACAACCTACAATCAATACGCACTCTAAAATCCGATTTACATATTAAAAAAATAAATACACTTAAACCTTTTTTTGCGCGGTAGATGCGTTCCGCAAAAAATCGCACAAAAAGAAATCGCACAAAAAAAGCTATGACTTACATAGAAAAAGTGAAGATGCGTTCCATGGATTTTATAAGCCGCATAACTTTAAATCAGCTATATATCCAAAATCGCACAAAAAAGTTAATAAAAAAACTGGAAAATAATAAAGTAAAGTGATTTTCGATATGATTCAAAATCGCTCTTCGGAAGAAATAGTAAGCCCAGTGTCAATGGCATCATTGTTCTGTGTAGATTTTCTCTTTCCAACTATATAATTTATAATTAGCAAAGATGTCACTGTAGTCCCTAACTCAAAAAAAATAAATCACAAAAAAAACCTTATTTAGTCAGTTTTATTTTTTTTAAATTGTAAAAAAATAAATTTTGACATAAATCTGGTAGAAATAATAGAGGGTTCGAAAAAACCGCATAACTTGGAAATCGCACAAAAAAAATCGCACAAAAAGAGATTTAATAGAAATATCTGAAAAAATTAATTCCAATAGATTGTGTCAGATTTTAATCATTAGTTATTATAAATTTCATTATCCAAATTCAATAGATAGAAATTATTATGCTAGGGATACACATTGGTGAATATAAAAAGCTCTTTTTTTTAAAAGATTTTGGTGATTCTACATTATTTTTAAATAGATTCAACAGAGATCATAAGGGCTGCCCGATGAAAGATTTTTGCTATGTAACTGAATCTATATAATATCAACAAAAAATATTCATTGTGTGATAATCCTAAACAAGAAATACACAATACCTATAAATGATCCCGCAGGAGATCATGTTGTATACATGCATATGCTAGGATACGCAAGTGGCTTTTAAGCTGCAGCATGGGGAATTATCCCGCTCTTACGCTTCATTGGTGTCAGAAGTGAGATAAATGCACTTTACACAGACCGTTATCTAGCCGGGCGGATGGGATGGAGAAGAACGAGCGTCAAACAGGAAGACTCATTTTAGATAATTTCTGTATTAAACACGAGAGAGATCTGGCCGCGATAAGGACGTCCTCCCGCAATCAAGGCTATCCGATGACTTCTCATAACTTTCGCCTCCTGCGCATCACCCTCGAACCGACAATGATGTATGCGCAAGAGACGATCGGTGTCGTTCCTTCAGACGCAATGTATCCGCAACACCACAGAAGATAGCGCTGTTAAATTGACACATTGCACCTAAAAAGAGACGGAAGATGTCTCTGTTAATCTGCAAAATTAAATATATATTTCAACCATTCTATAAAAAACAATATAATATATTAGGGATATCGAAAAGCATTTAAGTATTTAAAGACCTTTTTAAATTCGGGTTGAAATGGCACAAAAGCCAGTAAAACACTTAAAAAAGACAAATGTTAATTAAACAATAAGGGATAAACCGAAAATAAGAGGACCTTCGAATTTCGATAACAATACACTAAAATCCCCAATCGCCACATATAAATGAGGATGGAAAAATTAATAGGATGGGTGTTATGGGGTAGGATGGGTACCGCACACCTTAATGGAAGACGTTTAAAAAAACGAGCGACGAATCATTTGTTTCGCCTTGTTGAGAAGAAAAAATAGTAGTCCCTTTTTGAATAACATTTAACTGAGAGAAAAATTATAAAAAACACATTTAAAATCATATTTTGCTTCAAATCCAGAAAGTTTTTACAAAAAAACGTTTTTTCTTACTAAATACGCTCTAAAAGGTTGACATCATATCTAAAAAAATAATTTAAATATTTTCATTTACAGAAAATATGAAAACTTAATAATAATTGCAATATTAGTCGCAAGCTGCTGAAATTCTATACATTTTCGAGATTTAAGTATATTTTGATGTTCAACTACATTTATTTTGGGTCAACAATATAACATACAGCTCATCATGCATCAAGTACATTAAAAATCGCACAGTACAATAATATTTATTTGCACTAATATCCTTTTGCTATAAAATTAATCGTGTATTTCCGTTTGATATTTAAAAAATACAAATATCATGTATTTCATAATAGATAGATTTAAACGTTCGAAAATCCTTAACGTTAGTGTAGCGCCTGAAAATTTTCAAAGTGGAAATATTCCGGGACGTTTTCAATCTGTATTTTGAAATACACTGATAAAACACGACTTTATTGAGGCATTTTTTCTGGAATTGAATGTTCTGCTTACGTGACTCCATTTCACTTCAAATATGAAGGATCTGAATATGTTTTTATGAGTGTGTTTCAGGAGTGTGTACGTCTGCACGAACACTCAATTTTTCTTACGCATAAGAAATTTACTTTTTTTTGATGATATTATCTTTAAATAAAACTGAACTGATGTGATTTACCCTTTTCTTGGATATTTACGTGTCTTCGTGGGATACAAAAAATAAGCCTGAAAAGCCCTCCGCATGCACGAAAGCATCATAAATAAAATGATAAATTATTTCAGCTTAAACCTATTGAATATTTCAGATTTTTTTACATAATGACAACACAGAAGATGCAATGAGTATTTTTATTATGGCACATCCAAATATCAATCATAAGCGATTTTCATGAGTTATTTTATGGGTGAGAAACATTTTGTGGTGGTTTTCTGTTGCCTTCACACACATGAACATTTTTCGTCGATATGCTTCATATATTTTATACGTCTTTAAAAATGATTTCAAAGAAATGTAGCATTAAAAGCAATCTAAAAAGCGTCGATTCTGTACAATCATACACATTTGGTATAAAGTGCAGGGTCGCGCTTTATCCAATATTAGGGAGCGCGTTATAAACATGTCGACCCGGTTGGGGAAAAACGTGAAAATGGTTCCAAATGGGCTCATTTCCTGTTCCGACGAGCTTCGGAAATCTTCTGAATGCTCTGACTTGAATCGAATACAATATACATGTGATTGGTAATTTCGATGTGCTTTAAATACGCTACACGCCTGCAGTTCAAGTCCATGCTGTCCTCGATGCAATTCTAAATAAAACGAAGTCTCAATTAATTGTGAGCATTCAAGAGTAAATAACGAAAAAGTTTGATAAATAAAAGACTCGATGGTTAGAATAATCAGCCAGAAAGTGAGAGGTTATTAACTCAACAAGGCATATGATAGAAGAATACGACAATGTCCCTAGACAAAGAAATCCAGTGGTCTCAGGTCTGGAGATCGTGCGAGTCACAGAATAGAGCACATCCCCAAACGAAGAAACCCAGTAGTGTCAGGTCTGGAAATCGTGTGTGCCACGGAATAGGGCACTTGCCCAGGCAAAGAAATTCAGTGGTGTCAGGTCAGGTCAAAAGATTACACGACAGATTTGTATAATATGTAGTATATCGTTGAAAAGGGTATAAACTAGAAAAAATATTTAAAACTAGACTTTTTGACAACTCTATTTTGATGACAACCCTAATCTATTTCGACAACCCTGACACTTAAAACATTTATTCACATGAGAGAGAGATCTGGCTGCGGGAAGGACGTCTTCCCGAAGCCAAGGCTAACCGACAACTCCCGCCTCCCGCGCGTCACCACCCAACCGGTAACGTTGCACACGCCAGAAGCGATCGGTCGATATTGCAGGTGCAATGTCTTCATAGCGACACAAAAGATGGCGCTGTTAAAATAACACATTGTGCCTAAAGAGAGACGGAAGATGTCGCCGTTAATCTAACGAATTAAATCTGCTTAGACCAACAGCACTATTATATAGGGATGGTAAATCACTCACGCTATATTGCCAATAATGAGCGATTAAAGTGCGACCGGAATTTCAAAGGCTCTTTCTCCTACAGCTGGTAACACTTATCTTGGCGAATCTTCCATAATTATTAATATAGCTTGTACTTGATTTTCAATTCATTATTTGCTTATAGTATTTATATATATTTGAAAACGTATTGATTATAATTTTCTGGATCTCTTTTGATTTTTACTCCATTAATTATATGAAAGGTTCTATTATAATTGTATGCATTTTTTCACATCAAGTGTTTTATATATTCCTATTTCAACCCTCCTATAGTGCCCATTTCATTTGCGGCATCTTTTGCGTCACTTGCACTAGCACAATTTTATATAGCGTAGTCCCTATCTCGTCACTATAGAAAGGTTGACTTTATAATAAAATATAATTGGGCGTCGATTTTGATTTTTTTATTAATGAAACGCAATAAATACGCTTCAATTTATTGTCGTGGATATTTGCTAGACTGAAAATTTCATTTTTTAGCATTCATTTTGGTTCGAGATGTGAACATCGAATGCCATCCTAAAAACCATATAAAACGGAAGTTTGTATTTTGTCATAGTCACAAGAATTATTACAGTTGTTTGTAGTTTTGTGTCTCGTTGCAGCTGCAGCAGTAAATATTAGAGCTTATCCAACTCTTGTTTCAAAAGAACTCTTGTATTACACTCAGTGAATCATATTTAATAACTCTGTTTCTAATGTCGCGATTTTGTTACATCGAGTGTGGAAAATTCGCGGAAAACATTCGACGACTAGCAAGATTTAATTTTGCTCATATGCAAACACTTTCAAATATCAAAGGATTCAGTAATTAATTTTTCATTTGACTTTGAGATTAAATTTGTTTTGAAATTGCTTTATTTGAAACTTATCACAACGAATTCTCATACATATTTATCACTCTGTGTACAATCGGACGAAATTTCGTTTAATACGAATTTAATTTGTTCTAACTTTTTTTCAATCCACAAAATGTACGAGGATAAAGTAATTTGCCGACGAAGAATTCTTATCGTGAAAAATGCTCATATTTTTATCTCATTAGTACCAATACGCAATTTCAAAGGCGCGTATAAAGCCTCATCTGAATATTGTTACGAAAACTTTTCGTCGAAATATTATCACCAGTTTTTCACGGCGGGGGTAAGAAGGTGGAAAAGCGAGGTTACTAGGGCGTTTTTCCAAAGTTGACTACGTCCATGGGAGGGGGGGGAGCAAAGCCATAAAAATGATTTGTACCATAACTTGAAGACGGTGCTTTCAGGAGAATCAAATATGGTCGAGGCAACCGAGATAAAGCTCGCGGGTGGGTCCTAAGTGGGCCGTATAATCATCTGATGCCTCAAATAAACTTGCAGTTTTCAGCAGAAAAGCCTTAAAAAAAATTGAGCCTTATATCGCATTCATTTTTTTATTACGCAAGCATGTGATCAAATTTCTTTCGCAAGAAATGTTTTCAGCGATAAAAGTTTTCAAAAGCGCTTTGACGCCTTGGTAATTCTGAATGTATTATGATAAATAAGGCTATCTTCCAAAGTCAGCAATACCCAAAATAAAAATAAAAAACTTTATGAAATCCCAACAGAAGCCTTCGGAATGAATTTATACATCGCCGTTATAACAGTTCGGCGAATATCTCACGATTAGTGATCCTTCTCGAGAATTCTCATTTCTCGAGAAATTTTAAAAATCGAGTAAGCGTTGCAATGCCAAAAAGGAATGAAAGTGTTTGCCCACATTAATTTTGAAATGCAGTTTCTTCCAATTCTTGTATCCAACACCAACTGTCCGACTGGAACACCCGTGGGACTTACACAATCAGCAAATGGATGCGGGAGAATAGCTTGCAGTTAGCAGTGGATAAGACAGGAACGATAATCTTCAACAAAAGAAAACTTCCGATAATAGACCGGATTGTCATTGACGGCCATGAGGTCATGTAATGAAAAAGTATACGGTACCTTGGGATCCCTGGACTAGCCACACAGAGAGTGTCTTCCAATGATCTTTTAGTCCCACGAAAACGCTACGCGCAGAGCATCTACGTGCCCCCACAGATGCTCCCAGCAGATGACGGACTGCAGGGGCTACCCCTTCCCCATGGTACTCGTCATTTGTAGTATCTAGCTACGGAGACGAGTCGCCGTTCTAGCAGCCTAAAGCCTCTTCTATATGCCTAGACTGTTGAAGATAGTGATAACGCTTTTGGCAGAGACTCCATCAACTTCTGTAATCAGCCGTTCCACGCACCCTTTTACGGGCACGCAGCACAGGGTGACCTGCTTACCCAACTCATATTAGCTAGGTTCCCCCAGCAGCGTTTGATGAGAAAACCGAAGAGACTACTTGCGCAGAACTTCAACTCCACGTCATTGCCTACTAGCATAGGGTTTTCCCTCCCCCCTCCTGGGATTTTATGGGTGGGCATCGTGGAGTCTAACACCCGCCTGGGTCATCATGGATAACAAGCTGGCCTATTAAAAACGTGGAAGCAGCTGCGCAGAAGACCACCAGCGAAATAGGACGACTAATGCCCAATATTGGAAGGCCGAAGCCCTACAAAAGGAAGATTATCACCAAAGTTATATACTCCATCCTTCTGTACGAAGCCTCCATATGGCACGAGTCTTACTCTACAGTGTACCAATTTGGGCCGAAATATAGTAAAGCAGTAGAAGTCCCAGCAGGCGCACTTCCCGTGGACATCCTCGCCGTGGAAAGGAAGTGTAGATATATAAAATTAAAAAGCACAGAAAAAGCGAAAGCCCGGAAAGAATCTATCCAACAATGGCAGGATCATTGGGATACCGGAACCAAGGAAATATGGACATACCAGCGATATAAAAATGAACCTCGCGCAAACATGAAGGGTTCATCTATCACCTGACCTAGATGCTGATGAGACACAGGTGCTTCGCTACTTATCTATATAAAATTGGTAAGGAGAACTCGATAAAGTGCCACCGTTGCGCTGAGAATAAAGATGATGCGGAACACTCCGTGTTCAAATATAAGACGTGGACAGATAATAGACAAGAATAAGGAATAAAGAATTGGAGAAACCCCAACCACGTCCAATATGGTTACCACGAAACAAACTAGAAGAGTGAACACCAGTTCGTAGAAAAAGAAACTCATCCTCTTGAAGCAATGTAAACGCGAATTCCGAGGGAGTCCATGGAAAAAAAAGGGTGCGGGGGTTTTAGTGGGTAAAAATATACAGAACTGTATTCGAAGATGCGGTGTTCGTAATCACCGGAATCTCCCCGATGAACTTCCTGGCAAAGAAGAAAGCTTTGGACTTTGAAGAACCCAAGAAATGCACATCACATGAACAGAAACTGAAGAAAACCTGGCAAGAGATTACATCAAATCAACAAGGGAAAATGGACCCATCGATTTATACCAAGTCGATGGAGGGCCCGGAACACGGATTGACTATCTTCCGCCTGACAGAACATTGCTTCTTTTGATTATATCTAAAACGAACAGGCAAAAAAGCATCCACATCTTCCCATCACTTCCAGGCGGAGGTTGACGACAAAATACACGCGAGACTTGGATGCCCTATAAGGACACCCTGAAACAAGTACTTAGAGTAATTAAGTTTAAAATCGAGAACATGATGGTGAGCAAAGAAAACTGAGACTTTTGGGGGGAATTTGTAAAAGAAATAATTAACGCCAAAGAATACAGCAATTTTTGATACTAGAAAGAGCCTAATGGCCAGACTGGCAATGTGATGAAAAATACCAGAAAGGACCAAGGAAGGGATTTAGTCAATAAGAACTCCAGGGTAGTCTAACACTACCCTGGGGTTATAGACTAGCTCCAGGATGTCTTTTGGAAGATTCCCCTCCCACAGGAAAAAAATACCTCTAAAATAAGACATCCGCTAAGCGTCTCACAAAACAAATTCCACACACAATCGATGATTTTTTCTAATTTTAAAATCTTAAGTGGTAAGCACACAATAATTTCTTAAAGTTTCAACGCAATCAGACGAATGGTATAGGAGCATATATGCGACAAACAAACAAATATACATTTATATATATATAATATATAGTTTATACGAATATTTTTGATATAAATACTACTCACGATAGCCTGCATTCTCAGAATAAGTAATTCATATTGAGTTTATACAGCGAGATAGTTATTCTAAGGGTTAATAACTAACTAATAAAGAGGAACGTGATGAATAATAAAGGGCAATGTAGCCTATTTGCAGGCAATCTACTGGTTCTCTCATCAGCGAGTTATAATTGGGTCCTATGATTGTGGCGACGTGAACCCTAAGGACGCTCCGGATGCCCTTTGTTGGCCCAATTGAAACACCTCCAAATAACAATCCGTGATTTAATTTTCAGACGGTCAAATGCACTCGTTGTTGAATACAAAACTGCACTCGAGATGAGTGTCATGATGCACTCAACGAGTCTCTCTGACTCATTTTGAACGAGCGTACTTTCGAGAGCCTTCCACACAAAGAAATATGACAATATTCAACTTCAATTTCAGCTACAAACGAATTCAATTTAAGTCGAGCGAATCGACCATTTAAAATTTTACACTGCAATAGAAAAACATTTTTACATCTCTGCTACGCTTTTCCATGGCGATCTTTAAATGATGCCTGACAGTGACAAACGTAGCAATTTGAATGCATCCAATTGATCAGAACGTGTTGACAACAATTTTTCAATTGCGTTTGAAGGATATCTCCACAAACAAAGCATCGTTTTTTTCCAATAATCCTCATGGTACTGTACTAAATCATAGATGTTTTCTATTCATTTCTTTTTTATTTGAATTTGAATTTGTAGAGAAATACAAATTCAAAACTGTATAAAAATATGTCCAATTCGCCTCAAATTTTCAGCAAATTTTACATCTTTGTTTACGAGAAAACGAAGAATTACGCGTTGTGCAACAGAAGATTCTGCTTCTTGCCTTCTTTCTTCAGTGACGGGATCAACAGAGAACTTAATAAAGCGAAGATCTTCTCAAGTCATGGTTTAAGCGAATATAATAAAGTAGGATCTTTATAATACAAATCTCATTAAAATAGAAGCATTTCCTTAAGCAGAAATTATTTTTTGGTAATTTTTACCCAACTTATATGATCACCAAACCAAAATGCTATAAACTTTCTATGTGGAATATATTGAAGGTATTTACAATAGCGGTCCTAGAAATATCCGACCTGACGTATAGATGGCCATTGTTGCTTAAAAAAACATGTAATACTTTTTAATTGAAAGGTCTCAGTCCAACCAATATAAGAGACGAGTTAGAAGACCCTGGGTACGCAGTTTTTGCCAAAAATTCCTTAAAAAATATGTAATTATTTGCCCTAAAAAGAAAGGAATCGTCACAAGGTCTATGTGCTCAACCGGTCCGCCTTTTAGATCGCTGACTCGACGAATGAGCACCTCGAGATCGAACGCCATGCCGAGATAAGTGATCCGTCCTCTACCATAACATATTACTACCGGTCAACATAAACGTGTATCAATCTAGGTGTGAAAAATTAAAAAAATATCGCAAAAGCAAATATATTTAACATGGAATAGTACTGATTTCATTGTAGTTCTTTTCGACTTTTTACCGGCATTTAAATGCGAAAATTGATGAGAAATTCAAAATACACTTTTTTGTCTGTTACGTAGCTATAATGATGTGAATTTACGTCAGCAGTTTCACTGGTGGGTGAGTTTTTCGGGCATTCTGGAAGAAAAATGCCGAATGGGCATGTTGCTTTACAATTATTAATTAGGCGTATTTATAACGTCGTTGAAGGTGTACCCAATTAGACGTCATGGCTTTTCTTTTGTACTTAAAAGTTTTTGTCATCTCGTCTCTTCGCTTAGCATTTCCATGTTAATTAGGTTTTCGTCTTGCAAGTTAGTCTCTGCTGACGAATTAATTCGCCAAAAACTAATGAGTGGTACTTCCATGCTCATGCCTGACGCTGAAAAACTTTTATCATCAGTAACATACCTCGTGGATGAGTTCTCTCATCCGCTCCTTTATTTATAACACCAACTTTTAATTAGCCCCCAATGCACTTGCAGTTTTATCAACCTTTCACTGCTAACTAATAAATCCGACGCCCCAACGAAATAATTGCTTCAGAAGTCCTCAGGCGTAATTTGCAAACCATCGTTCTTCAAGATTTAAAAATCAGGAGCTGCTTTGCTTTACGGAGCCTTGCTCAAGGACGAAACTAATTAAGATTAACCAGATTGAAGCAATTCAATTGACGAGACTAATTGTATCAACCCGTTAGAGAAACACCACTATTTATGGACCTACAGCTATATCAAACAATTCTGACCGGAATACTAAAGATTAGACTAATGAATAAAATTTGGATTAAATACAGCCAATTGGAAATAAAAATCACCGACATGAATACGAAGCAATATAAATTAATACAATTTTAAATAAATATATTGATTCATTAATATAATTAACTCCAATATTAATATAATCGATCGACAAATAAAACTCGATAGCATGAGGATAGCATTAATCTTTTGAGCTTAACCATGCTTAAGAGCGTGGCTCGTCATTCGGAGTCTCGCAGTTGGGCGTCTCTCTTGCGAATCGTAAGATTCTGTGCGTTAAATATTAAATACACGAATTGAAACATATTGACTAAACCAACTTTCTTTAATTTATTGTCTTCATCGGCTCGAATACATTTTCTTCTATCCAATGTTTAAAATTGTTGGCTATTCCATTTCGAGTTAATCCACTTAAAAAGTTACACATTTAAGACTCCATTTAAAAACTGAAATTGCGTTAGTAAAACAGAAGGTGACAGTCGTCAGTTAGCTTTGGCCGCGGGAAGATGTTTTTCCCGCAGGCTCCTTAAATAAAAGGAATTGATTAAAATGACAGTATTTCTATCAACAACACCCAACCACCTCCATCACACAGCTAGACATCACCGTGGCTCGAAAGTAGAATAAACTACCCCACGTTACAATGGTGTCAGAAGTGGCATTTCATTAATATACTGATCTGTACTGGATAAAAAATAGAAAATATGTTGAAACATCATCAAAGAAGATGTCCACTATTTTATTGGAATGCATGCTGCGTCAAAAGCCGATATTATTCATCCACAAAAATTCAAGAACAATTTTAACCTTTTGAGGAGTGAGCAAATTTAAAATCGATGAAGTCGTTGATGCCATAATCGCTTTACACCGATTACTTTATATGTCAGCCCCTCCGGCATGTTTTCGTTGATGAATTTATTATTGACCGAATATGATTCACACAATGTCCTGTCGTTTCTTTGCGTAAAAAAATAACAAACTTGAATTTGAAATCATTATTAGTCGATAAGTTTGGGCTAACGATCTATACAATCGTGCGATGTGTGCGGGGAAGCTCTCCATCTCTGTCTGTCTCCGAGCTCAATGTACAAGAGTGCTCTTTCTGAAAAGTGGAGGGGGGATGCCAGACCCTGGCACAGTACTCCATTAGGGGTTAAAACGATGGCAAATATATTGATGTTATGTAATTCCAACTTGCTTGCACTCTCATTAATATTTTAATGCTATATCGGTTATCGAACGTAAGCAATATTCATAAAAGACTTTTTTTATGGTTATGAAATTTTTCATGTCGTGGTTTCCATTGCCTTTCACATGTGGGTAATCTATAAAACATTTAAAAATGAGCTTTAAATATACGTATACTTATTTTTTCCGTATTTTTTTTTTAATTCAGGAGTTCAGAATGGATTCGGATCAAAAAATATTAATTCTTCTAATATTCCAAATTTTTTGGCAGTGATTTTTTAAAACATTATTTCAATAGATAATTCTAAGAATGCAAATATGCAATGTTCTTCCCGTAATCTCTCTTTTTACAAATAAATATCAGCACCAGACCACCTCCACCCTACCACTCAGCACCACCACGGCCCAAAAGCACAACAAAATTGCCTGTTATTTCAGAATACATGAGTGTGGGGAGCGGTCCCGCTCCACATTACACTGGTGTCAGAAGTGGGATTATAAAACACATTTTTTTATTGAATTATTTTATATTCTATAATCATAAATATGTATGCCAAATTATAAATTTATCACAGATAAAATAGATGCATTTTTGAAAGATCAATTTATGTCGTATATCCATATTAAATACAATATTTGCCAATGTATTGATAATGAGTTCTTGAAAGATTTTAAATAGATTTATATCTAAATCTATCCATAACTATTGATATAACATTGAAGATGGCAGTTCAAGATTTCAATTTAAATCTCTACAAATTCCGCTTTGTTAAAACGACATTGTTCTCTCGTTTATCCTCTTTTAAAAGATCCTAATGAGATGAAACAAAAGTACACCAAAAGGATTGTTCAAATTCATTTCCTTTCAGTATAATTCGATTTTTTATTAAATAAATTCTTGCAAACGGAATGGTTCTAAAGTCGAAAACGCTCAACGAATTAATTTGATGAAAATGTATGTATGGTCACAGTGTCTTAAGCGGCCCCTCCGTTATTATGTAGTGCGCGAGCTGGCAGCAGTTAACTCGAATAATAATGAATAAGATAATGTCAAAGCGTATTATTGTACATCTTATTTATAATTGAACATTTCCATGGAAAGCCAACGAGTATACACACAAAACAGTCGTAAGTATTCGGACAGCGGGAGCTTTAATTACGGCGAAGAGGGGTTTTCTCAGTTGGTTTTGTTCCCAGAGTCGGTGGAAACATCTTCTTCGTGGTAAACTTCGGTGATTAATAATTTGTTATCAAAACATGAAAACTTCTCCCCGTGAATTACGTTTAATCTAGATAAGGGGCATTTGTTTTGCGAGACAGATACTGCAGCATCCTTTGAGGGTAGCGAACCGACTTGGTAATGAATCGTATATTTCTGAATTCCAGTCTCTTCGCCGAGATAACTTCCCCTCATAAACGAAGAACGCTCTTGCTAATGATTGTCAGGGTTATATAAGTGCTTCAATGGTACCATGTGGTACCGAAAGAATAACAGTCCAAACGCGGCTGCTTTCGCTTTTAAAGGTTACAGCAGAACAATTGGGTTTTGGTACAAACAATTTGCATTTCCTATTTGTAGAACAATTATAAACAGCTTTTATCTAGCTAGCTAGATAAATAGAGTTTCCAGTTCAATTTTTACTAGTTTCATTCAATCATAAAAATCTGATAGATACAACCAGAAAACTTAGCGTTATAACTGGGTCTTTAAATAGAGATGCTCAAATTTGTTAAGATATAGCGGCTGTATTTTTATAGCAAATGTATTGTAAATAATTTATGAGATTATGGCAAATTATTATAAAAGGATATGGTGCTAAATATTTGTATTAATTATTAAATTTTATTTCCATAATTAGTGCCCCATTTGAGAAACGTTTTGCCAAAAAAAAATTAGGTAAGCAGAGTCTAGTTGCTTAAATTAGATGATAAAAATATCGATGATATGTAGTTCGAACAGGGCGGCACTACATGCTACACAGCGCATGACATGATGGACATTCTGCACGAGCGATTTGAGAGCATAGTTATCGATATCGGTTACAAGTTAAGGCACTTATCGGTAAGATTATTAATCAAAATTAATTTAAAAATATGATATTATTGCGTAGATGAAATGCCATCCCTACATACAGCCGCTGTTGATCAATTGGATCAGTTGGCAATTCGCCAGATTAACAGCGATATTTTTCTGTCTCCCTTTGGATACACCGTTATCCGTCCTGTATTGACGCGCAGGAAGTCATCGAATGGCCTTGGCTGCGGGAAGATGTCCTTCCGTTTCATCACCCGCCTCAACGTTACATAGTCATCTTATTAAAAGACTTGTATATTATGAGAGGAAAAACGAAAACTCACCTAATGTGTTTCTAATTCAATTCAAAATACAAAATTTAAACATACATATAATAATATTTAGTATAAATGCATAAATTTGTTAAAATAAATATTTAATAGCTTCGTTTTTACGCATAAGCTATTTTAATTTCCCCTATGAATTTTTCTTTTGTAAGTATTTTGAGGATTTAAAATGCTAATTCTGGCGAAATATTCACATGATTATTGATTCTGAGGACGAAACAGATTTCAACAAATAAAAGAGTGTAAGCATATTCAAAGTTTACTTTGATAGGGTGACAAGAACTAACTTTAAAATGTACAAGCATGATAGAAGACACGATGATTAATTAACCTTCTTATCCGATGTTTGAAGAGTAAAAACTTAATTACTTGGAATCAGATGTCGCCTATTCACAATAAAGCCTCGAAATATACAATAATGATTATTAATGTTGATTAATCTACTCTACTTTAATAGAGATTGCTCAAAGTATATCGATAAGATCATGATTAATAGTTTCGCACAAAACTATTGTTGGGTCGATCTAAAAGTATTATCCAAAACTCTAAGCATAACTTTTAGACTTTGACGCCAACCATCAATCATTTGTCCCGAAGTTAGAACTAAATACATGCAAATAAGCTTACAAGCGTAAGCTTTCCATAGCTTTATTCGTTTAGCGGTAGAACAAAGTACCAAAATATTGTACATATTATATAAGAGATAAGAAGAGACAACCTTAACATAGCGAAAGTGGGTAAGTAAGTAAAGACCAACTTAATTACTTGTAGCTTCGTTAGGCTGTAGAGCCTCAACGTACTTCATTTAGAACGTTCGCTTAGTACAATCGCTGCTTGCGGCAAAAATGGGCGACCACCCCTAGTTGGCGGTTCTTAGAGGATTGCGAGCTATTTATTAAGGGATGCTGGTAAAGTATTTCATACTTCAGATACAAAACGCGCCATTTTTTTGACCCTGGCATTATTCATTTTTAGGCAAAATAAAATTTCACAAAGCAAAATTACGACATGATTCATTCAGTAGCAAATTAGATGTATTTTTCATATTTATAAGTAGTCCCAGAAATGTCCGACCTGACGTTTAGATTTATATGTGTTTGGCAGCTATCAATAGTCAACGTTCACAGCAAATTTGTAAACATGGAAAATATTAGTCATCGTTATGTGATTCAGTTCTGAGTTGTCCGGTTCTTCGCTTATAACAGTAAAATATTGGGTGGCAGAGTTTAAACGAGGCCGTAAAAGAAGAAGGAGTGACCATAAGTGCTGTATGCTCAATCGGTCCCATTTTCGAAACGCTGACACGACAAATGAGCACCTGGCAATTGGATGCCATGCCCGAAGATGTTCACGGAACATGGTCTGCGTCCATGAACGGATATCTGCATGGACACTCTGATCTAGGAGGCAAACGAACACATTGAGATTGGAGAGACACCAACTTAGTGGTGTTTGGTTTCTTTTTAGATGGTCCATGCTGTACGATCTGTTCCGAGTACCTTTGGACTAGCCACACATAAGTGTCTTCCACTGTTCTTTTGACCCTCTGAGAAACGCTAGACACAGAGCTTCCAGGCGCCCACCCCATTCATTCTGCCCCCTCCAAAAGCCGAAAGCCGTTCTTCTCTGCATGCAATAGACTGTCAAAGATAGTGGTGTCGCCTTTCACGCAAAATCATCCTGCTAGCAACACAGGGTAGCTCATGTTGGCTGGGCTACCCCAGCAGAGATTTATGAGCAAACCAACGAGGCTGCTTTCGCCCACCTCTAATCTACACCATTACTCCAGGGACTCGATTGTTTCCCATGAGCATAGGGTTCGACTGTCCCCCCCCCCCCATGAGTGAACATCATAAAATTAAACACCCACTCGAAAACAAAAGAACAGATAACAGACAATAGACAGCGACTAACTGGATTAGGGGATCATTAATGTGCGATTCCATTTCCTGCGCTGCTGCATGGTCTGTTCAGGACTATTTATTTATAGAAACCCAACAGCTTTACATATATAATTAGCCATGGATTAGAGATATTACAAAGCCAATTATAGGATTTCATATTTAGAAATTTTCCCGGAGAAACCACACATAGAGTGTCTTCCACTGATCTTTTGGTCCCGCTAGAAACGCTACGCGCAGAGCGTCCAGGCGCCCACTCCTTTTGCTCCGTTTCCTCCAAAGGAGGCGAGATTTCTGCACGAAGACTAGCTTCAGATCAGAACAGCCCAAAACCGTTCTCTCCTGTATGCCTAAGCTGTCGAGGATAATAGTGAGCCTTTGACAGAGTCTCCACCAACTACTGTAATCGGCTGTTCCACACACCCCTTTATGGGAGCGCCACACAGGGGGACCTGCGCACCCAACTCATGTTAGCTGGGCTACCCCAGCTGCGTTTGGTGAGCAAACCGACGAGGCTAATTTCGCGCACCTCTACTCCATATCATTACCCCAGGGGTTCAACCGTTGCCCACGGGCTTAGGGTTGGCTCCTGCCTCTTACGATTCATCGAACTTATTGCAAATTTTAAGTGATGAAATCAAGGCTGGGTAGTAAAAAAAATGCCAACAATGAAGAGGTTATTTTGAGGAACTAGACGGTTCTCTCTACAATCAGGGTATCAAACTGAAAAGAAATTATGCTGAGAGATAAAAATATTTTTGTGTGCTTTCTTTGTTGGTTCAGGTACTGCTGGGACTAGCTTCGTATGAGTGCGTTTAAGGCTCAATTATTCAATAAAATCATCTAACTATTAATTTTGTTGATGATTGATTTTCCAAGAAACTCTAATGGGGACAATGATGATGACCCTTGGATGGTACTTTCAAGCACTTTATTGTATTTCATATTAAAAATATTTCCAATTAAAATCCAAAGAGCGTATCGTTTTGATGTTGAGAAATGCACTTTTCCTCGATTCTCTTCACGTATTTTTCCAGACAACACGTACATACAAAAAGAGTTTAACCCTTGTAAGATTATACTTAAAATTAATGGTGCAGAATTAAATTCCAAACTAAATTAAGCAAATGGAGAAAATTCTACACGATCCTCTTAGTTCATTGATAGTTGAATGCGTTATAAATTCAGGGAAGGAGGTGCCGATAGATGGTACATGTTTTACTAGCTCTTTGTTTATACACACGCAAATTGACCCGGTTTAGTCGGAATTTCCAGAAAACATGACACAAAGTTAAATAATGAATTATTTGGGTTCGGTTTGGAATTCCCTGGTTTGTTTAGCGTGCTTGTTCTTTGGCAACGATGCTTTCGCAGTCCTACAATTGTATTTGAGCAAGTTGTTCTCTTTGCGCGATACACTCATTACCACATCCGGATGGCGGAGTCTGATTCGATAATTGGATAATGGACCAGGACTGTGACGTTACCTATCGGAGATGAACAAACTTCTGCCTGCTGCTCTTGCTGACATTGGCTAAGCGGATTTAACACGTCTGTGCCGCTCATTCAATCTTACCGGACACATCTTCTAATGCATTTACCTCGAAAAAACGACAAATTTTAACATCAAATGATTGAGAAAGTTATATTAGTCAATAGAAATATCAATCTTATCGGCTTCATACAGGCGCTCCATATGCTAGCCCAAGCGTCAAAATTTCATCAAGGATCTATAGACCGTATAAGTATACTTAGACCCAAGCGCAAACCAATCCATAGCACTACATCCAATGAAAGCGTTACTTTCTGTTTTTGATAAACGTTTTAAAAAATATTTTTAAAAATCACTCTGTTCAGTGAAATAAAATTCAAAACTAAAATTATACAATAACTAGCAAATATATCGCTTGAAGAACTTAATTTATTTAGCTTACTTTTATTTAATAAAAATAGAGCTTTCAGCATAAGTTTTGGGAAGGGAGAAATGTCTGTGTGTTTAAAGAAAACCATTAGTTCGTTTTCATTCTCTCCCTTTTGTTTCATTTCCTACTATTTATCTTTGGAGATAATTTTTCATTTCTACGAAAGAAACAATAGCCATTTTTCTGTTCATACGCATAGAGTGACGCATTTATATATTTTTTTCTTATTATATCCCAGTACAACATAAGTTACTCTTTTAAATTTATTATTCATTTAATTTATGTATGATACTTTCGTACGTCCCATGGAAAAAAAATCATAATAAATTCGTAAAGGGAAACCGACATGAAGATACTTTAAGTCAAATATTTCATTTGCTTTAAAAAATATATGTTATGATATAAGCATTTATTAAAATAGGAAAAAAAACGAGGAAAAATACACACATTTATTTATGAATTTTCCAGCAGATCCTGAAAGATTCTAAAATTTGCTTCTTCATGCGAATGAGGGCGTTTCCGAAAGTCTATGATGGCAATTCCATATGAGATATCGTCCGAAACGTATCTACGACTATCAGAAAACGATAAAAAGCTTTAGACAAACTGAACTATTACGAGCGACATATTGAACCATTCGTGAAGCTGCAAAAAGACACTTCCAAAAAGTCGACATGCTGCGAAAAACAGACGTTTCTGTTTTAATTTATGCTTCGGAAAGTTAAAATGTCTCATAGACTTTTAACTGGCAACCTTTTATGCTTTTTATTTCACAGTCAAACAAGTCTTTCAGAAGAGACTCAGTCTGTCGAAAATAGTTTCCATGTCGTTCGCTTCGCAGCTTAATAATATTTTATTAAAGCAATGGTGCGAATGGCATGTGTTTCATTGCGCATATGAATGATATCGACGACATGGTAAACGTTTGAAATACATTGAAAATGTGTTTTTACATATATTTTCACGAAAAATATACTCTGTAAAAAACAGTTATCAATCACTTTTCGCCAAATGGATCTGTTTGGCAATAGTTTTGCTATTTTTAATTTGTATACGATGAAATCAAAAACTAATAATGACTGATGCTCACAGATTTTTTACGACTTTCAATATTTTAATTTTATAACTACACAAATAAATATCTCCTACTAGCTTTAATTGATTATTAAACTTAACAAACTTATATACAAATTAACAAATACCATGCGCTTGCTCTATTCATTAATTATGAAATCATGTGTATTTAAGTCGATATTTAAATACCTTAATTTTCAAAAACAAATCCAAGTGCAAACAAGACCATCTTACAGAACACGTGAGAGTGGGATCAGCCCGGGGACTCTCGAGAGGACCTCCGCTCTACGTTACAGTGGTGTCAGAAGTGGGCTGTTAATCTGTGCAGATGCAATTCACCAGATCAACAATAGTTTTGCGTGGGGATGCTATTTCATTCATGCAACAATACCTTAAGAAGAAGAAGATTCTTCATCGTTATATTATAGTTGCCAGTAAATTAAAAAGTGTGGTGACTTTAATTTTGATTTTTAAAAAATAAATACATTCAGCAACACCCTGCGTTGGTGTGCGGTCTGACCCGGGTGCACTCCGAACTAGCCACACAAGAGTGTCTTCCGTCAGTCTTTCTATCCCCGGGGGTACTATGCGGGGTGCTTTCACGAGGAAGACCAACTTCAGACTATGTACACCGAAAGATGCGATGAATAAAGAGAGAAAAAGATAAACTAAAATAGCAAAGAAACTCCTGCGCGAAGTCACTGCCACCACGATTCCAACCTCAGTTTGATGGGGGCTGCAGCAGATGACGGACTGTAGGAGCTCCCCTTTTTCTATGGTACTCAAGTCGCCGTTCTTCCCTGGGGTATCCGTTCTACACGGGGTAAGCTACGCACCCAACTCATATTAGCTAGGATATTCCAGCAGTGTTTGATGAACAAACCAACAAGGCTACTTAATCTCAACTTATCATCCCGGGAGTTCAAATTTTACCCACAGACGTATAATTCCCCATCCCACAGGCGTATGGTTCCCCTCCCCCCCCCCTGAAGTTTTATGAGCGAGCACCGTAAAATGAAACACCCACCCTAAATAAAGAAAACAGTTAATTCGAGAGTATTTCTATTCACACCTGACCACCTCTATCTCACCACTTGGCTCCATCACGACCTGATAGCAAAACAAACCCTGTGTGAGCAAGGTAATTTCAGAGTATACGTGTGAGCAGGGGATAGTTTTTTTTTTTTTTTGGACTCCGCCACCTACCAACGGGGCCTCACAGTAATTTGTAGACCAATTATCGCGGACACACGCTTGCAAAACAAAAGATCGCACACAGCGTTGAAGTTATGAATTCAGGGGACGATGTAGGGAACAATCTCCTACTCCACTGTGGCTGCTGCATTCAATGCGGGAAAAAAGAATTAGACGATTCGCTACCAGCACTGGTCGGATCGATTGCAATTAATAAGAATCGAACATGTCTAATTTATATCAGGTGCCAACAAACTGTTCAGTAGAATCTACATTTAGACATGTGGAAGTTACGGAATTATTCACCGTAGAAACCTCCTTCCGCACATTTAGTGCCAAAATTACTACAAAAATTAGAGAATGCGCCGTATACGCGGGGACAGCCACTATGTCTACGTGTCCTGAAGCGGAACCTCTGACAGTACGTAGGAGAACTTCCCGATTGGCTTCCATGCCCGGACCGGATTCCACGACCCATTCCGAAAGACTACTGAGCCTTAGTGGGAGTAGGGTCCAGTGATCTGGAACCAACCAGCGACATGCCAGACGATATTTAATACTACTAAAAAACTTAAACAATTGCCTTCCATTCAAACCGTTCATCCGATTTCCCGTATATAATTGGTGTCAGAAGAGTGGGATATAAGTCACATGTCACTCCAGTTTGCCAACGCCCAATACTCACACAGAGCTCACACATGGTATTAATTCTCATATACGATATACGACAAATCTGAAAACTACAACTTCCCAAAAACAAGTGGAGTGACCATTCAAGAAAACAAAACGAAAGCGGCGGTAAAAGTATAAATCTTAGATTATTTATGAATAAAGAGGGTCATAATTTATAACTTAAATTTGGGTCAGTAGGCTTCAATTAGAAGTCTCAAGTGTAAAGTATAAGATATCCTGCTTAGCAGTCCCGGTCGCGGATCCCGTTTACTTGTTTTTTGCAGCCAAAATCGTTGATATCATTTTCAATTCCATCATATCAATTTCAAAATGGCGAGCAAGGGCCATCTAAAAAGTCAAACGTGATACAGCCGAAATGATAAAGTATGCAAATGGGATGCAAAGTGAAGGGACAGAATTTGGATTATACAGTCGGAGACTTCATTAATTCGGCGTTTTCAGCATTGACCCCCAAAGGGCGGGAGACACGACTAGGGGAAATGGACGAAGCATTTTCCCATGGGTATAATCAATCTAATTTGCATCCTAAACTTTGCAGAGGATATGTAACAACCGTGGTATTGTACATGTCAGCGGCAGGGTATATATCCGAGAGTAATAAACGTGAGGATCGTTCAAACGATCTGCGACGAACCGCTGGGATGAGGGCTCTTAAATTAAACACTTCAAATAATAGCTACAATTTGTGTTGATTGAGATTGGAACGAGACTCACATAATAAAATAATATCCTTAACTCCCGATACGATGAAAGCTTCAGCGTTTACGACGGAATATATTAGACCGAGAGCTACGCGGACTCATTAACCCCGACGGCCATTCGTCTTATTAAATTATTGAAATTCTAGATGCGGCGAGATCCGATAAAAATCGCTAAGGACTACTCTGCCGGATTGAAGGAGGACAATTTTAAAATTTAGCGACAATTAGAAGCGATGTAATTAAATAAAATATGCAGATGACGAGAGTTCATTACACTAGCCCGAGCAAGTACTGATGGACGAGTCGGAATAATGAAAGCCTTGTTTAATCAAGAACGGCTGGTCCTCTGCGGCAGTCTCTTCATCTCCATTCGAATCAAGAAGATGAAGTACGATAAAAGGGAAATTGTTAAACTTGCCCAACAACAAAGGAAAACGTTTGTAAATTTCAATGTTGCATTTAATTGCTAAACTAGGTCAGATTTTCCACGGATTGAATATTCATCTCCTTCATTTTACGCCCATTTAACATACATTGTTTAACAAATAAGTGCTTCAAAGCAATCATTTTTAAAACAGTCAATCCCTCTATAGCGTCCACTTCTGTAGAGTTTTTTTCTATAGAGTTTGCGACGATCTTTACCTGTTGCGGTTTAAAGTATACATTTAGAAACGTATAAAATGCGGAGAAAAAATGAATAAAACCAATCAAAACAAACCAAACACGTACAAGATCATTTAAATACAAAAATGGAAAAACATGCTTGATTTGCTGCTTTCTCTCAAATAATAAAATACGATTGAAAAATTTTGGTTTACGCCTCGTAGCCGCTGCCGATCCGAAGTGAAAAATAAACGTAATCGTGAAGATCTGGATTCTGAAATTTGATCCCTACTGAGTTCTTCTCGCTGACGTTACGGATTTTACTGCAGTGATGTGGCCACAAGGTTTCTGTGCCCGACCGGTCCGAATTTCGAACCACTGATACAACGATGGAGCGCCTCGCGATCGGACGCCATGCCCGAACATGTCACAGAGCATGGTTTACATCCATGAAAGAATCTTTGCATGGATACTCTGAAGTTATTGAAAGCCCAAACCTAACCAACGAGGCCCTAAATCAAAAGGAGACGTCTATTGATCACCCTGAGAATACTGTCAGTACGAGTGCAGCCTACAACGAGGATAATTGGGCCGCGAGATTTAGCCAAGTACTTATGGTGCACAGACAATCGAAAATGGCAGATTTTCTATAATATATTATTTATGTAAAATTTAATGTGTGTTTGTTTATCCCATATACGTTCCTATACCATTCATCCGTTTACGATAAAACTTTTCTCAGTTATTATGAGCATAATTATAAAGGTTTTTAAATTAGTATCCCTAATGTTTGTGCACGCAATTCGTTGTGCGAAACGTTTCACGAATATATCGTGCTGTAATTATAAACACATATTAATATTCAAAATTATTGCTGGGTGACAAGCAAAATTTTTTCAAATATCACACAGATTTATTAAAGTTATCTATGGCACAGTAAAATACAATATTGAATTGAATACTATATTGGAAATGCAACCAATATCCACACAACAATCGGCAATATACGACCCAACATCACACACTGGCAGCACTGGACACTATGAACATCACCGAGGCGCCGGCAACTATTCCGCGTCTATGAGTCCGATAGGAGATTCGAAATGTCACCAAGAGGCAGATTTGAATTTTTAATATATCAAATAATTACTAAAAGCGCTTCATATAGCACATTATACAAATTTTCATAATGAATAACAATGTTTAAATATTTAAATCAGCAAATATTAAATAAATCTTGTCTGCGAGCTTGATTGTACATATAAATATAGAATATAACAAACTTGTGAGCTTAACAATTTGTTTTGGTGTTTATACATACAAACTGTCGTCAGATGGTTGCCAATATTCTTAAAACTTCGTGCGGAATTCTCTTCGTCAGCTATTGTTATATACCATACAATGTACACACAATAAGAAACTTTTACACTTTCTATTTTCATATGATATCTCAATCTTACTGTGAGTAAACAAATGAGAGAGTATTTCATATGTTTGTTGTTGATGTCTATAAAAATGCGAGAGTCAACTTGGAGTATCAATTTACGAGAGAGATTCAAATTTATCCCGGATTTTTGCTGTCCAAATTTATTAGTGATATATGAAAATATAAATGGGCTATCTAATTTTTCTACGTAGCTCATTATAAATAGATTTATTCCATCGGATAGAAAACTTTTTGATCCCGTCATTGAAGAAAGAAGGCGAATTCTAACATCCTCTGTTGCGCAACGCGTAATTATTCGTTTTTTCGTGAGTCGTGAAATCAAATGAAAATTTGAGGAGATTTGAAGCACAATTCGGTAATGCTACTCTAAGTAAGACCCAAGTGTTTAATTAAGCCCAAAATAATTGTGAAGGTCTGAATGTCGAGAAACAGTCCTCTGGAAAGTCTAAAGAAAGTTGTACGATAATTTTTTTTTCTGTTACACTTTAAGTAGAATTTTTTTAAAATTATACAGAACAAAATATTCCTATAATATTTTGTACATTTTTTATAGTTTAACAATTAATGACCACTATTTTCTGTTCATCGATAAAATAATACTATAGCTTTTTCTATAAATTTACAATAGTATGCCGCAATAGTTTTCCTTTATTTATGGTAAAATCCCTTATTGAATCTCAATTAACAGTAGTGAGAACTTCACCAGCTGACACCCAGGTTTTGGTTTTGTTGGAGCTTTTTTCCTTCGACATTCTCTCCATACTAGACTATATCGCTTTTAGATAGATTTAACCTCTCGAATATATAAAATATAATGCTAAGCTGCATAATATACACAGGGTCTTTCAACAAAGACGCTCAATTTTTAAATGTAAATAAAACAAGTTGTATGTATGATATCTACTAAAATTGATTCTTATTTAAAATAATATTTTATGGCATTAAGTATAAAAAATAATATTGCTCAAATGTCTGCCGCAGCTTTATTTGGTGGTACATATTTGGAAGATTTGACGTTCGATGACTTGTTGTATAAATGTGGCTGAATTTACTGCATGGCAGTTCATAAAGTTCTCAAATTTTGACTACAAACATTGACTTTTATATATAAGATCTACTGTAAGTTAATTATACTATACTTATATTATTTAAGAGAATGCCAACAATAAGTTGGCAAAGTTTTATTGCAATCGAATAAATGGTATGGCAGCGCATCAAATATGAACAAACAAACATTATTTTTTTGTATATTAGACTATGCTTATGTTACTCGCGCAATCCTTAACAATAAGTGGACGAAGCTTTGTTGCAATCTGATGAACGGTATGGCAGCGCATTTCGAACGAACAAAGACCAGCTCATTTTTATATATTAGATTGGCATATAATAATATTTTTTTTGATGATGATTGTATCGCAAATTATTAAGCTTGTATTTCATCTATTCACTTACACGTCGAAAATAATGCAAATTAAAAATAATTATTATTTCCAAAAACTGCCTTTTAACAGGCTTTTGGCAAAATGTTGAGCTAATCTAGGCGTAAGGAAGGGTAGAATAAAGTTGTGGGAAGCACCGAAATGGGGTACAAGTTAGTTTTCCGACCGCGAGCCGATGTTACTTGTAACCCTTCCGACCTACTCTCCCCGGTGTCATTTCGAAGACCTCCTCATCTCCATAACTCTTCCATTTTATAATTCCTACACCATCCCCGACGAAATTAATCAGTGCACTTTTTCATTTTTACACAGGACAGATTAACCATTTTTATGTGCTTTTTAAACAAGAGCTTTCGATGAATATGTATGACGAATTATCATTTTTAATGGGCGCCCGCATAAATTAAATTACATGTAAACCTAGCAAACAACGCTGAAAAGCGTTATTGAAATAAAATTCAAATGATGTGCAACTCATTAACAGACATGACAAATGCCCGTAAATGCATAAGTTTGAATCGCTAATGAATCTATTATATACAATGCAGGATAAAACATTGTACTCGTGTCACACCATAAACCTAATTCAATTATAAATTTCATTCTGGCTTGTTTTCATTTATTTTTAGCAAATTAAATTCATTACATGCCATGGATATGAAAGAGGAATACATTTTTATTTGCATTTAGTATTGATATCCATTATGTTTATATCATTTTTTGATGTGACATTTAGTAACCCCTTTAATGAAATCATTGCCATTCATTCGCGGGAAAACGTGTTCTTCCATCCGGCTCTCTTGCGGTCTCGTAGCTGGAGTCTTTGTCTGACAAAACATTACATTATCTGTTAACTGTTTACTTTAACTTTTTCAGACGCTTTGCGATCCGATAACAAATGAACCTACGTGAGCCATCTAGATGCAGCTTAGAGGCTCTATAAGCCTGAGACTAGAGCATCCAATCCCGAGCCAAAATTTCGATCCCGTCAATTTGTTTAATATAAAAAATAAATTGAAGATAAATAAATTCAAATGTTATTTTGAAAATATGCCCGAAGTAACATTAAACATTGAGTGCTTCGTCGTTTAGTCTGGATCTGATTTTGGAAACCAGGCAAATTGCTGCTGAAAATGTACGCTCAGCCTCCACACTCATTGGAGGTATCGTCATCAGATATTTAAATGCTAGTTTGAGATGATGACCGCTTGAGCCCCCATTTTCGTATAACACAATCAATGTGACTAATAAAATTCCTTTCTGCTGAGACACGGACTAAAACTCGCAAAAATCCCGATTTCCCGACAAATGATTTATTTCCGTCGCTGCAGATGAATACTTATATACTATAATACTGTGATGTGATTCGTAATTATATTATGGAAGAATACGAAAATTCTGAACCCCGTATCTATTATATTTCATATCGATATTCCCATTATTAGAGCCGATGTGTAATAAATACATCACCGGTAGGGAAAGGTTAATATAACAATTTGAAAAACATATATGTATTGTATATATGTATACATAGATTAGACAGTCACTGCCCCTAGGGGTCGCCTAAAACTCGCCAAATAGTAGTTACGCCACTCTTTCCAAGCGTCAAGATTTCAGCGGAAATGTGTCGATTTAGTAGCCTTCATTGTGCTGTTGAGTTGAGCGATCCCGATTTTTTCGGGATTACGTTTACTAACCCGGGGATTCATGAGCACCTAAAACTGCTACGGTATTAATTTTACTGAAAAAAAAGACTTTTTGGAATACTCTGACTCAACTGAAGAATGAAGAATTTATTTTGGTTGGGTGATGGCGTGTATGAGGTGGGAGTCGAAGAAGAGGTCAGTTAGCCTTGGCTACGAAAGGACGTCCTTCCCGCAGCTAGATCTCTCTCTCTCTTCTACAGTAGTTTTCTATATATATAGATGAATATCTTTAGTATGTCCCATATACATTTCTATATCTTTCATCCGATTGCAATGAAACTTTGGTAAGTTATTGGGCCCGTACGCAAGAAGGTTTTTAAATTAGTATAAGCATTGTTTTTGTACACAATTTGTTTTGCGAGACGTTTAACGGATGCATCATATTGTCGCATATCGGTCTGGTGAAGTGAGACAATATGAAGATAAATTAGTATTACATTGTATATCAACTTAATGATATAGTACAAAGTGTTTAAAAATATGTAAAATAATGTATAGCGCTTAACCCTTTGGCATCTCTTTGGAGTCTTCGCTTTAGCGACGATCGAACTCTGTGCGAAAAAAGCGGGCCATCGCAGCACACAGCGTATTTAATGTACATTCCTACAAATATTTAATTAATTTTATATTATTTTATTGATTATAAGATGATTGATATAACCGACTTTTTTCAAACAAAAATATCGATATTCTTCAGTTTCTTGCTTGGTGTTTGAGTCAAATATATTTTTGTATAATAAAATGGGTTATTTGAAACACTTTTATCTCAGTTTTCTATCGTCGATCGCGAATTTAATAGCTAAAAACTATTTTTAAGTAATATTTAATCCTTTAATCTGGCAAGAAAATTATGTATATGGTTCCAAGTAGAGCTTAAAGTTTGATCAAAAATATTTTTGAACAAATTGATTCTCAAGGAATAGTATGTAAATATCAACTGGAGAGGAAACTGGCTGTTAATTAATTCAAATGACTTGCTTGCATCTCTTTCAGCAATGAAAACCACATCTCTTTTGTCTCTTGATGACGGTTCCCCGCATTTCTTCACGCCATCAACGACTCTCGCGAAATTACTTCTTACAATTTGCATTTCCCCTTTTAAAATAATTGCTTTTATCGTTTAGGAACGACGTGCTTTGGTATCTAACTTGCAATCATACCGAGTTTTTTTTGGTATTCAGAAATTCAGCGCTCATTTTCATAATGTGAAATGTGTATTTCAATGAATATCTCGGGCGCATTAATACGCAAAATTTAAGTCGCTCGCTCTGAAAATTTGTATTTTCCGGATTTTCAGGTGAGATATTCTAGAGGCTTTATTTATGGTGGTATATATTGATATGGGATTTTCTAGAGCCGGTTCATCCGTTGCATGCAATGCACCGCTCCCGACATTGGTTTAATTTTCCACCCTTCTTGGCGTCAGCTCCGCGACGTCACGAGCAGACTACAAGGCTGTCAGACCTGCTCCTCATCCCCAAACTCCTTCACCATCCACGCCAAAACCCATACGCAACTTCTTCCATATGAAAACTTCCCCGAAATATCATTATGGACGTGATATGAATGTACGAAGTCTCAAATATCTTCATTCCGACATGTAATGTATGTTCAAATTTAACAACTAGAATTGCTAAATATACACTCTCGTATGAGTTTTGAACATAAATAGCATGTTCAACGCATTATTGAGTCTCAATAACATCAATTTTATTATAATTTATACAATTTTACCCTATATATTAACTAGACTTAGACTATTAATGGATCGAATTGTATGCTCATTTTATTTGGAATCGCTTGCGAAATAAATCGAGATGCCCTCAAAAGAAAGACACTAACAAAAATGTAGAATAACTCAATTCTCAGGGTATCTGACAAAAAATACAGATTGTTACAAGCTTTTTATCATACGGAGCAAAACCTTAGTTGATCTGTTGCCCTTTTTGCTAGTTCAAAGAACTTCAGTTCTTCCCATGCCCCGACCTTTTGATAAATCGCACTTTTTACCAACATGGCGAATAACAAATCAAAATTTATAGCACTGATTTATTTAACACCATGTAGCAAAAATACATTAATAATACATATATATATTATTGCGCGAAATAAATTGACTTGAGTTTTCAGCATCGCGCTGCCTCATTTTCAATCGACAGATTTAATTTCCTAGTTCATAACAAAACAGGAAAACGTTCATTTATTTAAATTAAGTCTGCAAGTTCGTACGCTGCATTTAATAAAGGGGGCTGCAAGCGCAACCCCTACGATAAAAAGATTAATTAAACCTTTGTACTCCTGGAGATTTCCTTGTATACTATCAGTGCACGCAGAACGGCATTAAAAAGCAGAAACGTAAATTTCCATTAAAGCTAATTCCATTAAATTACTAATTCCGAACGTAAATGAATTCCGCCATTTGAAAAACGTATTCGAATACATGTTTTATAAATTGCATTATAGATTCCACAGTCTCAAATACACTTGAAATGTTTTATAAAAAATACTTAAAAATGTTGAAAAAATTATACCAAATGAATGAATTAATGACTCTGCTCCGCGAGTACCCCCACTCATTCACGCAGTATTTGTTAATCCTGCTATGATCCCATTTCTGACACCAATGTTGAGTGATGGAGCAGAAGCGATCCCTGGGCCGCGTCCCGCTCCCACGTGCTCTCTATTTAAATTTTGGATTAATATTATAGCCAGGTCAATTATATGAATAAATACTAAATTCCATCGTTATCGTGTTTTTTGTCCATCGTTTGTGTACCTATATGTCGGTAATAAAATTTTAGCGAAGAATACCAACATCTCAGTAAAAGCGTTATGGCGTATTTTGTATGATGATGTGACAAATTTTAAATCAAAATCTTAAATCATTGGTAATCAATCTGGTCACTACCATCCACAAGTAAGTGTTTAAGTTTTTATGGCACCGGAGAACAGAAGGGATCTTCTCGACAGCGTGGAAAAGGCAGAAGCTGGTTCTCATCCCCAAAGGGAAAGCACCTCCGGGTCCGTTGGCGTACAGACTCTTTTTTTTTTTTCCTGTGGGGGCGGAATCTTCCGAAGACTGAGTGTGAGATTCACGCTGGTATTTATACAACTTCCATAAGGGATGTTGGCCAGCCGTGCCTACTCACTAAACCGCCCCCTTCGGTCTCCTCTGTCCCCCTGGTATTGTTTATCACATTGCTTCAAGGGTGACAGGTAGTCTAGCCGTTTGGTGGCCCTATTCTATTGTTGAAGAGGCGCCCTGCGCCTCTCTCTTTCACTGTCTTCTTTGGCGCTCATGGTGTCTTCTACGTAGTCGCGCCAAAGGTCCCAGTTCTTCTTACTTTCCATCATGCTGTGGACCATGTTGTCAATATTTAGTTCGGCCACCCCGAGTGCTTGTTTCAGCAGTTCTCTCTGGGGTGCCCAAGCCTCACAGTCTGTGATGGTGTGTTCCGCGTCGTCCACTACCGCCTCGCAGTGGTGGCATTTTGTAATTTCTTCCTTGCCAATCCGCCTCAGATACGCACCGAAGCATCCGTCCCCGGTGAGCACCTGGGTTAGGCGGTACGTGGTTTCGCCGTATTTTCTGGCCCTCCACCGACTTACGACCGGTATAAGCCGATGGGTCCATCTTCCTTTTGTGGACTCGTCCCATCTGCGCTGCCAGGCTTCCCTCAGTTTCTGGTCGTTTTCTCCGCGCTTTTTGGGATCTTCGTGGTCCAAGGCCCTCTTTCTTGCAATGAGGTCCAGTGGGGGGGTTCCCGCGATCACGAGTACCGCTTCTTCCGATACCGTTCTGTATGCGGCGGTTACTCGGAGCGCGCCCTGCCGCTGAACCCTAGCCATTTTCTTTCTATAACTTTCTTTTTGGAGCGCCTCGTGCCATATTGGGGCTCCGTACAGAAAGATGGAGTTTATGACTTCGTTGATGATTCTCCTTCTGCACGGCTTTGGCCCTCCGATATTGGGCATGAGTCGTCCTATCTCATTGGCCGCTTTCTGCGCCTTCTGCGCAGCTTCCTCTATGTGATGTCGGAAGGTCAGCTTGCTGTCGAGGACGATCCCGAGATATCTCAACGTTTTGTTATATCTCACCTCGTGGCCGCCCACGACGAGCCTGCTGACCCTCGGTCTTCTCCTTCTGCTGAAGATCACGGCCTCCGTTTTTTCCGCCGCTAGCTGAAGGTGATTTTCCCGCATCCAGTCGCTTATTCTGGCGATGGCTTCATTGCCCATCGCTTCCATCTCGAACTGGTGCTTGGCTGTCACCAACAGTGCGACGTCGTCCGCGAAGGCTACGACCTCGGCTCCTTCCGGGAGTGCTATTTCCAGCAGGCTGTTATACAGGACGTTCCACAGGGTAGGTCCTATGACGGATCCCTGCGGAACGCCCATTTCCATTCTCCTGATTATTCCCGTGTCTTCGTGGCGCACTGTCCGCTCGCTAAGGTAATCTGATATGAGTGCCTCAGCGTACTCGGGCAGTTTAAAGTTTTCGCTGGCAGCTCTCTTGATGAGTTCCCAGGATGCCGTGTTGAATGCGTTGGCGTACAGACTCTGTGTATGCTGGATGGGTTGGAAAAGCTGCTGAAGAGAGCTATTTTTGTCTTGTCTTTTTTGGCTAATTTGGGGTCTCTGCAAGCTGTTCTAGCTTCTTTAAAAGATTTGGAGCCTCAGCTCTTTTTCTTTTTATAACCTTGCTTTCCACTTGCTTATTCGCTTTTTTTTTAATTCTGTGTTGACATTTTTTTGACTTAATTTGCTCCCTTATGAGATCAAAGATAAAAAATGTTCTTAACGGGAACCTTTGGGCTGCAAATCAAAGCAAGTATAGCCTGCGAATGCAGCGGTCTCAAGAGTCGTTGGGGCGCAATCTGGACGAAGTGATTGCTTCGAGTGCATTTTGCGAATTAGATGTAAAGTATTAAAATTATCAGAATTTCTTCATTAAAATTATGGAAGACATTCTTAGAGCACGATTTTCGAAAAATTAAATAAAAAATTGACTTAACAAAGTGAGACGCAAGTCAAAATTGAAGCCAAATTATTTCGACATGTTGTGTTCATTGAAACGTGTCGTGCAATATTCAAAAGCAGCGTTGATTGTCATCCAGGACGAAGAATGTGGAGAGGAAAAGGATGGCGCTTTTCATTTTGTCACCGACATATGTCCATTTCCTGTGATTAGTCTTGCAATGCAATAAAGCCTCCTCACCACAAACGCTTCAAAATGAACAATTAACCTGAAAACTGGCGAAATTGAATCGTAGTTTCCAGCTAAATCTGATTATTTACCGAACGGCAGTACGCGGAAGTGGATTTAAATAGAAATTTAACTGCTTTCCACTCTGCTCCAATTTAAAACTCTCACTTGGAAAATGCACGATTGAAAAAATAAGTCAAATAACTTGAGAAGACCTATATATTATTATACGTTATATGTATAGTTCATCTATTACATCATCGATCTAGTTGTGACACAGTTGTGATATGAAATTTCCGGGCCGAATTATTCAAACATTTGGATGTTCCTCCTGGTATTTAGACATCTTGATCGGCAGACATGAAAATAATGGCAGACCGTGATTAAAACGACGGGATGGCAGATAGATAAACAGGAATATAGGATTGATGTGTCAAAATAGGATATGCGGTAGTCAGTGGAGCGATTTTGGTTGGATTGGTTAAAGTGCAATATGGAGCGGTCGCCATACGCAGTGATTAGCATTCCCAGCATCCAAATGACTTTTGCAGTTTGTCAATATTTGCACCGCATTCGTCAAAATCGAGCGTTCATATATGTGGACGATGGAATGCACTATTTACCGCATTGATTGTGCTATTGAATATTTGATTATTTGTTTTTGCAAGGCACGGCCGCACAAATGTTATGTACAGGGTGCGTTCAAAAAGTAATGCGTCCAATTTTTCAAAGTTGGTATAGTGAAAAAGTTCTTGGTCTATTTTACTATAAGGATAAAATAATCTAAGACTCGAATGAAACATCCTTACGACGCTGTTTTTGTTCCGTAAAAAGCAAAGGCGGCACTCATCTTGCGCATAGCTTTCTCATGTCCAAATTTTCAATCAACGTGTGAAGCACAGCACTAAAGTCTGATTCTACAAGATATAAAAGAGTAACCAACAACATCGATAAATTAAATTTCATTTTTCACATATTCATGCGCATTTATATTTTACACAGCTGTTTCAAAGTTATGCGATTTTTAAAATCCATTGAACGCATCTTCACTTTTTCTATGTAAGTCATAGATTTTTTAATGCGAATTCTTTTTGTGCGATTTTCCGCGGAACGCATCTACCGCAAAAAAACGACATTTTTGCATGCGGCGTTTATAGAAGTTCAAAAAATCAAGTCGCCGATTTGTCTGAAATTTTACGAATTTATTATACACATGCTATAGCGCATGGCTATAGTGCAGTGTTTCTCAACCGGTGCACCGCGAGCTTATTACAAGTGCACCGCGAAAAAATTGGTAAAAACTAAAAAATCTGCAAAACGGTGAAAACCGAAAAAGTCGTTGGCGAAATTATGAAAGTCAACGAAAGAGTTAATGTAATTTTGAATTAGCCAAATCAATTGCGCGTATGTTAACCGTTTAACGTAGACTTTGGGTATTCTACGCCTCGCAGCCACAGTCTGTTCAAAGTGGAGTAAATAAACATGCTGGCCGTCAGAAGCTCTATGAACGGAGGTAACTGGGACTGGTCGACACAAGCAACACGAACATAACTGGGCCCCTTACAATGGATACATTTATTACCAAACGAAATCGTGAATCAGACCAAAATATTAATGACACAGGGAGTACAAGTGAAAGAAGTAGTGACGATATTACTAGATATCATACATCTCATACGAAAGAAAATGTATCCAGTAAAATCAGAAAAAATAATCGACAATATTCTGAAGAATATTTATGTTTCGGTTTTACGTATTTTTACGCATTATGTATTTAACTCAAAGTATGAGTATATTTGAAAACTTCGGTATTTCGGATTGATATTGCGCTATTCGAAAGACTTACCTAAAACAAATAATTTAAACATCCATTAGACCAAATATTTTGTGTGTATATTTTAGATGACAAATTAAATGATAGCTCAAATTTATCTTGTAAATCTTATTATCCTTACCTGAGAGCTCTTACTGCGTGAATTTTGAAGTCCTGGACACCTTTGGAATTTGGCTCACCGGCAGTTCTTTTGAACCATACTGTACAATTTTTCACAACGTCCATCTAAACTTAAGACTATTGATTGACCAAGGCTGGTCGATTTCGTAATCAAACAATTGCCGATTGCTTTTATATTAAACACGATTTCATACCTGAAATTAAATATTTGACACATTTTAGTCCAATTATTTAGCTGATGATATATTTTTAAAATGATATATGATGTATTTTCTTTAATCTAAGGAAAAATTGATGCTTAATGAAGCTTTTAGCTATGAAATGCTAAATGAATCACTTCCGAATATCGTATTTTACATATACATTTGAATGTTAGTCGTGACTTTAAAAAAATGATACAAAAATCGGACCTAAATCCTACATCTTAAAATAGACATCTTGATTTTCCAATCCACTATGAGTATTATTTCCGATCTGTGTTTTTGAAATCTCAATGCAATTGTTCAACATTAAACATTTCGATAATAAGCCTAATAATCGTATTACAATATACTTAAAAACTATGACTACTTGCATCAATATTTTAGCTGCATGACAATCAGGATACAGTCTGGAACACGGATCACATTCCGGAACGGCACAACACTCTGTGTATTAAAAAATATCACTTAACATAGGCACATGCACATCCTAACCTGTGAAAATAAAATATAGCTCTGCACCGAATATTGTTGCATAGCATAAACTCGACGCCTAAACTGGACGGACAAATTGAAACGCATTTATGACAAATTATTAATATTTATAAGAAAAACTATTTTTTAAAAATCATGGGATTAAATAAGCTGCTGCGATATATTCCCAAAAATATTATTTTTCAAAAAAAATCACCATCCTTTTCGTTGCATAAATATATTATTTTTAATGAATTTCAAATTTGATAAAAATATTTTTGGGAATATATCAAAAGAGCTCATCTCAGAGAGAATCTCATGCATTCTTTCAATAGTTTTTCATAATAATTTACATTTAGTATTAATACATTTATATTCGTACGCTCAGTTGAGCCGTCGAATTCTAGGCGACAATCAGTGCGTGTTCGGTTCTTAGGTTATACGGTTTGGCTTAATCGTCAGAGGGATATATCTTAATAAATAAAGTGCAGTGTTGTTCCAGAATGCGTCCCGTACTCCAGGATCTATCCTGAACGTAATGCAGCGTCGATACTCAGGCAAGTGTTCTTAGTTTTTTAAGTGTTTTGTACTGCGACTTATAGTAAATTGGAGGTCCTTGATGTCTATTTTAAGATGTAGGATTTAAAGCCGATAAATTATGTTTTTTTTAAAGCCACGATAAACTTTTGATTTTATTGTCACAATAGACTCTTACATAGAGTGCGGAATAAGATGTCGATGGTTGAATACAGTAGGATGGTTTCAATGGGTATCTGATGAGCTGTGCGCCTGGTCATGGCGGAATCTTCAAATCGTCATGCAGTCTGACCGCTGAGGAAAGATTCATAATCATCATCATCAGTCTATGTTCGTCCACCGTTGAACGCATGAGTGTTCATCCCTCTCGATCCTCCGCTTTCCGCATCCAGCTTCATCCTGCTATTCTTTCGATGTCGTCGGTCTTACAGGGGTCTCCACTCCAACACTTTTCTTCCCCATCGACCGTCGTTTCTTCGACACATTTGTCTCCCCCATTGCCACTTAAGTGTGTCAATTCTTTTAGTAGCGTCTACTACTCGAGTTCTTCTTCGGATATCCTCGTTTCTGATTCTATATTATAGATCTCTCTATGGCACGCTGGAAAAACTTTATTCTGTGTAAAATGCCTAATATTAGATTCCACGTCTTCGTGGGTTAACACTGGGATGATGCGTTGGTTAAATGCTGCCATTCCAGTGGTATTCGTCTGTCAATTTCTGTTGAGAAATTCTGTCGTCCTAGTTGTATTACTTGTCCCAGATAAGTGTATTCATTTTCAACCTCAATTTGTGTTCCCCCAATGGATATCGCCCCGAAGGTTTGAGAATTGTGACTATTTATCATGGCTTCGACAGGACAAGATGGTTTTGATACTATTTATTCATATTTAGAACAATTTAAAATATCACGAGAGTTATGTGTAGGAATTTGTAGAGATGGTGCTCCTTCAATGATAGGCTCAATCAACGGATTTGTTACCCTTGCAAAGTCATGAAACCCTAATATTATAATTATGCACTGTTTTGTGCATAGAGAATCTTAAGTTTCGAAAACATTACCAGCAACACTAAAACATGTACTAGATCAAGTTGTAAATATAGTGAATTTCATAAAATCAAGACCTTTAAAAACACGCATGTTTAAAAATCTTTACATTTCTCTGGAAGTAAGTACGAGTGTTTGCTTTTTCACACTGAAGTCAGGTGGTTATTTAGGAGTAAAGTTTTATGTCTATTCATAGAAATTAAGAATAAATTGTTAATCTTTATTCGAAATGAAGGTATGGATGATTTTTGTAAAACGTCTTCAGAATAATGATTGGTGTGCTAAAGTGGCATATTTAGCAGATATTTTCAATTACTTAAATAAAGTTAACACAAGCGTTCTAGGGAAAAACGATTTTTTTAACATCCATTGACAAAATTACAGGATTTTTGAAAAAAATAACTCGAAAATAGAAAAAAATTAGATACGTTAACTTCACTCAACGAAAACATTCCCCAGGGAATTGTTTCTGTAATAATAGAACATTAAACTTTATTGGCAGAAAATATTGCACGTTATTTTCCTTCCTTAAATAGAGAAAATTATGACTGGATTCGAAATCCATTTGTTACGACTGAAAAATCGTATTGTGAATTTTGAAGAAGAAGAATTAGTCTCATTGTCGGAAATGCCTTATATTTGGGAAGAAAATATTTCAAAGTCTCCAATTTATCTAAATAATTAATGCTAGCGTCCTGTTTTTTGCTATCGAAAATGTGTAATACTATTTTTTTTTTGCTTAAATAATCAATATATTCCATTGTGCTAATGCCTTTGTAAGAAGCCAGAAGCAAATAGAGCTAAGGGCGTTAATAAATACTGCCGAGCGTTATCGGCATGGCCCAGTTGCATGGGCAAAGCCTGTCAGAAATTAAAATTTATTTTCATTGCTCCCCAAATTAAGACGGTCCCCTCCTGGGCTATCTGACGTGGTCATCTATCCGCAAGAAAATTGGAAAAACTCAACATTTCGCTATCGAGGCGGCGAGGGTTGGTAACGCAGGCAATGGCCGTATCGGCGACCGCGCTCGATAAATCGCCAAAGAAAGGTATTATTTTGGCGACAACTACGAGCTTTAGCACTGGACGAGATAAGACATGACACAAACTTAGCTTTGGAAAAACTAAGGAAATTCTACCGAAATTAAGAAACGTCCCCTTAAGCGATTTTGCCGAGGAAATTTCGCTTTATCTCTTTGCATCCCTTTTGTATGCGATTTTCCCTCTTTAAATCCCTCAAGTTTTTATTCCGACAACGAAATAGTTTGTTCCATCCACGAAAACATGCATATTTATTCATGGATATATTAACATAAATTTAGTACGGCAGATGTCATAAAGTTTATGAGCTAGATTATTAAAATGATGCGCTGAAACTATAATCGTATTTAACCAACCCAGTCAATGTTTTGCTTTTAATACAGAAAATTTATATTAAACTAAGTCCACAAATACATTGAGTGTAGACATTTCAAAAAGTGCTGTACATCGTATACTGACTGAAAATTTGGACATGAAGAATCGCTCATTCTCAACTACAAGTAGGCACTTACGCTCTGAGCGCGGAAGAAAAACTAGCTAGGTTATCTAAATTTTTGAAAACTTAAACCGATTAATCAGCAAAAGCTTTATCTCGCTTGTGGTCACATTTGACGCGAGCCACCTGTATATATTCTTGTCACAAGGGTTGCTTCCGTGTTCATTAAGGTCCCGGATAAGCATTTTTTGCCAAAAATGCCACAAAAGACCATAATAAAATGGCTACAAGGTATGTGTGCCCAACCGGTCCGTTTTTCGGATCGCTGATACGACGAATGAGCGCCTCGTGATCGGACGCCATACCTAAACATATCCACAGAACATGGTCTGCGTCCATGAACGGATCTTCCCAAACCACCCGCACCCTGTAAGAAACTGAGACGTAAGGTAATCCAGAAAAACAAAGGAATAGTCTAAACAATAGAAAGAAAGGGAAGAATCTACTCCAAAGAAGGCTTAAACAATTATTTTTGCAAACAAATTTTAATATAGTATTAAAAGTTTGAGTGATGAAATTAAGAAAAAACGGCCGCATTTGGCTAAAAATAAAGTGTTGTTTCAAGATATTTTTTTCCAAATGTTTCTTTGCTAGTATATCCTCGTATATGCATTCAAAGCATGGTATATATACACATTTCATCATATTAATATTAAAATTAGTTTGCTTATTATTCCGCCGAGTTTTATTTGGCTGTTTTATGGTCGTAATATGGCATTATTTTTATCTCGAGTGATTATCAAGTCTTGATGAGCTCGAAGGCTTAGCAATGAGTGTGTTTATGTGTCTCTCGAAATTACCAAGTCATAAAGCGTACAAAACGAAGAAAAAACAAAGAAATGCGGAAAGACGCAAAGTAACTAAGACAATGAAGGTAATGCTTTCCAGAACTTCTGTGATGTTTTTCTGTCGCTTCCTTTCAACGACAGTCGCCTTCCCACGTAATCCTGAGGAGGAGGAAGTTCAGGCGGAAGTTGTCACTCAAAACTGACCCCACCCCTGCCTCCCGCTGGAAATGTCTTCATCCCCTCGTACGATTCCTCCCCGAGCGCCCGACTTGCAACTTTTTCTATTACTCCTCGGTCACAGTTTGCCTTTTTTTAATTAATCGCTCAACAAACCCCGAGCACTATCGCTTCTAAAAACGCCCTCGTTTTATGAAACTTTTCAAAATCTCACTTTTCGATCCGTACTGTAATTTCGATTCCGACCTATTGAGACGCCGGGACGTTTGTATTTTTCAATAAATTGGTTTCGCGAAATAATTTTCCGTGAACTTTTTTTTAAATGGCGCAGGCCAAAGTTTCCCCCCCTCAAAGTCTTAAGTGTTTTATTGGCTTCCGAGATGTTGGAACAAAGAGAAATTCTTTAGGGGCGACTCGGACACAGAAATAACTTTTGACATGTCTACAATGAGGGAGGGAAGACAGATTATGTTCACGGATCGCTTCCTTCGTAGACGACCGGAATCCCAACATAACAACGCCCAATCAAATTAAAAATATTAATTCATAGCGCACGTTATTTTATAATCCCATTATAATCCTATATATAATTTAAGATAAGAACCGAATTTATCAACCACAAACAAATTGCAGCATGTCTCAAAAAAAAAAATCTTAACACGTTGATGAGTAATCCCGCATATGTGCGTTTGAACTCGAGTGGCATAAAAAGAGCATTCTCGCACATTGAGTGCGATAATCAGAGATAGAGGCGGGGAGAGTGTCTTGCATCTCATCATACAGTCATACATCTATAGCAATATCGTGCTATAAAGGCACCTATACACATCTAAAACATTACATTTACGATCTCTTTTATTCCTTCGTCGCGTTTCAATTAAATTTCCGATCAAGTTTTAGGAACACAATTACTTGTATTTCCATGAATAAATGCAATATTTTAACGATTTTTTTCATAGTGTAAAAAATATCCGGATGAAAATCATCAGGTATGGGGTCTTTTCTTATAGTTTAAATAGTCTATTGAATATATGAGTGTAATATTTTCCCTTAAGAAAATATAATACAATGCATTATTTATTCAGGTTATTAACAAAATTAAATGTTCCGCTTTGGAAAGTAATAATGCGGACAATTTTAATGGAATAATTAAGGTTACTGAGTTGTTTCCGAGACAGAAGACTTAACCATGACTTGTTATGTGACGGAGAGAATTAATTATGGTCTGATGGAAGGACTCCGTGGCGAGGTTCCTTAACCAAAAATGGCTTCCGAACATAACAAAGCATCCTGGAAGACTTCTTCACACACGTACAAACATACACACATACACACACACACATCGCACAACTTAAGCTGTCGCTTCGGACTTTCCGTTGTGTGTACATTTTTTCGGGCTTAGCTATTAAAACGTTAAGACGTGTATAAAATGTATCCTTTAGGTAAGCAACCGCGTCAGTGTAATGCGATAGCTACAAAGCGGAAAAAAGGATTTGGTCCTGGCGCCGGTTTTTCCCCCGCTGGCGAAGGAAGTTTTGTGCAAGTCAAAAGGGCGCCGGAGCAAAAAATGTGGCAGGGGCTGTTGGATACACTTGTCAAAGGCTGCCTAGCTTAATGCCACTAGCCCAACCTACCTAAACAAATTAAAACTCTTTTACGTTCGGCTTTTTCTAAAAAAAATATGGCGACATGTTTGAAGTGAACTTTATCAAAACCACTTCCTTTTTACTTTAATTAAAGTGCAGATTCTCTTAACATTCATTTTGTATGAAATATTTTAATTCTGGATATAAATGGATTTTATGAACATCATCACTATATCCTATCCATAATTTGTACGATAAATATATTCCATATAAATTTACTCCGATTAAATCATGTAAAATAATGTATATTTGCATGAAGTATACAAGATATTGAATGTTTTCATATGAATTGTCCGATTTTACCAGATCAAAATAATATATGCAATTTAATTTAAAAAAAACACACATAACAACAACAAAATTATAGTGTGTGAAAGTTGAAGCTTGAAATAGTTTCAGCAGACTGTGAAAATGAATAATGGATGACACCTTTGCCATATTAAAAATAATAGGGCGACCAAATATTATTTGCTTATTTTGAGACCTTATATTTGAACTCAGTTTGTGTCCAGACACAGTAACGGGCACATCTTTGTATTTTTTTTTTGTAAAACTATTGTTAAACATTATTTTTGTGCACAGATACAGATTTTTTTAATTGATAAGAATAAAATCACCAGACCAGAAACTATCGAAGACCACATTCGGCATTATATGTTGCTTTTTTTGCTTTGGAATGCCGCAAAAGCTAATAAAACAATCAAAGATATTTATGATGAAAGGTTAACAGTTAGCATATATATATTAATATTTCTTTCAGAGATTTAACTCGGGCAATAAAAGCTTAATCAGATAAACGAATAGGATGGGTGTTACGGAATAGGATGGGTGTTACGGAATAGGATGGGTGTTACGGGCTAGGATGGGTACTGCACGCGCGCGCCTATATACGATTAACATGACCTTTCCAAGTTGAAAGTTTGTTCTTGCATATTGTTTTATTGCAATCAAGCCATTGTTATGTTTGATTAACCCTCTGATGTGAATTCATTTTAAATTTAATTAAACATATATGCTATATTCATATGTCCATAGCTCATCGTCCGTTTAAATCTACTTTTCTCTCAGGACCGCGCAGCGTGAATCAATCTTGTGTTTATTAATAAATGAACCTTGATACTATCGATAGCACACAATATTCATTAATTTCTTCGCATAAACTTAAACAATACACATATATGTCTTCAGTTTTATTAACAGAATAATGCAGTTGTTGAAGCTTAAAATCGATAAATTTGGGCCGATCGATACAATAGCGTTTTAAATATAATATATTTTATTATCATGCAAAGTTTTAAATATATAATTGATTAATGTGGCTTTCAACTATTTATTATGATTCTAACATTGATGATTTTCAACCGGATACGGACAAAGTTCATTATAATGTTAATGTTTTAATGAAGCACGGCATTGAAAATGAAGCGCTATGGATCACTTTCCACAGTATTTAGACGTGTAGGGGTACCTTTACAGCAAGATATTGCCATCGATGTACAAGACACTCTCTCCGTCTTTGTCTCCGATTCATTAATTTCCGCATTCGATGTGCGAAAATACTCTTTCTCTATCAATAGCGCTTAAAATAGAATATTTTTTGAGAAGTATGTTATTGATTTTTGTAGCTGGGTTCTAAGAAAACCACCAACGATCTAGAAAAAGACCCAATACCCGACGAAAAATAATCAATGTGATAAGTCCGAAATTTAATTGCAATGTGGCAAAATAATAAAAAAGATCATAAATATAATGTTTTAAATAATTATTTGAATAAATAATAATATTGTATTAGAAATAAAAGCACGGCATTGAAAATTAAGCGCTATGCATCGCTATATTTGGGAATATTTATAGACGTGTAGGGGTGCTTTTACTGCACGATGTACGAGTATATAAGACGCATTATGCCCGTCTCCGTCTCCCATTCACTTATTTCCGCACTCAATGTGCAAGAATACTATTTTTTATTTATCATTCGAGTCCATTCGCAGCATATGCGGGATTACTCATTAACGGGATAAAGGGTTATAATATTTTAGAAAATGATATAATTTAATTACAAATGCTTCAATAGATGCGTCGCGCATTTAAAAGCTTAAATGGTATTTTTTATTGGACCATTTGTTGTTCCATCGCTAATTAAAAGCATGCAGAATTTTTCTATTGTGTGAGTTTTCCAACGACCGAAATAATTTGACGAGTTATGGAGTTATGTAGATACCTGATGTAAATTAGCAATTCAGTCTAAAGGCAATTTATTTAGAAAAGAGAGCGCCCTCTTGAACTTAATTAAGATCGAAATAAAAAGTTTATTCAGCTCTTCTCAACTAATTAACAATGCGGGTTCATTAGGATGTTAAAAATTGAATTAAAATATGCCCCGAGATGAGGAGAGCAAGGAGGGTCGTAGAAGTGACTCCGAAACGCTCTCAGTTATGGTTCTTTGTTTTGTTTTTCAGAAAATAAAACGGTGTCATCTTTTGATTCATTAAAATTGATAATTCTTGTAAGTGAAAGAAATGCGAAATAATTTATCAAGACCTAATGACGACCCAATCAGTATGAATTATTTATTCTATGCCACTGCAAGAGATCACAACAATGGAAGAATTAAAATACAAATACAAATGATTGTGGTTTTTATAAATAAAAATGTAACAATGCCCAAAGATTCAATTACTGTATATATTTCCTCATCATTAATACAATCGGGACGGTGGTTATTATTTTATATGGTTTTATTACTAAACTCATGACCAATTAATGTTGAATTTGTATAGAACCTGATGATATATTATGGTAGATTAAAAATACATACATTCATAAGTTCATGTGAAAAAAGATTACAATTGACGTATTGAAAGTCATCAAAAATTATTTTTTTAAATACAATAATATAATTATTGATCACATTTCGCATTGTGTTAAATAAAAACTAGCATTAATTAATCAAAATAATATAAATTAATCACTGTCAGACTTATCTCTGCTTAAATCTCGCTAAGCAACCCTTTATGGATCCCCTGAAAAGATGCTAATTTTTTAAGAATCCCTTTTAAGTATCCAATCAAGGGGTAACTGAATTCAATGATATGGTTCTTAAAATATTATAACAACGTCTAAATATTATTTTATATTTTTCATCATTCAATTTTTGGTCGATATTCAAATATATTACTAAAGAATAAAGCGAAATTATTTTAATAAAAAAAAAATTATAAATGCAATATATTAAATATTATTTAAATGCATATTTTAAAATAATATACTAAGATAGTTCCAAAAGTACCCGACTTAACGCATAGATGGCGGTTGCCGTTTTTAAAAAAAATACTATAATAGAAAGTGTCTTTTGAAAACGTTGTTGGGTATTTGTTTCATTTATAAAACTCTCGGTAAATTTGTAAATATGGAAAAAAATGGTTATCGTTAATTAAGCAAAATCTAAATTTAATATCCATGTATGCAAGATACAATGTCGCAAAAAGTCCTAAAAGGCGACGGAGTGGCCACAAGGATTGTATGTCCAATCAGTCCGCCTTTCAGACCGCTGATATGACGAATGAAATGTACCTCGCGATGGGCACCATACCTGAGCATGTCTACAGAACGATTGCAAACTTTCATTATAAAATTAAGTTATCCGAAGAGAACTGATCGATGATTAGACAACTTACGCCTTACTTACGAAGAAAAAAGGGATTAAACAACTTAGTACATATTATACAAAAGGACAGGGTCAGTCAGTGCTAGTTCATGTAAAGTAGAATGGCCAAGTAAAATAAAAACCTTGTGCAACTCTCAACCGAAATATCGTATATTGGTTTGATTTGTTTCCATTTTGAGGGTATTTTTTTGCGAAAATCCGGTCAGAATAAACTGAACGACTGTTTCAGAGCGTATAAAAACTCAAGTGATAAATAAAGAGTATTATCACACATTGATTGCGGAACTTTATGAATCGATAGCAATATCTTGCTGTAAAGGTACCCCTACACATCTGAATATCTTCAAATATTCGATTGTATCGGTATTAAAACTGAAGACACACATTTGTATTGTTTACGTTAACGCGAAGAAATGAACGAATATCGTGTGCTATCGACAGTGTTGAGGTTCATTTATTGATGTATACGAGCTTGACTCACACTGCGCGATCCTGAGAGAAAATTGAATTTTTGGAAATGATAAGCGGTATGTCTATATTTAAATCAATTTAAAATTAACTCACTAATCAACGGGTTAACACATTAACTACGAGGGTCATTTCGCGGCGAAGTCATAAAAATATTTTTTTTCAGCTCTATTTCATGTGTGAGTTATTTGAAAAAAAATTTTTTACGATCATCATAATTGTCAGCTGAAATGTATGTATATTTTTTTACAAATAAGTAAAGGCGACATGCCTTTGTGTCCCCGTAGACAATGTGTTAATACACAGGACCACGTAATTTCTGGTGATTTTTTATTCCGCGCGACATTCACAAAAACGCTCATAACTTGTTTTGTATTAATACCAATTTATTAAAATAAAAATATTTATAAAGCGTATAGTATAATGAATAAGTATTTAAAATAATTAGCTAATAAATAAATCTGTCAAGTTGAAAAAATGATGATTTATTTATATATTTTTTTATTAATTGTTGAAATCTTTAGAAATTATTTTGTATGATGCCACATGTCTAATTATTGAAGTAAATATTAAATATTTCTTCACCTTTTATTCATTATGGACATGCTGTATTTTTGTGAACATTTTACTCGAAGCACACAGCATGTGTGTTTTTAGGAACTGCGCACTTCCATACAAAAAATGTGTCAATTCATGATATAAAAAATCGAAAGTTAGTCATTACAAAACGATATGTACACATCGATGTTAGAATATTTCATTGTCTAAATGCTTTGGAAGTTCAATAAAAATCTTGATATAAAAAGGTTGAGAAACCCCATCTTTCGATCTTCGACTGGAATAGTATCTTTTACGAAATAATAGCGGACCATGATGAGTTAAATTAAAGTGATGAAACAGGCAAATCTGTGCGCACGATATTTATAGGGATTAAACAGCTTCTTTTAAGAAGAGATCTTATTTGAATTGAGCATTTTTTTGAATAATGATGACAAAAACCATGAAGATATTGTTACAAATCAATACAAAAAACATGTATAAATTAAGAATGTTCGAGCATAAATACTAGGTCGTGCTTATGAGTAGATTATAGTGGTTTAATAATAAAAATTCGAATAAAATTGTTGAAGTTTTCATTTTTCTTACAAACTATGATACATTTCATAAAAAAAAATTATATATAAAAATCTGTTGTTATGTCGATAAAATTTAGACGATCACTCTTAAATAACCAAACACAATGATCCTGATTGTGTCGGATTAAGGATCATTAGGTATGGAGCGCCTGATGAGACGTTGAGTGTCTTTAGCTCCATCATCAGCCACACCGGCGGCATCTTCGATCGTGGCCTTAATAGACCTGGTGATTTCTTCGGTTTTGCTGGGTTTCACCACTCCTAGTTTTTCGCCGACGGTATGCATCGCATCCCTCAGGGCTTTTCCTGCATTTTCAAAGAAAGATCCACCGTCCTCCACCTTGTCTTCGACCACTTCTTTGGCGTGCGAAGCGTGCTCTTTCACACTGTCGACGGCCTTACCCAGAGTGTCGCCGATTGATTCTCCAATATTTTCCAGGCCCTTTTTGACATTGTCCAAGTACGTTTCTTCGGCCATGCATTCTGTAAATACGAAAGTAAGCGCCACCAAAGTACAGATCTGCAATTCAAAAATGATATTTTGATAGACGTCGCTTACATGTTTTTAATCTGGCATACTTTTATATGCTCACAAAGACATTACACAACATGATATTGTTGCAAGTCTAATTCAAAAACAGGCATATAAACTATGATTAATGATCATGCAAAAATAATGTGATTTACTCATTTTAATGATGCGAAAAAATTGAATATTTCTGTAATAAAACGACCCCAGCATATCTTATAACATTGACAATGTCATAATTATGCAATTTTATATCCACAATCCACCATAGTATTTATTTCTTACAAACGATCATTAAAAAGAGTAATACAAATAGTATGTATGAAGGGATTTCTAAATGTTCTAAAACAGATTTAGCCAAGTGATTCAATAACAGAAGCTCCAAGTGAGATCAGTTTTGATCGAAAAATACAGCCAAAGCGATTGAAATAAATGAAATTCTAATCTAGCTAAATTTCTATGAAGATCTAACTAATTGTGGTTGCAGAATTACAACAATACATACTTCGAAAATCGCCATTGCAAATCTAAAAATTTGTCAAATCGGTCAAAGTCTCTTGTTTTAATATCCAAGAAGATCGACTGAACAATTCTCAATTCGTAAACGTGTCGAAATACTGAAAATCATTAACAACTCTTCGGTCTTAGCAAAAATAACTACAACAAAAAATTATCATGGACGTTGAATAAATCTGATTTTGAGCGCCAAAAGGGCATAGATCAGCAAATCTTTCCGTTCAACATCAAATAAGCGATATTTTAATGGCCAAAATAGTGCACAGACAACGCCTTTACCTTTAACAACATATTGCGACACACAAATTGGACAACAAACGAGCAAGCGACTTGACAACACAGACGACAATAAATTGCCCCGTGGATCATTCGCGACTATTTATTAGCAGCGATCCGAGACCTTTGTTTGTACACTAATTCTCAAAATATTCCATAGTCGTTGTAAAATACTTCCGATAATACAACATATTGCGAAACGTGCATTATCGCACTTTAGCGCGTTTTTATTTATTTGTTCCGTTGAAATGTCGCAATTCTATGAAACATGACAAATTAAAATACTAACACGTCTTAAAAATTTTGAAAGATGACGTATGCAAAAAAGTTTTGCTGATAACCATAATATCAACCCTTTGATCAATGACTTTTCTCTAAAAACCGCGCAGCGTGAATCAAACTTGTATATCAATGAATGAACCTCAACACTGTCGATAGCATACAATATTCTTTCATTTATTCGCAAACATAAACAATAAACGTGTGCTTCTTCTCTACAACAAAACAATGCATTTGGATGTTTTCATATGAATTGTCCGATTTTATAAATATTTAAAAATGAATAATGCATCACATCTTCGACATCATATTAATATTAGGGGGATCTTATGTTTGAACTTATCTTTGTTTGAAGTCTGTGTCCATTCCTCAAAAACGGGTTAACATTTGAAAAATCATGCTAAAAGTTCAACGAACAATAAAAAGTAAACGTCGACCCTCCTATAGCATCCACTTCGTTTGCGGTGTTAGTCACTTCCAATTGTTAACTAAATACGTACAAATTTTAAATGAGCGCCTAACTTTTTATAACGTAGTCCCTATCTCGACGCTATAGAAGTTTTGACTGAACTTTTATTATATAAGGCTTAGCGTAAAACTCATTTTTAAATGTGCAGCAAACGCTCAATTTGGGATTTAACCTTCCGGAATCATCAGTTGCTATTATTGCATTTTTCAATGTTACCAATGTCATTGAAACGATACATATTGTGATACAAATACGTTTTGTTCAAATTCAGTTATGTGAATTTGCGAACAATAGCCGTTTGAGAATTGCCAAGCCCATTGTTAATTTCAAATTCAATTTATCAATGAATAAATATGCGATGTGAAGTTAATGGTCTATATTGTTTTGAGATGTTAATACATTATAGCAACCCTTATATTTTTTTTTTGGGCCATGAAATGGAAATTAGATCCAAATGACCCATATTTTATCTTCGTCAATATTAAGTCTTTGGGGAATTGCCTTATTGTGGTTATCCATACAATTTGCCCATTGAAAAATACAATATAATTAAATATTGGGTGAATTTTATGAAGTGCAGAACATAGACTATGTTTTTGTCAATCAAAAATGGCGGAAGAACATTTATTGGAATGAAATTGGATGTTTTTCATTCGTTACTAATTGCATCACATGTGATAATATTTAATTGCTAGCAAAATTCTTTGTTCAAATTGATTACTGTGCCTTAAAATGATTTATTATATTTTAACCCTTTCCACTGGCATTAGAACCGAAAAACCGATATTTTTGAATTAGTTTCGTTCCAGTTCGAAGTCCCACTCAACACCGTCAACCTGATGAAACATACTTTATGCACCAATAATCCTTTATTGTTGGATTTCTAAACATAGTGTATTTAAGCACTTTCCGACCTTGACATTGTTTTGCATATCAATGACTAGCAATAAACCACTATTTCAACAATAAAATACTAATTTAATATATTCAGATGCTGATATTTGCGAAATGAGAGACCTTATGTAGCTTATGGATGTAAAAATTATAGATTCCAGTTGGAAATTTTATTTGAAATGACTTCGAAGTGCATTCAGAATAACGCTCTTCTCAAATTGCTATACCGTCTAGATTGCTTCTTCATCAGAATAAGATCCAAAAGCCAATGGACTTGAAGGTCGAGTTGACAGCTTAAAATGTTCGGTCAATTCAAGATTATTACTTTTGAATTTTATTTTTTCTTTTTTATAGTAACTTCATGTGGATGTGAAGAAAATCCAGACGAGGTACTCTTGAAAATATATTATTAAGCTCGCTTGGTATTCCTTCAGTCGTTGAACTTTTATGTATTTTTTTTATTCCATAATAATATTCCATTAAAAAATACTAATAAAAACGGTTTGCATTCACTGTAAGATTTCTACAACAGGATAATCTCCCTGTTCAGAAGTGAATTAGATCATTTACAAACAGTGGACTTTTTATTTAGAGTGACATTAAAAAAACATAGTCCATACTGACATAAACTAAAATAACCTTGATCTATACTTTTTTCATTATCTTATTAAAATAATTATATACTGAAAAAAAAAAATTTTAACTACCCACCTACAAAATTAAATGCAATTAAAAATGTTATCAAATATGTTAATACATTAACAAACCTCTAAAAATAATATAACATAATTTACATTTGATTATTAATAAATAAAAACACTTTTACCATAACAAGATGACAATGAACTCTATATTTTGAGCGATAAAATATTATAATTTTGAAATCATAAGCAGAGCAGAATAATATATTTTTTGTTTTGCGTATAGATGTCTCTAATAAAAATAATAATAAAAAAATAACTTTTTAAATAAATTTGAATTTAACAGTAAAATTTAAATTTACTAATTATTTATTTAAAAAATATTTTTATTTTAAAAATATTTTCCACATAATTAAAAATTCAATAACAAAAAAATTTTTTCGACCGTGACAGGACTCGAACCTGCAATCTTCGGATCCGAAGTCCGACGCCTTATCCATTAGGCCACACGGTCTACGTCACGATTTGGCAAATATTTAATATAAGAACTTTTTATATTCGTATTTAAAATGTACATAAATATATATTTTTGTTAATATTAACACTTTACCAACGGCCAATTTTTGTGCAAAATTGTAGTTTTCATCGCAAAATACTAAAATCGTCATATTTTTAATGGTTAATACATTTTTACGAAACATTCAAAAATTATTCACTAAAAATGTATTTAAACGCTTTGCAATGTTCGAAAAAATCAATATTTTTTTACATATTTTACATTTTTACATTCTAGAATTTAATCCTTATGGGGACGAATTTACTGTATAAAAAGTGAGTACATATTGCCTATGTAGAAAAGAGAATATACACCAAATTCCGAACGTGAGAAAAAAAAACTTTCGGGAAAAGGTTAGTCAACGGATAACATTGTGAAAAAACTCACATTATATTATGGTTTGAGTATTCGAAGACACATTAATAGTGTTGAAAATATTAAAATAATAAGTTATGGCTATTAATACTACATTTTTTCAATGAAAAATCCGTAATAATGGGAAACTGCCAGACTGGAACCAACATCTAGTGCAAGTGACTGAAAGCGTTTAAAAAAAGAACTAAAACGCAAAGATTTTACTCCATTTCTCGGCATCTCAGATAAAACAGCATCTATTATCGATTTATGGAGCCATTTTCAGGCGTCTATAGGGATTGCCACCCTTAAGAGACGTTTCTACTTTATTGGTAAATAGCTAAATAAACACATGAATTGTAAATCATTTTAAGAATGTTTTAAAATGAACTATATCTTTTAAGCGTCTATCTTGAAATCTACTCTTTTATGTATTAAAACGTTTGAAATTAATAAATCAATTTTACTATAAGAAAAATATTCTTGACCCCCTTAAGAATAAAAAGGGTGAATATATTTTATCAAGAATTAATTTCTACAGCCATCTTGTTTCGAAATTTCGAACCATAAATGAAAAGTCTCGGTTTATTGACGAGCAAAGTCGGACATATCTGAGGACGCCAGTTACATTTGCAGTCAATTATGTGTTAAAATTAGTCAAATGCCTGTATTAATTATAATTTAATATATTTGATAATTCAAACATTGCTTGTAATAATTAAAAATGCTCATATTTAGGTAATAATCATAATAAACATGGTGCAATACAGCAAAAACAGAAAGTAGGCACAGGCTGATTTTGATAATGTATGCAAATTTATTCAGTGGTGGATTTAGCACTTTAGAAACCCTTGGCGCAATTTAAGTTTGAGTCTCCCTGGGGACCCATTTGGTTTTTTAACTCGGGACAAATTCTGATATTTGCGCTAGAAATTCACGGCTTCTTTAATAATTTCTTGAATTATGCGGTCAGCCAAAAACCGTCATGCACCGAATTTATTCATTAATCAAATATATTCTTCTTTCGTTTATCTCTTTATGATATGGTATTATTATACGCAATCATGCAAAATAAGTATTGAATTAATAGGCATTTTATCTTAAACAATGAAACAATACACATTTATAGATTAATAATTGATTTATTAACACCTACATTTAAAAATAAAATTATTCCATTGCTTCTCTGGTTGCTGCATTATATTCGGAAGCCACAAAGTCATTTCCAATATAAGATGTGGAATCAATATGCAAGTACGGACCATTTTTTCCTAAAAGGTGTTTTTTTAAATCCACATTAATTTTATAATAATTTATTGTTTTTACTTAAATAATTTAAATTTGATTAATCAATTCTTTAAATATATGAATGCAAATACGTATCAACGTTCTTATAGTTAGAAAACATACCTTTAATGAGATGATCCCAAGTTATATTTAACAATGGGGAATTTGGATATCCATTGATCGCAAAACTTGTCCATAATCCACTCTAAAAAAAAATACATTTTTGTTTTAAATTATATACTTTATGAAGGAGTATTAAATGTATGAGTTTTAAAAAAATCATTCATTTTTTAACAAGTGATAAGTTAGTTTAAATGTATTTTATCTTGTCATGTAAGAGATGACTTACACCAGTTCAAGGGTTAATTTTTTTCTTCATTTTATTCCGTATATTTTGATACGAGTTATTTATTTGGACGATCACAAAAAATACAAACATCAAATGTGTGCTCAGTTTGTAATTTTTTATTACAATATAAATAAAAACGCATTATTGATTAAAAATTTTCGTTTAATTTTTCAATCTTGTTTTTGTTCAAAAAATCTCCAGAAGTTTAATATAAAATACCCAGAATTCAGGCGAAGCTTAGCGCGGAACACCCGGACTGCAAAGGTTAATACATAAAAAAAATTGCCAATAGTGATTTCTTCCCTAATATATTTTTCAGACCATGATAGCACCGATTATCAGAGTTTAACATCAACACGCAATTATAAACAATGTGATAGAGGCCAAGCATAGGAAAAGCCAAGCATTGACAAATACATAAAATCGATGTTTGTAGTGCTTTATTTACTTTAGCAACTACCAGACCAGTATGCGCCAACGTAGTGCATACGCTAAATGTCTCGCATAACAAACTGCGCACACAAATAATATTTTTACTATGCCTATGTTATTCCCACAAGTATAAACAATAAGTTGACAAAGTTTTATCGCAATAGGATGAACGGTATGGCAGCGCATCAAATACGAACAAACAAAAATTAATTTATAACAATGAGTATAATCGAACATTTTGCATATATGTAAAAATTATTAATGATCTATACTTACTATAATTTTTGCCATCTTTGTATCATTTTGGTTTAATGGCAGTGTATACGAATATGGAAATAAATACAAAAGATCATCTGAATGATGAACGCCTCCGTCAAATGGAAGATTTTTCGTATCTTGACCAAACCCAAATCTTGTATGTTCTCCTCTATAATCTAATGTATATAAGAATGTATCATTTCTATGATTAGCATTGATTTTTGCGTGCTTAAGAATTTGTCCTTTAAAACCCAGCACTCCATACATCTAAAAACAATGTGTTTTTAATGAAATCTTCAAAATGTTCGACTGTATTTTAAAAAATCATAATTTATATTTGATTCTGTCTCCAATAATTAAGAGTAACTTACGTCAATAAGACCTGGGGCAACGTCTTTAAATGTTATTTTTTTTTCTTTTTCGAATAATCGCTTGAAATAATTCTTATTAAAAATATCTAATACTGTATTAGTATTATCAATGATACCTACTTTAGAAAATAATAATTTAATATTTTATCAACTTCTAAGATAATAATTAAAAAGAAACAACAATTATTAAATACACACTATTTTCCTCCAGAACTACTTCAGTAACATTGTTTCTTAAAAATTTATCATCATCTTGAAGATTTTGACTTTCTAATTTGTTGTAGAATTCTGAAATATTAAAAACGTATTATTTATACTTACTAATTTGATGTTTACAGATTAAAATCAGATGCTTCTCAATTGGAAAAGGTGAAAAAAAATTGAGAGTCAAACATCTAGAATTAATCAGGAACAATTTAGTGAATCTAATAAATAAAACCTGTAACTAAAAATGATCCATCATGTTTTGTTACTCCTAACATCAAAGGAAGAGTTCTCATCTTTCCCAATTTTAATATATCCTTGTGACTTTCTGTAAGATATTTGATTCTTCCTTCCGTTTGAATAACACTCGTTGAAAGTTTGGTGAAAGAATCGGGATCAGTTTTCTGAAAAATATGATAATTGTCCTTTAAAATAATTGCTAATAAATGAAAATAGTTATTTCAACACATCTTGCAATAATTTAATACAGTGAGAAAATGCTATGTTTAAAACTCCACTACAAAAAAACTTATACTTACATATAAATTCAACGAAGCTGACATGAAATCAGCTAAAGGTGCATTGATGAAAGCTTCTTCCATTACCGAAATATTGACGTTTTCCAAATCATCAAGTTTATTTGGTAAATACTTGTATAGAGACTTGAACAAAAGTTTGGCTGATGATACCGGATCATTATTTATAGACCAATCGGCAAACGCAGATGCAGAAAGTAATATTGCTTTTTGAAAAAGGAATGGTTCAACCTAAATATAAAAATTATATTAAAATTCCAATGAATATTTTTAAATATCATAATGATTCTTAATTACTATATTTATTTGGGGAATTTAAAAACAGCATTCGCCATAATATTTCTTAAGTCATGTAACGCAAATGCCGACACAACAAGTCCTCCGAAACTTCAGGGAAGCCTAAATGTATGTCAAGAACAATTCTTAACGAGAAGACACATCACGTCTGTTTTGAGAGGTCATCCTTGAGCTCATCTTCGATCAAATACTGATCAAAATATTTTGGAACTTCTCCCATACAAATTGATTCACTAAAAAAAATACATGTAAACAAGATATTTTCCACTTACTATGGGACTCATGAGATGCAAAGCGATAGAACACGCTCCAGCACTTTGTCCAAATATTGTAACTTGAGTATTATCACCTCCAAAATTTTTTATATATTTATTAACCCAGCGTAGAGCTAATAGTTGATCTAAAAATCCTGCGTTACCTGGAATTTTATCCGTTTGAAGTGATAAAAATCCTGTAAAAAATTATAGCACGTTAAACATTGCCACATAACAAAATCTATTAATAAAATACAATTGCCACCTTACCGAGAGCACCTAAGCGGTACTGAGGTACCACCAGTAATACATCGTCTTCTAATAAATAGTGAGGCGGAAAGCAAATTGATCCTCCTCTTATAAATGCTCCACCGTGAATATAAACCATGACCGGTAATAAAGTATCATTCATACCGTTTGATGGAAGCTGAATAATGAAAGACACAAAATAAATGAGTAAATAAAGTTGAATCTGAGATTAAGCGTCTCATATGACTTCCTTATAGCCCGGCATCGCTTTTAAAGGGAAAGATTGAATGATACTCCGTATTCCAGGAAGCATTGTTTAGTACTATCATGATCGTCTCAAGTATTTTCCAGAATTAAACTCGTTAGCCGTGCTACCTTCAATATCGAATGCACGATGAGGTAAAAATATGATATAAACAAGATAAATGTAGGCTTTTCCTATGATTAAAATGAATATTTATGCAATATTTTATACAGTACCTTTGGAGTGAATACATTGAGCGTTAAGCAATCTTCCAAATCTTCATGAGCTGAATAATTATATTTATTTCTAGACGTTTGCGGACATAATTTCCCCGGTATTTTTGCATTATAAGTATCAACCCAAGGCTTTACAGCTTCTGGTGGCTGTAATTTAGTTAAATTCAGTTATGCATAATTTTGACTGTAATAAATATGTTAAATCATGAAATAATTTTAGAATACTTCATATTTTGACAGTTTGAAGACCAGTACATTTTTGTTAATAGTGATGTTAATTTAAATTAAATATTATAATGTAATTGATATTTTGATGAGGATTTGGATGAATATAATTAAAAATTTAACTTACTTGAAATCTTTTGCTTCCTGATGGAGATTCTGCATATTTAACTGAAAAAAACTGATAAATAGTTCTGCTTTTCCAAGCAGACTGAGTTGTACTACCGACAACATCTCCAAGTTCAGGAATATTCACAATGACGTCTTGTGCTCCAACTAAAGATGCGAATACCAGCCAAATCACAAGTTCCATCTTGACTAATCATTAGTGTTCGTTCATGAACAATAATAACAATCTTCGATACACAGAACTCCCAATTCATAATGAACAGGGTTGCCAAAAACTAAAACATTCTAATAATTCTTATTAAAAATTAAGTTTTAAATACTATTTTTTTTTTATAAATCATAAATATATACTCAGTTTCAAATGAAAATAATTATATAAATATATGTTGTATAGTGTAGGGAAGAGCCAATCGAAACGAATTTCCCGGCCCAGCGACAAGTTAGGCAGTGCCTAACCGAGAGGAAGAAAGTGAGAGGTGGCGGCCGACGACCGACGCAAACCACCTCTCCTGCCATCTAAATAAAACCGCTTCCTTGACGCGACGACGGAGATCACCGAGCGCGTCTGAAGCATCCGCCTCTATCTGGATTTCTTTGATTTTTTGGGTGGGAGAAAATATAGGAAGTCTCCTGTCCAATATAAAGAACAAAGTGAAAAACGAAATTCAGGGAGCTTACGTGATTTAATGCTCAGCCTGCATCATATCGTACATTGAACAAACCAATAGTTATATCACCGACGAAGTGACAGAGCATCAGAACGCAGTCTTGCAATTGGATTACAAATCCGCAGTACTTGAACATGTTATGAAGAACAATCATCATATCAATTTTGATGGTATAAAAACCATAGCAACCGTCGAAAATTTCGGCATCAGAATTACGAGAGACGCGATGGAAATCGAAAAACGAAGAAACTCCGCATTCAACGGACGAGAAGACGGCACTAGCATACCCAGAACTTGGCTACCAATTTTATCGAAAATTAAGGCACCAATAACTAAGCAAAAAAATCTGAAAGTGCAAACAATCTACCACGAAGTGACGGCAATACGTAGCCCCACATCGCACATTGGCAGCACTAGATGGAGGATACTCACAAGGAGCATCACCAAGGCGCCGGCAGCTATTCCGCATCCATGAGTCCGACAGATCGTATACGATCGTATATAATAAAAAAATAATAATTGGAATGATACGTGTATTCCATCAAAATGTTCTAATTTCATCATGAATCAATTTATATGCATTATCAATGCGAAGCCCGGGGCAACTAATATTTTAGATGCCCTTTAAAATTGAAGAAAAATGTGAGAAAGTCTCACGCGATAGATGTTAAACATCTCAAGGGATGTTTCTATCTTGTTGGGTCTAAAAGTGATCGGTTTTTTAACATTTTATTGTGTGAAAAGTATTAAATATAAAATGTTGATATTTAGTGGGTTGACTACGCAATCTTTATTGAACACCAAAAATATTTTTTTAAATTTGACAAAATGTGGTAGTGGGAATCAAAGCCATAACTAGGATATGATGCGCCCGTGGCAAGAATCTAAATTGCAAAAATATTCGCATAATTTTTTTTATACATATATATATTTCTCTGCAAAATTCTCGATAAATAATTATAGAGAAGAAACATCAGTGGAGTTCTAAAAGAATAATTTGGTCGAAAGTACTGGCAAAGGATGAGACTATCGGCAAAAACTAACAATTAGATAGATTGGATGCAGCATTAAATTTTTAGCATGGGCGAATTATCATCCCCATGCAATAGCGCTGTTAATCTGAATCTGAATTTAAATATGTATTATAAAAATAATTTTATCTGAATAAATCGAAGAATCTCGAAAGAGTACTAATGTTTATATACAAAAAAATCTCACACAAATGCATTTTTTATGATTATGTTAATCACATTGGCAAGCTCTAAAATTACAATATGTATATCTTTTTTACAATGACTTCTTTCCATTCCATTGTTTGATTCTACTTATATCATCCACTGATTTTGACAATGTTTCTATAGTTTGGCTTATCATAAGGCTAAAATCGTAAAATCAACGGTATAAATCGACATTAAAAATCAAATTAAAACAATCTGAGTTTTTTACTCGGCATCTGAATATTTAACTCGGGTATTTTCGAAAATGGTATATGATCTGATTGTTTTTTTTTTTAATATTCGACCATTGTGTAGCTCTAACGCTGGGTGTGCCTCTTGGCGTATGCAAAATCATTTGAACTTCGTCATAATTATCAATGTCTGACTCATCATCAAATCGTCTTCGATGATCGTCAAATCAAAGATATGAGACAAAACAATTCAAGCATCAGTAGAAAAAAAATTAAACAGCAGCAAGCAAATGTTATTCAAGTTGAATATTAAAACAAAATTTATGGTGGGACATAATTCTTTAGAACTCACAACTGCACATATAAACTCAACTTCACTATGCAAAACAACGTTATTCACGGAAGGATCGAATGCAATGAAATCTTCCGAAAAAATTAACGAATATTGTGTGCTATTAACGGTTTGATGACTATAATCACATTATAGATCGATAACCTAAATTTATAGACTAATCATTATAACCCAAATTAATCGATTTCAAGCTTCCACAAATGCATATTTTTTTTTACTAAAAGTGAAGACACTATTGTTTGTTTTATGCGAAGAAATTAACGAAGATAGTGTGCTATCAAGTGTTTATTTATATAATCTCTTCTGTCTGTGCTATAAACTAACTACTCAAAGGGTTAAGGTTCATTTATTGATATGCAAGATTGTTATATACTACAGAGAGCTGAAATAAAAGTAAGTTTACATATGACCATGCTAGGTTTGATGACGCGACGACGACGACGCGACGACGACGCGACGCGACGCGACGCGAAACGACGCGAGTCCCTCACGACACCACAGAGGAAGGAAGTGTAAGGAAGAACGGATTAATGAATTCTATGTTAAAGAGTGAAGATGAATGGACGGCGTAGGGAGACTTCGCTGCCAAGGTGATCACCTCCAAGGAGGAGAACGAGAGGAAGAGGCGGAGAGCTGCCATTGAGAGGATGGATCCCTGACCAATAGGAACATCGAGACACGGAGGATGAGAGAAGGACGTAGGAGAGAACTACGAACGCGAGTAGAGACCTCTACCCGACAAGAGGTAAGAAATGACGGGCCTGCGGAGCCTGAGAGTCGCGTTTTACTATGTCTAGCGACCTGTAAGACGCGACGAAAAGACGGTCAAGGGGGGTTTTTTAGTGGGTACTGGATCTTGATCTTCCACTTTGGAAGATTTCGTAGTAGTAATATAGAGTTAGGTATATCCAGACTCCTACACTACTACTGAGTACGGGCTCGGTACGTGTCTTTAAAAGATTTTTCCTCCTTGCGCATCAAAAAAAAAAAAAAAAGGTTTGATGAACATGAACACGCATATTCTCAGTACGCAAAACAGTAAAATACAGTAAAATTTATTCAAAACGTTCAAGTAATGAAATTGAATTTAACAATCTTTTATAACAATAAATAATATAATATCAACCTATTTTGATAATAATAAAAGATATGATGCAAAGCTATATATTTTGTGTATTTGAGATATTCTGACAGCCCTAGCTTTAGATATATTTTGTATAATATTTTGACCGAGTCCAAGAGCACAGTCCGTGTAAATGCAGCCATTATCCATATAATTAATATTAATTTAAACATTACTTTTTTAAATATTTTTTTAACTGCGATTTCAAATAATATTACATTTATAAAAAAAATATCATATCTCAAATACAGAATCCATCAAACTTTAAAGATAATACAGTCTCATTTGTTATTTTTTTTAAATTCAACTTAGCGATAACAATAATCTTTAGTATGAATTGATATGATTGATAATTGTTTATTTTATAACTGTTAAAATTAACTTATGATATTTCTGTTTTATGAAAAATTTAAACGATTTCAGATACCATTTCTCCCCGATCGTTAAATAAAATGAAGTTTTAATTCAATTTTTATATATGGCAATACTAGAAAATTTCAAACGTCGTTGTCAGTTAAGCTCGTTATTAAAAGCTTATTAGTTTCTTATGATTGAAAGTAAATGCTCATCAACGGCTAATTGAACTAAATAGATTTTTCTTATAAAAATAGATGTGTTCACACAAAAAACACAAATCAAGAAAATTCTTATCATTTAAATTTTTAGAGCAAGATGAGCAATTGCGCCATGGTAATGTAAATCGTTGATTTTTCTTTTTATTTAATAAGCACATTTTATATCGTCGATAAAAAAATAACACAAAACATCTATGAGATTTACATTTTAATTCTAATAAGAACTTTGCGATTAAATAAATAAATAAATAATATAACCCACAAAATTGCATCATTTTTCATGAATATTGGCCAAATCAATAAAAATGTGTATTTATTTTAGTAAATCGCGTAATTATCTTTATTAAATCATATGAATCAATTAAAAAATAGTCGTATTTCACTTTTATATCATACATTTCTGATCATTGTCTGTCTGACATCTCATAAAAATAACTTCAATATCTTTATGACATTTGTAGCTAACTTTGTCAGGAAGGTCTTACTGATATCATATTTATTGGCTGTTGATCTATCTTTTTGAGGTCATTTATGAAGTTATCGACAAATGCTTCTAAAAATGGTATACGTCCTTTATAATCTATCTTTCTACCAAGAAATTTAAATGGAACTGTTTCAGCAATCATGGTAACACGTTGTGTATTTATTGAGTGTTTCAGATCATAATAGATATATTTGGTGCTCTATCTACCCAGACATAGCCAGTGGCATTTACTTGATTTTGTTTTCAGTCCGCTCAGGATATAAAGTAAAACATCTATTTTATATATATAAAGTGCATAAATACCGATACGTATTTTTTATTATATTATTTTTTGTTATATACACAACCAGCTAGAATATATTTATTTCTTTATAATAAAGATCCTTCACCAGTTAATAATTCAGAAGAGCTTCATGTACCGTTGATAGGTAGTATACTATGATGAATATTCATCAATTAGCTAAACTTTCTTGAAATCTATTTATAGAAACGTAATATTCGGTGCTAACGAATCCTTCGCTTACATGTGACGTTGAATTTAAATGAATATAAGGCCCGTCCATTCCTAAAATATTTTTTTAAAATGTTAGTCAAATACAGATTAAGGTTTTAAAGCTTTTACAGTTTAAAATGATTCAGATCCAAATGTGAAGCATAGATATTTTTTGATCGGCTTACCTCTCTTTAGTGGTTTCCATTTTTCCTTTAATGTTTTAGCCGTTGGCTGACCGTGAATGGCAAAACTTGTCCATAGTTCACACTGATAACATACAATAATTGATGTGAATAACAAAGATACACAATTATATTTATAATGTTATAAAATTACCATAAATTTAGCCATCTTTGTATCTTCAGCGTTCATAGACATATCGTCGGCGTATGGAAATAAATATGACAGTTCATCAGAATGGTACACGGCTCCGTCGAATGACTGCAGTAGTTGGTCTGGGTTTATATTTGTATACTCTCCTTTGTAATCAAACGTATAGAAAAATGTTTGAGGGTCATATTTAGCATTTACTTTTGCTTGTTTCAGCGTTTGCGATTTTATAGCCACCACGCTTAATACCTAAAATGTAATTGTTTAAATCAATTTTAAAAATGTACATTTGCATCAGAAACGGATATATAATTTTGGCTGTCTCATTCTTGATTGAATGTACAGTACAACCATTTATGAATATAGAGAGTTACATCAGTGAGTCCTGGCACAATGTCTTTAAATGTAAGTTTTTTATCTTTGTTGAAAATGCTTTTGAAGAAGTTGTTATTAAATATATCCACTAGAGCGCCAGATTCATCGTGTATTTCTAAAAATATATGTTTAGTTAGTGGTGTCTATAATGCAATGCTTTAAAGATGTTAAAGATAAACGACCCGCTTACCTGCTATATCCAAGATTAGTTTAGTGAGATTGTTTCTTAAATAATCATCATTATTTTGAAGATTGAATTCACTCAATATATCATAAACAGCTGTATTAAAATGAGAAATGGTAAATTACTATGAAAGATCTAATTATTACTAAATTATAAATTATTACCGTCTAATAGAAATGCTCCATCATTTTTTGTCACTCCGGCCATCATTGGGAGAGTTCTATGTCTTCCTGCATTAAGTATATCTTTGGGATCTTCCGTGACGTATTTTATTTTACCTGCTTCTTGTAGAACTATTGACAGTCTATATTTTATAAAATTTTCTGGTTTTTGAAGCTTAAATGATATAATACAGAATATAAAGATTGTGGACAATGATATAATTAATATTTTTAATAATATACTAGCATGCCAAATGAATTTTTTTATAATCATGTCATTAAACCGTTAAAAAAAGCTAATAAAAAATTAAATTAATATACTCACAAGTCTTTCAACTATCTCGTATAATTTAATTAAAGGTGCATTGATTAATACTTCTTCTATTACAGAGTTATCGACATCATCTGTTATATTGGTCAGCATTTGAAAGATTTTCTTTGGCAGTTTTCTTGGATTTCTATTGATACACCAATTTACAAATATCGATCCAGACTGTATGATTGCCTTTTGGAACAAATGAGGCTCTACCTGTGAGTAAAAATGAAATTAGATTACATATTATATCTAATTTTGATTGTAACATTATAATTTACAAATATATGAATAGATCTATAAATTCCGTAACTGATATTACAGTTTTTGTTTTTCATATATCTCTGAACTGGACATGTATATATGAGTTCCCGATAAAAACGTAGAAATGTGCAGGATTACTCGGTATTAGAGAGGAGTTGCTTGTATGAGGATGTAGCCTTATTCTCGTATGAATTTATTATAGTATTTTAGCAACGATTCTATTATCAGTTTCAGATGTTTGATGATCTTCTGAGTGACGACGAGTGAGTTCGTGTTGGGACTCATTATATAAAGCATTACATAATACGATGACGTCCTTAGGACTGCCACATCAAAAGTACGGCCTGATTAAGAGGTACAGTAACACCTTATCCTTGAGAGAAGAAAACTCTCTATTAAAATCCCTGGCAGTGGGCAGCCAATCCAAATCCCGGGATCCCGGGATTGGGATTTTAAGAAATAACATTGATAAATTTGATCAAAAATTACTAATAAGTCCATTTGTTCAATATAAAAAATCACTTGAAGGCCAAAGAATTTTATTTATTTAATAAAAGATAAAAATACAATTTGAAAATAGATAAATAAAACACTAAAAAATTCAAATATTATTTTGAAAACATGTCCGACGCAAAATTAAAGCATCGAGTGTTTGGTCATTTAGTCTGGATCTGATTTTGGAAGCCAGGCAACTTGCTGCTGAACGGACTAAAACTCGCAAAATTCCCGATTTCCCGATAAATTATTTATTTCGGTCACTGCAGATGAACACTTATATACTATAATACTTTGATGTGATTCGTAATTATATTACGGAGGAATGCAAATATTCTGAAGCCCGTATCTATTATATTTCATATCGATATTCCCATTATTAGAGTCAAGGTGTAGTAAATACATCACCGGTAAGGAAAGGTTAATATAACAATTTGATACACATATATGTACTGTATATATGTATACATAGATTAGACAGTTACTGCCCCTAGGCGTCGCCTAAGCCAATTAGTAATTACGCCACTGTTTCCAAGCGTCCAGATTTCGTCGGGAATGTCTCTGTTTTGTTGCACATGCGAAGAAAGCCGCAATAAAGACGACTAGTATTGCGGAAGGTCTAGCTAGGTTGATACCCAATGGACAGCTCCACCAAAGGTCGATGGACCCATCGGCTCATCCCTGACCTTAAGCCCTGGACAGCTAGGAAACACGGTTAGCTGTGCTACCACCTTACCCAGGCACTCACTGGGCATGGCTGCTTTGGTAGCTACCTGCACAGGATTCAAAAAGAGGCCGGTCCGGAATGCCACCACTGCGAAGCGGAGCTGGATGATGCCGCACACACACTATTCGACTGCCCGGCCTGGAGCACAGAGAGGGACGCACTGCGGAAGGAGCTTGAAGTTAATTCACTCACATCCAGCAACATGGTCCCCATGATGCTAACCAATGCTAGGGCAAGGAACGCGCTGTGTGGATACGTGGTGTGCGTTATGCTACAGAAGGAGGATGCTGAACGACTGAGACGTCGGGCACACATTGAAGCATCCTCCTCCTCCTCAACCTATGAGCGAGAAAACCCAGCGGTGCACATAAGAGGTCCTGAGAATATTCTACAGGATAGGACGACACGCTAAGTGTTAACATGAGGCCCAAGAGGAATTTTCAAATTAGGATTACCGAAAGCAAGCACATCGATATGAAACAGCAACGTCATTTCATGATGAGTGTCCGTGTCATTTTTATATAACGGACTTTCAGCTTTAACAGACAATCCCTCCCCCCAATTAGTCCGTTATATCGAGGTTTTACTGTAATGTGATTGACATAAATCGGATTCACAATCCTCAGTTATGACGCGACGCAAATAAGACGAAATATAAAAACAATGTCATCTAATGCCTTTCATGTATCTGTTTTAATTAGAATCAATAAATATTTCTGTTTTATCCAGAGATATACATTTTACTTACTATCGGACTTATAAGGTGAAAAGAAATGCTACTCGCTCCAGCGCTCTGTCCAAATAAAGTAACTCGAGTATTATCACCTCCAAAATGTTTTATATGCTTATTTATCCATTGTAAAGCTAAAACTTGATCTAATAATCCAACATTGCCCGGTATAGCATCTGTTTGAAGTGATAACAACCCTGGAATGTTATATAAAACTAAATAAACTTAACGATTAACAATTATAAATGTCGATCAAGCGCAACTCCTCGCATATACATACAAGTATCAAGCGAGTGAAATTACAAAATTGTCATATTTGTTTAATAAAATTAGCATACCGAGAGGACCTAGACGATATTGCAGCACCACTAATAAAACATCATGTTCTAATAAATAGTGAGGGCGATATTCTTTAGAACCCCCGGTAATAAATCCTCCTCCGTGAATAAAGACCATAACTGGAAGAAGAACATCATTTGTGCTGTTGCAGGGAATCTGTTGATTCGACAATTGTTATTGATTAGTTTAATTTTTGATATAATAAATGTATGTATATATATATAAATATATTGATACCTTAGGTGTGAATACATCTAACGTTAAGCAATCTTCTAAATCTTCATTTTTATCAAAAAAGCGCTTTATTATGTTCAGTTGTGGACATTTCCTTCGTCGAATAGTTGCATCGTATGCATTTTTCCATGGTTTTTCAGGCTCCGGTGGCTAAATATAATTACATAAGATCATTTTGTCACGGAGCGTGTTTTAATTATCGCTTATGTATGAAAACAAATTATTTTCTTAACGATCATACTTGGAACCTTCGCTGTCCAGAAGGAGACATTCCATATTTGATGGATAGAAATTGATAGATCGTTCGATGAGACCAGGCAGATTGTGTAGTAGAACCGAGAACATCTCCAAGATCAGGTATGTTTATATTAATTGCATTCGTCGTCACTAATGTTGTAATTAGGAAGAAAATTGTTATCATCGTTGTATTATTAGGCACCGACACTACTAGTTTTTACAGTGTGAATTCAATTATATTGCAACCGAGTGCCCATCAAACATTTCATACCGGTAAATTCAATTAAACGGCTCTTAAACTTTTATTCGGAAATTATTTAATAATCAGGGTATAATATTTTTCAGATAGAAATTGTTTCATAAATTTATGGCTATTTTTGGACTCTTGCGGGTGAATTGTTCCGAATAAAGCTGCATATGTATCAGTGGCGTGCGTTCATTGGGTTCTATGGATGCAACGCAGTCTATAAATCTTACGCCAAGAATATTTTCATAATATCATACATAACTTGGACATACATGATATTTTACCTACTTCGAAAACTTGTATGAATTGATTGTTTTAAATTTTTTTGTTTTGAAACATGAAACATCATGCCGCTCTGGTATGTATGGATGTTATCCACCTGCATTAATTGTGTATTTCTAATTCTTTCTATTATACGTTACCAGTAGCAGATATATTTCTGACTCCAGCAAGTGAGAGAAGACATATGCTGGTTTGACCAGATTAAGAGTGCCATAAGGAACACGACACCATGAAGAAGAATTAGAAGTATTTTTTAAAAAATTGAAAAAGATATGAGTGCTGAAAATATGAAAAATTATATTCATCAGTTACGGAACCAGGTCAGCAATTTATGATCCATTAAAAGTATTAAAATAGCTCATTTTCCAAAGCGGAAAATTAAATTTGTGTGATTTAACTGACGTTTTAATTTAAATATTTTTGTGATTATTCTCGTTATATCGTGTGAACTTTGATTTTTACATTGAAATAAATATTTCAGTTTTAGATTGTTATTTTCTTTCGAGATAATTTAACACATTGCAGTCCGGGAAACGAGTATACTCGTCCTCTATAGTGTTGAATCCACTGTAGATATGATAATTACAACAAATATAAATTTATTGTCGATAAAAATAGCGAAAAAATATAATATCATAATTCAATTGTGAAATTGAATTTTTTTGAATGGTCATATTATTTTATGAGACTGAGATGCCAAAAGTATTCTATGACATTTATGACTTTCAGTGGCGTGATGTTATAAACATTATAACATTGTATCCCTTTTCAATAGATCTTTTCTATGAAATACAGCTGGCCAAAAGAAGCGCCAATAATAGTTATATAACAATGTATGTTTGATCCAGGTATGAATTTAAATGAAGACGTTTGTGTGTTACCGTCTCACGTTATAGTCCACCGAAGACCAAACACTTGGCAAATACATAACAAATCGATGGTTGTAGTGCTTCATTTATCTTAACAGCCACCAGACCAATATGCGCCAATATAGTGCATACGTCTCGCATAACAAATATTTTTACTCTACCTATGTTATTCCCGCAAGTCTAAACAATAAGTTGGCAACGTTTTATTACAATCGAATGAGCGGTATGGCAACGCATTAAATACGGACAAACAAACATTGATTTTTATATGTTAGATAGACGAAATGACCCGAAATGTACTCTTTAACATGTAAAGTTTCTTCACTCCATTTCACTCAATATTTTTTGCAGTATGTATTATATGTTTGTGAGCCCATAATATGATTTTTTGATGTTTTATCCATTTATGCAACATAATATTTTATTTGTGTTTTAATGTGATGGTTTCAATTTTTCAGGCCAGACGTGTGGCATCTTTTTCTAGTCGTCTATTCTAGCATAGAAAAGGTCTACTGCTACTTGGTCCCAAATCTAAAATGGTACATGGCATCCACACAGTTGGCATCTGTGATATTAATATATGACCTTCCTAATATAGACGGTGGGTTCGAATAAGGCTTAAGCGAAGAATGATAAGCTAATTAGACAAAGCTTGGGAAAAAATTAATCAAAAAGGGTAAGAATAATATTTACAGAATTCAAAACGGTACTTATTATGAAATAAAGAAGGAATAAATTAATGCCAATTCTATTCTAATATTCGTTGAAAATCATACAATTAAGCCTTTGATAAATGAGTGAATTTAAATTGAGTTAAACATAGATGCTATATCCATATGCATCCACCATTTATCGTCCACACAAAGCCGATTTCTCTCAAGACCGCGCAGCATGAATAGAGCCTGTATATCAATAAATTAACTTTAACACCAGGGTTGTAAAAAAGGGGGTGGCAAAGCAGGCGCAATTAGGCTTGGGGCGCAAAACGCAGAATAAGGACCCAGTCAAGAATTGCACATGGTTTTTATTTTACTTGACTATTCTACTTTACCTGTTCGTTTTTATAATATGTACTAAGTTGTAATCATTTCATTTTGCAGACATGTTCAGGTATGACGTCCGATCGCGAGGCGCTCATTCATCATATCAGCGGTCTGAAAAACGGACCGATTGGTCACACAGATTTTGTGGCCATTCCGTCCTGTTTTAGGACTTTTTGCAGCATTCTCTATGATCTGTGCGATTGTGGAATCTCCCTCAGAGGCTAACAGGTGGCTTGCACCAAATGAGGTCTGTGAACAAGTCTAGACTTTCTCCCACTCATAAAGACTATATATTTAACGACACCTATTGCTTCTTATGCGTTACAATATAATCATATTTTTATATAATTAACAACAAAAATGCTCAAACATGAATATTGATTTTTATTATATTAGAAGTTCATAAGAAACTATTTTTCAGTATTATAAAAATGCATGAATAAATGACGCTTAGTATAAACACTTGATAGAACTTCTGGGCTCTGCTCTTAAAATCATCACTGGTTGTTGCTTGAATATTTTAGTATTATGTCTACAAAACAAATTCAATCTGTAAAATATTGTTGATTCAAAAAGCTAATATACTTCATTTACAGCAGCAAAATATTCCGATGATACAAAATCATCTCCCAAATAAGATGCCGCATTTATATGGAGATAAGGACCATTTTTTCCTGGAATGAACAAAAATAACTTTTATATTTGACTGCATATGTATAAAATATAACACGTTTGGATAAATAGCCAAGTATTTTAACGTACCCTTTTTTAGGGGTTCCCAATTTATTTGTAACAAGGGCGATGAGGGTTCTCCGTTCATTGCAAAACTTGTCCATAAATCACTCTGGAATTATTAAGAATAACGATACATATGTGGTTTAATAACATGATGAAAATATATTTTTTGGATAAAATTAATAATCGATAATAAGGTTTTGTTACCATAGTTTTAGCAATAATTGTATCTTCGTTGTTTAAAGGTGTATTGTAATGAAATGGAAATAGATATAAAAGATCATCGGAATGATGTACACCTCCGTCGAAAGGATATTTGCTAGTGTCTTCGCCGTATCCAAATCTAGTATGTTCTCCTCTGTAATCCAGGGTATAAACGTATGTTTTGTTATCGTGATTAGCATTTATTTTTGCCTGTTTGAGGGTTTGCGCCTTTAAAATCAAAACTCCAAAAATCTAAAATACATGATGGCGTTAAACTCTGTTTTATTTTTAATGGGCTTGACAATTTATAAAAATATACTTGCATCTGTTAATCCTGGAGCAACATCGCTGAATGTAATATTCTTCTCTTCATCAAAAATTTTCTTGAAATAATTGTTATTAAAAATATCTACTAGAGAATCAGTATCATCTTCAATAGCTGCAAAAAATAATATATCTACTTTAAAAAAAAATAGAGTGTGGTAGGGAGACACAAACAGTATATATAGAGATATCAGTTTAATTATTTTTTTCATGTTATAGAGAAACATTTAAAGATAGTCCTCGACTAAAAGCGTTAGATCCCATTCTTTCATGTAAAATTTATCAACATTTACTTACCGGCTGATTTAAAAACTAGTTGCGTAGCATTGTTTCTTAAAAATTGATCATCGTCTTGAAGATTAAGCATTTCTAATCCATCATACATGGCTGAAATAAAATTTTCAGAAACATTTTTACATGCATAATTTTGTGTAGATACATTTTTTGTGAATAATTAATTACACGTTACTAAAAAAGATCCATCATGCTTAGTTACGCCAGCCATCATCGGTAAAGTTCGAAAGTTCCCTGATTTTAACGTATCTGCAGGATTTTCAGTGAGGTATTTTATTTTTCCGGCTTTTTGTATCACGCCTCGTCCTATTCTAGATAGTTTCCCCGGGTCAAGGATCTTAATTTAGAAATAACAATGGGTTTAGTTTACTGAAAGATTATGATTATACATAATAGAATAATGTCTCTTACGACTTGTTGAAGAACGGCTGACATTAAATCAATTAAAGGTGCGTTTATTAAAGCTTCTTCTATTGTAGAATTATCAACATCTTCTGTTATATTTGTCAGAGTTTGAAATAGATCCTTAGCTATAATAGTCGGATCTGTATCGATTGCCCAATCAGCGTATGACGACCCTGACTGTACAATCGCTTTTTGGAATAAATATGGTTGAACCTAGAAATTTAAAAATATATATTATAAATATATACTTTCATATAGGAGATATTTGTCTACGATCTGTAGTCTGTGAGATTAATGATTACTGATCTAAGGTTAAGTCATTACAATAAGAGTTTAAAAACCTTCTTATTATGCCGATATTTGTTCATTCTATTAAGTTTTTATTTTAAATACATTTTAAATAGGTTTATACATACAGCTGGACTTAAAAGATGAAATGAAATCGAACATGCTCCGGCACTTTGTCCAAAAATAGTGACTTGAGAATTGTCGCCACCAAAATACTTTATGTATTTGTTTACCCATTCCAAGGCTAATACTTGATCCAAAAAGCCAACATTACCCGGTAAAGCTTCAGTTTGAAGTGATAAATATCCTGTAAATTACATTTGTATATAGATAATTATGGAGAGATTATATAGTTTTACTTATATACCTACAAAATAATAATATCATATGCTTTATATATGTGTACAATTAATTTTAGTGAGTCTATGGAAAAAAATTATACCGAGAGGACCGAGTCGATATTGAGGTACAACGAGTATTATTTCATGATCTAGCAAGTAATTCGGTGGAAAAAATCGTGAGCTTCCTTCATAAAAGCCTCCTCCATGAATGTAAACCATCACCGGAAGAAGATCACTATGGGTTGCATTTTCTCCAAGAAGCTATAAACAATTGAGGTTTTTTAACTTTTTATTTACAATTATTTTAATATTACTACCATTTTGTTTTATACACTTAAATTCATAACTACACAGGTAATCCCAGAAGTATCTTATAAAGCTTATGTTTCAAGTTTGAAGATGCTATGTCGTTTAGTATTTGTTTGGCAGCCATCAATAGTAAACGTTCAGAGTGAATCATTTCAAATATTGATTGAAAATTTGTATATGAGAAAGATACGCGCAAGATGGGTGCTGTGTTTGCTTATAATGCAACAAAAACAGCATCTTGAGGATGTTTTAATCGAGTGTTTGCTGATGTTTCACAGTAATAAGGTCGAATTTTTTCATCAATTCAGGATGAAACATGGGTCCATCGAGTCACATCTGGGACAAAGGAACATGGGGATCTTCTATTGACCCGAGCTGTTTATTAGTCTCGGTATTCGGGACCATGCCAACCCGCTCAACAAAAGTGCAAAACTAGAATTTACTATCCATGTCCGCAAGGACACGCTTATTCCCAACTTCGAGTGGCCACTTGCGTTCTGAGGGCTGGGAAGAAACTGACTAGATTTTGTAACTTACTAAAAGGCTTCCGTGATTGTACAAATCATAGTAGACCCTGGATGAATACGCATTTATCACGAAAAATGACGCAAAAAGCTCTAAAGGAGGACGGAGTGGCTACAACAAGGTCGGTGTATCCAACCGGTCCGTTTTTTGGACCGCTGATATGACATATGAACGCCTCGCAATCGGACCCCATTCCCGAGCATGTCTACAGAACGATTACGAACTCACATTCTTCTTATTTTTTTTAGGGAGTTAGAGGTGTCTTTTGCTAGGATTCGCGCCCTATGTCCCAAATGTCAGGGTTGTCCAAATAGAATTGTTGAAAAAATTGGACGTATTACTTTATGAATGCATTCTGTATGCGTCCCTCCCTATTTTTTTTCCTAAGAAAAAACATACCGTGAGTGAGTCGTTGACGCTTAATTGGTTAAACTTTTTTTATAATACAATGAAACATAAGTTTACTTGTTTACATAAACTATTCAGTTTTTATCGCATTAACATCGTTTAAATTATTTCGTTGATTTAATAAAATTTATACCTTAGGAGTAAATAAATTCAATGATAGGCAGTCTTCCGAGTCAATCTCAGGTGGACGATCCAGTAAATCTTGTAATTTAAAGACTTGAGGGCATTCTATTCCAGGAACAGCTGCATTATATATCCCTTCCCATGGTACAATTGGTTCTGGAGGCTTAAAATAATAAAAAATTATTAACTATTTAATAAAAATAAATCGCTTGAAATTTACATTTTAAGTATGCAATAGTAATAAGTGTAATAAGTTCCCATAAAAATATATCAATTTCAAGCATGAAAAATATTAATTGTTTTAATGGGTAATAAATTTGAATGCAAAATTTTTGTATGATTGAATTTTTAAAACGAGATAAATTTCTATCCTTATTATTCCTGACGTTAAATCAAAGAGGAATCTCATGTTAATGATCCGACATATCCATATTGATTCATTTATATAAAAATTATATTTTATGTAAGCTTATTTTTTTTCGTCAATTTCATTGCTAAAAAATTCTGTAGTCATAGTGCTAAGTTCTAAAAATTTTATCAATAGAACATTATCAATTTGTTTTTGACGTTATCTCTATATATCATAATTTATTAGAATTTTCTGGACTTAAGATTGTTTCTTTGTCAATCATTAGTAATAAAATTTTACAATGTCCGTTTTAAGTTATCTATTTTGATGTATAATACAATATATCATCTTTTTTTGAATGGTCACGTTTATTTAAATTCTGTTTCTATTAATTAATTAAGCTACGATTCGCTATTTTTAAAATAAAGTAGCAAATTCTATAAAAAATAGATTCACTCACCTGAAATCTTCTATTTCCCGATGTAGACAATGCAAATTTTAGAGAGAAAAATTGATAAATCGTTTTATTTGACCATGCCGATTTGGTCGTGGTACCGAGAACGGTTCCCAGTTCGGGAATATTAACGGTTACCGATTGAACGACTGTAAATATTGTTACTATCAATGAGATAGACAACCTCATCGCAATGGTTTGTTAAATGCTCTAAACTAAAGATGGTTCAATTACGTATGATAAGAGTCGCGTAACCGGTTTTTTACTCTCGTAGAGATTGTCAATCTTTACGTTGAAAAATAATTATTTAATACGTAAACTATTAATCTATGAAATAATTATAAAATGTTACTTTGTAAAATTTAATATTAGTTATAACAAAAAATCAAATTATTTGATCATTTGAACAATATTACACAATTGTTAAATTGGCTAGGTTAATAAAATATAATGTTTCAGCATATTTGAACAGTCTCCCTGTCTATATTATATATTATGTCTCACAAAGTCTAACGCGTTAATACGCGTTACGAAACATGAGCGATCTGAAGTTTGCGCAGCTGCCATCAAAAATGTTGCATGAATGTTGTTGTGTGGAATCCGTGTTGCAACCTGAGAGCCGTCAGTCTAGTTCATCTAATGTATAAAAATGAATTGGGTTTTGTTCGTTCATAACATTCATCGAATTGCGATAAAACTTCGTCCACTTATTGCTAAAAATTCCGCGAGTAACATATGCATAGTCTAATATATAAAAATCAATGTTTGTTTGTCCGTATTTAATGCGCTACCATACTGTTGATTCAATTGCAATAAAACTTTGCCAACATATTGTTCGCACTTTTTCAAATAATATAGGTATATCACAATTAACTTACAGTAGATTTTATATATAAAAATCAATGTTTGTTTGTTCATATTTATAATAAAATTAACAAAATATCATTTATACTTTTCCCGTATATATCATTCAATTTCGATAAATGTATTCATTATGGGAAAGAAAATAAATTTCATTCCTTCTATCATTACAAGATAACTCTTTCAAATTTCAAACGATTAGCTAGTATTATATATTTTATTTATACATTCCAGTGAAATCCGTTATTTAACAGTCTCCTGCATCATAACAGGCCAAATATGGAATATATAAAGCTCTATGATAATAAAATCCAAACATTTGGATTCATTCAAGGCAATTTTACGTAGATGTTACGATAGACAAGGCAATGAATAAACCCCCCAATCCAAATATGCTTTTGAAAGAGAATATTCTACAAATTTGATTAATCTGTAAGTGTTCTTGAAAAGCGATTATTTTTAATTTGATCATACTTTTTTGATACTATATTTACTCTACTTATTTTCTCCTGTTGGTGTCTTCTATTTGATTCGGAAAAATACAATTTTCTCTTCAGTATTTTTCATTTAAATACACAGTCCCCTGTATCGATTTTTCAGAAAATGCTCAATATCTCCTAAAGCAATGGAAATATTTTTGATTTATCAGTGGTTTTTTATTATCCAGGTAGATATCTATTCCTTTATTGGATCAATCTTGTCAGGAAACGCTTTGGTTAGAGAAGCTTCGACTAATCTAACCTCCGTCATATTTAACCTTTTAACTGCCAATGACTCGTCAGCGCATGCAAATTCGACGCGCCGGTGCGTTGTTGGCAGTTAAAAGGTTAAGAAGCGGATTGAACTTATATTTAGATCCGCTTAAATATCCTTGAAATTCAATTATTGTTCTTTATATTCCTATTTTTAAGTACTATGGCGAAAGTTGTCTGTAAATTCTTAAATAAAATAAAATAAATACATAAGCAAAAAAGCGTCCTCAACGACTTTTTTAGGCTGACTGACAGGCAGTTACCGAAAAACTGTCTGTCAAAAACTGATTTCTCGATAGTCTTTGTTGGATAATAATTATATATGTTTTTTGTTTAAAATAAAAAGCAATGGGCTGTTTTTTGTGTGCATTTTTTTTAATGATCTATTTCTGAGAATATTAAATATCATATCGAGCGTCGTGGTTTACATTTTATGAAATGAAAATATTATGAATGGAATATAGAAATATATTTTAGGAACTCTGCTTCATAATATTATATTTGAACATCATTTAACGAATTTGTCGCCACGAAATATTCAGAGCTCACAAAATCTTCTCCGATAGACGACACCTCATTGATGTGTAAATAAGGACCATTTTTACCTAAAATTAATATATTTAATATGAACTAAAATTGTTTTAAGTTTATCATGATAGTGATCGTGCTTAAATAATACCCATTTATGTTATTGGTAATAGTAGAACTGTGGCAGCGTTCAACAAAAAAGGAAGATCTTACCTTTTTTAAACGTAGGCCATTCGGTTTTCAACATTGAAGATTTTGGTTGTGCTCCGATTGCAAAACTCGTCCACAATTGACTCTAAAAATTAATGTTAATTTGTATCACTCGTATGACACATTCTATAGCATTTTATCGACGTTAAATTACTTCTATAACGTCATATTAAAACTATAACACTCACCATAAGCTTTGAAATATTCTCATCTTTTTTATTTAATGATTTTTTATAGGGATAAGGGAATAAATATAATAATTCATCAGCGTGATCGACATATGTATCATCAGAAAATAAATATTTACTGTTGATTTTTCCATAACTATCATAGCTATGCTCTCCCCTATAATCCATCGTATATAAATGAGTCACGTTTTCATAATTTGAATTTATTTTGGCTTGTTTTAAAATTTGCGCCTTTATAAATATAGTGCTAAAAATCTGAAACACCGTTTAGAAATATTTTTAATAATACTTTTAAGAAATTTCATTTATATGAATATCTTGTCTTATTTTAGTTTTGAAAAGTTATTTGTGCTACGTGTAGTGTAGATTGAAAGATTAGAATACAAAAACATGCATATATTTTTTCTCGTCTCGATGACCGACTATTTCCCTCTCTTTCGTAAGCGACTTGTGAATGTCTCACAAAACAAATTGCGTACACAAACAATGCTTCTACAAATTCAAAAATGCTCACAAAGATGTGCCCAACAACTCCCCAAAGTTTCATCTCAATCAGATAAATGGTATAGGCACGTATACGGTACAAACGGACAACAGACCACAGACATTTTAATATATATAAATATCTCTATAAATATTTGCATTGGAAACAGGCATATAACTTAACTAACGTATAGTAGCAAAATTATTTTCTTGTTCAATATTTACATTTATCAATCCGGGTGCCACATCTTTAAAAGTTATATTTTTATCCTCGATGAAAACGTTTTTAAAATAATTTTCATTGAATATATCCACCAACGCGCTGCTCTCGTCACTGATGTCTTAAAATTGAGAAAAAATATAAATACATTTAAGTAATTTGTAATAATTTAATATATAAAAGCGTTCATTACCGAGTGATTTTATAGCGTCTTTTGTCAAACCGTTCCTCAAGTAATCGTCGTTATTATGAAGATCTTTTATCGACAATTCATCATAGAATGCTGAAATTTAAAATATACGCATAGAAAACTACCAAATGCTATGATAATTTAAATGTCACATATATTATGATAATACTTGCATTTTAACAAAAATAGGCCATCGTGTTTCGTTACACCCAGCATCATCGGAAGTGTTCTAAACATTCCCGTTTTTAATATCAAGGTTGGATGTTCAGTTAAATATTTTATTTTACCGGCTTTTTGTATAACGATTCTGCCTATTTTTGAAATTTTCGTCGGATCCAATGTCTGAAATAAATTTAAATTTGTTTGAGCGAACGAATCGATATCGTTGATATGCGATCATATTTTCAACGTATTATCATTTATAATTTATTAGCATATATGTTTAAATAAGGGCATCATTTAAATATAAATTATGATAATAAACCTATACTATATTTTAAATTCATACTCACAATTTGTTTTTTTACAGCTACATATAAATCTATCAACGGTGCGTTTATTAATGCCTCTTCTATTATTGTATTGTTAACGTCAGTCGTCGTATTTGTGAGAATTTTAAACAAGTCTTTTGTGATTAAATCAGGATTTGTATCGTATATCCATTTAGCATAAGAGGATCCGGACTGTATGATTGCTCTTTGAAAAAGTTGCGGTTCTGCCTGATAATTTTATAAAAAATGTATGAAATCTAATTACGTTTGTAAAAATCGAAATACGTTTTACATACGATTGGACTGAGAAGATGAAGTGAAACGGAGCACGCTCCAGAACTTTGTCCCATGAGTGTCACTCTAGAATTATCGCCTCCAAAATGTTCAATATAAAGATTCACCCATTTCAAAGCAAGTAATTGATCCATAAGTCCGACGTTGCCTGCTATATTTTCTGTTTGAAGAGATAAAAACCCTAAACATAAAATAAAATCTCGTCCAAATACAATACACCTCAATATATCTTATAGATTTTCAGCTTAAATTTTCATTTTACCGAGGGGTCCAAGACGATATTGAGGCACCACAAGCAAAACGTCATACTCTAATAAATAATTCGGCGGATAAGAATTTGAACCGCCTTCCAAAAATCCTCCTCCATGTATAAATACCATAACAGGTAACAATTCATCATCTAATTTATATTTATCTGGAATCTTTTCATATCAAATATAGGTATATTTATATATTATCAAGTACAAAAAGCTCGTTTATTTTTTAACGTACCATCGGAGTGAATACATTTAACGATAAACAATCTTCCGAATCTATATCGGGAGAACGATCCAACAACTCATTGATTTTAAATATACTGGGGCATTCCAAACCTGGAATGGTTGCATCGTACGTATTTTCCCATGGTTTTATAAGTTCCGGTGGCTGAATTGATAAAATTGATTATCGGATATTTTATATTGTCTTTTTATATTGTGAATGTATCTTCTCACTTGGAATCGCTTCTTCCCCGACGGGGAAACTCCATATTTGATAGAAAAGAATTGATAAATGGTCTTATTGGTCCAAGCTGATTTGGTTGTACTGCCGACGACTTTACCGAGCTCCGGAATATTGACAACAATTGCTTGAACTATCGTAAATGTCGCGATTATTAACAGCACGATGATTTTCATTGTAAAATTTCAACTGTAATGTGTCTGTGTAAATATTTAATATTGTCATAAAAATGTTTATCAGTGACATTACAAAGGTTACTATCTGTAAATATACAACGTTTCTCAAGCATTCCATCTATTTTTGTAAAAACTGAAATATAACGAATCATATTTTTTTCATTTTAGTACATATTCCAGCATTTTCTATAATTTACATTGATATTCTTTGACATAAATGTAATAATTTTGAAATTAAAATGATACAATTTTAATGTTGATTGAACAATTACGGCCATTTTTTTTAAAATACCAATATCATTTTTAAGATAAAATCCAGGTCATGACATGAAATTTGTTATAAATTATCATTTACAGTGTGAAATCATACATATATTGAATGTTATTAAAAAGTCATAATTAATTTTCAATTGAATATATTCAAAATATACAAAAATTGAATTATATTTTGCAGCATATTGTCGAGCAGATTACGACGCGTTTAAATCCATCATCCACGTCGAAAGCGGCTGTGTAAAACAATAAGATCTCAGTCATATATTTTTTTTATGATGCTATCCTAAAATTTGGCATTAAAACAAATTGATTTACCGAATTCCGTGTGGTACGTATTGCGTTGCAGTTGCGTTTCATTATGTCGCATCCCGATTCAATATACTCATTTTTGTAGAACATATGAAACATTATGGATATATGAGCGGATGCTATAACGCGTCGACGGACACGTCTGCATGCGTCATCTTTTCATACTAAAAATGACGCATAATGCAGATGTGTCCATCGAAGCATATAATAGCCGCAGATAATTTGAAAATGTAGATAAGCATATTATTTCATATAAGAATAAAAATATATATATGTATATAATGGAAAAATATCATCGGGAGGCTTGGGACGTTTTAATTTCCGTAAATCTAACAATGATTATGTCTTCAGCCGTTATACACAAAGAAAACAAGGATTTAACTGAATTTTTTATTGAACTGATTATTCCAAGACAGTGTGGAAGACAAAAGCATCGAAGTAATCCGGGAACCATAAGTGTTGAAGAGTACATCAGATAAACAGTTTACATTCCATACATAGCCCGTGTTGAGAGCGACTGTTGTTGGCAAACTTTCAGTATACGCGTGTCTCATCTGCATTTTAGATTTGATCGTTTTGCAAATTTTCTCTTTGTCAATGTTCTCGCAATTAGATGCATAATTCATTAACAGTTTCAACACAGCTCCCTGAATCATGAGTTGTTGAATCCCATGTCATTGCTTGAATCTAGTGAACCAGTCAGATAACGCCTTGAAGCTGTTTACTAATCCTAATTTGTACTAATGCTAATTGATGTTCCTTCTGCTTGCTTTTGATCAAACCAAGTGAGCATAGCTGCATCCAAATCTCCACATGTGGACATTTTCAAACGTATGACATAATTTGTTTCAAATAATACGCATGTTTAGGGTCGCAATTTATCGATACGTCTCATAATCATATAAGAAAAAATTTTACTAAATTTTATTTATTTAAATTAATTAATATTTTTCGATCCAGGATAATCAGTAAACCAGATAATCTGCATTCGGATAATCGAGCATTTACTGTAGTTCGTAATTTTGGATTTTGTATGGAAATCGTAATGACAGCTAACAAATGATAGGTGTTTAGTATGACCCGTAGCAAATGTTGGTTCAATGTTGCCAGAGTCAAAAAACAAAAGTCATAATTTCGCAACTTCGTCTTCAATAAGTTTTAATTATAAAATGTCTGTATTTATATTTAATTCACGATAAAATAATTTCCGGTAATTATCTAATTAATCGATATTTTTGTATAATATCAATATATTTAATATAACTTCTACACCATGATTATTTGATATAAACATTGGTTTTCTATTAAAGGGAATTTTGTTTGTAAATTAATTTAAAATATAATGTTTTTCTTATTTTATTTACATATCTAAAATTATATACATATTTTCAACAAATTTATTATAAATTATTATTTACAATGAAACCATTTATAATTGTATTTTAATTTAATCTAATGTTTAATCCAATTATTTATTTAAAAAAACGGTTTGAATCTTCGCTTAAATAATTTTGTAATAAATATATTCAAAATAGTCATTAGATGGCAATCTTAAATTAAATATATGGAAAATGGTATTGTTTGTATTAACACATTTTTTGCGGGAAATTTTGATTACAGTCCTTGATAAATTGTAATTTAACTTTAGGAAAACTAATTACGACCGCGGAATGTGAATGCAATCCTGTTTATTTTATTATATTCGTATTTTAAATTGTCACCTATATATTTAAAATTTCTGAAATTGAAATACTATATTTATTTATCTAATCTGTCACAAGTTTCCAAATTTATGAATGCTCATAAATTTGTATATTAAGTATGAGCATTACATTTACCAATATTGACATTGTTTAATTATGAATATAATTGGCCAAATCATAATTATTTTGTTAAAATGTTCACATTGAGCCATCAAGATGTCATCAACTTTTGGCAACGCGGTCGATTCTATAAATATATTCTTATATTTACATTTTTATCACACGTTTGAATGAAAGCACGAAATGAAATAATGTCGCGTTTTACAAAGGCATTGTGTTAAATATAAAAAAGCATATTTCGAGCATTCATGTGGCTGTATTATTATTTGTGAAATCATACTAATTATGACACCGTGAATTGTGACAGATACAATCGCATTATGGTTTCGCCGTAATAACGAATAACAGGGTAATAACACGTTTTTCATTGTGGCAAGAGTAGAAGCCATTTGTGGTGTGTCTCATTAGGAAGCTTCCTGTGCTCCGTCGACAATACCGCTCACAATGGAAATGATTACTCTGCACAATTACAAACTGTGATTATAGGCGACCATTATCATGGATAACGCTCCGAATCTCTTGTGGCTTTGTGTGCTCTATCGCTAAATGTGACAACCAATTTAATGGTGTTTACAAAAGAAAAACCAATAGTAATTTAGCAATAATGAATCGTTCAAACTTAAAACACCCACCAAAACAACATTGTATATAATTCAACAACGTATTGATCGATTTAGATCGAATTCGTGCGAAAAATATTAGGTCTTTTGCAGTATCTTTAACACTTTAAAATCCGGGCGATTTTCGCTTAAAAATTTACTTCTTTCGTAAAATTGATATAATTCTTAAACCAGTCAATAGATTGAAACGAAATTTCAATGATGTCTACATAAAGGTTTACTGTATCGATATACATAAACATTACAGTGTTTTTTAATATATAGTGCGTTTATCAGCATAATAAAATGTTAAAATAGATACTTTTTGATTTGAATTTTATAGGCAGGTATTAATTAAATGATACATAAACACACGAATAAAACACAAGAACAACATATAGTCAGATCTATATAAAAATTATATTTGAATTGTTTATTCGAACGTATTTTATACGCATTTGTATTTTTTTTGAAAATACAATTTACTATTAAAGCGGAAAGAAATGTCATATTTTTTGGTTGCGTCTTTGCCATCAGTTTACTTTGGGTTGCTGTCGAGTGAATACGTCAAGGTTGGTGTCATTTTGAAGCTCTATTGTTTGTCTTACTTTTTCAAATATTTTTGTATTTTTTTAGCCATAGTGAAAATGTCCAAGCCAGAAATTGATAAGACCCATTTGCGATCTTATTCACTGTTTTTATTCGATAAAGGATTAAAAGCAAAATAAGCCACCCAGAGCATCTGTGATACATATGGAAACATATTGAATATTCGAAAATGCCATAGATGGTTCAAAAAATTCAAAAGTCGCGACAGAGATTTGAAAAATAAACCAAAATCAAGACGACCTCCAATAATCGATGATGAATCTTATCCTCGAAAAACAATAAAGGAATTATCGTTGGACATCGGCTGTCCCTGGTCGACAGTAAAAGATCATTTGAAAAGACTGGAAAAAACATAGACAGAATTTGGATACCGCACGAGTTGTCATCAACGGTCTTGGAACAACGGATAACCATTTGTTCATCGCTAGTGTCCAGATATGAAACCGATCCATTTTTAAAAAGAATCGTTACTGGGGATGAGAAGTGGGTCCTCTACAACAGTCCGAGAAGGAAAAAACAGTGGCTTTCTTCAAATCAAGTACCTGTTTCTACCCCTCGACCGTCTTTATCATTGAAAAGGGTCCTCCTTTGTGTTTGGTGGGATTTTTTTGGCGTGATTCACTACGAATTATTAAAACCTAGCCAAAATATCACAGCAGAGCTATACTGTGCACAATTAGATAGGTTAAAAGTGGAAATGCTCAAAAAGCGATCAGTGCTAGTTAACAACCAAATAAGAATATTACAGCATGATAATGCAAGACCACACGCAGCAAGGATTACACAGAACAAAATAAGGGATCTGGATTTGGAAGTGATTAGAACATTCGCTTTGCGATAAAAAATCACTTTTGTGAAACGAGTGAAAAATCATTTGGATTCTTATTTAAGTGAAAAACTCGCCAAATTTTACGAAAGAAGCATTAAAAAGCTACCTAATCTATGGAGGGTGATTATAAATAACGATGGAAATTATTTAATTGAGTAATATCGTATAGCTTTTATTAAAATAATTTTTTTTTACTCCTAATAACAAAAAAAAAATGACATTTCTTTCCGCTTTACCTAATATATTCTGCCGATGGATGACATTTATGTATATTTTATACGATTGAAATATTGACGCACGTGTATATTGTCATCCCTAGAAATAAATTCAAATCTTTATCGAGTTTGTACGGCACTTTTTCAAGCTAAAGTTACGCCATTCTCATTTGCGTCGATACGAGAACAGCATGTAAAGTGTTAAATTTTTGGGTGTTTCCCAAAAAATTAACACTTTACGGATTCCCACACAAAAAGATATAATAAAGATATATTTTCGCGCATTTTTCAGATTTTATAACGAATTTTTTATTTTTTATTTAAAAAATATGTACTGTTTTTTTTATCAGTTTTTGTTCCGTTTATACATGAATATAAAATATTGGCGACATAATGTCGACATACGAGTGGAAAGACTCAACACTTTAATGTCGTTTTGTCAGAAGGTTGGATTATACAGTTTAAAGAAGCAATCGATTAAAATTGATCACGTGTAAAATATATTGGAATAACCATGAAATCTCGCAGCATCCGATGCCTGATGCTGGGTCGCCATATGAAGATCTTGGTAGGCTCTCACCATCGCTTGATGTTGGACTGCAGCCGTCTGCATCGGAGAATTTGTTTGGGCGAGGCTCGCATATGGAGGAAGAACCAATTGAGGCTTTTCTGGCATCACTCTCGATGGAGGAAACAGAGGCGATTGTATCAGAGCTCCAGCTGGAGGAACGCCGTTGAAGAAGTTCAATGGATCAATGTAAGAGAACGAAGGATATGCTGCATTTTGTTGATATAGTTGTTGGGTTTCCGGCGGTGTCATCTGCAGCGCCGGGACATCGTTGATCTTCTGGATCGGTTGTACATTTGTCGATTCGTTCAGCTTCGGCTTTCTCCTGGGTCTGTATTTGTAATCGGGATGATCAGCCATGTGTTGGGATCTGAGACGTTTTGCTTCGTCGATGAACGGCCGTTTCTCGAACTCCGACAACAGCTTCCATTCCGCCCCCAGCCTCTTTGATATCTCCGAATTGTGCATCTTTGGATACTCGGCTGCTTTCTTGCGACGCTGAAGTCTCGACCAGACCATGAAGGCGTTCATCGGTCGTTTGATATGAGGCGCTGAGAACTGTTTGCACTTGTCTTCTGGGTCCGTCTCCAACATTGCAGTTTATTGACGTGCGATCAGCATTGCGTATTGTGCTAAGTTTGGACGCAGGAACCTTCGACGATGAAATGCAGCCTCCGACTGATTCTGTTGGTCAAACGGCGATCATTGATGACAATCGTTTATAATAATATGATATTTAGCTGGCTTCGTCAATGGCTGTTGTGTTTGCGCTGTGAAATGAATAAAATTGTTACGCGCTCATTGTGAATTATTATTTTGTCAATTGTGAATTGAAATGGGAAGAGACCGCTTTGTGACTTCGACCCACCATTGTCTACCTCATCCCAGCTACATACAGTGGCAAACAATCGATTTTGGAGCCTATAAATGTTAAAAAAGAACACCTATTTCATGCCATTTTGAATATATTTTTGCAATTTAAAATCTTCGACCAAACAAGCAAAAAAGTATGCACGCACATGTTGTGGACAATATTTGTATTTCCATCATTACATTTTTTACTTGCGAACCACGCAGCGTGAGTCAAGCTTGTATATCAATAAATGAACCCTAACACTGTTGATAGCACACAATATTCATTAATTTCTTCGTGTAAACATAAACAATATTTTGTACTCTATGAATTAAAAAAAATACTTAAATATTGTATTTCTTTATAGAAATACAATTAATTTTTTGCATTCGTTAAACTTGGTCGGATATTTAAATGAAACGTGTAATTATTGAAATAATGATTTGAATAAATAATTATATTATATTCGAAATTAAACGTGTAGGGATACCTTTACAACACGACCTAGTCATCGATGTGCGAGTGTATGATGAGACGCAAGAAATACTCGAATCGGAACGCACATGTGCACATTCATCAGCGGATTAACTCTATGCGGTCCTATGTCGAGTCTGGCTCGACATTTTGTTTCTACATTTTTTCCCCACTCAGATTTAAAACCAAGTGATTTTATTTTGCGTATCGTGTCTAGGACAGTATTTGGAAAGAAATATTGGTTTTTATGATCCTCCATAGTGTTTTGCCTACCTACTAGAGATACAAAGGAAAGGAGCGGTTTCCCGGATAAAATCCTAAAACACAGGCAGTGTACAACTTATACAACTTTGGAAAAAATAATAGTAATTTATTAAATAATTACTTAAAAATTAAAAATAAAACGTTTTATCTTAAAAATGTCTAAAACATTTAGGGATCGCACACTTGGGTCTGTTTTTATGCGATTGATACGTTCCATGAGGAGTCGCATATAAAAAATCGCATAAAAAAGACAGAAAAACTACATAGAAATCTGAGAGATAGGTTCCATAATTTTTAAAAACCGCATAACTTTAAATCGATGTGATAGAATGTACCAAAAATCGCATAAAAAAGTTTATAAAAAATCATATAAATACACAATACATATTTATCTTCAAATTGCTTTATAAAAATCTATTTTAAACGATAATCGTACAATTTATTGTTTATTAGTCAGCATACATATTTATGAACATATATTAGAACTGTCATCCTTGTGTGTTATTTTTTCTGTTTTTCCAATAGAGGATATCTTGAATACGTTGTAAATTTTGAGTTTAATTCTGTGCCATTGATGACGGCTCTTCCGATGGTGACTTAATTTTTCTTGATTGCTTCTAAGGTCGATTACCCCAAGTAGGATTTTGTACATTCGCAAAATAAAATAAAGTGAATATTAACAACAATCTTGGACAATTTTCGGCCCTATACACACTCATTTCACTTTAATGGTTGTATTTTGCATTAGTGTTTATTTTAGTTTTTTTTATGCTAAAGAAAAATGAGGGATAGGTTCCATTATTTTTGAAAATCGCATAACTTCAAAATCGCACAAAAACAGACCCAAGTGTATATCATTTTTTTCACAATCATTAGTAACACAATCGACGGTATATCATATTTTAGCATTCTGAGGGTTAACTTTTTCGTATTCAGGAAATTGGGTTAATCCTGGAATAAAGTAAACAATTTAAAAAAATATAAATTATTTTGTTTTAAGCTAATAATGACAACGGATTATGAAAATTCAGGATTGAATTTAACCAAACAAATATTTTTTTATGATATCAAATCTGTACTTAACTTGTTTTTTCCACTTAATTATAAATTTGATACAATCTTAAAATATTACTTTTGTTCAAATTATGATTTTTCAAGCGTGTATATATTTGATCAAATATTAGGGAAACCGAAAAGTATTCGCGTATTTAACAAAGAGGGTTCAAATGCATTAATAACAAATAATTACATTACGATATTATAAAATTTGATTCCCTTCATTATTCAACACATCTTTCCATCGCTTTGGTAGTCCTTCGTTCCTTGTTTTTGTAAAAACTTTCTGACTTAGAAGCAAACAACGATTTTAAATTCAGTTGCATTTTTACCTTATTCATTTTTTCGATGAGTTTTAAATGTGTTTGCATAGTGATTTTAGTGCATCATTATTAAAACTCGAATATTCAATTGTCAGACAAACATCTTTGAGGATTTATTGGCTTTTTTGGCATTCTAATAAAAGTTAGTAGGACAAAAACTAAGCTCAAACACAAGGTCTCAAAATACGCGAATACTTTTTGGTCCCCTTAATACAAGCATTTATGGACGCTTCAAAACTCAAATTAGTCTCATACTACTTTCTTTACACTGCTAATTACTCTCAAATCATCGATAATCGATGGAAAAAAATATCTATATTCCAAATTTGTATAAATTGATCATGGAATAACATTATGAAGATATAATATGATTCATTTTTGTGCATTAATTTGCAAAAATTCCTTCTCTTTGTATTCATTATCAATTGAATTAATTCCGAACACTGTAATCGAAAAATATTTTATGCGCGATGCATTGTTCGACACTTCTGTACTTTTGGTTCTGAATGGATGGTCTAATAATGGATTTATCTATTTCACAGACAGACGCCTTTATTGACAATTGGTCGAACTGTTTGCAACACGACAACCATCGGCACGCGTACTCTCTGACACTATTGACAGCTCAACATTACACATTTGAATTTGAGTCAAGTTTGCCGCCGGATTGATGACAAACGAGACTATTTCGGGTACATCCCCGGTTAAGTCGATCTGCGCCCTCCCTGTTCAAAACCAGTTTCAGACACGTTCCATTTAAATGCAGATTATCTCCTATTTTATCGCCGATTTAAATATACGATAGGTTCTTATGGCGGAATTAATTCGATTCGAGAAATATTTGGGATGTTGGGAAATGGAATTAGCGAGCGCGATATAAATTTGTAATTATGGAAACAGTGTGGTGCGTCCATTAATGTGTGATGCGCACCATTGTCCCGGCGAACAAAACCCGGCACAAATTGATTTCAATGCATTTAATAACGAATAAATAAATGAGGTCCCCGAGCTCCATTGTTGTCGCATAATTCCAATCTGCTTTATGTTTGCGGATTTAAGCCAGCAATTGCCTTTTGTGTCCACCTTGCCCAGCGTCGATACAATCAATTATTTCACAGGACATTCCGCTAACGGCGTTGATGCGTATTATGCAAGGGGGGTGCCTGCAAAAATAAACATCTCTTTATTGCAATCATGTATATAGAATCATATCAATGGATTTTTTCAAACTTAAGCACTTTATCTGTACATCCCAAAAGTCATGAAATATATATTTTTGCCACATCCCTACTTGTTTTAACGTATTTAAACCGATTGGGTGAGGTAGGGTGGACCTTTAGCTTTACAGTTCACCAAAATTCAGTCTGCTGCGATCATCAATACAATCAGGATAGCTGATTTGGTACACCCTTGTTTCGAGACCACGTCACGGATACTTCCGAACAATGTTGGGCGATTAAATTTTGCTCAAAATTCGACAAAAAAGCTGTCGAAACTCACGAATTGCTTTTTTCCCGTAGATCAAAACTGCACTCAAAAGACGCCATTTTTACAGAATTGAAGCTATCTAAACAGAGGAAAGAGGTTCCCAGAAGTAGATTTCATGACTTTTGGGATACACCTTGTAATATAATTTCTTATGCATTTTACTGCCATACATTTTTCACACTGGTTATTCAATAAAGTGGTTATAAAATTCATGATTAATAAATTAAACACAACAATATTTTCGACCAATTGCAAAATTTAAACAACCCACCCGATCAGTCTTCTTCGGACAACTTCGTTTTGTAATGAGAGTTTGTAATCGTTCTGTAGACATGTTCGGGCATGATGTCCGACCGCGAGACGCTTATTCGTCATTTCAGCGGTCCGAAAAGCGGACCGGTTGAACATACAGACCTTGTGGTCACTCCGTTTTCGTTTGGGGATTTTTGCGGCATTTACGGGGGACGTGACCTCCGCCCCCTCATAGCTCAAATACTAATTTATATAGGTGGCTCGCGTCAAACGAGGTTGCGAATGAGTCTAGTCTTCCACCAACCCATAAAAACTATACATGTATCTATCTTACTAATTTACGCCGCTATCTTAGCTAGTTTTGGTTAGCTAAGTGATGGACCCATGTTTCATCCATGGTTATAAATTGGTGCAAAAACTTAGCCTTATAAGCGTGAGGGGGGGGGGGGCAAGCTAGAAGTTTGTCGCGGGTGCTTCATACATTTTTGAGCGTACAGTAAGATTGTGTAGTTTCCATTGTTAATTATACGGCAGGGAAACTACTTTTTAAATTATAAGTATTTATAGTAATTATTTTTGAAATATACTATTAGGGAGTAGTAATTAAATTAATTAAAAATGAATCAATTTTTTTTTTTAATACATATTAGGAGGACCCGAAAGTATTCGAAAATTTAATAAAGAAAGATCAAATTTATTAATAGAGAGATCTGGCTGCAAGAAGGACGACCTCCCGCAGCCAAGGCTAACCGACGACTCTCCCGACTCCCGCCTCCTGCGCGTCACTCCCCAACCGGCAACGGTGCACGCGCAAGAAGCGATCCGTCTGTATGCAGGTGCAATGTCTCCGTAGGGCCACAAGAGATGGCACTATTAAAAAAACATATTACATCTGAGCAGATTTAGTTCGCCAGATTAACAGCGCTACTACGTGGGGATAGTAAATCGCCCATCCTACACATCGTTATCAAAATTCGAATGTCCTTTCATTTTTAGTTTATCCCTTAAGCTTCTATTGCCCCACTTAAATTTGTGGAACCAATATTGACATCTGCGGACTATTACTAATTTACCATAAACGTTTTTGAGTGTTTTACTGATTCAACTTCGATAATATGTATTTGGTACACTACTATTACTTTTATTAAGTGTCGTTGAAGTTGAAATGGAACAATTTTTGTAAAATTATACAATTGTGTACGAAATACATCACCGATAGGGAAAGGTTTAACTTGGTTTGAAATGATCTGTCAAACATTAGTAATTTTTATCCTGATTTTACCATATGGGAAAATATTTGTGAGAAATTTACTATGAAAACGCGTACGTTACATAATGCATATAATATCATATGGAAGAAAAAAACAGTATTTAATATTTTCTATGATGAAAACAAAAGTCGATACGTTTTGGGGGTCAAAAATGTGCCTTTATAAAAAGACCCCATTTGAAAATATTACATTCTTTCAATATACGTCGCATGTATCCGGCGAACGGTAGTTATTTGGGTATTTATGAAATAAGTTTTATTTTGGTCGGTTATACATTTGTGTGGGGTATCCAAAGTGGAGTATAACCGCGGGGCCAGAATGGAACTGTCAAATTTGTATCATTCTACATTTATTATGGCGCGCTCATGATACGTCTCCTTTGAAATATAAATTCAAATGTAATAAATGACGGCGAAAATATTTTTCGTTTTGAATCCGTTGAGCTCGCAATCATTTATTCACGTCATTTGTGGACGTACGAAAGGATTTCTATTAATACAATCCTTATACGTGTATCAATCACGCGCGTCAATCAAAACGCATTGCCGCCGATCTCACCTGCCACACTTATTACATCCCGATTCAAACCAGATAAGGAAAGCTCATCTTTTTTAATATGCTAAAATGTCTAATGAGTGTTTAGCACCGCCGCCTTATATGGGCCGCCATCCTCCCCATAAACACTTGGTGAGATACCTGGGCAGTCCCGAAAGTGCCCGATTTAATAAAGAAAATACAAAAATATCGGTATAAATATCTTTATCTAACAAAATAATCAAAAATAATAAACTTTTCTCAGCGATGTTTAATAGCTTCGATGCCTTGTTTATAGTGAGTACCGACGATCTCCTCAAAATGGCCAATACCGCTCCTACGCTTCAATGGTGTCAGAAGTTGGATCATATGGATCATACACATTTTGTTGTATTTTTTTTTAAATAAGCTAAAATTAACAGATCTTTTAAATCGGATTTACCTTTTTAACTTTTTACAAATAAAACCCAAAGTAACAGACAGGGGATCTCAAACTTTTTAAACATTAAAAGCTAAAAACTAAACTTAACCATTTAATATATTTGCATCCTTTTTTGCCAATATATTTCAACATTTTTAGGTATTTAAGGCCAGCGAAAATATGTTGCTCAAGTGCGGGTTTGCAATAAAATATTTGTTCAAAAGGCTGTTTAAGATGTTATAACACACATACTGAAAATGAAAAAAAATCTTTGCTTGCGTTTTTCCTAATTTTTAGCTCTTAAAAAAATAATTAACATTTTGATATTACGTATTTATATAAATACATATATACCTAGTGATAAATTTTAGAATTTTTATGTCATGAATAGACACCCTTTTTGTATGGAAAAGTGCAGTTCCTAAAAGCACACATGCTGTGTCCCCGGACTTCGCGTAAAATTTTCACAAAAACACATCACATGTGTTGCCGGTCATAGTGGTCATTTTTTGTATGTTGCAAATTATAATTTTATGCAATTGGTTTAAAGAAAATTACTACTAAACTGTTTTGAACTTAGTTTATGGTTTTGAACTTATTAGGGTATGAAGCGCCCGTGGCAAGTATCTAACTTCCTAAAAAAGGTTGGAGTGGCCTCAAGGTCTAGGTATCCAATCGGTCCGCTTTTCGGACCGCTGACATGATGAATGAGCGCCTTGCGAACAAACGCCATACCCGAACATGTCCACAGAAGTTTTGTATCAATTCAGGATGTTGCATGTGAAACATGGGTTTATCACTTAAAATCTAAGTTGAGACCCGAGCTGTCCCCAAGGACATGCTCATTCTCAATTTCGAATGGTTACTTACGCTCTGAGCGCGGAGAAGAATCTAGCTAGGATAGCAGCATAAATTAATAATATAGATAAATATATAGTTTTTGTGGGTGGGAGGAAATCAAGACTCGTTTGCTACCTCATTTAGTACGAGCCACCTGTGTAAGTTAGCATCTGAGGGAACTTCTATGATCATACAGATGGCTTCGGGTACGCATTTATCCCTGAAAATGCCGCAAAAAGTCCTAAAAAAATCTATGTCCAACCGGTCCGCTTTACGGATCGCTGATATGACGAACGGATGCCCTGCGATCGGATGCAATACTCGAACATGTCTACAGAACGATTAAGAACTTTCATTATAAAACGAAGTTGTCCGAAGATGACTGATTGGGTGGGTTATTTAAATTTCACAATTGGTCGAAAATATTGTTGTCTTTATTGCGATCTCATGCCGGTTGGGTCGACCCAATGAGAGAGGGGGATTGGGCAACTCTATAAACAAAATTCGAAATTGATTTTCTATTTGACTTGATAATGCACAAAAAAGATTTTAGTTGATGTTGCGGATGCATCGCAAAGAATTCAACGCAATCGAGTCGCAAAAAATTAGCTTCTTTTAAATGCAACATCCAATCGAACTCTTGAATCTTCCGCAGCCTCCGAACAAAGATCTTATTTAAATTCTCATTTTGGAAGGTTTGGCGTGCTTGGCTTTGTGTTGAGGCCTCGCGACTCAATTCGGCGCCTCCGCTTAACATCGCGCCCCGGTTTAACGTCTGTGACTCGCTCCGTTCTCAGAGCACAAATGCGATTTCGCTCCTGATTATATATTCAGACCAAAGATAAATTTCAATACCGTTTGCTGAACATTTTCCAACCAATCAAAATATGTTCTTCGCCAAAAACCACCCGGAATAGGCATACAGCGTCGCCAAAACGAATATTTTTAATGGCATTATTTTTAATGAACTCGATGACGAAATATCATCACATAACAGTTGGAATGTTTTCGCACGTCTTTGCAAACGAGCAGAACAACTTCCTATTATGATAAAAAAAAACTCGTGTTTGCCCTGTGATCCTTCTGCATTTTTTAATTAAGCATTGACGCATTTCGACCTTTCCGAACAAAGTCATCGTCAGACCGATACGTTCAAGTTAATAGGATCGTTTCATAATTTCAACATTAAATGCAATTAAAAATTAACAATCGAAACCGACCTTTGATCTGATATTATGCGCAAATTTCAGACATTATTAAGGGTACCGGAAAGTAACTTGTCGTTTTTATGGCTTTTTATTTCGTTCGCTTTAATCGTTGACAGTGGACAATTGCTGTCATTATCTGATCAGCTTCAAACGATTCTAAACTCATTTCAAATAATATTTTTCATTGTCAATGACGATTAGGGAAGCCTATGTAAAAAATATAATTAAAAAGTTATAGGCTGGTAAAGTGTAAGGGGTAAAAAAAGGGCGAGTCCTAGTTGATACGATTTCAACCTTCCTACTCATCTTAAATTTAAAAAAAATAAAAAAATTCTTAATTAGTAACGATGAAGCTATAGTTCCTACACCAAAAAGAAGAAGACCCACGAGAAGAAAGAAGTAAATCAACTAATTAGAACTTGAGATGTGATGTAAACTGTATTGAAAAAAGTAGTTTCGAGAAAAACGCCTTTAAAGATTTCATTCTCGTAAGACCGGTTTAGTTGCCGCCTCACGAAAATAGCTATAACTCCGTAAATAATTGGAATTTTGGACATTTCTTTAAAGGATATATTCTTAAACGTCTAAACTTTGAAAAAATGCAAAAACAAAATCGAAATTTTTAAAATTCCAGACTAAAATAACCCCTTAATATGAGCATTCGATTTTCAAACACATCATTTTAAAACTGTATACATTTTCGTTCATTTTCACATGTAATACATTTTCACAGGTAAAATAATATATATCGTGTAACGTTGAGGCGGGTGTCGAATAGAAAAACTCTCTTCTCTAAATAGCAATTTATTCCACACGAAAGAGAGATAGAGAGATTTGGCTGCAAGAAGGACGACCTCCCGCAACCAAGGCCAACCGACGACTCTTCCGACTCCCGCCTCCTGCGAATCCACTACCCAACTGGTAACGGTGCACGCGCAAGAAGCGATCCGTCGGTATGCAGGTGCAATGTCTCCGCAGGGCCACAAGAGATGGCGTTGTCAAAATAACACATTGCACCTGAAGAGAGACGGAAGATGTCGCTGTTAATCTGGCGAATTAAATCTGCTCATATTAACAGCGTGGGGATGGTGAATAAATTATTATTATATTAAGTTCATTATCAGAAAAACACATTTTCTCTTCATTTGGAATCGTTTTTTCGCAAAGAAAAAAAAATCCTACAAACTTGGCTTGATCGTTACGGAAAATGAAACTCCAAGCGGCAGTTGTTCAGAAAGAAGAATAATTTTTTGTAGCGTGTTTGTGTACGTTGCATTATACAGCATAGAGACTCTACGCACATGCGCCGCGCTTCCTCTTGTATGTGTGTGTGTATACGTAGTATAATGTATCTATTACACCAGTGACGAGCCTATTTTATTATATATTACACAACACATAACTTCAAATTATAGCAAACAATTTCCGTTTATAATACTTTAGAAGCAAGAAATCTGGTTAAACCTGGATCTGGATATGGAATTGATTTACTACCTTTACATCATTCTGATAACGTTATTATAATATTTTTTTGGTGCGTCATATTAAAGATGGATTTATTCTCTAATAATTTTGATGGAAGCCGCTGCAAAATGATTGGGTCTATGAAACTGAACGAAGTTGTGAGTTCGGTGGTGCTAAGTGGAAATATATCATTAATGTCATCCAACGACACTCCTGCAACTACCACCTAGTTAGATAGGTGGGAGCGTACACTTGTAATCGACAGATGAACTCAGTCTGCTGTACAGTCTGCACAAATTAATTCTTTACATGGCGTCTTGGATCGGGAAAAGTTTGAAAAAAATTCCATCCAAGCGTTGAAGACCATCGCCCAATTAATCATAGTCTAATATGTCCTTAAATAGTACTCAATATCGTAATTACTATTCAAATACATTGATCAAATAGATCATTGATTAAAGGTTATGAAATATGCGTTTTGTTTGAAAGGGGGTGATTTTGAAGCATCGATGGCGTCCATTATGGACGTCGTCTGTTCGATTTTGTTTTAAAGTAGTTATTCGGCGGTATTTAATTAATTTAAAAGGCACAATGAATAAATTTAGCGTCTCGGTGTATGGTTGAACCGCGACCCTTCAGCTGGTGTTGTTGGAAAAGCGAGGGTGAGGCACGTTTGCATTAATCTGTCATAGAAGAGAAAACCAATTTGTCCCGCCGCCGCGGATTCGGAATCATTATTATTAGAACCCATCGTACACGGATATACACACTGGGAAAATGCTTCCATTTTCCGATTTCCCGAGGATAAACACTGCTCCGGAAGGCTCTATGCAAATCTATCACTGAGAAGAGTGTTTGCCCCGAGCGCAAGGCCACCCATCTTCAATCGATCACATATTATTTTCATCGATCACTCATGCGAAACGAAGGGAGATCCCGCTTATTTGACGCCCTCAATGCCGAATAATATATTTAATCCAACAAGGAAATCATTTCATCGACTTCAATAGCGCCAAATCTGAAAATGTATACGTTTCCGAGACTTTTGGATTTATTTACAGCGATCTCCAAATCAAGTGTTACCAAATTGAAATTCATTATAACTGTCAAAACGCCGATAATCGCGCGCTTATTTTGATTAAACGTCAGATAATTATATTATCCATTAGCTATAGAATGCATTTTGTTCAAATTTAAAAATAATATCAAATATTAGGGGGGACCGAAAAGTAATCAATTTTTTTGCTGGTGAAAAATATTTATTTATTAAAGAAATCTTAAATACTTATCAACAAAATAATTTTTTCCTCATTTTTTGTCAGCGTAAAGGTAATTTTTAAATTTATTTTTTGAAAAAATCCTTTGATTTTCACTGAAAAACTTCTCCAACTTTGTTAATATTTTAAAGTCTATATATGCTCTAATGATCTTAAAAGATAGTAAATCGACAATTAAGATTTGATGAATAAATTGAATGGGGTAGAATTTCCAACCCAAGTTCACTTATTATTTTCTGGGCTATTTCTGAAGCATGCAATTTCGTTTTATCGTGAAGAAGAATCATTTTTTAGTTATTGTCAAAAACAGATCGTTTTATGTGAACTCTTGTTTCGAATTGTTTATAATAAATTACCACTGTTACAGTTTGACCGGGCTTAAGTAATTCATAATAGATAACTCCCGAAAAATATCAATACACACAAAGAAGGACCTTCTTCATTGTTAGTGTTGATCGAGGGGTCGGAACAGGTATTTTTTCGGAAGAAATTCATTGTTTTTTCATACAGGATTATTGCATAGGATTCACTCTTCGTCTCCAGTTATAATTTGCCACAAAAACGGATATTTTTCATATCGAGAATTAGAAGAGATGCATAAATCGTACGCCGTAGATCGAATGCCGTCTGCGACAATTCATGGGCGATCCAAATTCCTTGTTTGTGCAACTTTTCTATGCGACGAAGTTGATTTTTGAGGTTGTCCTTTTCGAGCGATGTTTTAGAGATCCCAATTTTCATTTTAAAACTGTTTAAACCACCGATGACACTCGTTTAATTTCAGAATATTCCCCTAAGTATCGATGATTTTTATCAGTGCTTCTTATGCCTTAATTCCTCACTCGAAGAAATTTTGATTACTTTTCGGTCTCTTTAATATTTAAGATTCAATTTTTTAAGTATGGGTATTGCAAAAAAAATACGCACCGTTTTTATATTCAGCAAGAAATACTATCAGAAAAGTTAAGGAGTTTTTGGATACAAAGTCTTCGTTTTTTTCTTCTAAATCGAATAATTTCCACAATAAGTAGTAAAAACACACAGTAAAAATTATCAAATTTAATTTTGAAAATTAGTGTTCAAGTCCAAAAAAGTATTTATTGTATCTTTCAAAAATAACACCCCTTTCGTATTATTTCGATAATTATGATTAAATGAGTCTCCGGTCGATATATGACGTATAAGCGTTGTTTGAGCGTTGGCGAACAATGCTAAAAAATACATGAACGAGAGAATTTTCAACAATGGATGTAAAAAATTGGGTAATTCGTTTGTTGTAAGTTGTTGGGGAAAAGTTCGCGGCGTCGCAGAAATCAAAGGCTTTCGCCGGCAGCTTATTAAAGTTATGAATGTGCTATTATACGTTAATACGTTGGCGGGTCGACGACGTTTACGTAAGCGTCGCCTGTTTTTATGAAGGCCCCTTCTCAATTTTACGAATTAAGATGTTCTTGTTTCGAAAAATCCCGCCATGACCAATCTCGGCATTCGATCGTAACTGTCAAGGTTTTCGCGAGACAAGGTTTAATTACATAATTTTTCCCTTGGAAAAACCTTCTAGAGAGAGCTTTCCTCAGTTTCCAACTGTCGATTATTTCGCGAAACCCCACATCGCATCGCCTTCGCAAGAAAATGGGCAATAATACACCCAAAGCAATTATTGTCGCCGGATTGAGGGGGGAATTTAAATTATATATTTTAGTGCTCACAAATAAATTAGCTTCGTTATGCGAGTTAATTAATGAAGCCCTATTCGGTGTTACGCGAGGTGCTGAGGAAATCTGCAAGATACCACAATCGAAGCCGCCCCAACCATACTTCACGTGACATGTATTTCAATTAAAAACGAAAGGCTTCTTTACGACCAATTATATATCTTTAAAAATTAAACAAAACATATGCAGCACCATTTTCAACGTGAAATCGTTCATGCAACATATCTAATCATTTTGAACTTTCAGCATTTTAAATATTATGGAAACAAGTGACCAAATAACTATATTGTTAGATGATCGCATATCGAATTAACATGTTTGTTGATATTCTAAAAAATGCTTGTTTTGAGTTTGAGGATATATTCCATGACCCTAATTATAGGAATGTCTTATTTCAAATCCAGATTTACGAATTGAATTGATTCCATCATGCCAATAAATTTGGAAGATCTTGAATATTAATATATCCAATCGATCGTCTCGATCCAAGCTCATGATTGATTTTTTGGACCTGAAAAAATAAATACTGATGCAATTAAAGAGAGTCATGAAGGCCTATACTATATTTTTGAATTTTTTTCAAAACTTCAGGTACAGTCAATAGCTCATTCTCTTATTTATCCAGTATATGTTGATAAGTCTTCTTAATATAACACTATTTTCACATTTGGATGCTATGAATATGGATGACTTGAACGGTTGTAACTAGATTTTTTTTATGCGCATTCGCATAAAAAAACTTTGTTCTCTATAAAAAAACAAGGGATGGGTTCCATTATTTTTGAAAAACGCGTAACTTAAAAATCGCATAAAAACAGACCCAAGTGTATATTTACTATCGCTACGCCAATATATATATATTGGTACTAGTGATAATTTTTTATGAGGTTGATGGCAACTACCAATTTAAGTTTTTATATATTTCATGGTAAACCTTTTCTATGTGTCATTATTGTAACTGATGCTGCTTGCTGATGAATGACAGCTCTAATCAATCCCGAATAGTAAAGTTTCCATAATGTGGTACAAAATTGGAAATATAACTTGTATGGAAAAAAATCAGAAAGTTATTGAATTGGTGGTTTGTTGTAAAATTTAACTATCTTAGAACAGTTTAGAACTTAGAATTCTGTTGTTTCAAAAAATCAGAACATCAGAAAAGCCCTAAATAATTGTAATCGAGGCTGGAATATAAAATGTCGGAGTTATGATCTTTTAAAACAGGGACTTCAAAAGATAACATGGTCCAAAATAAAATGAAAAGTTTAAATTTAGGCGGACCACAAAAAAACTAAAATGTTTATTTCAAAACGTGAAAACGCGCAGAAATAAAAAATACAATTTAATGTTTTCTCTCTGGCTTAACTTGAATTGTTCATATTGCATGTCGGAAAGTGCGTTAAATTTTCATTTTTTACCTGCTTTTCCCAAATAACTCCTCAACTCAAACCTCTTTTTATGCGACTTTTTTTTGTGCGATTTCGAAGTTATGCGGTTTTTTTAAAGCAATTTTTTTAAATTTTCATAAAGAATACGTATTGAGATAATTTTGTATAAAATAGAAAATAATTCATGAACATTAACCGAAGTTTGGAAAAAAATATATAATTTGGGACAGTGTAAATAATATTGCATCTGCTATCGCTGAATATACGACCACGCCTTTTAATCTAGAGATTAGAATTTTGAAAAATTTTTCGACTTTTAAAAATATATTCTCTTAAATTTAAAAAGAAATTTCCAACTACTTACTTGGCCGGTTCTACCATAATGAAATCTTTTAACGCGTTTTTCTCGAAACTGCTTTTTTCAACACGGTTGACATCATATCTCAAGTTTAAATTTATTAATTTACTTCAAATTGGGTACGAATATTTCCCATATAACCCTCTATTATTCCTACCAAATTTATGTCAAAATTTACTTTTTAACTATTTAAAAAAAATTAAAACTGTGATAAAATAAAGCCAAAAAATGACCTGACTGATTTTTTTAAAAATAGTCGCTATTTTGTGATTTATTTATTTTTGAGTTGTTGTAAGACGTCCTTTAAATGTTACCAAAATGTTTTTTTTTAATTGCCTTATTGTTTTCATGTTTTTTGATTAACTTTTTTTGTGCGATTTTGGATATATTTTATATAGCTGTTTCAAAGTTATGCGGTTTTTAAAACCCATGGAACGCATCTTCACTTTTTTTTATGTAAGTCAAAGCTTTTTTGTGCGATTGTACGCATCTATCGCACAAAAAAAGGTTTAAATGTTCAAAAGTTATAAGCTGGTAAAGTTAAAGATGCAAAAAAAATATTGACACGTTGATCTTGTTGATACGATTTAAACCTTTCTAGTCATCTAAAATTAAAAAAATATTATTAATTGATAAAGACATCGCTATAGTCTCTACTTCAAAGAAAAAATAGTTTTATTTTTAAAAAATGGCGATTGTTTAAAAAAGTCATTTTTTGGCTTTATTTTTTCACAGTTTTAATCATTTTAAAAATTAAATTTTTCAATAAATCTGGTAGACACAAGTTTAGTTGGAAGTTTGGAATGAAAAATTAGAGTTGCTCAATAAAGATTTGAATCTGGAAATCTTAATATATTCCATCGTCCAAATAAAAGCGACTGTTTTCTTGAAAATTTCAGCTATTTTATCGTACGCTAACGTTGAACCATTCGACTTCAAAATATGATAAATGGATAATACGTACGTCATATGGCGTACTTGAATCGAAAAACATTGCAATAGGTAATATAGCTCTTACATCACCCGAACACATACGTGTGTGTTCGTAGTCTTTGTGGTATAAAGGCGCACAATACCACAACGAAAGACATCAAAATGAGAAGCACCTACTTTATACTATAAAGAAACAGTAAATCCAAGCAGACGTGCTTAATAATATTTAAAATAAAATCAATTTTAAACTACATTTAACTTATCGGCTCAAAGTGAAGCGATTCGTCTATTGACATGAAGGACGATAGCATTTAAATATTGGCCAATATTACTAGATATTTAATGATTTTCTTAATGTAGATCAAATTGTATTCTTAGACAGGATTCTTTAATATTGAAGACTGCCGCATTTTTTCCCCATGAATTTTTGCTTGAGCCATTTTTGGAATTATAATCTTGTCTCCGACAATTGGAAGTACTGTCTGGTTGTTGGGAGCTCACTCCACGGATGCCTCTGAAAGCAATTACATTTACACATTTTGTCGTGATGTGTGCAATGTGACTGTTGTCAGCACAAGGGAATGCGGATAAAGTAATACGGTAACCACATTTATAAATGATCCTTTACTAATTCATACACAGGACCAATCTCGTCAAATTAAGCTAACCCTTCAGTTATTGTGAAAGCTTCGTTTTTTAGAGGCGTTTGCATCAATGCGTCGGATTTTTATGCAAGCCTCGTGCAACATGTTAAGCCAAATTGAGTTTTGAACTTAAATATAGGGTATTCAAATAAAGACGCTCGATTTTTAAATGCAAATAAAACGAGTTGTGTGTGAGATATCAACTAATTTTTTTATTTATTTGAAAGAATATTTTATGGCATTAAATATGTAATATAACATCGTTCAAATGTCCGCCGCAGCTTTGCTTGGTGAAACAAATTCGGGAGGTCCAATTTTATTGACTTTATCGCTTAAATTTGGCTGAAGTTGCAGGATGGCGTTCGTTGCGTTGGCTTTGAGGGCATAAATTTATTGCAGTTTGAAATAACTCTAAAGAAAGAAGTCTAAAGGCTCTCAAATTGTTTGTGCAGAATGTCCATCATGGCATGCGCAGTGTAGCACGCAGCGTCGTCTTATTAGGACCACATTTTGTCGGTATCCATATCATCTATTTTAAGTTACAAAAATTTGCTTTTCATCGATCCGTAGCGCTAAAGATCATTATTTTACCGAAACTACAGAAAGTTAGGCATCCATACAAAATGTGTACGTGTTTAGTGTAAGTGACGCTACGTAATTTATCATAAAGTACCTTTTCTACGCTTCTGAGTTGTAATGTAGACGCACATTGAAGAAAAAGTGTCGACCGAAAGTCTTGGCCGCAGAAAGATGTGTTCATCTAAAGAGTTCTCTAGCGGCCTCGTCGCTCCGATAAAAATAAACATTTTGACCAAGAATATCGCTATTACATTATTTTTGACTATTTCTTCCCCCTTTTCAGACTTTATGCGATTCTATAGCGAATAGAGTGTGATTCGCAAAAACTTGACGCTGTTAAATATGCTAGTTATGATATTTATTATTGCGCGATTGGTCTATTGATGAGTGGGCGGCATATGATGGATATGATAATAAGATATTTGCTCATTTTTTTCAGAAAAGCTTATTACTTTTGGCTCGTGCGAAGAGTACATTTAAAGTGTGGGCTCACGTGCGACGGGCTGTGCGCACATTGAAACGTCTCCATTGGCGACAAAGCTTCGCCTCTTACTTGTGATACTTTCAAATAAATACATAATATCTACAAAGGATTCAAACCGGCATTCTCTGTATTATAGTCTCTACCGAAATTGTACACAGCGCGAGGCTCGTGTGTGCTTCGGCAAAAACCTTTCTTCCGATGGCACAATGCTACAAACACACAATCATATACTACACCCATTGTCAGACTAAACAGCGAGCCCAAAGAGAAACCCATTGTACAAATACGCGCCATCAAAGACAGGGTGGCCCGTAAAAACGCTCCCGAACACCATCCACACCGCCGCTGCTAAGATATGGATGTCATTCCTCAAGAATCTACCATCTACTCGACCGCAACAGACTTCATCTCTCCATCTATTTTCAGCGTCGCATTCCAAATTCATATATGAATTTCAAGATTTTGATCAATGGGACATCAATACATGTTGTTTTTATTTGTATTCTATTATTAGGTACAATAGCAGAGTTTCTGGATTCATATTACAAATGTTATGGCTCGAATCCAGAGTTTGAAAATCGTAAGATCCAGAAATTTCCACTCTAAAGTTGCTTGTATTTAATTGAAATTCACTAACTCTTTTTAGATTTTGATGTGTACTGATACACCCACGTCTAATAGAGCTCCTTATGTCATGATAGAGTCCAGAAAAGCTTCTTATTCCTGTGTAAAATGATCTAAAAATTCAAAGACGGCGTTCACAGGATTTTGGCGGTGCTCTGATGTGAGCTTTCTGGGCACCCATCTCGCACACAATTCGCCGTAATCAAGTTTTTCCGACACAATATCACAAAGAAGACTTCAATAAATGTCAGGAAATTCTTTGTGAATGTCGTCAAGCATCACACGGTGATAATTTCGTACTTATTCTTCAATTTTTCGCATATGTTCGTCAGAAACGACTGATGGTCTCTTACTCCTTGCCTCGTCGAGAGTTTCATTGCGGTCTTCTCTGAGCTACCTGACTTACTTTGTGACATATTATCGACTCATCACATCACTACCATAAACTTCCATTAGCTGTCAATTCGCGGCGTCATAGACTAGGAAATTTTTCGCGGAAATTAGTAGTTACAATTCTGGGAATTAGAACATTTCGCTGTTTTTTTTTTTTTTAATTGAGCAGTTTGGAATTCTTAGAACTAGAATTTTGTGTTGTAAATGCATATGTGAAAAATCCTTTCCTAGAAATCTTCTATTGAAACTATCTATATTCAATATCGGATATGACATCTTGAGAAAAAAAAAATTGAGATTTGCAATACATAGATATAATTTATAATATTTGTACGTTTTAATTAAAATATAATAAAAAGTACAATCTCAAATGGAATATTTTTAAGTAGAAGAAAATTTTCGAACTGGAACTGGACTGGTAATCGACGAAATTTTTATAAGGTATTTAAGAAATTATTAAAAAAATGTGTTCATCCTTTGAAATACGTGATTTTGTAGCATGGAAGAACTATTTTTGGCATGTAATAGCGCTGTTAATCTGAGCAGATCTCTCTCTAGGCGCAATGTATGACGCGCAGGAGGTGGAAGTCGGGAAGAGTCGTCGGTTAGCCTTGGGTGCGGGAGGACGTCCTTCCTGCAGCCACGTGTTGAATAACGAGTTAGCTGAGAAGAGTCTTTCTGTTCGACGTCCGTCCACCTCCATCCAGCCATCCGGCTACATCATGACCCGAAAGAAAAACGAACCCGACAAGCACGCAGTAGCGGAGCGGGAGGGAAATCGTAATACGAACCGCTTTTATTGAGGGCTGAATGAGTTGAGAGGCTCCAAAGTACAAAATTCGCAAATAAACCTGCTCTGTACGTTTCTGTTCTAGATAACCTTTGTATTAAAAACAATAATCTTACAAATATTTTTACTCAATTTACACTCGAACCTCTTTTAACGCAATTTTTTGTGCGATTTCGAAGTTATGCGGTTTTTTTAATTTCATAAAGAGTACGTATCGAGATATTTTAGATAAAATAGGAAATAAATCATCAACAATAACCAAAATTTGGAAAAAATATATATTCTGGGACCATGTCCTTTATTCTGGGTTAGATTTTTGAAAAAAATAATTTCGTTTTTTTGCATTTTTCCAATGTTTCGACTTTTAAAAATACATTCTATAAAGGAATTTCCAAAATTTTAACTATTTATGGAGTTATAACTATTTTAGTGACGCGACAACTTGGCCCTTTTTTTTAGTGAGTTGGAAAGAGAAATATAAACAGAACAATGGTTACATTGACACTGAATATACTATTTCTTCTGAAGAAATAATGGATGTCAGATATCCTTAAAATTTTACCAATGATGCAAGATCTTTTAAATGTTACCAAAAATTTTATTTTTTAATTGCCTTATTGTTTTCCTGATTTTTATTAACTTTTTTTGTGCAATTTTGAATATTTTTTATATAGCTGTTTCAAAGTTATGCGATTTTTAAAATCCATGGAACACATTTTCATTTTTTCTATATAAATCATAGCTTTTTTTGTGCGATTTTCCGCGGAATGCACCTACCGCACAAAAAAGGTTTAAATTTTTTTTTTCGTATTAAAACTCATTTACTTTGATCCTGTCTCGATTATAAAATGATTCATATCGATGCTCTTTGGAGGGTTATTATTGAACAGTGGATCGAGTATTGAGATTAAAAAAATTTCTGGAACAGGGTGTCATCCGAGCTGGTGTTACGTAAGCTCACATATGTATTTTAGAGACAAATGTGAGATGGTTCTGTTCTTGGATAGTAATTTACATCAAAAGAATAATGCGCAAAATAAATGAGGAGAAAGCTCGCTTCTTCTCAAAGCTGTTGTGGTGAAAGCTTTTTCCCTTTGTACGACGAAAGCATATGAGGTAGAATCCACGCCCATTTACATTATTTATTCCTTTTATTATTAGACATGCGAACACACATCAACATACTCATCCATCATCCGATTGTGACCCATCTTTGTCAAGGTGACTTCAGCCCTGCTTACATTATCTCCTCAAATTATACCACAATGTCATTTTTTACATGACGACTGCTCCTCGCCGACATGGCCACCAATCAAAATCACAAATATTATATCACATTTCTTGCGGGGAGGCTGACGATGCATATGAATCATCATGAAACAGCTATTATATCATAGGGAAAAAAACGCTATTTACGTTTTCTACGCCCTTATTATTTCATCAAATATTGAAGTAAATCGGAATGAAATAGAGGGGGTGATTAAAATTGTGGTCTCAAATGTAGATAAGACAGAATTGATTAGCTTTCAAGTGATTGGGCCGAAGAGAGATTTACGATGGTTTTATGTCCCTCTTCGTTTTATTGCGACTAAGTTCCGACTATCGGACGAATGGTCATATAATCACTAAATCTGTGAATTTCTTAATACGATTCTACTGGGAATGTTCAACCAAGTACAAAAGGGTGTCGTTTAAGAACACAATTATTGGCTGTATGAAGATTTTGCTATTAAATAGGGTCGTACGATAAGGACGCTCGATTTTTAAATTTAAATAGAACAAGCTGTGTGTAAGATATCTAATCCGATTTTATTTTATTTGAAAGAATATTTTATGGCATTTAGTATGAAATATAAAATCGTTCAAATATCCGCCGCGGCTTTGCTTAATGGCACGTATTCGGGAGGTCCAATTCTCGATGATTTTGTCAAATAAATCTTTTTAGACCGCGCAAGATAGCCATGCCTTCAAATCGCTCGTGCAAAATGTCCATCATGGCATGCGTTATTTTGTAAGAACCACATATTGTCAATATTCATATTATCCAATTTTGGCTACAAAAATCATCAATCTGAAGCGCTAAAGATGATATTTTTGGCGGAACGTTTCTCGAACAAATTTAATAGATATTGCTTTAATAACATGGCTGTGTATGTGTGGACATACTTAGTTCTTAGGAAAAGTTGATTTTATGCATTGCTTTCTTCCCATTTGTTAGCAGAATATTCTAGCTAAAAGTTTACGCTATGTTTGTGTAATATATAATAAAGTAGGCATGACTGTACCGCTTGCTTTATTCTACGTATAGACACACACGAAAAGGTCGTATAACAAACTTAGCAGAATTTTGCCCCATAGAAATTAATCGTCCATAATGGAGTTCCTTTCTAGTTCGGTTCGTCTATCTCATGAAGGACTTTATTATCTCCCGTGGGATTGTTCTTCAGAGGGAAGAGTATTGAGGCACTTCTAGCATTACAACTGCGAAGAAAATAAACCGTGAAATTAATCCGTTACATTGAAAACTGATCACGTCCATAGTAGTCGTTAAAAAGACACGAGGCTCCGATGACTGCAAAGCTTCATTCCGTTGTATTTTAAAGCCAGAACCCATTTGCAGGGACTCATTTCGCAATACTCAGACAGGCACAACTCATCGTGTAGAACTTCGCTCAGTTGCTTGCGTACTGTGCAATAATGTCGAATGAATGCATACAGAACTTCTTATCTGCATCAATTATATACATGCTAACAGTTTTCAGCACATAAAATATTCCCCTCGTATAAAACGAGCATCTGGACAATTTGCCTGATTATATAGAATCAGACGAAATGTCACAACTCCTCGGGCATAATTGAATCACACTCGCCTTTTCGACCGGCCCAATCAAACTATTTTCACTTACGCGTGATTTCTTTAAATATTTAATGCCATGGCAGCTGTTGTCTTTGCGGACAATATGTCTTCACTTTTATGTCGCTCCCCCGCGTTTGTCGAGTGTCTGGTAAATACAAATAACAATTATTGTCGCCCCGGCGAGGGTGGCAAAGACGCGAGGGTGTGAGCTCAGCCACCCCAATCCACTCCAATCAACCAAATTAAGGGACCGCGGTAACTTGCGTTACTTTACGTTTACTTTTGTGTCCGCGCCAGATTAGTTGGGGAGCTTTTTAAATTGGTTTTGGAAACTTTCTTATTTGCATAGGCATACTGCTCGATTTGATTGCGCACACATGTGGTGGCCAAATCGCTATTTGTGCTCGGAACAAGTCATACCCCTTATGCAATCCAATTATCCCCAAATAGTGCCATCATTATCGAAATCATTATCATATTTTTGCATACATTAATCAGTATTCACGATGGTTGTCCCAGAAATAACCAACCTGACGTAATAGTGAAGAAAATCCACAAGATTCGAAGAAGACGAGCTAGGTTCGAAAAAGATCTATATGAAAACACGTAATTATTTTGATTGGAAATCTTCCTTATCGTCACTTGGAAATGACTAATCATGCTTCGAGTAAGATCGATCATTCGTATTGTTTAGTAAACAAGTTATTATTACGGTAATTAACCCCTCAAGTGGATATGACGTATATATCCGTCAAGACCAAATTCCATGCAAAGTGGGTATGACGTACATATCCGCATTGTGAAAGTTAAGTAAACCTCAATGAAAAATGACGGATATGTACGATTGCAGTGTTGTGTACGTTAAATGTGAGAATTATTCATCGCGGGAACTGAATTGTTCGAACTTGATGATATACTATTTTCGTATACTGGCAGCGAAAATATCGCATCACCACGGATGACACTTTTAACAGTGAAACATAACGTTGAAGGGGTTAAGATATGTGTACCATCGAATCGGAATTTGCTTGCAATTTTGATCATGGGAACGTTTTAGAGTGAGTCATTTAGCCGAATATCATCATTCTATTGTACAAATCCTTCTCTTAAAAAGAAATCAAAAGGCTTGCATTTCAATCCCGTCTTTTAAATTGGTGATTTTCTAAGACAAGTTTTACTTTCACGTTACAGTAAAATATATATATACATATATTTGTATCGCTCGCGGCCACGCTTGGCGCGAGCCACCTATATGTTTTTGCCACTAAAATGGCTTCCGTGATCATAGAGATCATAGACTGTTACGCATTTTTGCCAGAAATGCTGCAAAAAGTCCTAAAAGATGGCCACAAGCTCTGTGTGTCTAACCGGTCCGCTTTTCGGACCGCTGACATGACGAACGAGCGCCTCGCTATTGAACGCCATGCCCGAATATATTCACAGAACATGGTCTGCGCATGGATCTCCGCATGGATACTCCATTATTTTCATTGATTATTTTCAAAAAGAAAATAAAACGGTCGCATTTGCCTAAAAAAAGAAAGGTGGTCAAAATCAATGATTTAATATTCGAATTGCTTCCTCGTGCACCCTATTCGGATTAAGCTCATTCGGATTATTTTCTTCTTCTAAACTTCGAAAAAATGGCTCAGTGATAAAATATTTGCCCTAATAAAGAGATGAAGTCATTGGTTGATGGCTATTTTGAGGAGTTATTTTGGTGTTTTCTTTGTTGGGTCAGTGTACTTCTAGGACTGTCCTCGTAATGAAACACTTTAATCCATAATCAAACGATCAAAAGTTATTCCGTTGTGAGTTTTTCGCGTATGCTCGGTTGGAATTCAAATGGGAGCAAAACCGTTCAAAATGTCCCATTTTTATGTATAACGAACGATGCGTAATGATTTCAGCAAATCGAACAAACAGTTATTTATTGAAAAATAGTAAAATGGAGACAATGTCATTGATTTACGAGTAGTCGTTGAGGCAACAATAAAAAATGAGTTTGTGTGGAGGGTTTCGCTAAAACGTGGCACTTTGTTTCGCGCCATTACACACGGTGCAGTTCTGCGACAAAAGTCGCCAACAACAACAAACACCGGCTCCGTTCCGTAATGATTCATAATACAATTAATTCTGCCAATATGGCGTTTAGAAATGTATCAGCCAATAAACCATTCCGCAATAACAATATTTTGACAAAATAACTGTGATGCCATTATGTTAATACACGTGAACGGGCTGGGGAGAGGGACATCCATTAGCTGTTTCCTCTCCCGATTCAACCAATAACATTTCAGATTCAAACTACATCCAGTGTCGTCCCGATCCTACAAATCGTCTCGCTATTCACACTAAATTAATATATATAATCCCTATAATTGATCTGAGTATTTGCAATCTATTTATTGTACATGACTCAAATTTTAAACGAGATTTTAAATTCCAATACGAGCTTAAGAATTGCATGTCTCCATATCATAAACTGCGCAAAAAAAGAATAATTAAGTCATCTCAAAGTTTTTTTATGCGATTTTTAATATATTTTATCATATTGATTTGAAGTTATGCGGTTTTTAAAAATAATGGAACCATCCCTCAGTTTTCTATGTATTTTTTGTGCGATTTTTTTATATGCGATTCCTCGTGGGACGTATCTATCGCATAAAAAAAGATCCAAGTGAACACATAAAATGATTCCGAGGTTTACAAATTTGTAAAAATTACACAAATATTTAGCCACCTTCTATTGAAAAACTAGGACGTGCTCAGTCTTCATGATAGTGAATAACCTAGGCTTGGGATGGGATCCGCAAAATAAATAATATTCAAGAAGGGGTCCGAATATAAAATTTAAAGTGTTTTTTACAAGAAATTAAGAAAAAACCTTAAGGATGTTTGAAGAATCCGTATTTCATAGATGGAAAAGTTCTATTATATCACACAATTGAGGAGCATTTGATAAATAAATCCAAGTAATCTATGTGATTCATAATAAATTGGCTGAACTTCATAGTCTGCAAATGATATCATCAATTGAATATCCAAAATAAAGATGATGAAAGAGGGATGATCTGAAAATAGGGATGCGCAAATATCGGGTGACGGCACAGGCACGGACGCCACTGGCGCATAAACGCCGCCACCCCATTAAGCTGAATACCCTTTTAAGGAGGTCAAATATACTATTACTTACCAGCAGGACAACAATAGCCAAAATATATGAATCGGGAATAATAAAAGTATAACTGGCAAAACAAATGGTTCTATTTGCTGACACGCTCCGCGTCACACGAAGACCATTTGTCAAATCCCGTCGAACCGGGCGCAGACGCCGGAACGACATTACCCAGCTATAAACACACTTAGCTCCCGACATTTTTGACCAAAAAATTTAATAAACAGCTTCAATGGCTCCTGCTCCCTCTCCAGATATGGCCATCTTCAAAAAATACTCCGACGACCGACCCTCCCTCATTTAATATGCGAATATTCAAATAATGCCACGCGTTATAATTTTATTCTTGGCATTGCATATTCAGATTGTTTACGGCCCTTTAATAATATAATAGCTTATTTGCTTAATGATCATGGAGCTTACACAACTACTAAATTGCTATAAATGATTGCTTCTTGTTTGTGTAAAAATGATTCGAATAAATGACTATATTTTGCATAGTCTTAATTATTATATTTAAAACCCATAACTGATATCGCTATATTTGGCCACACTAAAAGTTTTGTTTGTTTAAATCAGTAGTTACAAGTATATTTTTGTATTATTTGCATTAATATGGCACGAGGGTGAAATAAAATAAGTATTTCTTATAAAACAGTCGTAGTTTAATTTTAGGATCTTCAAAAAATAATATTAATATTTGGAATGGAATGTCGCTTACAAATAAAATTAGAACATTTATTACATTTTAGACTGTTTTTGGACCTTTTTCCAATCGCATAAGTAGCATCTGCTAACAAAAAATGATGCAACTGGTTCTTCATGCTGTGACTGATTTTCCGGTTGTCTATGTATTTCCTCCAAAACTTTATCAATTCTTCTCTTTAGATCAACAGACAAATTTGTATACTCTATTTTACGATATAGTATAAATGATGCTACCAGCTTTAAACCTATTTTTTAATATATTTGTCCTTGTTTGTCGTTTTTTCGTATTAGCACGTTATTATGGCCTAAACGTTAAAAAAATAAGAACTGTATGCTTCTGGGTTAAATTTGACCCACGATATATAAAATTGAGCTTTGTGTCAATGACAATCAAAACGAAACTCAATATTTCAATGCCGATCGTAGTAAAACATAAATCAACTTATCATTTCTAATAGAAATATATAGAAGAAATCAAATGATTTAAACGATGATATCAAAATTGAGCTAGATTCTACTCTAGAGGAGTCTGTTTCTTCGTTTACAATAGTAAAATATTGCGTGGCAGAGTTTAAACGAGGCCGTACGAGCTGCCAAGACGAACATCGCAGTGATCGACCACCAAATGAGTTGACTACGCCAGAAATGGTGAAGAAAATCAACAATATGGTATTGGATGGCCATCGACTGAAATTGTACATATTGCAGACATGATAGATATTTCAAAAAATTAATACATTTAAACCTTTTTTTGTGCGGTAGATGCGTTCCGCCGAAAATCGCACAAAAAGAAATCGCACAAAAAAGGCTATGTACACAACAATAAGGCTATTAATAAATAGCATTTTTAGTAAAATCGTAAAGTAAGGACGTCTTGCATCATTAGTAAAAAATTTAAGAATATCTGACATCTGGCATCTCAAATATCAGACATCTACTAGAGAAATACTATTTTTTTTAAATTACAAACAATCATCGCTGTATGATAATTTTCGTTGCGATTTTCGATATAACAAAAAATGGCTCTCTTCTTCGGAAGAAATAGTATACCCAGTGACAATGTCATCATTATTCTGTGCAGATTTTCTCTTTCCAACAATATAATTCATAATTAGTAAATATGTCAGAAAAGTCCCTAACTCAAAAAAAAAATAAATGACAAAATGACGACAGTCATTTTTTGGCCCTATTTTGTCACAGAATAAAGGGCGTGGTCGAATATTCAGCGATAGCAGATTTATACAGTCCCAAATTATATTTATTATTCCAAATTTCGGTTAGTGTTGATGGTTTATTTCTTATTTTATCCAAAATATCTCGATTCGTACTCTTTATGGAATTTTAAAAAAACAAAAAATTGCTTTAAAAAAACCGCATAACTTCGAAATCGCATAGAAAAAAGTCGCACAAAAAGAGGTTTGAGTATACATCGCATATTGAATAAAAATTTGGACGTGAAAAAGCTGTGCGCAAGATTGGTGCCGCTTTTGCTCACAATGGAACACCTCAAAGTCAAAGTCAAAGAAACGGTCAAAATAATGAGAACGAAAGGGGAGAATCGACACTAAAGAAGTCGAAGATAATTTTAATTCATTATTTATTATGGTGATATTAAAAAAGAATTATTAATTGGATTATTTAAACTCTACGGAATATTCGACGGTTATTACTATAAGCAAGGTATTGAAGCTTTTAAAAATGGCTGGAAAACGTTGTTAGAGCTGATATAAGACCATATGAATTGGGTTTTGTTCGTTCGAAATGCGCTGCCATACCGTTGGTCGGATTGCAATAAAACTTCGTCCATTTATTGCTAAGAATTTTGCAAGTAACATAGGCATATTTTAATATTATATATAAAAATCAATGTTTGTTTGTCCGTATTTAATGCGCTGCCATATCGTTCATTCGATTGCAATAAAACTTTGCCAACTTATTGTTTGCGCTTTCGTAAATAATATAGGTGTATTATAATTAACTTACAGTAGATCTTATATATAAAAATCAATGTTTGTGTTTTTGTTTATAATTATAATAAAACCAACAAGCGATATTTTTAGAATTATTATTGCTGTGGTGGCAACGTACTGGATATCAGCTATTTTATTTTAAGTAAAATGAAAGTCACAATAGTTCTCTGTGATATGATATTAAATAATCGAGGGTTTCGCGGGCAGATTTAAGTGTGGCAATTGTAGTTGTTGTATGAAGGATGACTTCCGGCGCTTTCGGTAGGAAATGGTCGTAAGTGGAAGCCCAGTGGTGACTTCTGTAACAACACGCATCGTTCATATCATTCCACAATGGACGTAATAATTCTCAATGGACGAGTGTCCGGTACAAAGGACGCCGCATAAAGAGACGCCATCAATTGAAACGAGCCTCCCCATTATGGAAAAAGCCTATTTTTTATACTACACGCCACAAAGAGCGCCATGAAAAATTTCCACGGAAATAGAATTGCAATATTTTATATAAATTACTTTTATCACTTAGTTCGAGTCGTAAAGAAACAGCTCAATGCATTTTTAATGACACAAAACACAATAACGCCACTCGAACAACGCAAAGCCATAAAGCTTTCGGGATAAAGAACAGAAATAAAAGCTCTCTTGTTGAAAATTATAATTCCTAAGATTCCACGCGTGGGTGTTGCATGATAAATTTGACGAAAAGTAAATGCAAAGCATAACAAATATAAGACGGAAAATTCGCAAACGACTCATTATATAAAATTTCTTACGCGGACGATTCTGTGTAATTAACATTATTTGAACCCACGCGTATTCAATCAGCACGTAATCAAAACTTGACTGAAAAAAATATATTTCTTTCCCCCGTTTTTATATAATGACCCACTTTTGAAGATTATATAAAGCGATTTTTTTTTTACAAAAATATGAATATCTTTGATATGTTTGAAATCGATTAATTGGCGTAATGTCACGAGACCGTTTCTGAGAAGACATACAAACTCATTGTTTCCGTTGTGATTACTTCTAAGAGTTCATTTTATTTCCGAATTAAATTCGGATTTTTCCGCTCATCAAAAAAATATTCCCATTAATCATATAATATCTGCGCGTAATTTCTTATTAAAAAAATACCCAACGAACACAGCAACAAAAGCATTCTCCAAAGAATATCATCGCCAGAAGAATGGAAGTGAAAATTGTGTCGGCCATAGATAAAACCATATTAAGCTGTAAGTATACATTTCTGCGCTTTTCAGAGGCCGCATTGACTATTTTTCAGGTCAAATGAAAAGCTTCTGTGCCTTTATTCAGTTCATTTTTCAGCGGCCATTGAGGCTTTTTATTGTATTTTCTCCATATCTTTCAGTGCGCATTGCGCTTTCAGGAAATATATTGTTATAAGGTCATTATTCTCAAACGAATTGTTTGTTGTTCGGGCGGGTTTTTTATTCACCGCTGGCGTTCGCTCGGAATATGCGCCCCCGCAAATATTATTCATATTTTAATTATTTAATGCTATTTATTTATGGAAATTCGTCGAGAAGTGGATCAACTCTGAATGCGACGAAATAAGACTCGTTCCTCACTAGGCTAAACTACAATATGTAAAATTATAAGCATCACAAACTACATAAGCAGAAACATATTTAAAAAACATGCTAAACTTTTTCCAATTACATTTTTTTGTAACTTTGCGCGTTAATTTAATTTCGCGCGTTTTTCAATTTTCATACTTGAAATTTTAAATGAAAATGAATCGTTTATTAGTTTTTATTCAACGGAAAATTTACACAACGCATGTAAGACACTTATTCAGCATTTTAAAAATAATACATTCAACAAATTTGCGTTTTTATCTGAGTATATGAATTACAAACACGTCATTTTAAAACGTTTCATGGTGAATTAATGGAACGACATTCGAGTGAAAATGCTAAATATATATTAATAAAGACATTTCTAATTTAAAATACGATAATATTTTGAGAAAACACAAAAAAACCATAATTTTGTAATAATTTCAAATGTTAAAATATTGGTTTTTAGAGAAGGATACAATCATTTCATAGCAGAAGTTTAATCAATCACAAAGATTCAAATTTGCCCAAATTTGATCAATAGAAATTGATCATATTTCATTATGATTTCAGTGTGTCCTTCGTGTTTATTTGCATATGTTCAAAGTTTAGACTTTTAAAAATATATTGTTTAAAAGAAATTTCCAAAAATCCAATTATTTACGGAGTTATAGCTATTTTAGTGATGCGAAAACTAAGCCGATTCAGCCGATGAAATCTTTAAACGCGTTTTTATCGAAACTACCTTTTTCAATACGGTTGACATTAAATCTTAAGTTTAGATCAATTGATTTGCTTAAAATTTAGTAAAAAAAACTTGTTCATATAATTTTCTATTTTATCTACCAGATTTACGTCAAATTTTTATTTTTAACTGTTTTTAAAAAATATAAAAGTGTCATGCGTTTTTCGAAAAAAATATTTTTTCAACATGGTTGACATGATATCTCAAGTTTTAATTAATTGATATACTTTAAATTTAGTAAAAAAAAATGTCTATATAAGCTTCTATTGTTGCTATCAGATTTATATCAAAATTTTAATTTTAACTATTTTTAAAAGATTAAAACTGTGAAAAAATGAGACGAAAACTATAGCGACATCTTTATTAATTATGAATCATTTTAATTTTAGATGACTAGAAAGGTTGAAATTGTGTCAACCAGCACACATCCTTTTTATAACCCTTTCACAAAAATCTTTTTGTATATTCTGAAAATGTTAATCTGGTAAAAATGTATTTCAAAAAATATTTTATTTCTTTTTCTCTTTCTATTTCTCTTTGATGTTTAATGCGTTCCGATTCTGTAGTCTGTGAGACTAATGATTAGCGATCTAAGCTTAAATTAACAGGGAGCTTGTGTTATTTATGATTTGTCGCTAATCGCATTATAACGGTGAATATCTGTGTATTTTTCTTATCCAGAATAAGAAGATACTTTTTTTTTTAGAACAAGTATCTGTTCTTATTCTTAAGCTGCCATTGTCAATAAAAAAGATCTTTCCATGTTATTGAGCGATTTATTGAGGTCTTTAAAAAATCATTTTGAATGTAACTTATGGTAATATTGGTGAGGTAAAAAATTAAATGGAAAAAAAATACTATTTATCTTTAAAAATGCTATTAAATAATTTCGAAACATTGGAAAATTTGCAAATTATTTTGGAGATAAGATTTAAGTTTTTATGAAACATTTTCGAAATTATTTTTAAAATCTTTTTAATAAAAAATAAATGTTTTAAATTTTAAAAAATGGCTTATTTCCGAAGCGTACGTTTGATTGTGGATGGAATTCGACGATAATGGAATTTATTTGATCGAATGCACATAGTTTGTGTGCGTGTATGAAAAATGTAATTTTAAGAGGAAGAGAAATTCCTGTAAGAAGGGATATCCTTCAGGAGTGACGCGCAATCCGCCACACAATGAGTATTGCTTATTTCGGTCTCCGCTAGATGGCAACAATGCCACTTTTATGGACTCAACAGAATGGAGTCGAAATGGCCTGAATGGCGCTCCCGCTTCTTGGCTCCAAGCATTCCTCTTTCTTCCACGTCAATAGGCTGCGGCCCAAAGAATAGGGAATATTATATTTTATACAAAATTCCGTGAAAGAGCTTTTAATGTATACCCGCCATTCTGCGACGCTCAATGGCGTCTAGAGGCGTATCTTGAGCGCAAAGAATGGGATTCTTCAAAACTTAGAAATAATGGAAGTCACGAAAATTCAAGGGGTATATTGCGACAAGTAGGACGGGCGCAGAAAGAACAATATAAGTGCGCGCACATGTATTGCTTTAAGGAATTCTGCTTCCTCTTTCTTCTTTCCTTGCTTTGTGCTCGCCCATAAACGAGACTTTAAGTCTCGACTGGAAGCCCTAATATTCAAAATCGACTAAAAGACAGATACCGTATTAATTGCGAAACTCTGTCGGCTTTATTTTCGACACAATACACCGCGTCTCGTGGATATTTTCATAAAAATCGTAAAATTTCAGGTTTATACACTCGTCATATACATATGTATAGCATCATCCAAATACCACGCCTATATATCAGCACTATATAATGGGTACACATGACATATTTTCAAAAGATATAAGCCATTTTGTTTAAGTGGAAGATAGTACAATTTTACCATGGTAAAATCATGAAAATTTTCGTATTATTCAGGAAAGATGTCGATATCCAAAAAAAAAAGGTACTGTTTGGTGCACATTTTGGGCAAATGACATTTGGGCCAAATTTGAATCATATTTATGTGTTTGATTCAGGTCTTATCATAAAAATGACGATGGATTTGAATAACTCATTCATAATAATAAGATTTGAATTCATTTACTATTTGGCCAAAAAATCTTTTCTTTTTGATCCTCACTCAATAAATTCGTAGGATTTTTTAAGCAATTGCGAAAAAAACGAACCCAAATGAATAAAAAACAAATTATAACGTGAAAAACAATTCTATGAACTTATCGAGTGATGTGTTATGTAACGCAAAAATCAATTTAGCTATCATCAAGCTCAATTTTGATGATATTTTTGCCTGTTGTATCGAAGATCAAAATTTAAAGTGTAAAAATACAAACAATAAACTGTTCAAAATGACATTCGGCTAGATTTATACTGTTGTGAACTTTAAAATTTTATTACGAAGGACATTCAAATATGATCCGGAATTCTGCTGTACAAATTTATTAGTGATATTTAAAAATACAAATGGAATAACATATTTTTATACATAGTTTCCTTTATAAGAAATACATTTATTCCATCGGATAGTAAGCTTTTTGATCCCGCCATTGAAGAAAGAAGGCGAAAATCAGCGTCCTTTGTTGCGCATTGCGTAATTATTCGTAAATTTTAGTGATTCAGAAAGAGCATTCTTACACATTGAGCCCTGAGACAGACAGAAACGGAGAGTGTCTTTCACATTGAGTTTGAAGAGAAACAGAGACAGAGAGAGTATCTTGCGTACGTATTTGTTGAACGATTGTATAGATCGTTAACCCAAATTTATCGACTAATGTGTGAATGATATAATGAATCAATTTCAAGTGTATTTCATGTGTATTGTTTATGTTTGCGCACATAAATGAGCGAATATTGTATGCTATCGACAGTGTTTATTTAATGTACAAGCTTCATACACGCTGCGACGGTCCTGACAAATAAGTGGATTTATACGGATGATAAGTGGCGGATATACAAATATAATATTTAAGTTCATAATGATTTAAAATTAGCTCACTACTCAAAAGGTTAAGTAAGACCCAAGTGTTTGATTGGACCCAAATGTTTCGTGAAGGTTTGAAATTCGAGAAATGGACTACGGTATTTTGGGTCTCGAAAGGTATTTTATTGATTGATTAGAAAATATCAATAAACTAATATTTATCAAACATTTGTGATATTCCTAGAGGTAGATTTCCTGGTCTTTGGTTATTTGGCTATTTCTGGATTTAAAAAATAAAATACCAAGCTCATTATTATATTAGATTTGCAACATTTATTAATATATCATATTTTCATATGAAACCACATGTGAAAGACAATATAAATCCAATAAAAGAAGCACCATTTTCCTATAAAACTACCCTAAGAAGATCGCCTACATTCAATTACAGATATGGAATAATAATTAGAAGTAGACCAAATGTTTGTAAATGGTGATTGTTTTATAAAATTAAAGCTTTATTTCGGTGTTAAAAAATCGGACATTTCATATGAGAATACCTAATATATACCAAAATCCATTTATACGTTTGAATGTAATGATGATGGTCTGTCGGATTCAAAGCAGTGACATCTATCTGAACCGATGTATACTTTTAAAGATCCATTTGTCCAATAGTTGCTTAAATCCATATAGGATTTATATTTTTCCGGGATCGCCAAAAAAATCCCCGAGCATAATATTTGGTTTCCAGGGTGTATAAAAGCGATCGGTGTATAATTAAAAATGTTTTGAAGAATTTAAAGCGCGATCCCTTTACAGTATCCCACTTTCTCGCGTCAATGCGTTTATTAAAAATGTAAAGCACGCGGTGAAAACATCCCTTGTTATAAAGGGGGATGTTATCAAAATATGTGAGCGTCTTTATGAAAAAAAAAAAAAAGTTCTCCCGTCGTTCGGAAGCTGACAGGCACTCGTGCGGATGACGAGCCTGTCATTTTCCTCCTATTTTTCTCACCTTATTTTTCCCGGCCAATAAATACACTTGAACGAGGAAATCGCGCTCCTGTTTGTGTGTGTGCAAATTTGCAAAGAAACTCACGGCAAAAGATAGACTTTTATGGAAAGGGTGCGGGCGGGAAAAGTGTTTAATGCTAATACGGTGAAAATATTGAGCAATTATCGATATTTTATATCGTATATATGCGTGAATTCAAGCATGAGATGCAGAATTTCATCTGGCATTATTTATGCATGATCATGTTATAATACATCTGATTGAATCGACAATCATCGTACAACAGTTTTCCTTTTTATTTGGGATGTCTTTTGCGGCAAATAAGACGTATTTTAATACAATATTGCGCATCCATGTAATCTTTGCTGTCAAAAACTTTCAACAATGCAGACATTGTGATCGAAGGGTTAAAAGAAGGGTATTAAATCTACCCTTTATCATATTGTTAACGAGAGATGCCCATGGGAAGAAGGCCGTCCCCCGGGTGATAGATCACAACAGGAAATGACTTTGCTAAACATTTTCGTAAATTTTTCTTAGCTAACCATGCATACTATTTATGTTCCTCCTACCCATCAACAAAAGTGAAATAAATCTACTGTTACCCTTCTTGTTTGAATGATGAATTTATTCCACTTTCAAAAAAGTTTTTTTCTCTCCTTATTTCGATTTTTTTAATCTGATTCACTATGAAGAAACTTTATCCATGATTTATCGCTTAAAAACTACTTTTATATGATACAAAAACCGCTATAAAGTAGCTTAATCATGATTTTTTGCTTTGTAACGCAGGATTTAGAATAAATAATATGTAATATAATTATTGATTATAAATAAGACCTATCATTAATATTATCATTAAAATGTAAATTATTTGTTTGGGCATTTTGTGTGAATTTTGCGCAATTTCTGAATATTTTGCGATGATATTTAAATCACATTGGAATCATTTGAACAAATTAACATTAGGAAATATATCGAGTTCTTGGTATATTTCCATGTTGTATACTAATGACACAGCGAAAAATAACATTCGTCATATTTGTAGTTGATATATCTATTTTAGCATTTGGAATTTTCATGGAAAAACATAGGATCAACAGGAAAATTAGACTATAAAATTAAATGGTATTAAGTGGCTTTTGTTAGTGTGAAAATTCGATAGAAATTGGGTTTTAAAAAGAAAGCATAAACTGAAATCGTCACTTGGAAACCATTCTTTCTCATTGAAAAATCAGAATAAGCCAATATTTTAAAAATCAAAGATCTTTAGAATATATTAAATTCCACTTGATATCACTAAAAATGGTATTTTTAAAGAATTGTCCCTTGTAAATAATAATTAATCAGTTGTAATTGAAAAATAATTCTAATCATTATCAACACGATTCCATTCATCCTGATTTATTTTTATCTGTTGTATCTGTGTAATTTAAATAATAATTTTTTGCTTTAAACTTAGAGGGTTTATTCATTTTCTATACATCCAGACATGTCGAATACATCTAAAAATCTCATCATATAGGCACTTGTTCTTACAATCAATCTTCCGAATATGATGGCCATTATAATATAAAACACATTGAGCGTTCGGTCAATCGATCGGTGAACACTATTTATTACCCAAATTATGACCTGAGATGTTAAATTTTTAATAAATTTTTGTTGCTTGAAACTATCGGCGGATTTACATAATATTATGATCTTATTAGACTTACAATCTTATAAGATCTTATAGATTCCGCGCGTTTCTAAAAAAGTTATTCTTTGTTTTGAATTATTATTACTGCATTTTGTGATATTTCCAATATTTTTTTTAAAAAATAATGAGTTGCATTATATTAAATGCAAATTTTTCATTATAAAATACTTAGTGTAAAGCTGCACATTGATGGTTTATTATCGATTGCGAGCGAATTTTCATGCGAAGCCTGTTTGTTCCACCTGGTAGGCGTCGGTCTTATTTCCTCGTTTAATTAGATTTTCAAAAGTATAAGGTAGAGCTTTTAATTTTCCGGGGTGTCTGCATTTTTATTTTTAATTTACATAGTTACGGTTTCCACTCCGGTATCTATTATCCGCGGTTCGTCACCGTGATTGGCGTTCGGCCCGTTGGGGTGACAAAATTGCTGATCAAACTGCCTGATTATTAATCAAAGTTTTTTTCCATTTCACAACACAATGATGACGTTGAGATTTTTTATTTTTCATTTCGTTTTTCAGCTACACGCACATCGACAAAATATCAAAGGTTCGCCCGACAATAAGTACCGGACGAGACAAAAAAATGCACCGCGACGAAAAGAATTTAATATTTTTTTCGATCGACAAAATCGTCGTTTTATTCAAATATTTTGATATTTTTGATAAATGAAATGCATCTGAGGTATCCTGGAATTTCATAAAATGTGAAATTGAGATCATTGTATCCCAACCTAACTCGAAGCTCAAACGTCATTCAGCAGTCGTCCTTCTTTTACTTACTTTTGATGGCATTTATAGTCCTATCAGAGAGTCCCTTGTCACCACTTTGGTCTGTCCTAGGCCTCCTCCCTTCAATTGTCCAGGTCTAGACGATTAGCGTCTTTTTCCACTGGATCCGATGAGTCTACTGCCACCTGATTGAAAATCTAAGACGGCTTTGGGGACTCGGTGTGTCGGCATTTGTGCCACATTACTTTGAATTGAAAGATGAAATCAAGTTGTTCCTGGTAGTGCAAGAGAAACATGCCCATTTGATTTATTTTAACGACAAAACTTACTTGAAAAGAGTAGCATTAACCTGAAACTTCAGGGGAAGGAAACGAATATCATCCCTTTTCACGATAATCTCGGGCTATTTTTATCTAAGCTGGTGAAGAAAAATAAATCTTGGAAACATTGCCATACTTGAAAAACTCTGCAGGGTAGTTGATGAATCTGAAAGTGAAATAAATGAATATATGAAGAAAAAGATTACTGGATATCTCGAATCCCTTAAAAACGAACTTCAATTTCTCTTCCCTGTGCTGAAAGAAGACCAAACTACATTGACACGAAATCCATTCTCTACTTCTATTAATTTATTTAGCTATCATTTCCAATGGATTATTAGATAATTTGCGGAATGATGATTCCTTGTCACATTTAATGTAAAATTTGCCCTTTTTTTAATATTCGAAAATGAATCGGATATTATTATTTTTTTATCAAGTAATTTAGAAAGTTGAAAGAAAATGATTGTAAAAAGATTTCTTTTATTATCTGAATTGGTCGACAAATTATTAACCCTTTGGAGTAGAAAGCTAATTTAAAATCATCATAAACTTAAATGCTATATTCGTATATCCATCATTTATCATTCGTTCAAATCCACTTATCTGTGAGAGCCGCGCAGCGTGTACGGAGCTTGTATATAAATAAATATACACTGTCGATAGCACACAATAATCGTTAATTTCTTCAGGTAAACATAAACAATACACTCGAAATCGATTAATTTGGGTTATTATTAGTCGATAAATTAGGGTTATACAATAGATCTATATTCTGCATGACGTTTCTGTCTTTCATTCACAATTTCTGAATTGCAAGACACTCTTTTCGTCTCACAAACATTTGCTTGAAACCAAAACCCACAAAATGTCACTTGATTTCATGCCTTTATATACGCGAAAACGCGTTGCGCAACAGAAAATGCTACTTCTCGTCTTCTTTCTTCAATGACGGGATCGAGAAGCTTCTTATACGTATTTTTATTGACGGTAGAAAATAAGATATTCCATTTATATCATCATTATTTTTTTTACAGCAAAATTCCGGGTTATATTTGAATCACCCACGTATTTATAATATGTATATAAAATATTCGAATATTTGAATATTTTACCAATTCCATAGTAGTTATTCGAATAATTGATTTTACGAATATTTGGGACCCCTAGTTTTTTTAAATTTTTATTTATTATTATTGGAGGTTGTGACCTTAGGGCCAATGCCTCCCTGATTTTACATGGTTGGTATTTAATGACCATAATTGTTAGTATTTACATTGTTTTGATAAAAGCTATATAATAAAGCATCTTAAAGGGACCCCTAGTGAAAAATCAAAGAAAGTATGAAATGAAATTATGAGAATAACATGAGGTTGGGGTTAATAATATGCAATTTCAACTATCGCAATTAAATTGATTATTAAAAAATCTATTTTCGTTTATTAAAAATGTCTTTTTTAATTGCATCGAGGTCGTGGGTCATATGGTTTTTATAAAAAGGGATCACCGTCCGAAAAAGGTCTTAAGATTGTATTAAAAAAATGTTAAATTAATAAACTGATCCTGCTTAACCATCCTATACACGGATTCCTAAAAAATAACCCCTAATGATACTTTTGATGATACACATTTTATATTCATTTTCGATATTTCAGCAATGAAAATTTAGTCTACAATGTTTCGTTGAATATGCATGCAGACATGTGCTCTAATTCATCCAAAGCTGATGATTACTCAAAAAAAGACGTAAGAAAAGGGAAAGAATCTCATAGGTGTGCTTTGCAGACACAATTGCACAATACCTGTGAATGGTATTAATATCAGTAATTGCTCTCGACGGTGTCGAGATCAGAGGGACCTGGTTATCTCGAGGGTCCTTGACTCCAGGGCCCTACTCTCCCACGGTCGGCGGTCCCACGGGCCCCTTTGTTTCATCCCTAACCTTGCTTCCCCGAAAACTCGTGACGTCATTCTATTAAGTCGACCCCTGAGCTTATACGAGGGCTTCAAGAAGTTTCCCTTCAGAGCGCTGACCACTCGACTATGCCAGCCACCTATTATTTTCATATTATAAAATTTCTTTTGATGAAGATTGGAAATACTAAACAACCACTTCAAACACTCTTTCTATACACACGAAATTATTAAATATTCGTTTGTAAGCGATACTGCACCCTTAACTTTGTGTTGTTTGACTTTGCGCTCGGAGATTCAAGGGATTTTCTGCGCGGTTCGACGATAAAGAATCAAGGAGGTATTCAAATATACTTATTTAGGTACTTTATTATTTTTGCATTTACACGCTAAAATGCTAAAAAACCACATTAAAAAAAATTAAATTGCCACAATTATTTAAAGCAAATGCGTAATAATATCCGGTCATGATAATTAAAAACTTTGAATAACGTCAACACAAAAGACACAACAATTATACGGGGTTTTTGTTCGGGGTTCTCTCAATGGGGTGGTCAAGTGGTTTCATGGTATATCAGTATCAAAACTTTTCTGATAGAGTGATTTCTGAAGTGGGGCAAGATTAAAAACATTTTTAAAGGCGCATTTGATATCTAAAAGTTTTATTTTCTTTTCAGGCTACATTTCGAATCAAAGGGTGGAAATCGTCCAACTGGTTCTTTCAAGTAGGCATTTATTGAGATAATTTGATAAACTTAACATTGAATTGAATTCCCATACAAACGATTCGAACGGTGAATTACTACTGTTTGAAAACGAGGCCATGAGCATTATTCGTAAAGCATAGCTTATATTGAATTAATATGAATAATACAACCCTTAACATAAAAATCAAAGCATTTATGATAAAACAAGTTTATGAAGCATATCTAAATTGGTTAATTTAAAGAAATATTTAGAATGATACGTTTATCAGTATATCAACATGACAAATTCATATTTTATGACATATTAAAAAAGGTACAAAAACATCTATTTTTCTTAAAAATAAAAACCAATCATCAGTTTGAATTGTTTTATCGTTTTTAAAGGACTAACAGCTTACATAAAGGACATTTTTAAAAAGAAGTTTAAGCCTCCAGCTCCATCCCTAATATGGCTCCTGCAAACATGCAGAGCTTTTGAGGATTTTACCTTAATTACTGTTTTTAATTCCAGAGCTTCCATAAATAAAAAGACAAATAAATGCAGCATTTTAATTGCACTTCATATTAAGGAATGTAAATATGCCAAATCTCAAGCACATGTATTTTTATGAATTTAAAATGACTCTTAATTTGCATTTCAAAAGACAAATCAACACGTTTGAAAGGATTCTTTGAAAAGCTGCCTTATGTAATTACAAGCATTATGATTATTTATGGAGAAAAAATATGGATTGATCGGTTGTAAGCTTTCAATATGACAATTAGAACAGGTTAATTTTTAAGTAGACATACCTGTAATCTTAAAATTATTTCTGCAGGAGCTTAACTCAAAGAAGCATCCACAATTTAATTCAATAATAAGACGTCATAATACAATTTTTTATTATAAAACACCATGCCTGTTTTCCAATGTAGGTTGTCCCTATAATAGATTTTCCTAGGGATTAATTATTTATTAATGGTATCCCATTGTCTTTCTTATATATCTAAAAAGAGTGCTAAAATCATTATGTATATACTATATTAAAATTTTTACAAATTAACCATTCATAGATGACCTTTAAACCTCTCAGTTTTTACTTTTTCAGGTCCAGGAAATCGGATTAAACATGGGATCAAAACGACGAATATTTTGAACCATGTTGCATAATTGGAGACGTTTGACGATGCAAAAGGATTTCTCAATAATTTCCGCAGCCCTCCAGGTCAAATTGTTAAACCGTACCCCGGAGTTGCTTCTTTCGAAAGTCTAACTATTTCATGAGTTAAAAATTACTGAAGGGATTTGTTGCAGCTTCCTGATGGCCAACAATGAATCTTGCTGTCTTCGGAGTCGTCGAAATACCCTGAGGATTCGGCTCGTCAAGAAGATATTAAAAATGATCCAATACCCTATTTAAATAACAAGAATATGCAAACCTTGATGCGTAAGTATTTCAAAAAGATGGAATTCGCCAAAATAAGTGTTACTTCATTCCATTCATCAATTTCATCAACATTGTTATGGTGTAGATATGATGCAGCACAGTCCACTGCAAGATTAGGGCTTTGATGTCAGACAACAACATTGGTGTCAAAATTCAACTAACATTGGTGTCAAAAATCAACTAACATTGGTGTCAGAAGTGGGATTAATTTAATTAATTAAATCCGCACAGATTATCAGCGATACTGTATGGAAATGACATTTCACCCACGGTACGGTAGCATAAATTAGATTGATTACTCCTTAAAACACCTATATGAAACACCTAGAGTCTTTGAGCCACTCAAGTTTGTTTTCATTTTGATGAGTTTCATCGATGTGAGATAAGATTTGAAGTGTCGGCGAAGACGTTATGCATGGACTTATCTGGCGTAATAGGCAGGTATTATCTGCTGACGCATGACGGTATTTGACGGCAACTGTGCATCAATGGGTTAAATGAGATTATCTTGAAGCTGCATTTTCAAAAACGACCTAAGTTTTTTTGGGAGGTTTCTCACTATAATGTTGTTGATTGGATATACCTAAAGTTTTAAGGTTTTTGCCTAAATAAATAACTTTATTGGGGTAAAATTTGTTATGAAAATATGAAAGTTTAACTAAAAACTACTTAGTTTTTAATTTTATACTTTTATAGGTATATCCTGCACTTATTAAAAATCACAGTTTTGGCTGATGGCTGGTAGTCTTAATGTTCACAGCTTGCTATCATTTTTTATACAGGGTCTTTCAATAAAGACGCACACAATTCGTTAGGTTGTAGCAACCATATTTTTAAAGTAACATCTATCAAATTTATTATGAAAAAATTACACGACATACATAAGATACTTATTTAATGTTTTCATACATCTATACAGTCGTAAAAGAATTAAAATTTGCATTTTTAAAATAATTTCATCTGAATACATGAATACGCATAATTTTAAATTCCCTAAAAATAAATAACGATAAATCTTATTCCAAAGATGATAATATTTTCGACCATTTTCATATGTAATGTCTGTGTGTTTTATGGTAAAATAGTATCAATAGTATTTATGTATAATATAATAAATAGCAGAAAGAATGAATATAACATAATACATGGTATTTATACGAGCTTAAAATTTTTAGCGATGAATGAGGGTTGTTTTAAATGGAGCTTATGCACATATTCGATTCAAATCTTGAAAATATATGAATATTTAAGTGGTTAAAATTTGGTTGGGATCTCCGATTGATTCCATTTAAGATGTTGTGAAGCCAATGTAGTTTTTTGGCAACACACTTGTATTTGACGGATGTAGAGAGACATTATTTTGGGTCGATTTCTCGACGTTTCTGCGTGTGCCACACTTGATCGGCATTCAGATCCCGGCGAACGAGTATTTTTCATTCCAATAATTCCACACAGGCGGCGTATTCTTATGTAAATATAAGTGTTTGTGAAGAATGCGAGAGGTAGTTCGGCCACAAACATCGCACATGACAGCAATTCACAATTCAATATTCCAGAAGTAGAATAGCGGCCGATTGTTGATTCACAGGCCTTTCAAAGCTTACAGACAGGCAACACGAAACACCCAGACTTCCCAAATATATAAAACAATTGGAAATACTTCGCGATTGCACGCAAATTGCTCAATATTCATACAGGTCAAACGATCGTCCGGACATTATTACGTGTTGTAAATTTCAACTTCAAATTATGCAAGCAGACGAGGTAATCGCTTAATATCGTGTACAGTTGATTCTATTCTACCTTTTTGCATTTAAATATATTTTTTTATACATCTGATTGATATAAAACAACCCTTATATTATTGATTTATAATAAAGCAGAGTATAACTACTTCACTCCTTAATACTCCAACTATTTTCAAATATTTTCTTTGAACAAATATATTTTTGATAATCAATGTATACATTTGGCGCATAATTCTGCATGCAATTTGTGCCATTTTATCTGATATTTGTACAAGAAAATCAATTGCAATTATATGCATTGTCTGGAATGCAAAAGGATTACCAATTTGTTTCATTGAGGAAACTGTTGTTAAAAATAATAGTGCGATTAATTCGAGAATTTCCGCTCCGCACTTTGCATGAACTGTACCCAGCACATCGTCACCTCTTTTCCACAGTAACATTGTGTCAGAAAAATGTATTGTGAAAACCGAAAAACTTATTTTCTATTGAGAGAGCACAGTGGGCGCACTCAGCGGGGGCGGCGGCCCACCACCCGCAGCTCGCTCCGCAACCCCTCGCACAATACACCCCCGATCGCCAACCAACACCATATTTAAATGAAATGCGTATTCACCTACTACTTGGGGACGACGATCATCCTAAGATTTTTATTTTCGGAACACATCCTCGACCGCCGACCGAACCGACCCAAATATATTGCAAATTTTGATAAACCCATAGTGCCAAAAATACGTGCCGTTTTATGGGCGTAAGAAAATAAATACGAATTTAATCAATAATATATTCTTCCTCTGAATTTATTACAATTTTCCATCTGGTTTACAGTTACTTTTTTACATCATGAAGAAATACAGTTTTTTACATCCTTTAAATTCGTATTTTTTGTATCCAAAAATTGCTCTAATACGGGGAAATAATTAAAAATCTAAAGAAGCGAAATCTGTAAAATAAGCTGAATGCAATAGTAACTCCCATTTTAAGTCCACTGGATCTTATAATGATTGAAGGTCCTGGTCCTGGACCAACGCCTTCTTTATTTTACAATTATGCCTTATGTGGCGAGCAATCTGTTTAACGTTATACATTGATTTGAAGATGAATTATACTAATACATATAAAAATTTAAAACACATAAGAAATTTAAAGCACATAGAAAATTTAAAGTCCCTAATTTTTTAAAATGGTATTTTTGCTGAATGATGTCATATTATCGTAGTGCAATATAACGTTATTTCTATTGATTCTGGACGAATAACATTGAATTTCTTCTTCAATCTCCCTAATTGTTAACAATACACGTCTGAAGTAATCAAGCATTATTTGGCAACAATTCAAAATGCATTACTTTTCTTGGATTCAACCCACTTTATGCGTTTATTGCTTGAAAAACCAGGATTTGTCTACATCAAATTTTGTAGAACTTTGTTATCAAATGTATCATGTCTCAAACGACCACAATTCTGTAAATCTGGCAAATCACTTTCTGTATTTTTCTACGAAAATTATACACGACCAGTTGGCAAGACGGGATAGAAAAAATTAATCAATGACTGATTTAAAGAGAATAGCAAAAAAATTACGCTCCTTGTTTTTTTACAACTTTTTTACAACAGTGTAGAAATAGCCCGTATTTTTGGCCTTATCAATATAAATGATTTCGCAAAAAGCCCTAAAAGAGGCCATAAGGTTTGTATGCTCAATCGGTCTGCTTTTCGGACCGCTGATATAACGAATGAGCGGCTCGCGATTAGGTAACTTAGCATATATTATAAATATAGACAGAGTCAATCAGTGTTGGTTCATGTAAAGTAGAATGGTTGAGTAAAATAAAAACCATGTTCAACTCTCGACCGGGTCGGTATTCTGCATTTTGCGCCCTCAAGCCCAGCGCGCCAGTGGCGGGCGCATGCTTTGCCACGCCCTAGTTACGGCCCTGGTAAAAGCTATTAGTATTGACAAATTAGGAAATAATAGATATTTCATGAAAATATACGAACAGACAATCATAGATTTTCATATAAGGCAAATAAAATGCAGGATTAATAAAAAATACTTACTACGACAGAAGAGCTTGAAACAGTGATTTCATTGCATATCTGCAGATTTGATTACAATATAAAATGGGAAGGGATGATTTTGAAATAAATTTTGAAAATGTCCACAGTTCGCCCTTATAAAATTTGTCGCAAAACTGTATTTCGGCAAATTTAAATAAAAATAAATCAATCGTGTACATGTAGGTTTATTCGCGAGTGTGTAGGTAGGCGAATATAGAGCAAACTTCAGTAATGGACCTTTTTGAAAACGTCCCAAAAAGTGTTGTATTATGCAAGATTGAAAATACACAATTTCCCATGATATTGTAGGTGAAGTGTATGTGGGAAAAGCGGTATATTTTTCATTCAAGCACAGAATGGGATTGTTAGATTGTCATTCAAATAAGTTTCGGAAGTATCGAACTTCACCTACAAACTTTTCGAAGATCCGAGCTTCAAAATTCCCCAAAATTCGCATGCAATTCGAATAAATAAATTTGGGATTTATCATAATTTCGCGCGTTTTCCGGTGCGAATGAAATATTGCATTTGTAGAAGGGACGTCCTTTTTATTTTTGATTGGTTGCAGAATGATGTGTGGAGTGGTTGAAAATTGAATGGTAAGTAAGTAGAGTGGAGGATTTGTCGCGTGCGAGGGCGTAACCGGGCCGCCAATTTCACGCAGCGGCCCTGTTCAGGCCACAACCGCTAATTTTGTTTACCTAATAATCGTGAGTGAGGAAGGAAGGAGGAAGAGGTCCGCCCACACAGCCCACAAAATTGGGTCGTGAAAACCGAAGCCCACCATTGTTAGGGCGCGTCAGACCTTTGTAATAACGTGTGAGAAATTTGATCGTTATTTTTTGTTTTGGGCCCGACGACGCCCACTGAGACAATGCCCCGGCAATTTGCTACATTGTTCCCTTTTACAACGACCGTTTTTGTACTTCTGTAAGCAGAAATTCTGCTCTCATTATGTTTATTTGCAAACAATTCACTTATGGGTTTTCGCCACAAAGAGTTCGTGCAAAAAATGAGTAATCAGGATTTTTTTCTAAAGAAAATTTTGACCAGCATTCTTCATAAAGATATTTCGAAAACAATAACAATACAACAAAAGATTTTATTTTTAAGCCCCCATGAATTATTTACATTGACTCGCTGAGTTTCTAGAAAATCGGGGATGAATAATCCATATTCCGAATCATTGCATAAATTTCATCTCCCTATTATGGGAATCTTTTTATAAGGTTATAATTTTAAATAAAAACAATCTTATAATAAAAATCTCAATGAATCATCTCAAAATAACCATGCTACATTTAACACTAAGTTTACAGCACTTTATGATACAAAAGCACCGAAATTTTCCCATATCTCTCTCAATTTTACAATTTAAAAATGACAAATGACATAACATTTCACTTAATAAGTTCATAGGATGAGTAATAAAACAACTTTTTTTTATAATAAACAATAACTTTATCCATCAGCATAGTCTCCTTCAAGAGTCACACATTTTTTTCCAATGCTTCTCTAACATTTTTGTAGAATGATTTATATTTGGCTTCAAAATAGTCTTCAGTTTCTATCTATAAACAGATTGAATGAGCTGTCCACTCAGCTGACTGTCGATTTGAATCTGAAATGTAATGATAAATTCATATTTCATTTATTGCGCTGAAATAGCTCTAAACAGCGCTCTGAATTATGGACGCGTTGTTTTTGATCGAGTGTGTGCAAACGCGGTACCCACTTTGAACAGAGCTTTCTCATGGATAAATGTTGATGTAAAATGGTAAATACGCTGTTATTCTTTCATCTGTCATCTTTGAGGTGTTTTGGTGTAAATACTTTTTTTGCTGTTGAATTTCAATATACTATAACTTATAAATTAAACATCAGATTATTATGAAACTTAGACACGTATTGTTTGATGGTTCATGCTTCCTAAAAATGAAATGAAATAGTAATGCCAACTATATGTTATCCTACGAACTTATTGAGTGATGTGTAATGTCTATATTAAATTTGCATTTGCTTATGCATAAATAAGTTTACTCTAATGTTATAAATATGGAAGAAATTTATAGACAACTAGTGATCACCCGGCTCTCATAGCAAACTGCATACACAAATAATATTTTTACTATGCCTATATTATTTCCGCAAGCGTAAACAATAAATCGACAAACGTTTTGTCGCAATCGGATGAACGGTATGGCAGCGCATTAAATACGGACAAACAAACATTGATTTTTATATATTAAACTATGCCTATGTTACTCGCGCAATCTTTAACAATAAGTGAACGAAGTTTTATAACAATTTAATGAACGGTATGGCAGCACATTACATACGAACAAACACATATTCATTTTTTTTATATATATGTATAGATAGCCATATAAAAATATTTCAATAAAATCATAACTATCTCCCGTCATTTGACTTTGCAGAACAATATTATCGCAAATATCCATCGGAAACTCGTGGAAATTTACGGTAGTGATTTGATGAGTCGACCAACATGTCACGAAGTGGGTGAGGTTGTTCTAAGTAGGTCGTACTGATACTCACGTCAAGGTAAGAAATGGGAGATCGTCAGTTATTTCTGATGAACTTGTGCAAAAAATTGAAGAACAAGTGCGAAATTACGACGACCTTCACGAATAATTTCCTGACATTGCACGAAGTCTCCTTGATGATATTGTGTGGGATGAGATGATATGTGGGTGTGTTATTATACCCCAAAATCCAAAAGACGATCCAAAAAGAATACAGCAATGTCTCAATCTCTATGGCGATTATGAATTTTAATTAAATGCAAGCATTTTTCGACCTTATATAAATGTTGTAATCTTATTTTCTGGATGATCCTCCTAATTCATTGGATTTTTTTCTTTCCAGATCGACGAATTCAAAACGATGGGAATTATTTTGTTAATATAACATATTCCTACAGCTAATATCTACCAGTTTGATCATTATATATAGCTATTATACTAGTAATAATATAGTTATATATTTGTTTGGTGATTAAAAAAAATCAATTGATGTGTCAATAGATCGACTGCTTTGACCAATTTTGAATAGAAATACAGCCCAAAATCATTATTTGATGAGAAAAAAATACTGCGAAAAAAACACTCTAATATGGCACTCTTAATAGCAATTTCCATAAAAAATCCTTTGTGTTTTTGATCCAAAATCGGTTCGATTCAAATGCGGCAAATATGATGGAATGTATCGATGCATATGAGTATCGTTCGAAACAATATGTATGTTTGTAAATGTATGAACTCAGCTAAATGGGAAAACGGCAACTCCTGTAATCTAGATAATGAACTATTATCAACGGGATAGAGAGTGGGTGGAAAGGAGTGGCAGGGAAGGAAAGGGAAAGAGGACTCACAGAGGGGAATGACAAAAAAGGGCACACCGGAGACGGAAGTCATATTATTCATTTGGCGCAAAACAGAGAGCAGCCTGCAGACTGATTATTTAAGAAGCCAACTCTTCGGAGCTGCCCTCTTTAAACCGACAGTATCTGATACACCACTACAATATCTGCATAAGCAACGCCGGTATCCAACTCCATTTTATCCTTTTTTATTTTCTGAAAAGCGTCTATTACTTTTTGCGAAAATCATTTAGATGTAAATGCATTTAAAGCGCTTATATATCCATATTTGGACCAATATCTGATGATCATAATAATTTAATACGTAGATGATTGTTTTGAAATTTCAAGTTAGTTGGTATTTAATCCTTTGACAGTTACCCTGATGCTAAGAGCAATCGTCGTTTGTAGTCCATATAAGTTTCACAATCGAAGATATATCGTTGGTTAACATTCAAAGAAATGAAGCGACGAAAAGTAATACATATTAGTCTCACAGACTAACAAAATAAATCTCCAAAATTGTATTTTATATTTTTTATTAGTTGGAAAAAAAATCTTCTTATTTGCACTTATTACAGCCTGGAACTATTTTCTCCATAAATAACCTTATCAGGATAGGAGTGGCATGATTTCTTCGAATTTCGTCATCCATTGCTTATATTATCATCAGCCAATCTTTAGATAAACTCTTACGTTTCAATGGTTTTTGTCGTTGTTTTACCATATTAGTTACATAAATTATATACGTATTGACCATGCACAGGCTTAGGATGTTAAATAAAATTTTATATTTAGGTTTATAGGAGACCAGATTCTTTACAGAATCAATAACATATCATAGTCTAAATTAAATGCAAACATATTATGATGTTAAATTTAACTTAGATTGATATCAGATAACATAAAAAATGATAAGCTTTTTATCAAATTTGAATAGCAATAGCACAAATTTGCAAAATTAAAAATATAATGAATTGAAGCGATGTAAATTTGAAATAGATATTAAAGAGAAAATGAAAAGAAGGAGTCGGATATTTCCATTTGGGCCGGCACACTGCGTAGGTCTGAAACAAAGGTAATGGTGCGCCCCATTCAGTGCTTCCCATTTTAATTTATTCAAATTTCCCTTGACATTTCACCTATACCTTTTGGTTTTATTTGCCAACCTAGCCTATTATTTTTATGTTTGATGGCACGCAAGCGCACTTCTACCCATTAAGCGCTGCCTACTTAGGGAGGAAGCCACTTTTTAGGGGTAACAAACTTTACAGCCTTCGTTATAACATCCAAATACTACTTTATCCACGCGACACAAAGCGTGCGCGCTAAAACAACTACACAAAACCTTTTTATGTCCTTTTGTAGCTCTTTTATATTCCGCCATCATCAAACAAGCTCAATGGAAGGACTAAAGCCAGATTCGTGTATGCTTTTCATCTAATTTTGACAATGCTGCAAACACATTCGCGTACAAAGCAAATAATATACCAACCTACGCGAATTTGAATATTTAGTCTTGTAAAATTTTGCTGTTGATCCTATAAATTAATGTATTGCAATATTAAGTCCTGGTGGATTTACATAAATGCCTTAAATTTAATGCAAAAATATCATCAGTATATATTTTTAATTTCAGTTAGTTAAGGATGATAAATTTTGTAATTACGCAATTATGAAAATAAAACTGTGTTTCGCTTGTGATTTTTATGTGATAGTTTTGATCGATCAAAACTAGTAGGTAATTATTGTTTTAAAAATATTTTAGTTAAATATAGTATTGATGAAATGTTGAGGGATCAAAATTCAAGTTTTAAATAATATGAATACTTTTGTATATTTATCAAAAATGGTCTAAATCTTATAAATGCTATTGAAATAAAAAGCAAACAGATTTTTCTCATGATGGTAAAGTAGCATAATATTCATATCTGATAAAATCTTAATTGTATATATTAAATATTTAAGATTTATAATAAATCATCTTTGTGCTAATAAAAATCATGACAACGTCCCCAAACATTTTTACGAGTAATACAGAAATTTTATCTATAAAATTATAAAACATATTTATCTTTCCATTGCTTTGGCAATCCTTTGATCCTTTTTTGTATAAAGATATTCTAGCTGCATTTTTTTTAATCGTTCTCTCAGATTGTGCTGCTCAATGGACCTGAAAAGGTGGAATTTCATCATCATTCGAAGTAGTTTAATTCCCAGTTTATTTTCCGTATTTTATTTAGTATGGATTTTGCTTTATGAATGCGTGTATCAGCATCTTTTGAAGCAAAGCTTTTAATTGTCGATAATAATCTTGATCGTTATAATTTCTCCCGGTTTCATTAATTTAAAATGAAATTTTCCTTGCAAATCCTTTTTTTATAGGCAATCCAGGCTTAGGGGTGGGAATTGGGGGCTCTTTTTTAAGTCATTGATATTTTCATCATATTTATCGTAAATGAGACATTTCTCATCACCAGTTCAAAAGAGACTACATATTTTCCAATCTACTCGACTTTGAGACTTTAATCCAACTTATCCCATAACATCCATCCTACTCGTTTTGGCGATAAGTTTGACATGATTCCAATGGGATTTATGTTTTGGCAATAACTCGGGATATTCAGGGATTTTAGTGCATCGTTATCAACACTCGATGACCCTCCCGTTTTCGGTTCATCCCTTAAACTTCTATTAATGCGCGAAATAAATATTTGGAACCAATATTGGCATATTCAGACTATTATTATCTTATTATTATTTTTTCCTTAGGCAAATTATTTATTTTTTCATTATATTTATAATAAAACTTGAAGGTTTTGAATTACAAAAACCTTTAAAATATATAAATAATTTTATTATGGTCTAACAAGAAAATTTCATTGAGTTCTATTACCCCTGAAAATGCATTTGTCCAGTAGCTAAATTCCGCAGTTTCCTGCCGTGAGTCGTTCTAGACCTCAGAGACAAGGGCTGAGCCTCGGGCCACCCTCTTTTTATGCCCGCCCGCCCGCCAGCTCCTCGACTATCTGCCCCATCCCTCAAATATACACGTATGATAATAAATTAAAATGCAATACGTGAAAACGGTGAGGAATGAGATGACGACTCATTGTTGTCGAGGCCTTCTTTGTTGATCACACAAGAGAATAAACCTCTAAGGGACTCAGCGAAAAATTCTTATTAGAGTCTGCTTTAACGCATACTCGGATACTACTGTGGGTATTCACATATGAACAATACCAGATCTATAATGCAACTTCTCAACTGGGGCTCGCGAACTCATTCTACAGTCTCCATACAAAGAGCTTCAAAATACACACGCATAGAATCTCAAGAAAATGTTTTCGAACGGTTTGGACGCATTCATTTGAATCGTTCAATCGTTTGCAATCGATTATAAATTTCAGATATTACATGCATTTTATCTAAGTAAGTCTCATAATTTTTTTGCTGGACATTTTGGCGATTCGAATGAGCTCTTTTCCCATCAGGTTTTTCCCTAAATTTGATCAACAAACCGCAAATTTGGCACAAAGAGTGGTCCCAAGTTTGGATCATTGTTGTTTCTTAATGAATCCAGTGCAATGGGGCCAGACAAATATCGATGCTTCTATATATATACAGCCCCATCCAATTATCACTCTAAATTCTCGTGCATTTGAAGACTATTTTATGAATTTAAAATGTGTATTTGAAAAAAATACCCTTATATTATTGGATTGATAACAATTCAAACTTTCTAATAAGAAATATTTTCTTGTTGGTTTTAAAAACTGATATGATATTCGTATTTTTGAAAAAAATTGATTTGGATAATGAAAATAAAGAGTGCTGGCAGTTTTAACCACCCTTAACCGCCTACGTTCAAAAGAACACACCGTTGGGATATATATCATAATGCCTTTAATCTATTGTCATTGTCAATTTCCCTATACCCTTCCCCTTTTTACTGTTCATACAACATTGTAAAAAATCACGGAAATTAATTAATAAACGCCACACCCTCTTTGGAGACGCATCGCGCACGCACAGGGGAACTCATTTTTAAGAACTCGACTCAAAGGTGTCGGATCAATATCGGACTTTTATTCGAGATCTTTTCAGTTTTCAGTGCGAGATATTTCGGATAAAAGCGTTTGACATATTTAGATTTAATTTTGAGGGATTAGTGCACCAAGGGGTAGGTCCTGCGTTTATCAACGGACTGTTTAGAGAAACGCACCGGTGCGAATGACGCACTCATCCAATGCTTAATTGGTGCTCGTAATCATCGGACCATCTAAAGTCGCCGTGGACACATTTACTGTTCAGGGTTTGCAATATACAAATATAAAGACTGTTTTAATTACAAATTTAAAATTCTGTCCTCTTTTAGTTTAAAAAAATCACTGCTAAATAAGCATTATTATGGACAAATGTGCCTATACAAAGTTCAAACCAATTACAGCTATATTTTTCAACAAGATAATTAATCAACGCTTTCTTTTGGAATACTATTCTTAATGAAAATATATTTTTGTTCTTATTATAATATCTTTTCAGAACATATTGTGATATCGAGATAATCGAGATTTAAAATAAACGTATTAGAATTAATACATTCTCATATAGCTTCGAGTTCGAATTCAAATCCAGATTCTGGAGAAAGAAATTTGGGAGAACAGAAATATAAATATTTACATCATCGATCATCTCGATGTAGGTTTATCCTGATTTCCCGGATCTGAAATAAATACCGAGACAATAAATAAAGCCATGCAAGACGACCAATGAATGATTGAATTTGCAATAATAATTAACGAATTCTACCTAAGACTTCTATTCAAAAAAATCTGTTTTAAAGGCCCTTGTTTTGAACTATTTGGAGCTGTGCAAAATTATTCTCCTCCAACTAACTATTTGGAGAAGACCAATCTTGGACAACTTCAAGCAGTTTACAAGGTCCTCAATCGACCTCGACCTAATCAAAAAAAGTCTGCGGAATAAACGTCCTACACCATCCAAATCTACTAATTTTAGCCTTAATAATTACACAAAAAGAAGTACCCACTAAATACCTAAGCACTTACTCTACTATACTTATACTATACTTCGAAAAACCTGTAAATCCCTTAGGTTAAGCTTTAATTCAAAAAGTTTAGTTATAAATTTTTAGTGTAGTTTAGTTTATATCCAAATATTCTCATTAAAGGGTTTTTCTCACTTCCATTTTCTCCCTTTTTATCGAATTAATTCACTCATAAAATATACTTGCAGCCTAGTTGATATTTTTAGTTTATAATTGAGATAAAGATATGATATCTATAACTTAAAACTACGTCTCAAATCAATCAGAATAAATTTGTAGGGAAGAAATCCTTTGGAAATTCCCGTCATTAGGTTCGATCGGTTACTATTTTCAATTTTAATTTTTAAAACTCTATTTTTGAAGTCGGTAAATACGATTTTTCAATCAAATTAATGTACCAATCTTATTAAAATTTTGGATACTTCTTCAATACAGAACTGATTAGTAGTTTTGATGAAGGTATTAATATTTTCTTTGATCATAACTTATTTTACATGGTGTAGATTTTACCGAAAAATGTAGTCTTTTTGCATAAAACTTTGCTTAAATTTATTTATTTTTTAAATCTTTCCTTAAATCATGAGATATACTCATATGCTAATAGAATATATTTGGTTTTTGATTTAAAATAAAGCTATCATGGGTTATCCTAATCATTGCAAGGATACTTTTTTTAAGGTCTCCGAAAATCAAATTTCAACGGCTGATTTTTGAAAAATTTTAAATGAATTTTTTACAAAATATTGTTTAAATATTGATCTTTTATATGCGTTGAAATTTGAATAAAATATATCTTTTATTGTATTTTTAAAAAATATAATAAAAAGCATGCGTTTTTAAACGCTTATAGTTCCCTTATCTTGATATGTAAAATCGCCTATATTGAATAACTCATTCGTCAGATAGAATATTTAAAAAAAAAAATTAAGCAGACAGTAGCCCTTAAAATTCCCTCATTGAATCCCGTCGTTTCTATGGAGCCGAGAGCATCCAATTATTTCGAAATTAATCTCCGCTTTGCATTCGGTCAGGTTACCGATGTTTACCTCCGCGTAATTCGCCACGTTTAGCTCCCCTCATAGCTGAAGGGTTCGCCTACTTCCAAATTTGCACCTACGTATTTCACCCATTCGCATATCCAAATCGGGATTTCTGCCACAATCCACATGTGATTTATTCCTCCGTAATTGACTTCCGCGTTAACTTTGCGACCTCGCTCTTAATTGCAAACCTATAATTTACGACGATCCGCAATGATCCCGACTGTCCTCAAAGGCACGAAAAAAACATTTTTTACATCAAGCTTACGGTATTGTCTCATTTTTACATTGTAAAAATATTTACAACCGAGCTTTGTCGGTTTACGATTATGATGCTCTACCTGAAAATAACGGCAAAGATCTCAACTTATCTTGAGCGTCGACAATTAAATATGAATGCATACAATTCGTTTATAAAACATTTTTTAAATGTATATAGCATATGAATACCAATTATGCGAATCATCGAAAGATGTCGTTGTTAATTAAATGGTAAACGTTTAACAACGACATTTATTTAGAAAAAACGCAAAATTTAAATGGATGTAAAATCATCGTTTTAAATTGGCTTGTAATAAATATGTACTGTTATTAAAGTTTTTGCATGTTTGCCTTTTACTTTCGTTTTTGATGGTGTCAAATGCTATTTTATAAAAAGCGTTGATGTACCGTTCAGGTATAAGTTTTGCAATAGTGCTTAAGTAACTTTTTTGATATCAACCCTCGATTTTTATGCGCCGTACGACCCTAACCTTCCCTAAAATAACCTCCAAACTAAAACGTGAACATCGGCCCGAAAGTGAATTATAACTAGAAATATGTATTAAAAGAAGAATCTTATAGAAGTATTGTGGAATTGACAAAAAAGATATCGACAGCTGATATTCGAATCAAAGATTTTTTTTTAGAACTCAAGTTAAAGCGTTAGAACAAACGGCATGCAATTTCAAATTTAAAAATTTCATACCAATGTTTCCGTTTATGTTTTCTAAAGCCATATGTTTTATATAGGATATGACTTTTGATGGCATAATTTTATTATGAATGGATACCCCATAAATATACTCTTACATAACATACTCTTATTATATCATCAGTTACTTCGTAATGTTTTTATTTACATATTAGGGTAAAAATATAGCTGTTTTGGTGATTGATATGATTCTAACAGGTTGAATTTAATTTTGTTGATTTAAAGTTGTTTTTATGAATATATGACGATCTAATCGATTGTAAGAATTAGCAATTTAATTATAGTTTTGATGTTGTATTTGAAATCTTCTGGAGGTTTGGAGTATGAAAGATTTAAAAGTTTGAATGCATAATCCCCGACGTGTCCGCGCGGGTGCGAGTGTCGACCGGAGAGGCGACGCGAGAGAGAGAAAGAGGGAGCGTCAGAGCGAGAGAGAGCGTTTAGAAGAGGCGCGGCGCGATTGGTCGGTACGCCGTCGGCACCGCCCCCGAGGCGCGTCGAGGTACGGCAGGAAGGCGAGGCGGTAGCATCAGTCGCGCTCCGAAGTCCGATCGAGCGCCCGCCTTCGGCTTCGTTCGCTGTTTTCGCTCGAGTCGTTTCGCTGTCAGCGTATTCCGTCCGTCATGTCTGTGATGGGACACCACGGTTATCATCCGTTCGCCGTCCACGGGAGCGTGGAGGTTTCGAGGCCGTCGAGCTCGCCGCAGCCCGAGGGACACATCAAGAGGCCGATGAACGCTTTCATGGTGTGGTCGCGGCTGCAGCGCCGGCAGATCGCCAAGGACAATCCGAAGATGCACAACTCCGAGATCTCGAAGCGGCTCGGCGCCGAATGGAAGCTGCTGTCTGAGATGCAGAAGCGGCCGTTCATCGACGAGGCGAAGAGGCTCCGCGCGATGCACATGAAGGAGCACCCCGATTACAAATACCGGCCCCGCAGGAAGCCCAAGTCGTCCATGTCCGCGGGTGTTGCGCCCCAGCCGGGCCACGGAGGTTTCCCCGGGTTCCCGCTGCCGCCGTACTTCGCCGGACCGCCTTCGGTGCCGTCCCTGGAGAGCCTCAACTACCCTCCGATGCCGCACTACTTCGGCTCGGCCTTCGATCCCGTCCACCTGTCCAAGCTCGTGTCTCAGGGCGAGGCGCCGTCCCCGCAGAGTCCCGGCTCGGCCGCCGCCGTCGTCAGCTCCTTTTACTCATCCCTGTACCCCCCGACGAAGCCCTTCCCGCCGCCTCTCTTCCCCATGGGGTCGGCGACGTCGCCCCCGCGCGACCTCGGCCCCGCGGACCAGCTCCGGCGCCCCGTGCCGGTCCTCTATTGAACCAGAGAGACAGTGAAGTGAAATTATTATTTGATCTCATTTGACAGATGCCGAGTCATCTTTCGTATATTTTATGTTAATGTTGGCGAACTCTTTATGATTAGACGCTTAGTTTATTCTGTGATTTACGACTCCAATCCCATCGAAGGGCGCCGCGGCCGGGCCGTTCGATTATTTATACATAGTATTGTTAAGAATTTGTGCGACTTGTAAATAAGTGTATTCGCGACGGCCATATTGAGGATGTATGTGTGAAATTTATATTTATTTCCTCCGCGTCGACGGAGCCCCCCCCCGGGGGCACCGCGGAGACATTTTAATATCATCTATCAATCTGTACGCATAGACGACATAGAATCTTCTATCGATATAAATGTATGTATGTATGTTTAATTTGTTTTTGTTGAAATAAATCTTTTTTGTAAAATTACTCTGTCGTTTTGAAACAACCGATTTCCTCCTCTTCTACATTGATCTCGCTGAACCTGCATTTTATTTTACGAAGCAGGCGATTCTACGAAAGCTGCAAATTCCTTCATAAACTATAAATCAAACTAATAAGAAAGTATCATTAACATTGAAGAAGAAGCAAATGAGTCACAATAAATCACCTGATTATTGTATACTTTAAGAAGTGATTATGATATTAATATCTGATCTTATTAACACAATTGTCGATGAAAGAAAAATAATTATTATTCAAGTGAGCAACGCAACAGATTATGCAAACTGCATTATCGATTATTTTTTATGTACTTTAACATCGACATTGCGATGACAAGAAATCATAAAATATCTACTTTTATATTCGATCGATTGTTTACTTGCAAATCGATATAGCAAAATGAAACCCGTTTTATAAGAGGGTGCATTTCAAAAAAATTAAATTTTCCGAAATCGATCCGATCGAGAATAGCCGAGCCAAGTGAAAGATTGCGGTCGATATTAAGGAATAATATGCGCGTACTCGGCGTGAAAAATGGCAAGGCGAAAAGGGACAAAAGAGTCCCTTTCGGAGAGAGGGTGGGTCTTTCGGCCTCGACAATGCACATAAAATATGGAAGGACCGAAATAATATAATGCCTCCGAAGAAAGAGTTGAAAAGAGTATGCGCGGCCGAGACGGAGGGAGGGCCGTCCTCGGAACAAATACTACAATAAATTCATTTTATAACAATGTTTGCAAAACTTTTCCACCCTCCGGGATCTCTCCCGGGAGCGGATGGATAATTTACAAGCGAAAACAATCCGAAAGATACTCTAAGGCCTAGATTTATCCCCGCGCGATGAAATTCAAATAAAAAAGTTTCGGCCTCAAAACTCACTTTGTATGTGTTCCTTCGGAAGAATTTTTCGTTGTTAAAAATATGGCAACTTACCTCAACTCAAATTATGTCATTGCAATACAACTTTTTTTTATCATACTAATCGATTTATTTAGGATTACGATACAAATTCTTTCAGATGTTTCATTGTGACAAAAATTTAGCCTTGAAAAATTACATCGAAATATATTTATTAAATGGAATTTGTAACATGAATTTGGCTTTTAATTATACGTTAATTAATATTTAAATTAATACTTGGCTTAAAATTATTAGATTTTTCAGTACAGAGCCGTTAAATCTCATTTGAATCATCATCAGCATAATAGTATCCAATGCAAAAAAATCTCCCCATTAGCAATGAGCAAGCTAAAGGGATGAATGTTTGAAAAAAAGTTGTTATAAAATATTTGAGCTTTTTAAATTTTATAACAAAGAAATAATACACATTTGAATTCCTACAATAAGGATTAGAAGACACACATATTTTTTTTAGGGTTTTGGCTCGTTTTATTGCGTTATCATATTTTTGAAAAATCGCTTTAATCAATATAAATGCTTAAATTTTCAGACGTTCTGTCTTCAGGGCGCCTCTCAGTCTTGCCTGACGTCATCCAGTTACATATACTTCTTTGTTAATACCCTTATTCTTCCACCTCTGGTAAGCCACCCTCTTCTTCGCCTATTTAATGAAATAGGGAACATAAATGAACAATTATTGTCTTCGAAGGGCGGAATTTAAAAATATCGATATCAGTTATTGAGAGATTAAAATGTTTGAATTTCGGATGATTTAAAAGTTTTTTCGAATGATATCTGAAAAAAGTTATTCTAATATACTTTTGCTTTGTGCGATTTTTGAGCGAACGGGAGGAAAGGCGTCTAAATTGTGCTCACAATGTACAACAATAAGAAAAATACATACAATAGAATTTGTCTTAAATAAGTTGTTAATTAAAAGATTTTAATTTGTCCCTTTATGCCTAGGGTCGACATTTACTCGGAAATAAAAGTTCCCGTCGTGGAAGTTTCGGAGGGCAGGGTTCGTTATGGGACATTTATTTATCCCCCATATCAAAAATAATTACATCTGTAAGCACTCCAATGCACACTCCTGATTCCTCTCTCTCCTTTTCTATTTCACTTTCACCATTGAAATTTTGAGGAAAAGGTTGTGATTAAATCTGTCAGGGACTTTTCTGATAGGCTCGCATTCATTTTTGTAATTATTTTCTTACCGTGAAACGGGGGTTGACGTTTTCGTTCTCTCCATTCTCAGACTTTTTATTTGAATGCATTATTATTCTAAAATACATTCATCGATCGCAGAAATGATCTGCTTTATTTTGCATTTCATCAATTAATTATTTTAGTAAGAATATTTAGTTATATCTATGGAATCATTGCCGATTATATTGACAAGGCTTTTTTTATTTCCATATACATATTTAAAATGTGATCACTAATCACACCTTCTCTAGATTTGAACTCAAGAAGATTAAGATACAAGTCAAATCACTCAATAAATTCGTAGGATTTTTTCTTTTTAATTTTTCTTCTTAATTTTAAGTCGTATTTTTGCAATTTTGTCCATAAAATACCCTACAAATTTATTGAGTAATATTTTCTATATACGTAACATAATTAGTCAATCTCTTAATTATTTATTTTTCGTCTTTGTATTGTGATTTTTTAGTTATATTTCACTTTTACATTAACTTACAACATTAATGTTTATTTTAAATTACACCTAAACTATATTTTCTTTTACACTTTTGTCCTATTTTTGACTCTAATGCACATTTTTAATGAATTGATAGGTATGTAAATGCATTTTATTGTACTTGTAGTATTAATTTCGTCAGGTTGAAGCATCTTTAAATGTTAAAAATACTTCACTCTAAAATACGAATATAATGATCAAATTTGATTTTTTTATAACGAAACAACCACGTCGAAATGTTCTGCCTTAATTAAAATTTGTATGAAAATAAAAGTTTATTCGCATACAAACGACACTAGAGACTTCTCACGGATTGTAGCGTTTGTCGCAATTTGAAAAAGCTCAAACAAATTAGTCTCTCAGCCACAATAAATTTTATTTTGACATTTAAGCAAGTTTCCTGTGGGGTTGTAGAAAGCTTTTGCGCACTTGTCGGCTAAGTAAATTGTTTTTATTCATCCCTGCATTGCATATTCGCCTTAATTTCCAAAACGAGTTATTTGCAAACTTTTTGTCGTAATGAGAAACTAGCTAACGAGCGAAACTCGATGAGCTGTTAAGTAATTTCTGTTCGACTACGAAATGAAGAAAATCAAAGTGGCTGACAATTAAAAATTGTTTCTATTTCACACAATCTTTTTAATATAAAACTGTAAAATCCTTTTAATCGCAATTTAAACGAACGACAATCTTCATTCTCAACGATGAGATATTTCTCCTTTAACAAAGCATTATCGTTCTTATTATTGCAATTTGTGTAATGCTTCAATGTCACTCAGACCGATTCCATAATATGGAAGATATTTCAATAAAAGCGCTCAAAATTTGTTGAATTATAACGGCCGTGTTATTAAAGTTATATCTATAAAATTTAGCGTAAACTATTTAATAGTGTATGGCAAATTATTATGAATAGTTATAGCATTTAATGATATGTGGAAATTATTAAATTATATTTTTAAAATCAATGCTCCGTTCGAGAAACGTTTCACCAAAAAAAAAGTCATCGCACATTTTGATGGCCAATTTATCATTCCCTCAAATCGCTCATGCGGAATGTCCATCGTGGCATGCGCTGTAAGCCACAAGAAACTGCCTATATCGATGGTTATGGCAATGCCAGTTTCTTCTTTATACTTCTTTTTTTTTGGATATATTTTAAATTCACTCAGATTTATGCGACAAACCTATCTGAGATTGGACCTCCTGAATACGTGCTACCAAGCAAAGCCGCAGCATACATTTGAACGACGTTATATTCCATACTTAATGTCATAAAATATGATTTTAAATTAAACTAAAATTGAGTGAATATCTTACACATGATATGTTTTATTTATATTTAAAAATTGAGCATCATTTCATTTGCTAATTAATGTGTAACATACCAATTAAACGTAAGACAATATAATATATAATTACAATATTACAAAACCTGATGAAATTCATGGAAATCTTCCTAAAAATAAAGTCTAAAGTTATATAAAAGTGCATTATTTCTTGTCTGTAAATCGTTTTATGTGATTTTTTTACTATGATTATGTACAATAAATAGTATCAATCAATTGAGATGTGATGATTTTTACATCAGCCTTGGAATATGTGCAAATATTAATGACCAAATATCCTTTGCATTCCGATTATTTCCCAGAGAGAACCAATTTGGTCTTGTATGGGGTGGAGAACCCACAATGCGGTCTGATTCGAATGACGATATAATGTTTGTTATGACGTAAGAGTTGCACAATAATTAGTTAACAGCCCCGAGCGGAACGTAAATCCATTGTTGTGTTATGAAATATCGCCTGAATTTCATAGTCTAACTTTTCGCTATTACGTCTCATGCAAGAGAGGCACAATCGCTCCTCGTAACTTTATTTATTACAAAAAAGCTCCAACAATTTGGGTTCTTAATTTCGACAATACATTTCGCAGATTAAATCTGCGCTGATATAATCTAAATGCCGTCATACACTCCCCGACTAATCGACCGCCACATCGAACGTCATAATGCCGTTTTCTATGGCTTTCATTGGAGTAAGTGTTATTGAAATTAAAGCGATCGCAGCTTGGAATTACGTGCGACTCTTCTACAATGTTTGCGTAATTACATTTGGAGGATGCATCGACTTCAGAGAACCCAAAAGCGTGGGAAACCATTGCAAAACTTTTTGCTCCAAACTTTACCGATTAAAATCGTTTTTATGCAACATCAACACCAATCAAGCGCCTGAATTTAAATTCATTTTCTGATAACTAAGCCTCATTATCTTTCATTACGTATGCAAAATATTCGAACTTTGTTCTAGGATGCCATAAATTACATCCATCTAATATTCTAAAAATGGCATTTTGAGCCTAAATTCACGATTTTGCACCATAAAAAAGCACTCGTTTTAATTAATTTATTCAATCGATCGTTAAGCCGACTTGTACGAGATTGATGAGACAAGATGAATATTAATTTCGTATTTTCATATGAACATTCGTTATTATATTGCTTACAAAAATTTTGATTTTTATAAATGAATTTATTGTAAGAAGTCATGCACAACATATATATTATAAGATAAACAGGATATTGTTGCGGCAGATTTTACTTCATTTATGAATACATCAACCATGTTTTTCATTTTTTAATTGCAAATCTTTGCGAAATCGTATCTGGCATATAGTTGCTTTATTGGATAAATTCATGATAGTTCTTCACAAGCTTTTCTACTAATTTTTAACATTAGGTATATCTATAAGTTTTGTATTTGACATTGTACTTTCTCATCATTTTACTCGTCTCGTCATCTATAAATATGGATTGGCTGATTGATAAGCAATACTTGTAAAGGGTTTACATGTGATATCTTGAGGTCAAATGTTTCAATCAAAATTAATAAATTGGAGGCATAATCGAATATTATTTTTCTTTGGTCTCATGTACATACATATTGTTTGTTTTATAAATTTCAAGGGTCAAGTACATATAAGCTTTGTGTTTGTAAATATTTGAAGCTAAGATAGGAAGAAGTGAATGCAACAGAATGAGCAGATTCGAGCGGAAGGATATGTTTGTTTTAACAATGTGTCCAAAATGTAGAGGGCGAATGCGGCCCTGGCTTCGTAGGCACACATGCCACATACTATAGCACATAAGCACACAGACCAATTCTACACGAAATTTCTACAATCCGCCATTCTGTACAGTCCATGCCTCAGCGCACAAAGCATTTACTTTCTCCCAGCCCATTTCCCGGCTCCGTTCTATGGATTGGCAGGAATAGAAGGAAAACTGTATTGCTACAAGGAACCAGTGGAGGAGAACAAACATACTTACACATGCTCATAATACCAAAATAATCATTTATAACATGAAAACGTCTATAATTTTATACATGAGAAATTGATCATCGTTTTAAAAGTATCAATAAATTATATATCATATCGCCTATGTGATTTTTCTATGTTAATAATAAAATTGAGATTGTAATAAATTTTGAGGATATTCAAGTTGGAATTCATTTATATCCTTTCGGATTGTGCTCGCTTTTTTCGAGATGGCAGTGGAACTGAAGCGTGAATATAATTGTTTCTGAAATTGTCGCGATGTTTCTCGAAGTTGGGAATAAAATGTCGTCGGCGAGCCACCACTGCGACCTAAACTGAGGAACAATCCATTGTTGGAAACTGTATTCAAATTGAATAACGTGAAGGGAAATGAGACTGGGCTTTCACTATACCATTTCCCTGGCAGGCACACCTGGCCAGCTGGCCTCCTCGGGGCCCTCCCTCATATTGCCCATTGTGATACTGAAGATAGGCCCCAGCCTCAATACAGCCTGCCGGAGAGGTATTCCATGATAAGGATTGAATGATGAATGCCCCGCGCCCGCCCTATGCCTGACTTTGGATATCTGATCCATCCTCATTTATCATATCTTCAATTTTGGCCAGCCACTATGCCCAAAATGCACGCAAAAATCAATTACGATCAACTTAAAACTATCAGATGATACCAAGCAAGTCCACTCAATATAATACTGATGCCTACATAAAAGAACTAAAGCTTTTATGTCTGATAATAGTCTTACCGTGCGAAAAAATCGTCATTTATTAACCCTTTATACGAACAAATTTGAGAATAGTTTGATTTTCTTTCCAAATTCTTTATAATTATTATTTTAGGATAACGCCAAATTTGGCATACTACTTGAAACCTTTCTAAAATCAAAGATCAAAGCAATTCATACAATGAACCACATTTTTAACAGTGAGAAAATATATTTTTTTAATTATTATAAAATTGTAGTCAAATCACAGATCTAACAGTATTATTACATAGAACAATAATTTAAACCTTTCCATTCACTTTTTTTGTTTTTTTTTTTGGTAAGGGTAGCGCAATAGTAAAATATTAGGTCTATCGAAAAGTCTTTGCCAATAGTTTAACAATGAAAGAATCGCAATTGCAGAATCACTACATTGTTTCTGATCAATTCTCGACGTTTGACTCTCATTTTTTTATTCACCTTTTCCAATTGCTGATAATACATATCTGCAAGTATTGTTTAGCCATGTTTCATAAATTTATAATGAATAATTCCTTGAATATCCCACCAAACGCCCAAAATAAATTTGCGGGTCGTCAATCCAGGTTTCGTAATCGGAAATGGTTTTTATCTCAGCAAAAACCATTGACATTTTCGACTTATGTTGTTATAAATAAACTATTTTTCATTTTCAGTCACAATTCGGCGCAAAAAATAATAAACTTTTTGTCTTGACAAGTAAGCTTTGTACGTGTTTCGTCGCTCTACTTTGTCGTCTTTAAACAGTTCGTGCGGCATTCAAATTCGATTTGTCTCTCTGATACATTTTAAATGCTCAAATGTCATCAGAATTTAAGGGTTTTCCAGATCTAGTCTTTCAAACATCGATTACCCGATTTAAAGTTTGAAAACCAAAATCCACACGTCGTTATAATAACATTACTGACTGCTTATAGAGATGCTGCCTTCAACGTGTTTGGACACAAACTGACCTCAAATAGACGTCTATCAAAATCGGCAAAGACTTATCGATACGTCTAATAGTATATGTATAATATAATAAATAGCGAAAAACCCATTTGGTGACATAATGTCGACATACGAATGGAAAGGGTAAATTATGTACTCAAAACACGATCATTATTATTTTTACCTTTGTCACTTATTAGATATAAACAATCCCAAAATAATTACATAATTTAAAATTTTATAGAATTTGTAATCCAAAACTTAATTAAGAGTTATTGTTAAAATAATTATATATTTATAAATTATAATGTTTATGGTTAAATTCAAAACGCTTTGTTGACGATAAACTACCCACCAACTACCAATTTATAATCTCTGTATTAAATATTTCAAATCGGGCATTGTTGTAGAGCTTTAATTAATAAAGACAATGGAAAACCATAGCAATTATTATAATTATTAAATAGGAATATTTTTGAAATTATGATTTTTTCATATGGAATCAAATGATTTATGCTATGAGGTTATTTTTCCGATATTCACCGAGTGTTTGCATGATTATCCAAATTCAAAATATAAATATATTGGAATGTTTTTGGTGGAAAAGCGAATCAGAGTAGATTTTGTGTGCATAAGAGTAGTACCCAGACTGAATTTACATGGTCTGACATACGTTGGGTAATACCGATAACATCGGCCGAGAATGGGTCGCCGGTTCTGCCTCCCTCCTTGGATCAATCACCCCCTTCGCCTACTTATAAAAGTCTCTCTATGGAAATGGTTTATTCAAACTTTGTCCCCGTCGAATGGATATTTCGACTCTATTTCCATTCGCTTTTCAGCACCACAATACCGTTATAACTTGCCGGGACGACGGGAAGGGTGACTGAGAGGTGAGCGAGGGCCGCGACCCTCGCGATACCTCACCCACTCTCGCCGGTTATTAAAAATATGCACGAAGGTCTAAGTAATCCAAATCATCTCGTCATCATGGGCTCGATTGACGAACTTAATTTAAAAAATAAGAGTTTTTAACGAGCTACACAGGCTGTTCAGAATCGAACGCCCTCCCGTCGATAACTGAAATGCATGCACTCAAGACAAAGATACAACAAATATTTATATTCGAATAAGCATTTGATGCATGTATATTTATTTAATTTATTAATAAAATCATCTGGAGAAAGTATGAACCCCAATGTGGCGTTCAGCAGTCCATTTTAAGCTTTATCCAATGTCTTTGTTATTAAAATTGATGATACATGTATAAAAATGTGGTTTAAAATCACTGGTTTTTATTAAAAAAAAATAATCTAAGTATAAACTAATAATTATTCTATATATAATTTTTAAAAAAGAAGAAATTCACCAATAAAATGGTTAATAAATGCCAAAAGTATCATCGAATCACTGACAGATTTATTGCCTTTTAGCCATTTGTGTTTTTGTTACACTTCATTCCCCATCCAGTCGATAATATTAATTATTTCTAACATATAATATATATATAGTTAATGAGATTTTTATATAAAGTTTCATGGCGTTAAATTGAAGGATATGAATAGTAAGGTATCACTGTGTTCATGACGATATATCGACGTCATTTGATTAATTAATTTGAAAGTGACGTAAATGTAGATGCTATATTCACATGTGTACCGTTTATTGTCCAAAAAAAACCGTTTTTCGCTCAGGATTACGCAGCGTGAGTCAATTTTGTACACTTAAAACTTTTTTTGTGCGGTAAATGCGTTGCGCGGAAAATCGCATAAAAAAAGCTATGAGTTACAGAGAAAAATGGAAGATGCGTTTCATGGATTTTAAAAACCGCATAACTTTGAAATAGTTATTTAAAAAATATCCAAAATCGTTTAAAAAAAAAATTAATCAAAAAACAGGAAAACAATAAGGCAATTAAAAAATAACATTTTTGCCAACATTTAAAGAACGTCTTACATCATTAGTAAAATTTTAAGGATTTAAGAAGTGGATGTCTGGCATCTCAAATGCCAGACATCCACTAGAGAAATACTAATTATTTTAATTACAAACTATCATCGCTGTATGATAATTTTCGTTTCGATTTTCTATATGATTAGAAATCGCTCTCTTCTTCGGTAGAAATGGTATACTCATCAATGTCATCATTGATCTGTGTAGATTTTCTCTTTCCAACGATATGATTCATAATTAGTAAATATATTACTATAGTCCCTAACTCAAAAAATAAATAAATCACAAATTTGTGTTATATAGAAAATATTCGTACCAAGTTTGAAGTAAATTAATCAATTAAAACTATAAAAATATGAGGTCAACCGCGTTGGAAAAAGTAGTAACGCGTTAAAAGATTTCATTTTGGTAGGACGAAATCAATTTTTTCAAAAATCTATATCAGAATAAAAGGCGTGGTCGTAATTCAGCGATAGCAAATGCAATTTGATTTACACAATCCCAAATTATTAAAAAAAAGAAAAAATTGCTTTAAAAAAAACCGCATAACTTCAAAATCGCACAAAAAAAATAGCACAAAAAAAGTCGCACAGAAAAAATCGCACAAAAAAAGTCGCACGAAAAAAGTCGCACAAAAAAAGTAGCACAAAAAATAGTCGCACAAAAAAAGTCGCACGAAAAAAGTCGCACAAAAAAAGCCGCACAAAAAAAGTCGGACAAAAAAAATGGCACAAGAAGAAGTTTGATATTTATGTAATTAATAAATGAACCCTAACACATTTGCATTTGTTGAAGCATGAAATCAATAAATTTAGGTTATCATTAATCCGTTTGCAGTAAATGCGGGATTCCTCATCAACGGGTTAATATATCGTTGAAGTATCCTTTTTTTGGTATATCTATTATTTCAATTTATACATTTTCAGCATATAGGGCTATGTTCAACTAGATGAAAATGATTGATGATGAGCTTTGTGAAACGCGCATTAACAGCGTTTGGTATGGATCCAAACGCATTTTAATGCGTCTCAAAGCAAATTCATATATTATTTAAATTAGAAGGGCCCTCGACAATCGAGCTTGACAATCGCATTTACGATTGTGCCATTATGAAATTAACAAACCGATAGTTGGCATATATTTCAATCACAAAAAGCCGGCTGAAAAGAAGTGCCCGCGGTCAATTAATCAAAGCGCAGGGCCCGCCCCGTGACAATTACGATTGTGCTCATCCCTCTGCGAGTGTTATTGCCGTATGCAAAACGCAAATGCTAAATAAATATAACAAATTAATACAACCTCTTCACAATGGGGGGAATAATAAAATGTGCCAGTGAAAGCGAACATTAATCAATTGGCGGTAATAAAACCGCGCCGCAGATTCATTAACATACTGAAGTAGACTAACAGTGAACTCTTGTACACCCCACCAAATGCGCTGTACCACAATCAAATTATTGAAGGAAGAAAAAAAATACATTTAAATAATCATATTTACAACTCTTATTTACAAATACTTTTAATTTAAATCCGCAATAATCCAAGTATTAACATATTAACAATTCCTTGACTCAATATTAAATATAATAGATACGAGGTTCAAATTTTTTCAGAATTTCATACGGTGTACCAAATACATATCATAGTAGCGCGCGGGTGTTTTAGCAAGTTAAATGAAATATTCCACGGTAATATCTCGTTCTCCACCTTTAAATCTATAATACATTATCTACGATGAAAAAAACAATAAAAACGTATACATCCATATAAATTGAAAGAGATTTCCTTTTGGTGAACCATCACCCTGTGCGTAATTCTAATAATCCATTATTTATACGGATGAATCTTGAATATGATGTTACGTGTCGTAAGTGATTGTAGGAGCGCATGATGGTGAACACAAATAAGGGGTGTTCAAGCTTCCCCCATATTCAGTACTGGCACTTCTTAAATCATTTTAATACGAATAAATCATACGTTTTGCATTGTTTTTATTTTATATGATTACAAATATGTTGTTTAGGGTTTTATTATTTCATTTCGTTCCAATTAATTCATTACATTAACTTAACAGTTGACATTAATGTAAAGAAACAATGAGGGATTTTTAGTTTATTAGTTAATCAAGAAAGTAAAAGCCTGAAAATATGACATAACAATAAATTTGTAAGATGGAAAAATAGTTTTAGTGGATTGTAAATTAAAATTGCGTGAAATAACTGTTATCTTAAAACTATGAGAATCACCATTTGTCCATGAGAAAGCTGTATTCGAAGTGGGTACCGCTTTTGCTCACAGACAATCAAAAACAACAACGCATCGTATAATAAAAATGATTTTTCTTGTGATATGTGATAATGAATGAAACAATCAAATAGTATTTTGTTCGTCGATCACCTTGATAAAGGAAGAGTCATAAATAGCGATTATTAAATGGGCGTTTTTGACGCGTTTAACGTAAGAAAACTGCGAAAAAACGATCCCAAACGAAGAAGAAAACAGTGAAAATTTGAAAAAAATCCCACGAACTTGAAGAGAGTCGCATTACCCTAATCCCATTGAGCGAAAACAATGTGATGTTTCAAAGGAGCTGAGAGAATTGAGCTCGAAATACCGAGGATTATATGTCAGTGGGCGTTATTGTGGCGGATAAAAGCGGAAACAAACCAAAGTTTTGGTGTTATGCAACTGTTTAATTTTGTTTTTGAAAGATGCTTGAACCAAACAATTATACCGTCGACGTTTTAAGAAACTTTTGGGCTGTTTTCTTTAATGAGATCATCATTGAATGACCAAAATTCTTTTTTTAAATTCTCTCTCTGCGGCTTATTAATCCTATTCATTGTATGAGAATTCTTTACTGCCTAAAAAACCCTACTACCTAACGTTCATCAAGGTGAACATATTGAATGACAGCATTTTAAATGAAAATTCTCATATAGTTTTTACTAAAAAAAAAAAAGCTTTTTGGAGCACGAAAAGACTTAAAATATCACTCAATAAGTTCGTAGGATTTTATTTTCCATTTTAAACTTATTTCTTCACCATTTGGGATCGTTTTTATGCAATTTCTTCAACGACAAAAAATCCTACGAACTTATTGAGCCTGGTGTACATAACTGGGGGTGCAATAACAATATTTAGATGCGTTTTTTGAATCGTTTTCGAAAAAAATCGAAAAAATCATAATTTTGCATTGTTTCACGAGTACAAAAATATTGTTCAATTATTAACATTATAATTCTGTACTAATGAATTCATTACGTTAACAAAAATAAGCAAAGTTAACTCAAGAACATATAAAAGTGGCATACACTACGAAAAGTGGTATAAAATTATAATACGCATTCGATAATGCACCCTTTTTATACCAGTTTTAGAAATTGAATACTAAAAAAATTGTGTTTTGGCCATTTTTTGGGATATTATCCCAAATATTGTGTAAGTTTCGCGTAAATTGAGGGATGGGTGTGTGTTTAAAATACATTGATCCCAATTTATTGGTTGATTTAGAAAGCAAAGCCTGAAAATATAACATAACACATCACTCAATTAGTTCGTAGGATGACAAAATACTCCACAATGATGTGTTAAGAAATGCATCTGAGAATTATTCCTGCAAATATAAGACTTAATATATTACTCAATAAGTTCATAGGATTTTTTTTGCAAAAAAAATAAACCCAAACGTAGAAAAGAAGAGTTTAAAGCGATAAAAAATCCTACGAACTTATTGAGTGATGTGTTACCATTGCAATTGTAATCGTCATGTAAATTTTCCTCCATTATTTTTTGTATCTACCAATTAAAAAATCAATGTATTTCCATATCCTTGTATTAGGTTGTGACAACTTATGTCAAGGAAAAAGAAAATGTTCCAATATATTTTTTTGCGATCCCTTAATTTTGTATCTCTTTCCCATGAACGAAGTGTCGCGGCTCCAGTATCAGGACGAGGACGAGGAAGGAGAGCCTCCCCATGCTCCTGTGATTAATGGCATCAGTAATGATGGCACCGTACAACAGATCCGGCAATATGTTTATACGCATCCGTCCCCGCGACTAATAGATATTACTCTCTTGGGGGAACTCTTTTATTGCTCTCTGATGTTTTTTTTTTTGCATTGAAATCGATCTTGTTTTATAAAAATATGTTTTGCTGAAAAAAATGCACAGCTTCAATCCGATTTCGGATGCTGAACATTCGATAAATCATTTGAAAAGCAAGAAACATTGTAAATTAATCTATGAGGCGCTCTTATAAAATATCTTTAAAACTGTATGTTCATTATTTGTTTTCATAGTGTATTCATTTTTACCAATATTAAATTTATATCCTGTCATTCTACATCAACACTGAAGTGTTAAATTTACCCAATTATCGTTTCTTTTAGCATTTTGTTACCTTGACTGCAAAAACTGTGCATACAATAACATGTTATTACAGTGTTAAAATATTGTTCATATTTATATTATTCCTATGGATCGTTTTTAGTGTGTGAAGATTTATCAAAAAAATAATTGCAATCGTTACCATTCCATCTGCATGCGATGTAATCGCGGAGTTTTGTTGAAAACTCGGGGCGGATTCATCATCCCCCGAGTCGGTTGGTTAAACAACACCCTTCAGACGGAAATAAATAAACAAATACACACGCTTGCCGCGATATTGAGTTAAAATATCATTATCGCGAGTCGTTCGCTTAATAATCACAGATGGAGCGAACACTAAAAACAGGGAAATATTTGCAGAGCACATAAATAATGTTTGTCCACAAATGCGCAATAGCTCAGAATATGCGCTAAATGAAAAGCAAACAAATTCAAAGGCGACACATACGATCTATGCAAATTTCAGCGCGTTTTCAGCGAAAAATTGCACGCGAAATTGTGAAAAATATGTACGGCTCAGTTTTGTGGTGCATTGTCTGTTTTTCAATACGAGTTGTATCGGTGGTAATGCGATCACTGGGCGTAAAACAGGGGGTTTATTCATACGCGTCGTTATTAATTTCATACTTCCTTATCTCTTGTACGTACACAAGCCCGTACTCCGGATTATTAAAAGCAATGTGCTACACTTCGTTCTCACTTACAGACTAATAAGTGGATTTGTGCATTGACTGGGTACCACAAATCTGGGCAAATTAAATTTATTTACAATTAAAACTGGCAATTCACTCTAAAAAACGTGCAAAATATTGATTAGAATCAATGAAGATTTATGCAGAATTCAATTTACATTTAACACAACCCTCTGTTTCTTCAAAAGTAGATACCAAATTTAATAAAAGATAATATGCATATATATACGAAAATCATTTGCGATCGATTTATGATTAAAAATCTATGAATATTTAAAAAATATAAATCTCAACAGTCTCATAATCATACACCAAATAAAACATCACTCAATAAGTTCGTAGGATGACTAATATTTGGCAATATTATTGACAAAATAATGACTTGATACGTATTATTTGAACTCTGTTTCATCGATAAAAATAATAGATAAATAGTTAAATAATATTGTGCATGGTTGAAATTGATCGAAGAAGTGGTTGATTGAAATTCGGCAGATGTTCCAGAAAACATTTAAAAAAATCCACAAAGTAGTTTGGTTCGATCATAAATTAAATTTAGGCGAGATAGCTGAAGCCTTTAAGATATCAAAAGGTAATATATTAATCATTTTGAATCAACATTTGACAATGAAAAGGCTCTGTTCATAGATGGTACCGCGTTTGTTAACAGTCGATCAAAAACAATAAAGCGCTATTTGGAGATGTTTCAGTGTAATAAAAAAGATTTTTCATGCAATATATGATAATATATAAAGCATGAATCTTTGACTATATTCTGGAATTAAATTGGTAGTCAGTTAAGTGGACAACAACCGGTGAAAACCGCCCAAAGTGAACAAAAACGCAAATGTCAGCTAGTAAGGTTTTGGTCTTCGTATTTGGGTATTTAATTCATCAATTACCATGAAAATTATAGCAAATATTATATAGCGTTATAAGTACATTTGACGGAAAAAAATGCGAAAAAATGACCCCAAATGAAGAAGAAATAAATTTAAAACCAAAAAAATCTTTTGGTTTTAAAAATTTATTGAATGATATGTTATGCAGATTCAAATGACATCCATTATCGCCCGTTTATTTCCAGATTAGCAATTTGAAAATCATCCCCAATTCGTTATGTCCCTTTATCGGTCAAAATTACTGTACGGCGATGCTCCACCAAATAATAAATTTATTAACGACGAGCGCCGTTTAGTGAGTGGGCCCGTTCAACGCGCCGGGTTAAAAACCACCACGTGCCACCAGAACGGGACAATATTGCATAAATATTTCACGGATAGGGTTGGTTTAGTCGGCAAGATAAAGGGGAGAGATAACGATATTCGCTCCTCTCAAAACATCGCTCTCTCCGCAGCATCCCTCTCTTGTTCTCCCAACACATACCCATATGTTCCTTGGCATTAAAACGTATCCCCTCATCCGACACGGGATATATCCACCTATGCAAATGTCCCGACATATTTCACACGTTCGAAAATCGCGATAAAATCCGCATTAACAACCCCTTCGGTTAGGTTTAACCCTTTGAATTCAATTAAAAATTAGCAACAAATTAATAAGCATTTAAGTTGAGCAAAACACGTGCAATTTCTCATGCGGATTAATGTTTTGCATAACGATGAATCGAACTTATTGCGACAGAAACCTTATGTGTTTATCCTAATGAAAAAAACAATTTTTCGATATTTTCTTGGACTCTGGAATCATAATTAATTGTTATATATATATGACAAGTTACCGGGAATTTTATTATCTAAACACATTAACCATAACCGAGTAATATTGATTGTATATTCATATTCGTTATATATTCGGGATATAATATTGTGCAGTAAAACTACATTTGAAATGAAATACCCACAATAAATTTGGAAACACTTAGTACTTTGCATTAGAATTTAATTCAATCGGTTGATATTATAAATCTCTCCAGTATTTTCATGTGTTATTCCAGAATATATTGGAAAAAGAAGGTTAATATTTTTCCCCTTTTAGATTGATCTTATCCCACAATAGCTTAATAGGAGACAAGTCTAAAAATTTTGCACTTTCTATGCTAAAAAATGTTTCAAAATTTTAAAATATGCTTGGAATCAATCAATATTTGTACGCTTCTGAATGACGCTCCGATTTTCGGACAATTGATGTTTTCTAATAATCAATTATCCAATTTATATGTACACTTAAACCTTTTTTTGTGCGGTAGACGCATTTTGCGGAAAATCGCATAAAAAAAGCTATGACTTACATAGAAAAAGTGAAGATGCGTTCCATGGATTTTAAAAATCGCATAACTTTGTAACAGCTATATATAAAATATCCGAAATCGCATAAAAAAGTTTAATTAAAAAACAGGGAAAGAAAAAGGAATTAAAAATAACTTTATTTTAGCTCAAATACCAGTCATCCACTAGAGAAATACTAGTTATTTTAATTACAAACTATCATCACTGAATGATAATTTTCGTTCGAAGTTAAAAAGAAGAAAAAATGCCTTTAAAAAAACGGCATAACTTCGAATTCGCACAAAAAAAAGTCGCACAAAAAGATGTTTGAATGTACTAATTGAATTCAATTTTGCGCTCAACTGAGGATATAAATGTAAGACGATGATTTATTTCAGATGATAATAAAATTTTGGACGGTCCGGTATTTTCCTGTCTTTCAAAGTCTCCTGCTGGTCTCTAATACATAGTTCAATGGATCATCTTGATTAAAAAATTTCATTTTGTAGTTAAATAATGAAAAACTCAATAAAAGAAGAAATTATATTAAATACAATTTGGAATCATGATAAAAAAAATATATTAAAATATTTAATACAAAATTTAGCTTGAAAACAATGCTTTAATAATCCAATTAGCAAATTTTTTGGAATGTATGACTGTCCATAATTAAAATTGTACTATCTTCTACTAAAATAAAATGGCTTACATCATTTAAAAATATGTCAGGTGTAAACATTATACAGTGTTGATATCCAAGCGTTGTATTTGGATGACTCTATATGAATAGGCTACGATCGCTATTTATCGACATACTTTTGTACGACCAAACAAATGGATATAATATGGTCATCATCGAAGAACGATGACGATGGTGATGCAAGCATCGATGGAACCAAATCGTCGGACTGCATAATGAGAGGCTGTCGTGTGGCTGTGCAGCATCAGAAGCGGTCAGAGCTTTCAGACCACCAGCAAAACGGTGAATTGAACTTTTTATATCGACAAGTGGCACCGAATGGCGACCACTCAACCCTTTAACGCGTTATTTGCGAGGAGCGAGGGCGCGTCCTACCGCCGACTAGTCCTACAGCCACCCCAGCGACTGCTTCCCCATCTGCGGGTATTTTAACCATTATTATTATTTATTGCGCCGGCCCCTTGTCGCTGTTGTGTGTATGTGCACCCCGCGGTATTACTCTCACCAATTATAAAGTCGTACTGACTTGCTCGGCGCTGGTTTATTTGCGTTTTTTGCCTTTTAATTTACGATTGCAGGTGAACCTTTTATGAAATACACTCTTTATTTCGAAAATACATCTTTTTTATGCTGAGCGTCCAATCCGCTATGGGGAATAAACATTGTGAATGCTTATATTGTGTTGATAAACTGCAGAAACGTGTACACTTGCAGTGATTAAAACACATGCCATATTTCATCAAATTCGTTTGTACATATGTTTCCATCATTTTTTAAGCATTTTAAACATTTTTTTGGATTCAAAGATATGGCGACATACCCACATCTCATCTCCCATGACGATAGAGTTCAGAAAAGCTTATATTTCCTATGCAAAACGGTCCAGAAATTCATGCGCGGCGGTTCAAGCAATTTTGATGGTGTTCCATTATGAGCATTCTGGATACCCATGGAGCACACAACTTCTTGTAATCAAATTTTTTCAACACAATACCATTGAGGAGGCTTCGAAAAATATCAAGAAATTCTTGGCGAAGGTCATCAAGCTTCATACAGTGGTCATTTGCACAATTTTTCGCACAAATTCAACAGAAATGACTGATGGTTCTTTATAACATGTTTTCGATTCATCACATCACTATCATAAACTTCAACGAGCTTTCGATATTGTTCTACAAAATCAAAAAACTTACGAGGTGGTGACCAATAATAACCAATAAAAATACGAGACCAAATAAGCTGACCATTAGGATTTGCCTCGTTTATCAGCGCATGAATGCATACCGTTTTAATTTTATCATCAAAGCACTTACATTTTTCGATATAATTTAAGATACGTCAGCTGTCAATGTAACTAATATACAAGTCGGTTACATCGAAGATATTTAGAAGCTTAAGAAGACGATTAAAATCTTGAGCTCGTGTATATCCTGAATTGAGCACCAGTCGGGATGTATGCAAGCATACAAAGATAAATTTACCATCAAAAAAAAAACTGCAAGTTTATGCAAATATATATGGGTTTGCATATTATTCGATGGCATATTTAATGCACGCTTTATTAATAAAGCAAATACACTTTAGTATACAAAATTACAAGAATAAAATCGATGTAATTGATGTAAAATATGATTTGGCTGATACATGGGGGATCGTTTAATCTGAATGTCAATTTTGTGTGGATCGTTTCTCATCCCGATTATTCATAGTGTTTCGGCATTTTTTGAATGTTTGCATTATAAATCGGTATTTGGATTAGAATTTCATGCTCGTGAAGTGATACGCTCGTGAAAATCCCTGGTATTTTCGCGAAATATGAAAGTGCAATATTAAATTTGAATAAAAAATGCATCAGTTATCCCGTGATTTACAATGTGGGAGTAGAGTATTCTTCTCGGCAATTTTCCAGCGAGTCCAATATTTACCTGTATAATTGCATTCTGCATTGAAGGTTCGCTCCTGTGAGTGGTGCCACTCGAACACTGCTGATTAAATCTGGTCGGTTTGCGAGGGTACATTCTTACCCAGTGCTTCCATCAAGTGATTTTTTTTGTTTGCACGACTTTGTGCTGAATTTACCATATTTTTTGTCATAATCTACCGGTTCCGACTTTCCTGCTACGTATTCGCTCATTGCTCGGTTTGTGTGATTTGTCGAAGCGCAAATTAGGGGATTGAAGTTATCAATTATTTTCAACTGGAGAAAAGTTTGCGACTGAAAAATCATTTGTGACTCTCGGCTCGACTTTAATTGGATGTTTTCGGAAGCAGTCGGAGGCTCTGATTGGGTTATTTATTTATTTGGAGCTGTTTTGGTCGATCCTTTTACCAAAATGAAATCTCCAAGCTTGTCAAATTGAGTTTTGACATCAAATGCCATTTCATGCTCGCTAAAAAAGCAACACATCGAGATGCATATTACACGCGGAACATTCACGTTTCGCTTTTGTTACTAGAATAAGTGAGATTAAGATATAAACGGCCTCATGAATATGAATCCGATGTTGACGAATATCGTCGAGGCATTACGTAGGACGTTATTAAAATTTCAATAAAGGAGTATTGCGTGTCGTTGGACGCGAAATCCCGAAGGACTATATATATGCGCGAGCTCATGCACATGATTCCCGGGCTGGGATAATAATAAATAAATAGGCAACACTCGAAAATGTAGCAACGGGAAGTTGCTGGAGTATTTTATTATATTTGGCACAATGAGCGGAGCCAGCCGAGTGTGCCAGGACTGGCACCAGCTCCGCCATTCGTAGCCAAGAAAAGCTAAAGTTTGTTCGATAAGTGGCTTAAAAAGGCTGTTCCTCCAGCCGCACATAATGTGCTGATTATGCATCCGCTTAGCGCTCCTTGTCACTCGTTATGGATTGTAACAAGCCAAATTGGCACCCGGATGGAGCTCAGGTGGGTTGCGCACCCCCAACGGACCTACCCCCGCAGGAGCACACAATCATTTCTCTCCAAATCGTCCCACCGATCTTTTTACAACAAAAACCTCTTATAATATCAATCAAATTTCTGTTATAATGCTTTGATTTGCGTTGCAATATCACAAAAGCCCATAAAAAAATCAATGATGCTCAGTGATAATAAAAACTTATGGGATGAACCGATAATGGGAATTTTGATAACGATATACTTAAATCCCTAATCGAATCAGATCTATAACTAACAATCGAGGATTAATTGCAAATACTGGGATTCTCATCGACCACTGTGCATCGGAAAATTGAATAGTATGGGTGTTACTGAATAGGATGGATATCGCCTACATTGATCACAATAAAAATACATAATGTATACATAACATATCCCACAATAAATACAATGATTATTTTGTGCATTTGATGATATGCAAGGGATAATTTAATATGAATTTATAAAATCGGGAGCACACATTTAATGTCGACTATTAGAAGTTTTGCATCAAAAATTAAAAGTGAATCTTACGTATTTATTTTATAAAAAGAAGACAATATTACCTTTAAAGAGCAAAATTAACACTGGATAAAATGTGGGAATTAAACCGGGAATTGTTAACGCGGATTTCACCTAATTGATATGCAATTTTGCAGGTCAAACACAGGAAAAATTATTTAAAAATGCAACTAAGATGGGAACGCGCTTAAAATTGTTTTTTGCTTCTAAACTGGAAACTTTTTGTATAAAAGGAATTGAAGGACTGTCAAATTGGTGGGTCTCATTTTTCACATATATTCCTTTGCGTTCTTTCCTTGAAAGATACTATAAATATAGTTAAAAATCAATGTCAACATCATTCAAATCTGATTTTTAAATTGATAAACTAATCTAAAACCCCCATACATTACAGTCAGGATTACAACCTCTGCAAAATATAAAGTTCTAGTGTGTTCTTTCTTCTATTAGAATCATACACTTTCTGATTTGAAATTCAAAAATTCGTTCTAATTATTCATTAATCAATTTTTAAGAAGTTATGGAGATATTTTTGTTTAAAACCAATTAACAATTTTCAACTAACTCATGGGTCAAAATCAATATAAATTTCTAGCGAATCAATGTGATTTGTTCAACAAATTCCAATATATTTGAAACTGAATGATGCCATAAATGGAATTTTAGCCGTTTTATATCTATCGTAAATATTACAGGTTTCCATTCATAATTGTCGATTTTATGGCTCACTTCCTCAATTATTCGAATGTATTTGTTTACTTCATATAAATCAACATAATCAGCATCACTATAACTGTTATTAAAAATCATTTGTCGAATGTAAAATCACTGCTACAATAAAAAATCTAGTTAAAATTATCATTGTTTAAACATTATTTTAAGGATAACACTGTCATATTTATCATAGAAAATATATATATTCTGCTTGTGCAGTAAAAAATGTTGTCAATGACTGACTTTGAGGCGTTCTTGTACCCCAAGCAAGATCTTGGATAGGCCAATAAGTGAGCAATGAAACGTGCACTTATATTATAAACATTAAGGAATACTTCCAGGGAGTGGAAGCTCTGCGTCATTTTATTTTGCAGATTTATTAGCAATGCTTTATTGAGTTCGTTTCCATTCACGGAGCATAATAAATTATTTCACGTGCTCAAAAATACTTTATGAAATCACATAAATAAAACACAACAGCACAATTGTGTACATTTGATCATTCAACTTTTCCAAAATCACATCACAACAGGATCTGCTTATACATCAGAATTGACATCAATCAAAAGCGTATTTTCTTCGCACTTTTCACGCATAAAAGCGTCCTTTATCATCGATTGATTGCTTCGAGCCTTGGACTGCATTGCACGATCGCTTTGTGAAACCTTAGTTTAGTGAGCTTTCAAAGCTTTCATTATAAATTGTAATGATACTGCAGGTGTTCCATTTACCGACAGTTCGCCCCGCACAATAAAGATATTAAATATGATACCGTAAATATCGAAGCTATATGTTACCCTCTTTCAAAAGAGCACTTCTTCATTATTAGTGCTCTGTCGTCTCACATTACGAGCAGTCATCCATGCTATAAAGCCAAATTTCAGAAACACCTTTGTGAGCATATGATTTCATACTTCTTCATGGGTATATAAAAAATGAGGGCTATTTTTCATCTAAATTTGTTATGAATTTACTCAAATTTAAATCTTCAGCTATTTAATAGTATACAGTTGTATAACATGATTTTCATCAATGTTTAATCGATCACTAAATTTGAAAAATATATTAAATTATTGAGTTTTTATGGCATTCACCCGCAAGAGATATTCAATTTGCCCATAATTCCGGTAAGAGCTCGTATCATTAAGCGAGTTCATACACAAAAGACTTGTTTAGCTTTCCTGACATATTCAGGATGCCTAAACACTGCACATTATGCAAGATTCTTTTGTGTTAACCCCCCTTTTAGAGACGTAGATCCATTGTTATCGGCCCGGGGGGTATTTCTAATCTACGTCTGATGTCATTGTTACTCTAACAGGTATTGAAAATGAATCAACACACTCAATCTGCCGATCGTACACACGATCTTTTGTTCCCTGAAGATTTTGTTCGAGACCAATCATCGATATTATTTGAGAAAAATGTACATTTATTGAGAAAATCAATGATTTTCTAAGATTGAATTATATATGTGAAGCGAATATTTGGCAGTTCTAAAGTTGAATGACTTTTACGATTATATAGACAGACTTATCAAATTTATATAATCAAACCTTCTATAGCGTCGATATTAGGACCACGCCATAGAAAAAAAACGCTATGGAAAGTTAGGCATTCATACAAAATGTGGGTTTAGATTATTTTAATTGTGTTTTGTGATGTTATTTAATAGCAGCCAAAAACGTTTAGTATCACAGAATGCGCTATAGAAGAAACCGCTATATGAAAAAGTCATCACAAATGCTATAGAAAATAACTCTATAGATATGGACACTATAGAAGGGTTGACTGTAAATTTATTTTCGATTTAAAATTTGCTATTGAAAATGTAAAGATATAAACTAGGGTTTCGAACCAAAACGAATCCAAAGGTCGATAATCGGTAAAACCGTTATTTTTTCTGGAATGAAATCGATTCAAAAATATCGGTTTTTTCGATTCAGTACACGTTTTACCTATCGTAAGAGACGTTTCTAGCTTGTTAGGCCTAAGTAAAAGTGATCGATTTTTTAATCTTTTTTTAATGCAAAAAGTATTAAATATAGAATGTTGATATTTTGTGTGTTAATTAGACGATCTTTTTTGAATATAAACATATTTTTTTAAATTTGACAAAGTGTAGTAGTGGGTGTGGGGCGAGCCGCATATGTCAGTACGCGAGCAATGACACTCTTCACCACGGAAGTTTTAAGTCCTAAACAGGTAATTTGCAGCAAAAAAATTAAACATATTTTTATTTTGTATAATATTATATATAGTTTGACCTAAAATTAAAAAGAAAGATTGGAAAATAAAATAAAAAATGAGCGATGGAAGAAAAGTGTGTGTTTTTGACAACATTTTTTATGAGTTTTTTGTTCATTAAATACATGTTTTAAAAATATTTTTAGATAATTATAGGTCAAATGATGAAAGCGTTTATTATACATATCTCTGTTAAATTTCATAAAGAATTTTCATTTAAAACGTGTGGGAACACTTCCGTGAGCTAGGAAAAAGTAGTTTCGAGATAAACGCATTTAAAGTTTCTCGTCTCAGCTTCACGCAGCGCAGCTTCTCCTCATTGGCCTATAATTTTTTTTTAAATTTATATCGACTTGAAATTAACTAATAACATTGACTCTTAAACATTGAGACTCTAAAATTCAATTCATCCTCGAGATGATGTTGCAGAGTATGAGTACGAAGAGCGCATGTTTTTACAGGTGAACTTAAGTAGATGACGAATCGAGTATTTGGATGTGCGCATACACGTCCATAGAGAATTAGAGGGCGCGATTTCTGCGTCTGAACAACGTGGTACCCGGTTACAGTACGATTCAATCGCGACTCAGCGACCCGTTTACGTTGCAATACATTTCAATTAAGCATTCATATTACATTATTTGTCGAAGATTTTTTTTAAAGAAGAAGGAATATTTTTTTAAAAATTATACTAGGAAATAGGTTTTAAACCCTTCTGCCAACAAGATGATCTGGTTAGACGTTTATCTATTTCATTGACGGAAGAGTTAATACAAATATAAATAATTTAACAAAAAAAGAAGCAAAACTGGAAACAGAATTTAAAAAATAACGCTTCTTAAGCCCTGAAATAAACAGTGAACCCTTGTATCGTCCCATCTTATATTTTCGTTTGATGCCTCCCCCAAATAGATATATAGCAAAGACAATGCTTAATGAATCCTGCAGGATCATATATATGCATCTGACAAAACAAAGCGGACAGATGTAATCTTATAGCTCATCTTCGTATTTCGTGTACAAAAAATGACATTATGAAGACAAAAGGTTTCCACAGCCAGGGTCGACATTATGAGTCTGCGATAAGACATCAACAACGAGGAGTCCTGTGGCGCAACGGCACGAAGGTTAACTTCTGCATAAAATGTCGCTTAGGCCACGTATTTCGAATTATAGATTGTTGATAAGATGAAGACCTAAAATGTTTGTTTTTATTGTCCTTCCGAGCGTTGTTATAGCTTTATAAAGTCGACTATAAGATCATCCTGAGACAACGTGTTCATCTAAATATAGATTATTAACATTTCGTTAAGGATTTTCAGTATTAAAAAGAGAATAAGAAGGACACGTTCGTATTCTTTGATCATTGACCAGCCTAACATTGCAGACGGCTTGTAAAGTATCAACGGACATCAATCATAGTTTGACAGCGATTCTAAACGGGTGGGTGGCATGAAAACACAGTCACACCCTCAACTTGTCGATGTAAAACCATGTTCGTACAAAGATCAAAAGAATGTATGAATCAATAGATGAACTACCTATGGTGGATAAGCGTATGTATTTGGATTAAATTAAATCATGTCGTCTCAAAATCATCGTCAGTAAGATAAATTATGCGTTTATTTAAGCAATATTACTGGGTACATCTACAATAAAGGCTGTATCATTGTTGATATTGTAAACTAACAATTAATCAATGCCTTTCTTTCCCTTCTTAGCATTATTATGGCTCGTTAATCAAACGTCAGACGGAAGGGTGGCCCACACCCCATGCTGGCCATCGTGAAAACTTATTTCTATACAGCCTCGCATATTAAATATACAAATATAGCATGTGAGTCGAATACACACGCCATAGGCTATACGTATTTGTACGCACACACGAATTATGTCAAAGTACTTTCTCTGTCCGTTTGTAATGGCTTTCACCGTTTTACGATGTTTGTCATATTAATATCGCCCCGAATGAAGAAAGAGTCATCGTGGTTTGTCGTTTGATTAGCGTGTTTTGACAATATTATAGTTTTACGAGCCGTATGTGACTTATAGTCATACTTTGAGGGGTTTTCTCGAATCATTTTCTATTATATTTTATTATCCGTGGCGAGATGAAACTCATTGTCGGTGCTCCATATGAGAGATTTTATTTTGTTTGAAGACTTATTTTATTTGTGAAGCGACTTGATTAAATCATATTTTCGATGGAGAAATTATTTTTCTATTAATGCTGAAAAATCGAACGATCAGACGAGGAAGGTTCATAAAGGATTTGGGTCGCGTGTGATGCATTTTCAAAGGTGAACTTTTATGTAAATCCTTACAAATAATATCGACGGCAAAAAAATATCTTATTTCAATTATGCAACTGCCTAAAACGGTGAACCCAAATTAAATGAAAGCATTTGACCCGTGCATAATTTTTCTCACCGGAACCCTTTTTGATTAGGAGAGAGGCCGCAAAATAACGATCCTTCCTGCGTGGATGTCCCATTATGACGCTATTTTTTGTGCAGACATTCCTTATGTTTTCATTGTATCATAAACATTATTGTTGGCATTGAAAAGCAATGCGCGATTATAAACAGGATAAGAAACATGTCATTCGTGTATAAAGGCCGATTGTATACGAGTCGGACACTTCGTTTCAATAGATGTTGCGAGCCGACGTTGTTAAGAGGTACGTCACGTTCGTTTACCGGATCGATCCATCACAGTGTCCTGAAGGAAGGACAGTAAAATAAAATAAACATTATGGGGCCAGGAACAGGACAACTCGCGCGGGACACGGCTCTTACGTAACAGGGGATCATTTACGATTTCTTCCAATGCATTAGGGCACGGGACATAAAAACATACCCTTAGCAAAATTGCTCCGATTTAATATTAAAAATGTATATTATTATCTATCATGCTTCAATTAATAAACACACAAACATAATAAATATTTTTTTAGCTACTCAAAATCTATTTTATCCCGGCTTTGATGTAAACTTCGCCAAAAGCTATTTGAACACAAAGGATTTAAAATGTGAAACAATTCCGCCGTTTATACGGAAGCAACATCAGTTCAAACAACTTCCCCACGCCCTCACAAAATGCCCTAAAATATTTTTATACAGTTCGCCTTTTTTGTTTCGCGGCATAAAAATCGCGTGAATAATTAATTATTTTCGCCACAAATTACGCCATTACACCTAAAAGTTTTTTCTTTGTTCTTTAGCACCATAATAGAACGGTCGACTGATAAAAGCTCCCTTTATAGCGCGTTTTTGACATTTCTCCAAGAAATCATTTCGAAATTGAAAATAAGGATAAATAATGCAGTGTATTTTGAATGAAAAGCAGTCCATTGTGGCTGATTACAAATGATTTGGATTACTGATGTCTCGCATTGAAGCGGACATTGAAATGGGATTAGGGTTTTGGGTCAGTTGCTTAGGTAGTTTCGGTGAACCCTTTCAGATTTGAAGCCGGTCACTTGGGTTACTTGTAACACGCTCTTAATAACCGTAGCTATCATTACAATACTATTAAATCCTTTCGTGGCAAGCTAATAGCCATGGGACAAAAGACTCACTCAACGGACTACTGAATAACGGGACATTAATGAACTGGACTGTTTACATCCATAATGTGGGACATTTTACAGAAATCCTTCTTGTAACTTCGATCGACTAATTTTTAACTAAAATACCATAATTTCCATTTTAAATTTTATTTGTAGCTTATTTTATAATTTAAATATAAATATTTTGATCAAGAACATAGCAGATTTTATCATTTGAATCATTCTTACAACACTTAGCAATAGGAAATTCAAAGGCTTTTAATGAAAAGGCCTAAACTTTTTAATGTTCTTTTATCCAAAAATAAAGAAAAAATATGATTTAAAAAGATCTACAAAAAATTCAGTCAAGGAAGCTCCAAAAAGCTTCTTATAACACAGTCAAATGGTTCCACAAAAACGTTGTGTAATACGAATAATTGCGTTATACGAGGTGTAAAGTTCATACATAAATAATCTTTGCGTTTAAAAATATCGAAATATGTTAATATCCAGATAGGTTGTGAGTTTTCATCATCAGAGGATTCATAATCGAGGAGCATTTTTGATTATAACCTAATTATTAATTTAACATACTTCGCGATAATCAAAATATTATATTTTGTAATTCCTTCTTGAATTTCTTCCCCTTTTTCATTATGGGATTATTTTCTATTTAAAAAAATATGTTTATTTATCAATCATACTTATGCAGCATCTATTATTTTTAATGTAAAACAAGCAGCTACTTATGGTAATTAATTATGGTAGGTTCACCCAAAATTTCGAATGATTCTTCTTCGTTCAATATACGATCCTCTAATAATTCTTTGATGTTTTGAATATCAAAATCATCAAATCCTTCGCCACCAATACCATGATAATGTTAATTGACTTTTAGTGTTCATATTCTATTAGTAGTTCAACATTTTCTTGGTGGACTACTTCTAACCATAGCTTTTACTAAGATGTTTTCCATGTTATTATAACTGTTAAATTCTCTTAATAATCTTTCAAATATTCTCTGGTGTCTAGAGGGGATTCTATCGGTTAGTTTGTTTGGTCTCACGTATTTTTCAGCCATTTTGTTCAGTCAAAGTAAATTCTTCCGATGGAGAGTTTGTCACGCACTCCCATCACCTTCCAATTTTTTACTTTGCAGAACAATTTCGCCATGAATATTCATCTGAAGCTCGTGGAAGTTTATGGTAGTGATGTGATATATATATAATCCAAAAATATATATAATCCAAAAAACAATTCAAAAAGAGGTGGTAGAAACGAGCGATGACCTCGCCATCGGAAGAATTTACTATGACTGAACAAAATGGCCGACAAACACGTAGGATACGCCAGGTGTGCCAAATTTGAAACAAAAAAATCCTCCAACCTCAGGAGCCCCTTTAACCTCACTTTCTTCAAAAAATGTATTCCAAATTTGTGCATATATTAAGCTTAAAAACTCGAATATCTCAATGCATTGACCAGAATGGAGGTCATCTTATTGATATAATTTTTAAAATATAAAAAATAAAAACTTTAAATGTGTCTCTGTAGCATGAAGAAACAATTATGCTGATATCTCCTATACAATTTGTGTTATTCATTTTTAAAATAAGGTAGTTTCCCTGCCGCACTCTGTATATTTATATCATTTCATAAATAATAATCAGCATATAAATACTATCAAATAAATTTCGTCGAATTGACAGATGTGGTAAACCTAGTGTTAAAATAATCGCATTGTCTTCATTAAATACTCAGTGTCAAATATCAATCCGATCATTTCATATGATGAGACATGTGAATAGTTTTGGTAAATGAAAGAATACACAGCCGCGATGAATGGAGACGTTAGGCAGGGCTACTGTCTTCTCGAGGAGTCAGTAAATGAGGAGCTGGCAAACTGGCATTGTGCATCTTGACAAATTGCGTGCGTGCGTGCATGTTTGGGAATGTCATTATGATGCACGTGAATGCACCCGTCACCGAGTGCTCCAAGAAAGATGCGTTAGTGCTGTTGACTCAAAGCCAGGGGCAATGGCTCTCTTACGACAACGAGTGCTCTGCCAACACTCACTACGGTAAATACTGCTCATTCTTCTCTCTTTCAATACAATCGATCCAAGCTTTCAATCTAGCTGATCAATTTGCAATCGGCGGTGATTGATTTTGGATCAAATTAGGGCCTATGACTCTCTATAAAGTAATATCAGATTTGCCGCAAATAAAATGTGTATGATACTCGAAATATGTTGTATACGGATAAATTTCAAAATTTAAAGAAATCTTTAATCTAGCATTGAATTGCAATCATCACTGGCGTGATTCCATCAATGTTGATTAAAATCCGCTAATAATATTTTGTTTAAACGCTGTTATGCGGACGTTACGGGCACAAAAATAAAATTTGTTTGCTCGCAGCAAATGGCTCAAAGTTTGTTCTTCAGGGTCCGTGCGCCTCCTGAAAGCGTAGCCCTTCAGTTGCAAGCTTTAAAAAATGAGGAGCCGAGACAAAACTCCTATAGAAAAGTGTAAATAAATATTCTAGGTGATTATATATACATATACAAAGTGAGTGGGTATCATGATTGAGCAAACAGTGGATCGGTAGGTACTCAGCGACCGAGCTGGCTCCGTGGCATTTCTCCTGGCGAGGTGGACAAGAGTATGTGTCAAAGACGCTAATGAACGGAAGCCGTTGGACCAGTAGCCGTATTGACACTCCACCTTACATGTATCGGCGCCCACAGATCCTCAAACTTTCACGGCAATGGCACAACAAAAAGACCTTAAATGCATAGCCCTAAATATATATACACAACATTGCTATATTGAGAGATAACAAGCCCAAATACTATGAATATTTTAGGTAAGTTTGATTAAAGACATTTATCCTTAACTCTAAAAGTGCTAAGATACGATATATCGTCGATTGTGAAACTGATGATGACTTCAAAATGCTGCTGCAAATCGGTGCTTAACCTTACAGTGTATCTTATTTATACTTCAGTGGAATGTCAAAGGGTTGAATGACATATGTTATTGAACAATTCTGCTTTTTTTTGGAAAACTGGCATAAATTGACAAACATAACTTTAGGATCAAAATAACGAAGAACAGAAATCCAGAACAAATATTTGATTGCAATACTAGTTACTAACTCATAACACAGTATGCTTATTTTTTAAGGGAAAACTCAATAGGCGCTGTAGGGTAAATTGGCTTGAACGTCACGAAAATATTTACTGGCCTAAAGAAGTCAAATTCTTAACATCTAATAGTAATGTATTATCAGATTAATAAGAACAAGGTTTGGATGTTACAGTTGCTCAAATGAACAGGAAAATGGACAAAGTTGATTGGGTTCATTTTGGCGTAAATGCTTCAAAGGCATCATTCCTTGTTATTTACCTCCTGGAATTTTAGAGGTAAGCCACACATCTGCTATTTAATAATTATTTACAAGATGAAGAAACTTTCTACTAATAAGAGAAAGGCCGTTAAAAATCTTTTGAGACAAGGGGTCAGTTGTAAGACTGTTGCTGATCGTCTTGGAGCTGGAAAGTCTTCAGCGATTAGAATCCACAGGAGCCTTTCAAAAGTGTCAAAGCCAACTAAAAACGGGCATCTTTCAGCTTTTTAAATTCGAGATCGGAGATTCAGCAATCCGACAAATACTCAAGGAGTCTGGCAAATTCCAACCTTGCCTTTCGATATCGGATCAATTTTGATATCTATTATATAAACAACCACTACACCAATATGGAGTACGATGAACTTTATCGGTTCGTAGCCAAGAAGTTTTAAGAACAGAACAAGGACAAGAAGAACACCAAATATACAACCTTGAGGAGAGGCATATGAAGAACTTCACTTTGCAGCGTTAACAGCATTGTCTTCCATGAACTTCTATATCGTTTTGAAATCGCCGAACTGAGAGGGTCAACCTGAAATAGGAAACCATTCAGTCTCGAATTCGCTCGGGTAAGTTATACGAGGACGGAGAGACACCCTCAGTTGGTGTAGGAGCGAATCCAAGATGCACTTAAGCGTCACGTATGTCTTCAACCTACCCCGGCAACACCCAAGCGAGGAAAGGGAGGGTTGGATTCTTTGCACTCCAGAAAGCCCTTTCCAGTAAAATCAAAAAGGACGTCTAGACTCTAGAGTAGTTTTCCACTGTCTTCAGATGAAAGCTATTCAGTCTTTAAAAACCTCCCACATCTCTCCATCGAGATGATCGCGAAAGCGTTCGTCAATACGTTTGTTCAGAATAGCCGCTGGGTGAGAGTTCGAAATGAAATTCGGTGGTAATGCTACCTTTAATATCGAGCGAATGTATGATACAGGCGTGATGGATGTAGTTCCTTCCTGTGAATGGATATTGAAGAGGCCCATAATTCTGCAGCGGACTGTTTGTGGCTGCACTATGACGGTGAAGATGACACAAACACAGCTTCATCTTTTTATTTAACAATTTCATGCATAACATCATCTTTTCTTTGGTGCCAAGAAGATTTAATTTGATTGAGAATCAATATGCTATAGTGTTCATCATCTACACTCAATCAATATCAAGCGCATGTAGAGGTTAATGTATTATAAAGACGAATTAAATGTAAAGTTTTCTTGTAAATAATGAAGATTTCTTGCAGTGGATTGCATTTAAATGCACTATAATGAAGCAAAATTGATCAATATTATTTAATGTATACTAAAAATATAGCATCTTCTTCTTCTATATGAGATTTAGAAATATTAAAGGTACTAAGTGGATAAATCACGGATATATCTTCGATCGAATTTTTCAACGTTTTATTAAAGTTTTAATTTAAATTAAAGTTTGCATTATATTATATAAATTCTCTTGTTGTAAATGAACAAGGATCAATTTCAGAATATATACATTCTTATTCTTAATCATTTGATCGCTGCAGAAGACTTGAATATCTCTAAATTCACATTGATAGTGCATACGCATTAGTATTGCAACGATGGTTCAATTCCATAATAGCTTCGCCATTTGAGGCGGCATCTCGGGATGGAATTAATTTTTTAAAGCAAGTGTGTACTCTTATTAATGTGCATTCCTCGGGATGGCTTTCAAAATGCTGAAGCTTAAACGATAGAAAAGAGTGCGCGACAAGTTGACAACTACTATGGGGAGAGAAGTGGGTCCTCAGTGTAACTGCTGGGCACACAACCAGTTCGGTTTGTTTAACTAATGGATTCCACAAAAAAGTCCTCTCATTCACCCCGGCGAGTGGTACAAAACGTTAAATAGACGACAGACATGGCCACATCGTGGACAAAATGAGAAGACACAGGAGCGACGTAAAAATTGGAAGATAAATATTAGAGTACACAATGGAGCATTCAATCAAAGACAGAAGCTACTAGACAAACAATCCTCAGTGGCTTGTTATCATTGTTACCAGGTTTTACTGGAGTATTGCTTCACTTATATTTTATACACACAGGCGTATTTAATGAGTACGTTAGGCTCTTCACGCCATTTTTACCGAGCAACTCGTGCTATACATATATGCTTGTGTATTGAACTAATTTAATTCTGTTGTGAGAATTGACGACAGTTTATTTTGGTCATCCGGTCTTTATTTGTTCACAATGCGATAGAAGCCGTTTAACATTTCTTTTCCCAATATTTCTCAAATAATTAATCTAAAATCGAGGACTTTTTTAATGGGAATATTTTTAACAGTTATATAATCCTCTTTACGGCGTCATTGAAATATGATCACCTTTCAGTTTTATTTTTAAAAGTAAAAATATTTTTATGAGACCGTCCGAATACAAAGAAGGACCTCGGGTCTTTTTACTGTTATATTACTGTTTTATAACTCTTTTGGCGACAAGATTCAGGTAGGCTTAACTTTATCTCCTTTTTAAACTTTCTTCTATTGCAGACTTAGTCTGGGTATTAAAGTTTATGATACTAATTTGTTTGAAAGATCTTTCTGAAATATTCTAAGAATATTATAATTTATGTCTAACAGTATTCTTTGTTTCGTTAAACGGATTTTTCCTTTCATAAGATAAAAGTCCTTTGACCGTTAAATACATACCGACATGGCTTTGTTTATAAAGTAATTCCTCATTTAAAATCATACCTATATTAACTTTTATTGTTGCTTAAATTACTGCCCAATAAACCGTCGCCATTATTCTGTACACTTTGTAAAGACCGTTCTTATTGATTATTTATAAGTCAAAGACACAATAGTCTTGTTACAACTGTAAAGCAGATCGTCTTAACTGTTCACATTCAGGTTTTAAAATATATATCGGTTCAAATATCAAAGCAAAGGAGTGAGTTTTATGCAAACCGTTTTATATAAATAAAATGATGAATTGTATATCTAACTTGGAACTTTGTAAGATAGGCTAATGAATTAAAATCCTGATATACTTGTACCACTTAAAAAGATTAATGGCTAGCAATTTGCATAGTTACGAGGACAGTTATGCAAATTTTTGAAGGGCTCTTCGCGGTTTGACTTGAGTGCCTTCCCTCTTTTAGTTATGAATAAATTGTGGCAATTTATTGAATTAAATTACATCCCGCCACACGATGACAGATCATTTATTATACAATTTTTCCATTAATTGGCCTCGGATATCAATGCACGAAATATCGTCGAGCATTCCATGTTTGGTCGTGTTCCTCCGAGTCGCTAACAGTGGTAGCCAAAATATCACCAAACAACGAAAAGACAATATTATATCAGTGATTAGAGCGAGCCTCTGGGTGGAATCTTCTCTCTCGCGTGTGAAATATCATAATTACGTAGAATGTGATTTTGTATACTTGAGGCAAACATTCTTGTTGAACAATCATTGCCCATGAATACCTCATTTTCGATAATACAACATCCATTCAGCAGTAAACAAATTTCATAAACATCCATCTACCGAATTGTCATCACTTATGTAACTAGTTATTGTGCTTTATTTGTAAATTGCTGTGATTCACAATATCAAGGAGCAATTTATTAGAAAATTATTTTGTACAATAGCATTCTAAATTTGCAATAATAAACATATGTATTGCCGAACTTTAATAATTATGGTAATTAAAAATAATGATGATTTATTTTGAACAATGTCGATGTGATTCAAATATAACCCGGAATTATCTTACATTAATAATTACGTGTTGCGCAACAGATGATGCAATTTCTCGGGTTCTTTCTTCAGTGACAGAAATAAGAAGCTTCCTATCCGATGAATTTTGTAGAGCAAAATTCCGGATAATATTTGAATCATACTCGCATAAAAGTCGCACAGGCATAGAAATATTTTACAATCATTTAAGAGAATTATGCAATAGAAGAGCTCACCGAGTTTATAAGAGGAGTGGCTTTTAAATACATAGGATATTTTAACCCTTCTGTCCATTAAAGGTTTAATTTCCTCCCGTCAAAGGAAAAATATAGGTTTTTACAAGCATAAGATTTCTTACGACACAGGTAAAAATGCAGGTCAGCGTAAGAAATATGATAAATTATTTTATGGAGCGGAAGGATGAAAATTTCTTCACGGAACATGAAGAAAAATGCGATATCCTGTGCGAATCCTATGAAAAAAATATCTAGGTCTGGCAAAACCTATTTTACACATAAATAGACATATATATATATATATATATTTTTCTTCGTCTTCGACATATATAATATGAATGATTAATTGAAGGTATTGCAACGTAAACGGGTAGCTGAGTCGCGATTGAATCGCACTTTAGCCGGGGGGGGCACGTTGTTCAGACGCGGAAATCGCACCCTTTAAATCTCTATGGACGTGTATGCGCACAGCCAAATACTCATTTCGTCGTTTATGGGGCGGATGAAAAGCGATTCCCCGATCTAACATAGTTATAATTAGGTCATAGCATCTGTGATAAATCAGATAATACAGAAACTATGACTTCGTAAAATTATCCTGAAGAACATGAAGAAAAATGTTCACACGTTCGAAAAATTGAAGTAATATATTTTAATAAGGGTAATTTCACTTTACAATGTCAAAAACTGTTTTTTTAAACTTTATATTTAGAAAATAAATTCAAACTTCTTTTTGTGCGGCTTTTTTTGTGCGATTTCGAAGTTATGCGATTTTTTAAAACTTTTTTTTTAATTTCATAAAGAGCACGTATCGAGATATTTTGGATAAAATAGGAAATAAGTCATCAACACTAACAGATATAAAGAAAAAAATATATAATTTGAGACTGTGTAAATCATGTTGCATCTGTCATCCCTGAATATACGATGACGCCCTTTATTTTAGTTTAGAATTTTTAAAAAATTGATTTAGTTTTTTTTGCATTTTTCCAAAGTTTCGACTATTAAAAATACATTCTCCAAAAGATTTTCCAAAATTCCAGCTTCTTGCGGAGTTTTAGCTATTTTAGTGATGCGGCAACTTGGCCGGTCCTACCGCAATGAAATCTTTTAACGCGTTTTTCTTAAAACTAATTTTTTTAACACGGTTGACATCATATCTCAAGTTTTAATTAATTAATTTACTTCAAACTGGGTAAAAATCTTTTCAATATAGCCCTCTATTATTACTACCAGATTTATGTCAAAATTTATATTTTAACTATGTATTTTAAAACAAATTAAAACTGTGTAAAAAAAGACGTCCTTTAAATGTTAATTTTTAATTATAGTTTTCCTGTTTTTTTATTAACTTCTTTTTATGCGATTTTGGATATATTTTATATAGCAATTTCAAAGTTATGCGGTTTTTAAAATCTTCACATTTTTTTTTCATGCGGCGTTGATAGAATCTCGAAAATCCAATTGCCAATCGATCTGAAATTGTACGAGCTCATTTTAAACATGTATGACTATGGCCCGACTTAAAATCAGGTCAAATCGTCTCTATTATCTTACTTTTTACATTAAAAAATATCCCCAAAAAAGGTGTTATTCCTCAAACCGGTACCATTTTGTTGATTTTAAGCTGGATAAAAAAAAATAATCAATGCCGCGAATTTGCTTTAAAATTTATTATTTTTGATTTTATATAAGAGTGACCTTAGATAGAGATCTTTCACTGTCAAGGGGTTGTTTATATGTAGTATGAATGGCATACTAACGTATTATAATATGCAAAAAAATTATAATAAATTAAAGACTCAAAATTCAAAGCACGAAGATTTATATTATAATATAACAAATAAATAAATATACAAGGCATTAAAATATATGTAGTATATTTTTAATGAAATAATGAACATCGCGGTCATATCTCTATAAGCTTCTTATCTATTATATCAAACCCTCAAATTATAAGAATTTATTTAAAAGGGTAAGATAACAAAGTTGGTATGGATTTAAAAAGATAAGGATCCAGCTTTGTTATTTTTAATATCATTGTTTTAAGCCGACGCATATGTAAACTTTAGAATTTCAGTAGTGGGCAAATTCCCACTGCGCTCCCACAGAATGCTTTTAGTCATCGACAAACGAAGAAAGCTGAAAGGTTTTAATACATGACAATAAGCGGACAACGACATCTTGTTTCGTCCGCATTTGCCACAAAGCGGTGACTTATCGTCGGCTGCAAGAACAATGCTTTAAATGCATCTGTTTTGAGGTAAAATTGACTTACCTCCTGATGGTCCATTATTCAGGTTCACAAGGCGTCCGAAGACAATGTCAAGAATGGCACGGCATACCTGGAGCCTGGAACGAGAGACCGCTGAACATTCTGACAAACACTAGGAACAATCAAATATTTATTTATTGTGGTACCGAGGCTTTTCTAGGTATTCAGCCATTTGCGGCGACTAAAATATATGATATATAATAAAAATGTTAAATGCCAAGGTAGACCATAACAAATGTTTTACAACGGGATCGACAAAAAGACGTGTTTGACAAGCTTTCCTTTCGTTCGCAGCCCGAAAATTAGTTTGGTGGGCAGCTGCACTCAACAATTTCATTATCGGGGATACTCTCATATGGATCCATAAATTTGCTCAAACATTATTTTTATACGCTAAAAATACATATCAAGTCTAATCAATTATATATTCAGTTGATAAATAAAAATAATGTCATATGCTATATTTGATACTATTTTTTTCAGCGTATATATGTGTGCGAGCAGCGAATAGTTGCTGCGGGCGGGGGAAGATGTTTGACTGTACGCCAAAGAAAAAGTGATAATTTAACACTGTTTTTTCGCGTAAACATAAACAATATACACGTGTGTCTTCAGTTTTAGCAGGAAAAAATGCATTTGTTGATGCTAATAATCGATTAATTTGGGTTATCATTATTGGTCGATAAATTTGGGTTATCGATCAATACAACCATACGATGTACGCAAGACACTCTCTCCGAATTCAACGTAAATGTCCTTTCAATAATCGCTTGAATCCAAACGCCAATACGCGACTATACTCATCAAAGGGTCAAGTCACCTTATTGACACAAGTACACTTGGGTCTGTTTTTATGTGGATTATTTTTATGCGAATTTGAAGTTATGCGATTTTCAAAAATAATGGAACCTATCCATAATTTTTCTATAGAGGACAAATATTTTTTTTATGCGAATTCGCATTAAAAAATCTAAAATTAACACTAGTGCAAGTTACAACTGTTATAATGTGAGTTTGTATAAAGCGATGGGTGAACGGAATTTATTTGAAATCTAGGAACTCTTCTCAAAATCTTAAGAAATGCATTTGTATGATTATCGAGTAAAATAGACTTTAGTAAAGAAATTCTAAGATAAATATGTATTTATTTATATATTTTTTTTATAAACTTTTTTATGCGTTTTTTGGTACATTCTATCACAGTGATTTAAAGTTATGCGGTTTTTTTTTAAATAATGGAACTTATCCCTCAGTTTTCTATGTAGTTCAAGCCTTTTTTATGCGATTATTTTATATGCGACTTCCCGTGGAACGTATCTATCGCATAAAAACAGACATAAGTGTATATGCTTTTTTTATTGAACAAATTATCTCATTTTAAAAAACTGCCAGGTTCATGTTAATTTGGGAATTAATCTGTGAACATTTTAAAAATGCAAATTATGACTGTCTTATTTCTATAGAAATACTAAATAAGTGTCTTATGAACGAGGGTTATCTAGAAAGTAAGGTTACAAGGACTCCTGAGACCGGGAGAAATTTAGTGGAGGACTATGACACTGGCATACAAAAGTTGGTGCCCTGACTACAGAAATGTCTTGATCCCGACAGTGATTACGTTGAAAAATAGTTTAATATATTTATAAAATATTCTATGAATTTCAATTAAATACAAGCATTTTTCAATCTGACATAAATATAGTAACCTTACTTTCTGGATGACCCATACCCAAAAAAATACGAGTGGAAAAGGTTAACCCATTTTATGCTGTAAGCAAAAATTAACGAACTATATTGGAACGAAATCGTGTTTTTGAAAAACCTTGTTATACAAGGGCTGCATAAACATGTAACAAATGAATGGTTTAGACATCCTTGAAGAATAAGGATTGAGTGATATTTTTTATACGAATTTTTAATGAATGGAAAATCGAAAAATAAATATATTTCCCCAAATGGATGATGCTATAAAGCCTCGTTCAGGTCTTAATTGGTGATTTAGGCACCTTTATCCTTGTAATGCGTCATTGAAATTTATTCAGCTTTTGGGAGAGATAAAAACAGTCGGTGAAGACGAAACGTCAAAGCCCTCAAAAGAAACACAAAGTCAGCTAGTTTATGGTCGGTTTTAAGGCTCAACAATTTATTTGTAGCATTGCTTGTTTACAACCATTTATGGGACTATTGTCGAACGCCTGCTTTTTTGTTCGCCTCCCTTTGTCCATTTCACATTTTAATCTGTGTCTTTCTCTTTGACGTTTATACAACTGTCCATCGGGGCCCAATCCACGGTCTGTCCGAAAGTGTACCATATATTTTGACAAATGCACGTTCCAACCGTGGGTCGTATATAATGCAGAGATAAATGGTACCGTTGTGCTGGACCGTGCATTTGAATGCTCCAAGAAAGTTTACATTATCATATTTACGAAAACAATAGCTGCCCCGTTGTCTGCTTTATGAAAAGTGTAGGAATAATTTCAGAGATAATTTATGACCGGTGTAAAATACCTTTCCTTACAATTGGCGGTAACGCCAGACGAAAGTGGAAGAGTCTCCAATAAACAAAATATCCTTATTTTCCATCAAGTAACGATTGTAGAATAGCCTTCAATTACTGTATTGTTTGAAATCTTTGTAAATTACGTCTTTTGTCCTAGGTTTCCATTTAATTTTTATGACTGATCTTAGCGGCACAATTCTTTGAATTAAGGATATCCAATTAGTGCGGCGTTTCAGTCGGTGTCCGTTACTTTTAGTTTAGTACTTCATTCTTGGACATCATAAAGAAATATGCTGAACTCCCAAGTAATATCAATACTAGCGTTTATCAATTACTTAATCTGAAGCAACTATGTATATCGCTTTGGTGACACACCAGGGAACTGTTTTTAAGTTTTAAATTGATAGTGTAAGCTGAGCACAGGAAGATTAAGTAATTATCTAGTTGACTATGAAATATAAAATAATTTATAGCTTTTAAAAAAATATTGGCCTGAGACCTCGAGTTATCCAGTTTACTGAGAAACGCCTGTTTAAATGTACGCTATACTGCAAATATACTAATTTTGAAACCAAGCCCAAAGTTTGATATCAACATTAAACTTCAATCCTCTTAAATCATCTTACGATATTAACAGACATGTGGTCAACGACAGCCAGAATTTTAAATTTAAATCCAACATTGAGATTGAGATAAAATGGTTTTTTGTCCATCTGTCCATAGATTATGCTCTGAGAGAGTCTCCTCCTTCGTTTACAATAGTAAAATGTTGGATGGTAAGGCAAATGGTTCTAAAAAACTAGTCCAGATCATTTTTTTACTTATATATTGATAAAAACTTATTGATGTTGAAGATTTTCTAAAAAATTGAAACAGGGGACTGTTGTCTATGTCAGAAAACTGTGTATTTAAATGAAAAATACTATTTCAGTACATTTTTTTCTTATGTAAGTCTTAAATTATAGAATTAGTCTCATTATAACGAGAGAAAATTGGTTATCAAACAAGTATAGAAAAAATGGTACCAAAAAAGTATGTTTAAATTAAGAATTAATCGTTTTTCATAAACATTTTCTAAAGATACTCTATTTTCTTTTAAAAGTATGTTTGGATTAGGGAGTTTTTTTATCATCTGATCTATTATAACATCTGCTACATTGCCTTGATCGAATCTAAATATTTGAAATTTATTATCATAAAGCTGTAGAAATGTGATATGGATTTCACCATCTTCTTCATCAATCTTATTAATTACGCTCACATACCTATATTCCATATTTGGCCTGCTATGGGTACAGGGGACTGTTTCCAGAGGACTATTTAATTGGATTTCATCGGGATGTAGCACAAAATATGAGTAAGTTATGTTATCTTGCTGTACACAGAGAATATGCATCTATTATAACAAAATAAATTTTCTAAGATATAAATAAAATATTAACAAAAAAACAAAAATTAAAATTTTTAATTAATTTAAGGAGATATTTTCGCGGTAGATGCGTTCCGCGGAAAATCTCACAAAAAAAAGATAAGATTTTCATAGAAAAAGTGAAGATGCGTTCCATGGATTTTAAAAACCGCATAACTTTGAAACAGCTATTTAAATTTAACCAAAATCGCACAAAAATACTTAATAAAAAAAAACAATAAGGAAATTAAAAATAACATTTTTGGTAACATTTAAAGGATGTCTTGATCATTGATAAAATTTTAAGGATGTCTGACATCTGGCATCTCAAACACCAGACATCCACTAGATAAATACTTATTACTTTAATTACAAACTATCATCGCTGTATGATAATTTTCGATACGACTCAAAGAAGAAATAGTAGAAGAAGTTCTTCGGAAAAAATAGTATACCCAGTGTCAATGTAAACATTTTTTCTGTGTAGATTTTCTCTTTCCAACAATACAATTCATAATTAATAAGATGTCACTATAGTCCCTAACTAAAAAAATAAATAAATCACAAACCTGTTTAAAAAAATTCAGTCAAGTAATTTTTGCTCTTATTTTGTCACAGTTTTATATTTTTTTATTTAGTTAAAATTATTTTGTTATCTTTGAGGTAAGAAAAATAGTGACATTTTTATTAAATAAGAACCTTTTTTTAAATTTAATTTTAAATAACTATAACATTTGAAATTGTGTCAATCAAGATGCACTCTTGTTTGGTAAAACATAAGTGGTAACTTATATTTTACAGGCCTATAACTTTTTTCGTTTTAATTTTTTTATCATTTTTAAAATGTCAATAAATACATAATAAATTAAATTTCATTTGAACGTCTTCATTTTGTTTGTTTATGTACATTTGAAGGGGTTGAATTGAGTACAAAAAATTGATTCTTGTGACTTATTTAAAGGAGGATTCACACTCTAATATGGCAAAGTAACGCGAATCAGGGATGATAAATGGATCAATAAATTAAGTGACCTCTGGCCGGAGGGCTCGGTCGTCCTGGAGCGTGTACTTCTTGGCGATGGGCAGATTTAATGTTACCCTCGGCTGTCAATCTCTTTTGTGTGCGAGCACGCCTTGGGCTTATTTATTTTCGCCATTGTCTATTTGAACCCGCACATAATTGGTTGCGATAAAACCTCGTCTTTATGTCTGACATTCATTGCCCGGTAAACTGATGAAAACATATTTAGTGGGCTGTTGCGCTTTCGATTTTTAACAATGCCAAATTCAACACAGCCAAATCTCAATGCGTTCCCTGAGGACCGGGGTTGATGACTTCGCAAAGAGCTCTCTTATCCTGCTGTTAGATTCATTCGAAAGCCATTACAAATATAAAAAGTACTTGTTGAGATCCCCGGTCGAAGTATTATACATATATTCGTAAACATCGTAATTATCCATGACAAATATTGCATGAACGACTGTCCAACGAGATGATATGTACGTTGCTGAAAATTAGCAAACAAAGTTCTCGCTTCAAATCCGTGACCCGTTTCATTGACGCGCGTAGCAAAAGTAACGGTGTGTTTTTCACACTTTAGGAATATCAAAACGACAAAATCTAATCGAGCAGAAAAAATGTCCAATGAATATGTTAAAACAAATATTTTTTGTGAAGCCCGATGCGCGAAATTTCTTTGTTCGGATTTAAGCCGTTTCGTTCCACAATTGTTGCGACGATTATCCTTTGAAGGTTGAATGCCAGTTTCACCTATCCCTCATCCACAACCGATGGCCCTCGTATGGACCACGACCATAATTCATCAAAACTCTTACAGAAAGATCAATGTGTTCATTCAAATTGCAGATACATCCGTCTTGGATCATATCTTCAGCGTGTATATTCAATTTCCAAGATATTCAGCCATAAAGATCCAATCGAATATATTATATCCAGATATTGAATAATTAACAATCGATCATAAAAGACTTTATCTCTATGCAAATCAAAAGGATCTAATAAGCAGTTTTAAGCGTATTCATGTTAAAGAACATGGCAGTTTTGTGTGAATATTTAAAAGATCATATGATAAACATTAATAAAATTACGCAAAAACATTTCAAGCAATAATGAATAAATATGTGATTGTATATTATGGAAAAAATATATCCCACGTACTCAATAAGGACGCTCAATTTTTAAATGTAAATAAAATAAGTTATATATAAGATATTTACTCATATTTTCATGTTTTTAAAAGAATATTTAATGGTATTAAATATAAAATACATTGATCAAATATCTGCTGAAATTTTGTTTGGTAGTACGTATTCGAAAGATTAAATTTTTGATGAATTTGTTGCATAAATCTGTCTGAATTTGCTGGATGGTGTTCGTTATATTGACTTTGAGGACATCAATAATTTGCAATGTATTAGAATAGATCTGCAGTTTAAGAAATAAGTCTAAAGGCCTTAAATCGGTGACGTTTATGGCAATGCAAGTTTCATTTTGGAAGAAATACGGATCGATGATTCCGCCAAACCAAACAGTGACTTTATCGGGATGCATTTGGTATTTGCATTGTTCCAAATTTGATAATTTGGATCCATTCATCCAAAAATGGCGCTCTTCGCTAAAAATCACATAATGCGCAGAACACAAAAATTAATATTGAAAGATCAAGCGTCCGTATTGAAAGATTGTGTATTTGATAAATCTGAAACATGTATTATAGGCATTACTTTTGTATATTTATAATAATTGATTAGGATTAAATTTGGAATAATCTGGATATAGTCTTCATATGTTTTATTGTGTTTATGCCAGTTCTGCTATATATATATATATACTCAAATTTTTTTTGTGCGACATTTTTGTGCGATTTCGAAGTTATGCGGTTTTTTTTAAGGCAATTTATTATTTATTTGTTTATTCATAAAGAGTACACATCGAGATATTTTAGATGAAATAGGAAATAAATGATCAACACTAACGGTAAATACTGGCAGGAATAATAAAGCGCTATATAGAAAACGTTTGTACCAAATTTTAAGTAAATCAGTTGATTAAAACTTGTGATATCATGTCAAACGCTTAAAGATATCTTTCTGGTGGGACCAGCTTAGCTGTCACCTCATCATAACTAGCTATAAGTCCGAAATTTAGAGATTTCTTTAGAGAATACATTCTTAAAAAAATAAAAAAATGAACACACTCAAACTTTTTTGTGCGATTTCGGAGTTATGCGGTTTTTTAAAGCGTTTTTTTAAATTTCATTAAGAATACGTATCGAGATGTTTTGGATTAAAACAGGAAATAAATCATCAACACTAAAAGAATTTTGGCAAAAAAATATAATTTTGAATGTGTAATTCATATTGCATCTGCCATAACTGAATATACGACCACGCCCTTTATTCTAGTTTAGAATTTTGAAAAAATTGATTTCGTTTTTTTTTGCATTGTTCCAATGTTTTGACTTTTAAAAATACATTCTCCAAAGGAATTTCCAAATTCCAACTACTTAAGGAGTTATAGCTATTTTAGTGAAAATTTATATTTTAACTATTTAAAAAAAAAAAAAACTGACAAAATAAGACCAAAAAATGACTTCTTTACTAATTATGAATTATATTTTTGGAAAGAAAAAATCTACATAGAATAATGATGACATTGACACTGGGAATATTATTTTTTCCAAAGAAGAAAGCGATTTTGAGGCGAAAATTATCATACAGCTATGATTGTTTGTAATTAAAATAATTAGTATTTGTCTAGTGGATGTCTGGTATTTGAGATGCCAGATGTCAGACATCCTTATAACTTTATCAATGATGTAGGACATCCTTTAAATTTTACCAAAAATGTTATTTATATTTGCCTAACAGTTTTCCTATATTTTTTTATTAACTTTTTTTGTGCGATTTTGGATATATTTTATATAGCTGTTTCAAGGTTATGCAGTTTTTAAAATGCATGGGACGCATCTTCACTTTTTCTATGAAAGTCATAGCTTTATTTGTGCGATTTCTACCGCATAAAAAAAGATTGTAGTGTATGTAGAAGGCATTACGCAAAATTACCCTCTTTTTTAAAAGAATTATGTGTAAAAATCACATTCGTCTGCAATGAAAGCACTAATAAGAGGTTGTAAAGAGCTTATAAATAAATCCTATTAATAGTTAGACTTCATGTGGTCCAAAATACAATACCAAATAATAATTTCAAATTTTGTCGATCTCTGATTTGAGCGAAAATTGGAAACAGCATTTAACCGTAATGGATGAGCCATAACATCGAAACCGAAAACTCGGAACAATGGCTCATAATTTCGCATAAGAAAAGGTTTTCTGAAAGAGTGAGACATTGAGAAGGCCATATTTCACCGGCTCATTTTCGTTATTTGGCAGACAAAAGGATCGCCCGGCCACAAGTGCATATTTTTGAAATTATAATACTTGTTTATTATATACGACTCACGCTTCGTGGAACTGACACATGCAATCTTCACAGCGCAACATTCATTCGGATAGACGTGACAAGCCTCGATCCTGGTCCGGGTCGTAACTCAGGGTGCAAACGAGCCTCCGTCTCTTATTTCTTGCGCTCCCACAAACGTTTGATCCCCCAAAATGAAGAACAGTCTTAAAAGTTGCTATTGTCTTAAGGCTTGAACTAATATACATATTTGGGCTGTAAATAAATTTTATGGCTCTATGATAAAGGTTCGATCCAATTGCTGGGGGGTTGATAAGCCCCCCGCTGATTATTCGACACTTTATCATCAGCAACTTAGCATTTTATTGTGGATCAAATTATTATGAAAACACGCGTTCAAAAGAGCACCACAGCAAGACGCAATAATTCCGTATAATACATTGATTTTGTTATGCTGAATTACATATTATACCATAATTTCTGCCTTTCCAAAATTCTGATTTGATCATGAAAAATCTCAAATTTTGAGATTAAATGATGAATATTATAAGCCCGTATCAAAAAAAGACAATAATTTAATTTTCTCAATTATAATTTTTCCCCTTTGGTTACCTTTTAAATGATCTTATTGTAGTCCAATAGATATACCATCAGTTTTAAATAATAAATCCGCTTTTGAATAAATAAATTGTTTGAGCCATGTAATGGAATTACATGGCTCCGACTGCCAACACTAAAACGACGGGTGTCAATACTAAAATGTAAATTATCTGCATTTTTTGTCATCGTTTTTGAATATTTGCACGGATGCACTGCATTTCATGTTAAGTCATAATCCTGCAATTCGAAGCAATTTTAAACCTTTTGAAACACATTGTGTGATGTAAATACACAAATGGAACGAAGCATTTATCTGATCGTTGCAATTCTACTATAAAATTGCATAGAATCAGAGTAACATAAATCTCACATTGTTTTATATCAAAATAATGCTATTTGAGGCCTATCTCTAATATTTTTTAGGCTCTGAAATTCTACCATCGTATTTAAATCGAATAAATTTATGATTTATATAGAGATGCTTTAAAAAGGTTGTAAACCTCGGTCAATATTTTACACGTCAGAGCAAATGCGTGCCAAAACGCATTGATGTCACTGAAAATAATAATTGTGCTGCGATATAAAGTAAATCAAATGCATTTCTTGGATGATAAATATTTGAATGGAACGAATCCTGATGAAGCTTGATTTGTTTACACTTTACATATAAATCCTTCATAGGACATTAAGACCTTGCCATTAATAGCCTGTAGCAAAATTATTAAGATGATTCAATAGCATTTTGTAATTTGAAATGATTTTGGTCCACTATATTAAAAAAATGTTAAAATACCAACGCAAAACCACAAACATTTCAAGCTTGCACCTGGTAGTAAAAAGATCTGCCTAATAGGCTTGCAAGGGATTATGGACGGAACGAAAAAACTAGAAAATCAAATTATATCAAGCATTCTTTGATCACAGCAGAATGGTGCAAAGAGATAGACAATGGCCCTTTTTGTCATGGGATTTTCCTTCAATTGCACAAAAGGTAGCAAGAGGGGCAAAAAGGCCTTTTAAAAAAACAAAAAATCTACCGACGGCTCTTCCCTAAAGATTCGCCCAAAATTACATGTACCTTTTGCTATAGGGTGAGTCGCAAATTATCTCAATGCGAAATACGTCATGCTTTGAATTATTACACTTGCAGTGATATAAACAACAAATGGACATTTTAAATGAACATTTATTCAAAAAATAATCATTAGCTATCTCTTCTGAAGCACAGAGCTTTCATAGAGATTCATATAACACGAATCCCCATAATGTGGAATTCAATTTCATATTTATATTTTAGTTCTGCATACATTGTAAATAAATACACAAATGTTTCATTGTTCAAGAGTCGGCCTGCAAAAAGTGAGAGTTATATTGATGCTACTACTGATTTCCAATCAGAAACAAATATATCAACCCTTAGAGTGCTAAAATACGATATATCGTCGATAATGAAATTAACGAGGACTTCCAACAACGATCGCTAAAGGCTTATTGATGACTTTAAAATGCTCAAATACGATCCATAATAATTTCTGTGCGTCAAAATATATCGTAGCAGCCAAAACGTTAACACATTTTTGTCGGAACACAACTAATATTGTAATGCGGATCATTTAGTACTATGTATATCATGTGCTATACTGATATTAGTAGCTCCTTACGGGGAAGTAGCTAACAAAACTATTACAACTATGGGAAGTGATGACAACAAAATTCACCTAAATACTATTTATAATATAGCGGCCTATAAATATACAAATTATGTTTATTTTAAAAATTATTTTCTTTCTGCTAATCAAACAATGCAGTTTTTATGGTATTTATCCAAAATTTCGCCTAAAAATGTTCGATAATTTTAGAGTTATAGTGATTTTTACATGAGTTTGTTGTCACAAGCTGTTTGCGCTTTCGTAATTTCATCACTACCCGATTAAATTGTGTTAAAATCATATTAAATCTTATTGAATGCGTTCTACGAAGAATCGCACAAATAAAGCTGTGACTTATAAAGAAAAAGTGAAGATGCTTTCCATGGATTTTAAAAACCGCATAACTTGGAAACAGCTATATAAAATATATCCAAAATCGCATAAAAAAAGTTAATAAAAAAAACAGAAAATCAATAAGGAAATTAAAAAATGACATTTTTGGTAACATTTAAAGGACGTCTTGTATAATTGGTAAGATTTTAAGGATATCTGGCATCTCAAATGCTAGACATCCACTAGAGAAATACTAATTATTTTAATTACAAACTATCATCGCTGAATGATAATTTTCCTTGCGATTTTCGATGACTAAAAATCGCTCTCTTCTTCGGAAGAATAGTATAGCCAGTGTCAATGTCGAAATTATTCTGTGTAGATTTTCTCTTTCCAACAATATAAAAAAAATAAAAAATTGCTTAAAAAAAACCGCATAACTTCAAAATCGCACAAAAAAGTAACATAAAAAGATGTTTTAGCGTATTTTTTTATGTTTTCACGAAGAAATAAATGAAAATTGTGTGCTATCAACCAGTGTATAGGATTATTTATTAATATACAAGCTTCACTCACGCTGCGCGGTCTTGAGAGAAAAGTAAATTTGTGCGGATAGTAAACGGTAAATTAACTCGCTATTCAAAGGGTTAGGATAAATTTTAATTTTCATATAATACATCACTCAATGTGTTCTAAGGACTTTTTTCAAGGATATTGAGGTCAAAAATAAATCGTTCTACAAAATAGCCTTCAAAATATTAGAGAAGTATTGGAATGAATGTATCACTCTTGAAGGAGACTATATTGACGAATAAATTAATTGTTCATTATAAAAGTTGTTGATTTATTAGTCATCCTACGAACTTATTGAGTAATGTATTCATCAGAATAAAGAAGACACATAAAACTTAGCTAAAAAAGTGATTCTATTTGAAACGCTATTGTATCGATTGTATTGATCGGCTCAAAATTATCGATTTCTATCAATAGTGTTAAGGTTCATTTATTGATATACAAGCTTGACTCACGCTGCGCCATCTCGAGAGAAAAGCGGATTTGTGTGGACTATGAGCGGTGGACATACGAATATAGCATCTATGTTAAGATCATTTCAGAATTAGTTCACTTATCGAAGAGTTTAGCTCAATATTTGAAAAACTGTTATAAATTTAGTCGATTTATCTTTTGAATAAATAAATATCAAGAGTATTCAATACTTTTTTTTCCAAACACTCGTATTCGTATTGTTGTAGCATATTCATGAGGATGTAGCATTCTCTTTCATCGAATTTTTGTTGCGTTGAATATTTGATCCTGTTTGAACACGGTCGGAATCACCCCCCAAATAATTCGCGCAAAATGCTGGAATCCCTCAAAAATGGAGGTGGATATTTGCCGATTCGTGAATTATATGGATAAAAGCTATTGTGCGGTATTAATTGTTTCGCTTGTTATGCAAATGGCGGGCGGTGAATTGTCATGAATACGAGAACGGGTCAGGTGTGCACCCGACAACAACATCTGCATAATTGCAATCTGCATACTCTTTTACCTCTCTCATGCTATTTGCATATCACCCTACTTCCTCTCGTGACGTTTGAGAGCCATTCAAAAATATTTGCAATCACACCCACATGTATCAAATCTGAAAAATTGAGGTCACGCGTTTAGAAAACGCCATTGAAGCTCTGATACTTCATCCCTTTGAATACTACGGTGTATTTCCTCTCTTTTGTTTGATCACGCTAACGTATAAGCAAGATACACTACAAGGTTAAGAACTGATACCCTGTTACATTCGAAATTTTCATATTCGAACATTTTGAAGTCATCAATAAGCCAATAACGATCGTTGTTTGCATTCATCGTCAAATCGACGATATATCGTATCTTAGCACTTTAAGGGTTAATTTATAAATTCAAAAGCTATCACAAAGCTTTTAATACAATCGCCAAAAATGAAGTGGCGATTGTTCTCCCGGAATAAATAAAATTTGAACGCTTGTGAAAAAACAAGAGATTCGTTACAAAGTTGGCAGAATCGCCCTCGCCCATCCCCAAATAATGCAAACTGGTTTCGCGCAGAGAGATAAAGTGACCCTCTCTGATTTCATCGCGGAACATGATATTAAAAATATTTTTTGCCCCATTCATTGTGCAGTAACACCCCATTTAGGTGGTTATAAAAGGCGGAATAATAGGCATTTTTAATACATCACATTGATTATTCATGAACATATTATCTCGGCATTAAAATTTGTAATTTCAATATTGTCACTGGTATGCTACGCGGGGTTCCAGTTTGGTCCATGCATTTAATATTCACTTGATGCGTTTTGAATTATTTCTTGTGGAAATGATGGATGATGGATTTTGGAGGAAAAAATTATAAAATTTGAACATCGCTAATATACAAAAAGACTATTTAAATCGCCTTTAAATATCCATATTATGATCCAATCCTAATACACACTTATTCCACGCACATCCAAGCATGCAAATGCATGAGCAAATTTACCCAAACCGAAATTTCCAGGAATAATCGAGTATATAATTAAGATCCATTTAATTTTGCTGTTGTTTCCAAGAAAAACTGCTGGGGTTTTAATTAATTTTTATTTATAAAAGGATTTTTTATAGGGTAAACAGTGCCAATATTATTAAAATATGTTGGGAACAATCATAAACATGATAAATAGAGTCGTTTAATAAGAACGCTCAATTTTTAAATACAAATAAAACAAGTTATATGTAAAATATTCATTCAATTATACTTTAATTTAAATCATATTTTATGGCATTAAATATATAATATAATGTTGTTCAATTATCTATTGCAGTTTAGTTTGATGGTACGTTTTCAAAAAATTCAATTTTGACGACTTTGTTGCATAAATCCTAGTCATTTAAATCTAGTAACTTAAATCTTTTTTTGTGCGGCAGATGTGTTCAGCGAAAATCGCACAAAAAAGCTATGAATTACATGGAAAAAATGATGATGCATTCCATGGATTTTAAAAACCGCAAAACATCGAAACAGCTATATAAAATATATCCAAAATCGCATAAAAAAAAGTTAATAAAAAAGACAGAAAAACAATAAATAAATTAAAAATTAACATTTTACACATTGGTAAAATTTTAAGGATGTCTGACTTCTGGCATCTCAAATGCCAATGATTTTCGTTATGACTCAAATAGTAAGCCCAGGGTCAATGTCATCATTGTTCTGTGTATATTTTCTCTTTCCAACAATATAATTCATAATCAGTAAAGATGTCGCTGTAGTCAAAAAACTAATAAAATTTTGCTTTAAAAAAATCGCATAACTTCGAAATCGCACAAAAAGAGGTTTGAATTTACATTAGTTTAAATTCTAGTCTAAATTCTTAGCTCATGAGTAGATTCATCTATAAATATTCTGAAAACTTCTTTGCCAGCTCTATGGTTATAAGATTTCATGACAAAAATAATAGTCTAAGAACAAGTTCTAGGTTCATAAGAACACCTGTCATAATTTATTTTCTCATAAACTTAAAAATGTTTTGCAATGCAAGTCATTAGAAATGCATATTTAGATTTAAAAATTCAAAACCTATCCAGTTCTATAGTAGTCTAAATAAATATACATGCATCCATAGCGATGATGTAGCAAAAGAAAAGCATCCACCTTTGAAGTGAATATAAATAATATCTACAGCGTTTTACGACAAAATAATGGAAGGGTCGGCAGAATAGGCAAATTAGGTATCTATTGTTATATCTAGGATAAACTAGTTTTAATATTTTTTTAATATGTCCTGCCGGCTTGTTCTCCTGGTTATCATAAATATTTATCCGGTTATGACGACTTTTTTCCTAGGAATGGAAGATCGTCAGTCTCCATTCAGAGAAAATTCCCATAAAACCAAACTTGCCGGGGACATAATTTATGATTGTTTTCGATGATGGTGCAATAATTTTCACACAATTCTAGTTGTTCTCATATATTATGAAATTCATTTATTCGACGAATATCTATAAGATTTCACTTCTTGGCGGTTATAATGGATTAATCGAGAATAATTCATAATATGCATTGAAATAATGTCGTTTGTTATAAAATATCGAAGCTCGACGATTCATCGTAGTTTTGGTGGAAATCCGCCCACCAAAATTGAGCTGATGGGCCTTCCCACGGGCTCCACCTCGATCGACCCAAGCTTTAACCACCGTTTAAATCGCCGAAGACATTTATATTATGACATGAAATATTCAAATATTATATAACAAGGAGGAGAGTGTATGCTTTTTAGCCGTGGTACATTTGAATGCGGCACTCATTGTAGGACACAACGGTCCGTAATTTATGGACATTTCGTATGATATCTTGAATGGTTGTTTATGAAAATAAATCTGAAACCCTTCTACGTGCCGGGAGGGGTTTTTTTTCTACTTGTTTGAGATTAGCAAGGTGTGTCGCCTTCCATTATGCATTAATTTATGTCTCACAAAAGGTTGTACAATGAGGCACCGCACTCTTGTTCCCATCCCCTTGTGTTATATTTTCAATTACATTTAATCCGTCTTTATTGCATGTAAGCATTTAAAAATGAATTATGCCCCGGCATTGCGTTGCAACGCGACTGCACTCGCGCTGTGTGAAATAACGGCGAAATGAAAGGAATTCGCATTGGTCATTGTGCGAGTTATTTATTGTGGTAGAAAATTGCCGTGTCATTTAACCACTTTTCAATTAAATCTTATGCAACAATGGACTACAAAATTCTATTTAAATTTGTCCAAAAACGAGGATGCCAACCCGAACATTCGTAATTCTCTGTATCAGAAAACCAGCATGGCAATTTTAGCTCGCGACATTCCATTAGCAAAGAATGACTCGCATGGATTATAAATGTATGTTCTAATGGCTCCATTTAATAAATGTGGATTGCAATAAAAATATAAGCATTTTTTAATTCGAAAACATAATTTTTTAAAAAGATTTTAATGGAAAAATATAGATGTATCTGTGGGTCCATAGGAACTCATCGAATAGATTTTACAAGATAAATAGAGTAAAGATTAAAGTATGTAAAACTTGTACCGGACCGATAAAACCGATATTAACGTCGATATTTTCAAATCGGTTCAGTTTCGGTTTTTGTTTCAGCAAAAAATATGTTAAATGTTAAAATATATTCGAAAGGCTTTTAACAATAATTTAAGTTGACTATCAGAAACATTAAATCAAATGATTGATTTTGATCTAAATTTTAGCATATTCAATTTAAGCTAATTTAACACAAATATCTTTTTCTTTATTAATCCTCCCCTAAAAATATTATCTTAAGACATAATAAAAACCTGTAGCCATGACCTAAACATTTATAATCTTGTTATTCGATATAATGTTATTGTGCTCGTTTAAAACGCTAAAATATTTTAGCTAAAAAAGTCTAAAATCATGATGCAAAATAATGACAATATTTCTTAAAAATTCTGTGTTGAAATGTGATAATTATTATGTTTTGTATTTGAGAAACCAGATTGATTTGAAAGACAGAGAATATTTATTGGTGCAAGGAGAACTGTGATTAAAATTTAGTGAAAATGACGAATGAAAACTCTGAAAGTTTTCAACATTTTATCCTGAAAATTTATTACTCATCTGAATCATTAAAGCAAATTTTAATAAATCTACATCTTTTCACTGAAAAAATTATGAAATTTAATAAAAAAAACACGAATACTGTTAGAAAATTTTATAACCTCAGTTTTCGATCTCAGACACTTAAAATTTGTTAGATTATAGTGTCCATATTATTAAAGCAACATCTATTAAATTTATTATAAATTATTTAATAATATATGGCAAATTATTATGGAAATTTATAGCGTTGAAAAACTTCTACAAATTATTAAATTTTATTTTCAAAATCAGTACTTCATTCAAGAAAAATGTTGCCAAAAAAATCATTTTTAGCGACGAGGCTCATTTTTGGATTGGATTAAGAAACTTTTTATAGTCTAATCTGGTTGATATAGATATCGACAATATGTGGTTCCAACAGGACGGCGTTACGTGTCACACAGCGCATGCCACGATGGACATTCTGCACTCAAAAATTATAAAAATTAGATTTAAATATTTATGTATGTAAGCACAAAGTCAGTCTTAAAAATATATAATATAATAAAATATGCATATAAATTATAATAAAAACATGAAAAACAGTGTGTATAAGAAAATAAATACACAAAACAAACTAAAATAAAGCATTAGGAATAGAACGTAAATAGACTCTAATAAAAAGTCCTTTATTTATTAAGAAATGTTTATTTTTTAGGTATAATAATTTTTTCGACATGGGTTCAATGATTTGAATAAGTTCAAGATTCCTATATTCACGTTTGGCATGCAAATTCACAGTACAGTCAACCCTCCTATAGCGTCCACTTCGTTTGCAGCGTCATTTATATATGCCTCAAATTTTGTTTAGGTGCCTAACTTTCTATGGCGTTTTGCTTCTATAGCGTGATCCCTATTTCAATGCTATAGAAGGATTGACTGTAACAATCTGTGATTCAATATTTTCAAAGTCGAAAAAACAAAACTCCTAATCTCGCGTGCATATCTAAAATATTTTTTTTATTATGAAGTGCTTGTTTTGATATGGCAAAACGTAGTCCTTATAATTGATCCATAATGATCAATATTGAAACTATTTTAGATGAATTAAAACATGCCTTTATGATGCATTACAGTGTTTTAAATGTGATTGTACAAAGATACGACTATTAGTTTAAATGAATGTTTAATAAATATAGGGGCTGTATTTGTTTTAAAGTGTTTCAGTATCCTAATTTCACGCATAAACGAGATCGTAGCGGGGCACCCCCGGGAGCCCAATCTTCGCACTTGACATGATTGTCGACGCGCTCCTCTCAGTTGGGGGCGCAATCCACGCCTGAGCCCCTCCAGCCTCTCACGGGGATCCGATTAGGGCTCGGATGACCGAGCATCGAACCCGCGGCCTGGGGAACCCGAATTATTCCGAACAATCAAACATCAGATTGTCCGCCCGCTAACTAGACTAGACAAAGGCTGAGGGGTGCTGTTTATATTTTATTTACACAAAAATTCATAAATCTAACCCCATGCACAAATTCATCCAGATGTTTGAGCTACTTATATACATTTTTACCGAAAATATTCATAATCAACCATGATGTTGTAATATGTTATATGATGTTTTCGAAGCGAATTCAATTAGGGCTTTTTTTATTTTATTTTTTGCCATATAAATGTGTGTTCACGCATGTGCATGAAAGTGTATCACCCGAACTAGAAAATTCGATTTGAATTTATGGCTGAGTAAATTTAGCACTATTATGTATGGTTTGTTAAACCATGGTTACGCTTACAATACCCCATACAAGTGGATGGATAAAATGTGATACATTCAAGAGGGATGACTTCAAAAGCACCACGAGCTGTTTTCTGAACGGCTTAAATGTTCGCGATGTAACACAATAATAGCGAGATGTAATTTAAAAAGTGTTAGAGGTGCCATGTGCTTCGAATGGAAATAAAGTCTCTAACGCTTTGAGTTTTCAGCTTTTTGAGTTCTTATGCAAGAAACGATCAAGAATGAGACTCAATACTGAATTTAAAAAATATATACACACATCTCTTATATATATCAATATATCAATTTGATACATGCATTGCAACATATATTTGTAAAATCAGATTTTAGAAAAAATATTGTAAATATGATTTGAATATCCTTCAATGTCAGAAAATTCTGGGTGACTGTCTTAATATTATCCAAAATTATTTAGAACGACTTATTGACAATAAAATGAGATTTATAATATCATAATATAAAATATTTATATCGCTTATACATGATCATGATTCTATAGGATTTTTCAATAAGGACGCTATAAATTTGTTAGATTATAGAGACTATGTTATCCAAGATTTGATAGATATTAATCTATCAAATTTACTGTAAATTGTTCAATAGTGTATGGCAAATTATTATGTAAAGTTATAATCTTGAAAAACGTGTACAAATGTTCAAATTTTATTTACAAAATCGGTGTTCAAAAATGGCAACTGTTTAAAAAAAAAGTAATTTTATACTTAATTTTTCACAGATTTAATTTTTTTAAATAGTTAAAAATAAAATTTCAACATAAATCTGGTAGAAACAATAGAAAATTATATAAAAAAGGTTCTTATACAATTTGAAGTAAATCAATAAATTAAAACTTGAGATATCATGTCAACCGTGTTAAAAAACGTAGTTTCCCCCATTTAATCCTTAAATAATTGGAGTTTTAGAAATTCCTTGGGAGTATATATTCTTAAAAGACTAAACTTTGAAAATATGCAAATATAAAAAATAGTAAACTGCCTGTTTTAGATTTGTATTTTTTCCACGACAGGGGTATTTATACGTCATAGCGTCCATGTAATCTTCAAGATCTCATCTTAAAAGCATTTATTCGTCCATTCTCGATAGATCTCATTGTCTACATTTCAATTCAATCCATATAGACAGATGGAGAATGTGAGACACTCGATTAGACACATTTTATAATGTAATAGTGATGGCTCTGATTTTCCATGATTTTTTTAATCGATACATTTTGTAAATACTTGGGTCTGTTTTTATGCGACAGATACGTTCCACGGGGAGTTGCGTATAAAAAATTGCATAAAAAAAGACTTGAACTACATATTGTAGAAAACACAGGGATATATTCCATTTTTTTAAAAAACCGCATAACTTCAAATTATTGTGATAGAATGTACCAAAAATCGCATAAAAAAAGTGTATAAAAAATTGATATAAATAAAAACACTACATATTTATCTTAGAATTGCTTTATTAAAGTCTATTTTACTCGATAATCGTATAGATTATCGTTATAATCAGCATGCATTTATTCGTCATCCTTCTGTATTGAAATCGTCTTTTTTTTAAATTTAATTGTTGATTAGCCCCTTAAAGAGGTGATACACAATGTTGTGTCCGAATTTCAGTGATTCAAAAAGAGCATTCTTACACGTTGACCTCAGAGACAGAAAGTGACGGAGAGAGTATTTTGCGTACGTCGTACGATTGTATAGATCGTTAACCCAAATTTATCGACTAATAATGATATGTGAATGATATTATGAATCGATTTCAAGTGTATTGTTTATGTTTACGCAAAGAAATTACCGAATATTGTGTGCTATTGATAGTGTTTATGTATTTAAATACAAGTTTCATACACGCTGCGACGGTTCTGAGAGATAAGTGGATTTGTATAGATGATAATTGGCGGACATATAAATATAGGATCTAATTTTATCATGATATTAAATTAGCTCACTACTCAAAGGGTTAAACTTTGCATTAAAATTTAACTATGTATTAATTTTTTACACAGATCGTGATATGGAGAAATTTTACGCAGTCAATGACTTTTTTTATGCGCATTCGCATAAAAAAAGCTTTGTTTTCTGTAGAAAAATAAGGGATAGGTTCTATTATATTTGAAAACCGCATAACTTCAAAATCGCATAAAAATAGACCCAAATGTACTTATTACAAAAAATAGCTTTATCGATGTTTTGTACTTATTTGAGAATAAATCCACGAAATTTAATCAAATTTATTATTCTCTATATGCGTTCAGTTAACTGAGATACACTGCATTTAAGATGTGTTAACATTTAACTAAAATACTATGAAAAAATCCACATTTACCCTGTTTGAAATATAATACTAATTTCTTACAATAGCAGCTTATCTCAACATTTCATTTGAAAGATTCCTCGAATGACACCGGTGGTTAGTGGATCGTCCTCGAAGCGATTGTTGCGAACAATCGGTATTCATTCCCGTTGTTCGGAATTTCATCGACAATGAAATCGGGAGATTAAAGAGTTCCTTGTTCGAGGAGCGAGAGATTAAGAGAAGTAACATTCCGAACCGGTGCTCGTCGATCTCCCATTTTGGCAACGACGTCGAAGCAAAGCGACCGGATCAGATAGACAATCGACGAATGACGTAATCCTCGATGGGTCTCGATCACGATCCTGCATGGGAACACCAACAATGGTTGCTTCGGTAAAATTACAATGCCAAAATCCGGGACGCCATCAAAAACTGGTAAACATACCTAAACTTGCCACAATGGAGCGACACATGCCCCTCAGCATCCGCCATTGCCTTTGTGTCCTACCCGTTCACCATCGGATCGTCCTTGATGATTAATTTTCTTCAATGAGCTTTTTATATTTGGATGAAAATCTAATCATCTACAAATAATGATTCAATTTTCTCACGTGGAAATCAAAATATTTGAAGAATTTAGAAACGAAATAATACGGAATGATATCGAATACTGAAGTGCATATCTATAGCATGTATTTGATCCTGAAACATTTAATGATCATCAACGGATATCAAAAGCATATCATATAATAAAGGGGTGCAATCTTAATGAAACGTTTAATATGATTAATAATACAAGAAATTGTAATACATACAGAAGACTATCCAAAGTTCCGTAAACGATCGAATATGGAGATAAATGTGGGTGCATATGATACAAAGATCAAGTTATGATCGATAAATGCATAGAGATGATAATGATTTCTATTTAAAATACGAGACGCCTCGCATTGTGTAAAACGAATCGTGGAGAGGCGATGGGTGGTGAGATAACGCTCCGCAAGAGGAGGGATGATTCCTCCCGGTTTGTTGCTGCATCGGTGCAATCAGCAGGAAATTAGCTTCACCAAACTCTCCCGCAGCCACCAGCTTTCAATTTGTATGTATTTGAATGCGAAGCCGATGTGAACCGGCTATCTCTAGCAGTGTCTACGCTTTCGGGGAACGAACTCATTGTCGCACAAAATACAAGTTTATGCAATATAGGCGACACCCAGCGCGATGCTTATTGAAATTCGAATCCACAAATCCGAACGGGCTCCTCCTAATTGTCATCTTTAGTAATTAGAGCTGTTAATTGAGATGTTTGGCTATTGTTGTTCGACGTAATAAAACACGACGACAACACAAATATTGAGATCAAAAAGTAGCATTGTGACATATTTCATATTATTCCATTGAATGGCGTTACTATCGAGCATCGAATTCTGAATCAAAACTGATCATGATCAACATATTATTTATATTATATGTTCATATAAGCTTAAGGGGGCTATCTTTTATGCTTACGATTTTTAAGTACTGTTTTACAGTATTTTACGGTACGATAAAGTGCTACATCTGTTATCGGACGTTGGCGATTTCCATAGGAGATCTTACTTGGGAAAGGATTTTTCATGTGTCAGTTTCCTATTTGTCTTCCATAAGTGTTAAATAAGTATTATTTTGATAAACATTCTTATTTAGATAGGAGAGAATCTGTAACTGAATCAAAGACAAATCTGTTGATACGGTATTTTTTTCCCCACAATCTGGATTATCATTCAAAAAGTTTTATAGAGTCCACGATCTAAGCTACTGTATTTGGTCATATGTGATATATCAAAACGTAGATATTAACATGGAATAGCACACGAAAATAGGGACTATAATAAAAACTGCCTACAAGTAAATCAACATGCATAGAAACTCCATGCGAGACAAATTCCAGGATTACCATTTGTGTACTAATCAAATGGCTTTATTTATAGCCTTTGTATCAAATTTTGATCGACAAACCTTTGTTCAAAAGATGTTCAGGTAATCAAAAAATTTTGACCAAATTTATGATCATTACTGATACATAATTTGCAATTAAATCCATAGATTATTGAAATTATTGAACTAAGACGACCCGTAGCTCATCATCAGTGTATCGTTTGAGAGACTTGATATGAGATTGTTTTCAATAATCACCATCCCAGGACCTGAATTTTCAATAGTTTAAGAAATTACATTGATAAATTTGATCAAAAATTACTGATAAGGCCACTTGTTTGATATAAAAAATAAATTGAAGGCGAAAGAATTTTGTTTTTTTAAGAAAACACAAAAATACAATTCAAAAAAAGATAAATAAAATACTAAAAAAATCAAATATTATTTTGAAAATATGCCTGAAGTAATATTAAAGCATCGAGTGTTTCATCATTTAGTCTGGATCTGATTCTGGACGCCAAGCAACTTGCTGTTGAAATAGTGACTGATAAAATTCCTTTCTGCCGAGACACAGACTAAAACTTGAAAAATTCCCGATTTCCCGACAAATTATTTATTTCCGTCGCTACAGATGAATACTTGTATACTATAATACTTTTATGTGATTCGTAATTATATTACGGAGGAATACAAAAATTCTGAACCCCGTATCTATTATATTTCATATCGATATTCCCATTATTAGAGTCGATGTGTAGTAAATACATCACCGGTGGGAAATGGTCAATATACCAATTTGAAAAACATATATGTACTGTATATATGTATACATAGATTAGACAGTTACTGCCCCTAGGCGTCGCCTAAGCTCGCCAATTAGTAGTTACGCCATTGTTTCCAAGCGTCCAGATTTCGGCGAGAATGTCTCGATTTAGTAGCGTTCATCGTACTGGTGAGGTATACGATTTCTGTTAGATAAAAAATTCAATCTATAGTATCCAGGGGATAGTATCCAAGAAAAATCATATTGTATCGGATTGAATACGCATGATAGGCGTGTGCCTCAACCGCACGCGACGCCAACTCATGGTGCTGTTGCGTGACATATTATATCGTATGTACTAGAATTTTCTAGAAAATAAGTTTATAGCATTTATATAGGTCCGAAAAATGCGTGCAAATATACGGGAACAATTAAACAGTTTTGTCGGAATTAAAATATTAAAACTTTCCTCAAAGATTTCATAGAATATATGATTCGCCTATTAATCTTATATTAACTATAAGAATTTACATTATTTATATATATATTTTATTGAGCATTAATGAGTAATAATGAATAAAAATAGTCATATATTATCTTGGATCACGATTATGCTATATAGAAGAGCCTGTTACTCTTTTGTTGCGTACAATGCGTCTTTTATCAAGTCCTCATTGTCTCAAAGATAAATTCCAAAGATTTTCAAATAAATTCAGTTGGTCAGCTGCGCATCCCAAATACAAACATCAATATTGTTTGTGGCGCACAAAGGGTATAAACGCCACTCTTTCAAGCCCATAGAAACGCATCGGTCATTTTTGAACGTCTAAATTCCACCTATTAAAAAAGTAACACCTCACGTAGGCGTAGATAATACATTCGACATTCCAGTCAATTTTTTACAACCTAATCTTCCTCGGCGCACTTCTTTTTTGTCCGCTTTTGATCTCTCTGTTCTATCTTCCTCATTACGGCGCGTTAAATATCATTTTTACACCTTCAATCAAAACGCCCCATTGTGGGCCGCATGGCTCGACCTCAAAGCGGCTACCACACTTCTTTCATCGCTTCATAATGATGAATACCTTTTCACAAAGGTAACATGATCGGCGATATTTCGACGCTTTTTATTGATATTTTTCGTCCTGCCATCCGAGAACCAAACATTTAATTATTTACACGAGTACGCTTTCTATGCTCGAAGCGTCGAAAGTACTTCACTTCTCTATAAGGAGGGATGTAATCAACAATCGACGATCAAAGACCTTTGATTCTGCCGAGCGAACATATTTGAATATTTCGTTTTTTGTATTAAATAATTCATATTATTAAAATCGTTACGCAACAATTTAAAGGTAGCGAATAATGGGGTGTTTTTCTACTAGTTTTTTTTTTCACGGTATCGGGCGAGATTGAAAAAAACGCTAAGATGATAGCTCAAAAATACAGAAGGGAGGAAGAATGATTGATGAGGGAAGGTATCCGAGCAATTAATGTGTTTTTATCCGGTTCTAATTCGGTAGCCCAAAATCTTCTCGTCACCTTTCGAGACCATGATTCACTTTCTTCGCCTATAATGATGTCAGACATGGACGATTGTCCGATTACAGTCTTCAAAAATTGGATACTTGATAGATTATTTTATCAAGATACTATATATACCCTTAATAAAATGGGCACATTTATATAAATATAAATATTTAGCCGTTTAGCTTAGATTTGGCTATAATACTACCATATGGCTAAAAAATTATACGTATGGCGTGTTGGTCTTTGAACTCTTATTTAATCGCTCAATAAGTTCGTAGGATTTATTCAATTTTTCCTTCATAATTTGGTGTCATTTTTCACAATTTCTTTCATCAAACGCACCAATAACGCATATATAATATTCGCTTTCGATGGTTCTTCTCTTTTGAATGTAATAGATGGATCCATTATCACAAACCAAATGAAAAATATATTTTTGCACTGAAAAAGCTCTAAACAGCGCTCTGAATTGTGGACGCCTTGTTCTTTATGATTGGTTATGAGCAAACGCGATAACCACTTCGAATAAAACTGTCTTATAGACATATCTTGATGCAAAATGCTGAATACACTGCCTTTTGATATCTTTAAAGCATCAGCTATATTACACAACTTCAATTTATGATCGACCAAAATTATTTTGATATGGATTTGTCAATAGTGGCACTAAGTATATGTTATCCTACGAACTTATTGAGTGATATTGAATCATAGTTTTGGAACTCACTTTCAAAATTTGGAATGGAAACACGTGGAGATATTCTACGGAGATCCTCTGTGTCGTATAACAGATACAGTAAGTTAACCCTAGATCACTAATCATTAGTCTCATAGACTACAGACTCGGAACGCGCGCTCAACATGTCTTTTTTGAGGTTTACATTATCAACTTAAACAATGTGCATCTTTTACAGCCAATTTAATATTTCTCTCCTCTTTAAGGCCACAATCGTCCTTCTTTGCTGAAAATTACGTTTCGTTGCACATTGATGTTTCTTGGCCACACTTCCAAAGCACCTCCGCAGCGATATTACCTTTTGTTACGCCTTGCTCTCCGTTGTGTCTTTGATCGATACCTTTTGAACACTTTAAAGAATCAATAAGACCAAAAGGTGTTTCGCAGAAACTGAATGAATAGGGAATCGACATAAATAAAAATAAAATAATGGCACCTTTATTTTTGTTTCCGATGTTTGCAACATTTCTTTATTATGGTCCATTGTTGCATTGGCCGTTGCACAAAAGGCTGCGCGATTATGTCTTTTGTTGGCAGCGCTCCGCGAACAATGGTCCTACCTGGAGACTTCGGGATGTTTGCTCCCCTTTGTTGGTGGTAGTCCTCTCTTCGGCATCGCCAGCATCTGCCGGTGCTGACTCTTCCACTCCTGTCTAAATAAAATATTGATACCTAATTATTGTAGGCAGCCAGTCCTTTTGTTGGACGGGCATGACTTCATCTTCTCGCCCGTGGACACGAACATTGTACAAAACGACCCGTAATGAAAGTACCGACCCACAATGGAAATGCGAGCGAATTATTGAAATTGAGCGAAAAAATTGCAAGACACGAAAAATACCGATTTCGAAGCAACACTCTCCTTTTCATTACTATATTTAAGCCCCACAATGTGTTATTACGACTAAATGTATCGACAACATGTGCGTGTTCATATTCAGCATACATTTTAGTCCACTTGGTTGATTATATATTTTTTTCAAATTCTTAGGATAAATCTTCATAGGTTTTAGATTTAATCCGAAAAGTGTTCATAAATTAAAAAAATACGTTCATAAATTTATTAAAAATTAATATATTGTTGATAATACCAAGATTAAGGTAAAAGTTATTGGTTGGTAAAATGTAAGGGATAATATAAAAGGCGTGTCATGGTTTACACAATTTCAACCCTTTTAACGAATTTAAATTAAAAAACATAATTAATAAATATGTCGCTATAGTTCCTACCTCATAAAAAAAATATTTTCAAAATATGGGGACTGTTTAAAAAGTAATTTTTTGGTCTTATGTTTTCACAGTTTTAATTATTTTAAATAGTTATAAATAAAATTTTGATATAAATCTGATAGGTACAATAGACGATTATATATTAAAGATTTGTACTAAATTTTAAGTAAATTAATTAATTAAAACTTGAGATATCATGTCAACCGCGTTGAAAAAAGTACTTTCGAGAAAAATGACTTTTATGATTTAGAATAGAATACGCCTTTAATTTACATATATCATCAAGATCACCGTTGGAATTAAATTTTGTGGATTTTAAACATTCTTGTGGATCTATCCTCCTTAAATTTCCTCAATATCAAACAATCTATCATCTTTTTTTTCAATTTTGTATACATATATCATGTAAGTCTTTCGGCTACTAATATTGAATTTACTCTACTCAAAAATTCAAACTAGTAATTATTCTATATACACTGGGATCTATTTTTATGCGATAGATACGTTTCATGGGAAGTCGCATATAAAAAAATCGCATAAAAAAAGACTTAATAAAAACACTACACATTTATCTTAGAATTCTATTTTACTCGATAATCGTACAAATTATCGTTATCAATCAGCATGCATTTATTCGTCATGTTTATGTATTGAAATTGTCTTTTTAAAAAATGTAATTGTTGATTAAGCCTTTAAAGAGGAGATACACAATGTTGTGTCCGAATTTTGGTGATTCAGAAAGAGCATTCTTACTCATAGAGTTCGGTTTTTTTAGGGGCAATCGCATAAAAAAAGCTTTGTTCTCTATAGAAAAATGAGGGATAGGTTCCATTATTTTTTAAAACCGCATAACTTCAAAATCACACAAAAAGATCCGCATAAAAACAGACCCAAGTGTATAATATTTTAAAACAAGACGAAAATAATTAACACATTCCCGGAACATATTTGCTACAAAAAATAACACATACATAAAGTAATGCATTAGATCAATATAATTATCAAATACATCAAAAATGTATACATTTAATAACGACATCAAAAGTTGTTCTAAAAATTAAAGATGGTCAATATGAATATCCTAACTATTGAAATTTAAACATATCTTACGCCAACTATTCAACAGTCAACGGAATTTAGTAGATATGGAAATAAGATGTATCCTAGAATTTTAAATCGTTTGATTAAAAAAAGGACTCTAGGATCTTTAAAGTGCGATATGATAAAATGGAAATCCAGTCTCAAATCATATACTCACTATAATAAAACTATTTTATTAGAATGGTGAGTAAAATGAGCTGAGAATCGGTGGTTAATAAAAGTAAACATTAATTTAAAAGTTTCTACATATTTACTAAAAAATACATAAAGAGCACAACAGAAAATGCATGTAAAGGAATTGCATACACATCAGCGTCATTTGCATTTAATTGAAAATTTAGTTTTATATTTTCTGTGTCAGGGGAGAATAAAATCCCTTAATTAAAGGAAAATCTCTCTGATTTTAAACTATATTTTCAAGCGCGGAGATTCAAAGGACTTAGTAATTAGGCGGTGCATTAAACGTGCAAAATTAATACAGCATTTGAATTAAGAGCTGTGTCAGAGCTGCCTCTTTCCACTCGTGTAATTTGATAAGTAATCTGAAACACCCTATCTAGCGAAATGCAAAGGCGAAAGGCGAAAGCCATGCGTTAAAAACTAATTAACGAGCCACGAGCGGCCTTCGCCCTTTCTGACCGTAATTGAAAAAAAACTTGAATGGAACAACCCCGAGAGCCTTTTTTCACTCAATCGCAAAATTGAATAACATTCGTCTATAAAGAAAAATAATTTCTGCCAGGTTACTCGTGTGAATCGGGGGTGGGAAAGAATGCGAAACATGCAAATTTCACGCTTTCATGTATTACGATTAATGTTACAAAATGTTTGACCTTTTTTTTCGAAAATGCCATAATACTAAACAATAGCAAGTTTATGACATATTATGAAATTCGGAAAGAATTTTACCTTATTACAAAATAAAGGGTTACGTAAGGGTCTAACGACTGACGACTTCAAACACGAAATGCTGCAAAAGAGACGTTTAAACTTCCTGATTATGCAAGGGCTACTCGACAACGATCAACCCTTACATAATTTAATCCCTCAAACGCTTTTGTTATGCAATCTAATATATAAAAATAAGTTGCGTTTCCCGTCTAATGCTCGGGCGAAATGGGTTGATATGCGCGTTCATCGGATTGAGACAAAACTTGGTCCACTTATTGCCAAGGGATCAGGGGGTGACATAGGCATAGTACAATTAACTTACAGTAGATTTTTAATTCAAAACTTAATGTGTGAAAGTTGTTGATTCTGACGTGTTTGAGATTATGCGTTGCTAAGGCGTTGCTAAGGCTATAGGTATATAGTACCTACAAGTTGCAGTAGGAGGCGTCGTGTCGTCGTCACATACAACACATACGTCAAACGTCAATGTCATTTGCAGGTTATCCATCGGCGTGAGTCAATTATATCCAAATTATTTATCGCAAGCACTTTTAAAATGCTTCATTTCATTCATCGCTTATTCACGTACGTAACAACCGAAAAAGTACGTTTGAGTGCTATCCGATAAAAAATCAGACGACCAACGTGCAACGAGAATCGAAAGTACATGTTGATTTGAATATTGCTGCATTTCAATATGATATTCATTACGATAACAGTTTGCATCCCAGTGTAAAATGGATAAAGGTTAAATCCTGTTAACGAGGGGCAAATTTATTGGTAAATTGAAAACGCCTTCATTTCGACACAATGAAAACAAACAAACCTAACCTAACCAGATTTGAATTTAAATTTAATTTAAAAAATAAAAAACAAGAATCAAATGAATAATTATTTTATTTAATAACAATATGTTGACGTTGAAATCAACAATATATGGATCTTCTTTTTCATCGAAAACATTCAAAGCTCATACCAACGTCGGATATTGTCGTGCAAATTGTACATGCAAATAGGCAGTGATATGGCAGTAGTCAGTATTAAAAGACTTGATGCGCGCAACGATCGAGTTCAAACTCAATTTCAAACAGGTAGATATATCAGCAGTGACGAGGCTCTTTGGCCTATTTTGAGCTTCCTAATTCACAGAAGCAATCCGAATGTTCTTCATCTCAGTGTTCATCTCGAAAATGGACAAAGGCAGACACTGCAAGAAATGTTGCTGCTGAACCAACACTTGCGCTGTGTGAAGAAGATGTATTTGCAGAGACATTATGGTACGCACAAGTTCCTAACTATTTTACATGAAATACTACATCCGAGAATTTTCAACGACGTAAGCAAGGGATGCGTGATGAAGGCTATCGAAATCTGTATTCATCTGATGCATTGGGCCGTATTTACACATTACATCCAAATAAAGCCGAGTGTTACTATTTAAGAATGCTTTTGGTTAATGTCAAATGTCATACTTCATTGAGAAAGGTCGAACGGAAATTAGAACATTACTCGCCATCATTTTAACCACATGTCCGTCACCCAACCCGAAAGATTTGTGGTAAAAATTCAGAGAGGATTTGAGCGAAGATATTTTAAACACCGTTAGCAATGACAATTCAATTGAGTTTTCGGACAATATTTTCAATCAAGCTCTGATCGAAATCGAAGACATTTGCTTAACCATCAACATCAAAGAATTCATTCAACAAGAATTCGTTCTGCACTTGAACAGCAGTACAATGCTAATGATTTGGATGCATTTGTCGAAGCAAACGAACAACTTTTGCTTGCGGAACAAAAATTGACCTACGATACAATTACAAATGATCTGTTCTTCCTTGATGCGCCTGGCGGTACTGGAAAAACGTATCTCATCACTTTACTATTGGCTCACATTCGATCTCAAAATAGAATTGCTTTAGCTCTTGCTTCATTAGGTATTGCGGCAACATTATTAGATGGTGGACGAACAGCGCATTCGGCATTCAAATTGCCATTAGATATGCATTTATTGGAAGCCCTGACATGTAACATTCCTAAAGTTTCTGACATAGCTAAAGTTTTGAAAATTTGCAAGGGGATTATCTGGGACGAATGCAATGCTTGATAGAACTCTTAAAGACTTACGATCAAATGCAAAACCGTTTAGTGGCGCTCTAATTTTATTATGTGGCGACTTTCGACAACCTCTTCCAGTGATGCTTTCATCGACACCAGCTGATTCTTGCCTCAAAGCATCGCATCTTTGGAGAGACGTGCAAATACTGACATTAAAGACAAATATGCGCGTACATTTGTAGCGTGATGCGTCGGCAGCCACATTTTTAAAACGACTATTGAACATTGGTGAAGGAAAAGTGCATGTTGATGCTGCCAAGTTTATATCATTTCCATCGAACTTTTGCGTTGTTGTGCCATCCATCGATTTACTCATTCAGAAAGTTTTACCGCAGATTTTTAGTAATTATAAAAATCATTATTGGCTTTGCGAACATGCTATTTTGGCAGCAGAAAACACCGACGTCAATACAATCAACCACATAATACAATAACAAATTGCAAACGATTCTGTTACCTACAAATCGATTGATAGCGCCATGAATGCAGACCAAGTTACTAACTATCCAATCGAGTTTTTAAATTCGTCAGATCTTCCTGATGTGCCACCTTACAAATTGGAACAAGACTCACTATGAAGAAATTGATGCCGAATATCATCGAAACAACTATATATTCTTAATGGAAAGTCGAAAGGAGAAGATGTGCTCATTCCCACCGACGTGCAATTTGATAAGAGACGACTGCAGCTCCCCGTTGGACTTGCATTCTCAATGACCATCAACAAGGCACTTCAAGTGTGCGGAAGAATCTAGAAAATCCACGTTCAAAATCACACACACGACAGCCGAGAAATTTATTTGTATTTGTTAAAGACGGAAAAGCCAAAACTATTCTCTACCCTAAAGCACTTAGCAGAACAATTAAGTAAGCAAAATGTATGCTTTTAATATTTTTTTCTTTATATATCATTCAATATCAATAAATGTATTAATTGTCGGAAAAAATATCATTATTTATATCATTGCTAATTAAACAAGATAACTCTTTCAAATTTCAAATGGTATTTTTAGAACTATTTCTTCTGTGGCAGCAACGCGCCGGGTACCAGCTAGTACTTAATAATTTTCTCATAAAAAACAAATATTAATTCCGGCTGTACGCGTTGATGTAATTTAAAAACTTTTTTAAAACGTGCTGCCATTATACAAATCTAAACAATGAAATAATGCACCGATTGTTATTTTTTTAATTCAATTTGTTTCAATTGCTAATTATGATAGATGATCTTGGATCATAAAGTTTTGTTAGTTTTTTAGTATGCAATTTTTTTATAGCCAAGTGCAAAATCAACAATTTGATTTCAATCGAGATTTTTTTAAAAAACACAAGATCAAAAACATAATTCTTTGATGAATAAAAAATCAGTTGTTAATTTAATTGGAGGCTACCGTATGCATATTCTTGGTTGAAATAACTTCATTTGGAAAGAGTCCGAATGCGATTTGCTAAAAGGAAAGGTCTACCCGAAAGAGGCCCACTAATTGGCATTGAAAAAAGGTGGCAACGCTAGTTAGGCTCTAGTGGTCTTGCCTTTTCATCGCTTTTTATTTCTATATGCGATTTCAAAACAAGAGCAAGCCTTCGAGCTTTCAGCGGTAAAAGCTTTTCATTTCCCTTCAGCCTAACGCACACATTGCATTCGCGCTCATTTTGCAGAAATTTTCAATCGACGAACTATTATAATTAAAAGAGCTTTTGTTCCAGTGAAGCATTGCCAATTCACTATTGAATTTATAAATCAATCATTTATAAAACGGATAGGTCATTGATGGCTTTGGACAAAGATAATTTCAGAGCAATTCAACGCTTTGGTACATCCACTTTTCTTCCTAATTATAACTAAATTTCAACTTATGATGGAAAGTTATTTAGCTTATACAATAATCATCTAGAAATTAAGGTTACAAGGGTTCCTGAGATCATGGGATTTTTTTGTTTCAAAGTTGGTGCACTTGGAATATAGGGGAGATCCTAATGGTCAGTTTGTTTGATTTGGCGTGTTTGTCGACCATTTTGTTCGGTTATAGTAAATACTTTCGATGGCGAAGTCGTCTGTTTTATTGATACATCGAAAGCTTGTGGAAGTTTATGGTAGTGATGTGATGAGTAAACAAATTGCCACGAAATGGGTTAGATTGTATAGAGAAAACTGTACAATCTGTACTACAAAAGACCATCGATGATTTTTGACAAACTTGTGCAAAAAATAAAAAGAAAAACAAATGCAAATTAACTACAATGTTACACTTGAAGACCTTCACAAAGAATTTACTGACATTTCTCGAAGTCTCCTTGGTGATATTTTGTCGGAAAAACTTGATTACAAAACATTGTATGCGATTCAAAATTTTTGGATTATTTTGCATAGAAGGGAGAAGCTTTACTGGACTTTATAGTGATGGGGGATGAGACAAGGGTGCGTCACTATACCCCTGAATTCCAATATTTGTGAAGTTATCCTATGAATTTCAATTAAATACAAGAATTTTTAGATCCTATATAAATATTGTAACCTTAATTTCTGGGTGACTCTTATAAAATAAGCAGAATTTCCCACTGAAAAGGCCAATTTGACACAAACGACATGGTTTTTGGTGACCTTATAACTCGAATGAATTCTGCATGTAGCTGGAATATGATGATGATATAATTATTGTAATTTTTAGGAGATACTAAGATGGTTAGAAATGTGTCTTGTTTTGAATATTTTTAAGTAAGATTCGCTCTTAAATTTTAATTTAAAAAATTGAACTTTCCCTTCGCGAAAAAACTTAAGAATGGCAGGCCATTTTACATAGACCTAAGCTCAGTGCAGAGGTGGCCGATGTGAAAAGATCAAAACTTTCCCGTACTACTTGGCAAAGAGTTTTTCTCTTATTTTTGCTCCCCCATAGTGTGAAAGTGTCGGCCTTTGCCAGAATAGAGCCTGCAAAAGCAGATTGTAAAGCGAATCCGACCTCGTACTTCACGGACTCTTTGTAAACGTAAGAGGAAAAACTCACGTACTTTACACTTTGGTTTCACTTTTGTAAATCACACCAGTAATTAATTAATGCAGAGTGTTTGCAGGAAGGGTGGCGCGTGACGGCCTATCGAAAATATTGAAGAAAAGACGGCCAATCTTTATGTTTTCAGCAAAGCAGCATTTCAATCCATGGACTGAGCTGAAAATATGCATCGAATATAGAAAAGCAAAAGATCAACAGTGGACGTATATGGATTTATATCTTAGAAGATTGGTTTTTTCCCTGCTAGGTCGGGTATTTTTGAGACTTTCCTCGTATCTTCAAGAAATGGAAGTAGCATATTCATAAATATTGCATTTTTTAAATACATTATTGAATCGCAAATCATTCCAAATTCAAATTATATCAGATGTTTATGATTATGGCGGTTTTAACCATTTTTCTACTGCTTTTAAGCCCTTAATGGATGTAATATGGGCATAAATTTTGGGTTCTAATCACAAGGGGAATATAAACGAAAACATCAATGACACTTGCTTTGAGTCGGCATTTTATGGCGTTTTCATTAACTGCGAACGGTTCAGCAAAACATGTTACTTTGCCTTTGACGAAAACCAACTCTTCATGCATCCTTAAAATGTACTTCATTTTTTGACCATCGCTATTACTTTCAGTCATGCACATAATTTGACGGACATTAACCAACAGTCCACGGTTTGAAATGACTCTCGTTATTTATTTATGCCTCAGGATAATTAAATAATAATTATTTGTCGATTGAAGCTAAAAGTTTTCTTTTAAAACTGTATACTAATTAGCAAAGAACAAAGCAATGGCAGTAATCGCCAGTGAAAGGCTGCCATTAATTAAAGATTGAATGATATCAATGTAATTACTTGTGAAAATATGGACGAATTTATGCAAATCATTGATGTAATTTCATAGATAATATAACTCAGTGGCGATCAATTAAACATTGTTAAAATGCAAAAAAATTATAATCAATGGTGTGTCACAGATTTGAAATAGCTTACCAATCAATTTCACACAAAATAGATCGAATAATTTGAAAATCTTCATGTTTTAGAATTCCAAATAAATTATCGCCGTTAAAAGAAAGTTAAATCTGTTGATATTAATTTATTGGACTATCTTTTATCCATATAAAAGTATTACGAACTAATAACTGTCAATATAATTAATCAGTAGGCAAAATCACATAATCTATTAATACAAACAATCACACATCCATTAGCATATATAATATATGATCTTTACTGTATTAACCTTTTGAGGAAGCCAGGGCCGTAACTAGGGTATGATGCGCCCGTGGCAAGAATCAAAATTGCGCCCCCCCCCCCCCCACATTTTCGGACGGATATTTTCAATACATTTTTTAAAGGTGATAAAATAATGTTTAATATTTTGACATTATTTTATTACATCATTGCTACATTAAAAAAAGTGCTAATGTTAGTTATAAACAAAACGGCGTCGTTATAAGATATTTCATTAGACTTTTTTTTTATTGATATCAAGAATTTGTCGGATTTTTTCTATTGATCTGAAAACAATTTTTTTAAATTTTTATTATGTGCAGGAGCAGAATATACCTATAAAAGTATATAATTAAAAACTAAGTAGTTTTTTTAATTAAACTTATATATATTCTTGACAAATTTTACCGACAATTTTACAATATTATAGTAAGAAACCACCTAAAACTTCAGCCGGGTCAGTCAATGTCATTTAACCCATTGATGCACAGTTACCGTCAAATACCGTCATGTGTTAGCAGATAATACTTGCTTATTGCGCCAGAATAAGTTCATGCATACCGTCTTCGCCGACACTTCAAATCTTATCTCACACCGACGAAACTCATCAAAATGAAAACAAACTTAGGTGGCTCAAAAACTCTCAAACTTCTCAAAATTAGATAAATTAATTTTGATAAATAATTTGATTTTTGCGATATACCGACTTGAAGTACATACATATTATAAACATCAAGTACTAAAGTAGTAAAAGTTTTATCGCATTCTACTTCCAATATATTTTACTTTGGTCTGTTTTTATGCGGATCTTTTTTATGCGATTTTGATATTATGCCATTTTAAAAAATAATGGAACTAATCCATCATTTTTCTATAAAGAACAAAGCTTTTTTTATGCTAATACGCATAAAAAAGTCTAAAATTGTCGGAAAAATATATGTGGGAAGAAATGACTATCGACGAAAACGAAGAATTAAATTTACAAAACATTAATACTTTACAGTCCGTGCGTTTCGCGCTAAGCTTCGCTGAAAGTCCGGGCGATTTCGTAAGAAATTCATGAAACTCTACTTCTTTCGTAAAATTGATATAATTCTTAAACCAGCTAATAGATTGAAACGAATTTAGTGGTGCCTACAAAAGAGCTTACTGCACAGATATATTTAAACAAAACAGAGGTTTTCAATGTATGGTGCGTGTATCAGCGCGACAAAATGCAAAAAGTAACTTTTTGATTTGAATGATATAAAAAGGCATTTATCAAATGACACCCAAACACATGAACAAAAAATAAAGGCAACATTCAGTTAGTTCATCGTTCTATTTAAAAATTATATTTGAATTGTGTATTTTAACACTGAAAATTGGCAACTAAATTAAAATTGTAGCAACAGTACCAGACTTTTAGAGAAAAAGATGATGAATAATATCATCAAAACTTCAGTTTGAAATGGAAAGATGTGTCCCAATTATTCCGACTGATATGCTATTTGAATTGAAGCGCGTGCAGTTTCCGGTGCGAGCATCAACAGAGTACAGGGAAACACAGGGCATGCGTGCATGCTTCTCACATGGACAGCTGTATGTGGGCTGCTCACGCCCAAATCATTTATTACCAGAGGCTACGCACCATACGGATTTTTTTTAAGCATCCAAGAGCACTTCATTAGCACGACATGAACGCGATCTTTAGGACAAGAAAAAAGATAGGAAGCCTCCTATTCGACAAAAAGAAAAAAGTGAAAAACGAAAATCAGGGGGTTTACGAGATCGAATGCGCAGCCTGCATCATGTCGTACATTGAACAAACCAATAGATAGATCGCCCACAGGGTGAGAGGATATCAGAAAGCAGTTTTGCAATTGGATTACAAATCAGCAATAACCGAATATGTTACGAAGAACGATCATCACATCAATTTTGCGGCACATAAACTATAGCAACAGTCAAAAATCAGCATCAAAATTACAAGAGATCAAAAAACGAAGAAACTCTGCAATCAACAGACGATATGACGGCGCTAGCATTCCTAGATTTTGGCTACCAATTTTACCGAAAATTAAAGCACCAATGACCAGCTAAAAGATCTGAAAGTGTAAACAATCTCCAATAAAGACCGCAAAGCAACGGCAATGGACGAAGGATGCTCACAAGGAGCATAGAAGTCAGGCATTTATTTTGATAATTAACGAGCACCATTCTTATCGCTGACCATTTTTTTTATTCCCCCTTTCTACTTCTTCAAAAGTAAACTGACAGATTTGCACAGCAACTCATTCCTTTTATTTTCGCAACACAATAATAGGCAAAAATAATTAAGCAACAGCAAGCAGATGCTATGCATGTTGGACATAAGAAATTGAACTTTTTTTTATTGATTTTTTTTTATTAATTTGGACTTATGTATTATGTTTTAATGCGCCTATATCTTGAGTCATATAAAAGCAATTGAAACAGAATACTTGCGCGCTAGTGCAACCATAACGACGAGCGCGTGGGAGCGGGGCGCCGCCCGGGGGCTCTGCCCCGAGAGCGCCCCCGCTCCGACGCTTTACATCAAAAGAAGCCAACTTTGGTGAATAGATGCACCATTATTTTCCAGTACGATAACGTGCGATCTCTGTTAACGAAATTGAAAAAAATTGCATTGAGAAAAAAACCTCAATAAATTGTAAGAACATCTAATATTGACATAATTTACATTTACTTACTTAGGCCTGATCCACATTATGGTGCCAGTAACGGTTCGATCTCGCTCCGGTCTCGGTCCGATCAAATATTCTTACACAAGAAACAATCAGAGTATTCACACTATCGGATCGTTCCAATCCCGTTTTTTGTATGAGAATATTTGACCGGACCGAGACCGAGAGCGAGATCGAACCGTTACCGGCACCATAGTGTGGATCAGGCCTTATTAGTGTTTCTCGTGTATTTTTCGTTTGGACGAAAATGAGGCAGGGGCGCACTGGCCGAGGGGCGCACTAGTCGAGGGGCGCACTGGCCGAGGGGCGCACTGGCCGAGGGGCGCACTGGCCGAGGGGCGTAGGTGGTGTTGGTGCTGATGAAGCAATATAAGGAGATGATACAACGAGCGCCGAAACACTTTTTTTCGGGTATCCAGAAATGACTAATCGGGTCGACACTTAAAATTCTTACGAGCTTCATCGGGAACACTGATTATCCATAAAATTGGATCACCGTTAAAGTGGAGATAAAGCATCGCTAATCAATTATTATATCATGTTGCTTTGAATTAATGACATCGATGGTGTTATCTATCTCGAGCCAATTATGAGTAATGAAGCAAGTATGTACATATTATCTCCAAACGAAGAATCGGGAACCCCATGAGAGATATCGAAAATGACTCATTGCGAATCTTATGTCAATTTACGTGTTAATGCATTTAGAGTAAAATGGTCAAGTAAAATAAAAATCACGTACAACTCTCTCAAACGGGTCGGTATCCAGCGTTTTGCGCCCCAATCCCTGTTGCGCCCGTGGCAGGCGCCTGCTTTGCCACGCTCTAGTTACGACCCTGGAGGAAGCTATTCTCAAAATAAAAGCATAATGAACACTGTGAAATATCGTATTAAAAAAATATAAAACGAAAACTTATCAAATGGTTGAACTAGTTGAAGACAAAACAGCGTTATATATTTGCGAGAAATTTCCATTAAAAATGCAGCGTGACGATATCAACGACGACTGTTAAATTTTTAGGAGTACAATCGCATATTTGCGATCGAAATCCAATGGTTTAAAAAGGGCATTCTTGCGCGTTAAGTTCGGAGAGATACAGAAACGGAGAGAGTGTCTTGCACGTTGCGCTTGGAGATTGTGAATGGGAGACAGAGACGGAGAGAGTGTCTTGCGTACACCGTACAATTGTATAGATAACCCAACTGAATCGATTTCAAGCATAATGCTTACGCGAAGAAATGAACAAATATTGTGTGCTATCAACAGTGTTTATTTATTGATATACAAGCTTCATACACGCTGCTCGGTCTTGGGAGATAAGTGGATTTGTACGGACAATACGCGACGGACGGCGATAATATATAAGATAATTGTCGGTTCGGTGATAATATGCAGGGAGTCGTCGGATAACCTTAGCTATGGGAAGACGTCCTTCCCGTGGTCAGATTTCTCTATCTCTCTCGTCGTAATAAAGAAAACAGAAGTGAGAAGAAATCAGAAGTGAATTCATTCACGCTACAAAGTCAATTACATGCATTTATAAAATAAGTTCTGCATAATTTATAAATGCTTATATTTCTTAGTTAATATTTGTACACTCTTTTTGTGCGATTTTGAAGTTATGCGGTTTTTTAAAGCAATTTTATTAATTTCATTTAGAGTACGTATCGAGATAGTTTGGATAAAATAGGAAATAAACCATCAAAACTAACCGAAATTTGGAAAAAAAAAAAATTTGAAACTGTATAAATCATATTGTATCTGTTATCGCTGAATTACAGCCGCGCTCTTTACTTTATTTTAGATTTTTGAAAAAAAAATGATTTCGTTCTCTCTGCATTTTTCCAAAGGAATTACCAAAATTCCAACTACTTACAGAGTTATAGTAATTTTAGTGACGCGGAAATTGATCGGTCCTCCAATAATGAAATCTTTTAACGCGTTTTTTATCGAAACTGCTTTTTCCAACACGATTGACATCATATCTCATGTTTTAATTAACTAATTTACTTCAAACTGGGTACGATTTTTTTTTATATAACCCTCTATTGTTTCTATCAGATTTATGTCAAAATTTGTTTTTGTTGTTTCTTTTTTTTCTGTGTTTTTATTACCTTTTTTGTGCGGTTTTCCGCGAAACACATCTACCGCACAAAAACATTTTAAGTGTATTTCATCAACAGAATTTAACGATTATTTTTTATCGAAATTTTATTTAAATCATTAGATCTACAAATATTTTGTCTTTTGATTATTCCCTTCTTGTTTTTCAATAATAAATTAACCCTTTAAGAATCCAACGTCAAAATTTTATGTGTTATAGACTTAAATTGCATTCTAAATTCAATATAAAACAAAGTCCATATTAATATTTTTAAGACTTTAAATACAAGAAGTTAATGGTTTTTCACTATCAATGGCCAACTTTAAAAAAATCGAAAAATATCAAAGTGAAATTGAATTGAAATTAAAAAACACATCACTCAAGATCATCAAATTCGTATGATTTTTTTTAAAGAAATTGCGAAAAAATGATCTCAAATAAAGAAAACAATGTTTAAAGCGAAATAAATCTTACAGACTTATTGAGTGATTTGTTATTTAATGAGGAAAAAATGTTAAAGAAAGTAACATTTGTTCGATTCATTGTTAGTTAAATCTTTTGATTTTCCACCGCCTAAGAATATAAAATATAATTAGGTATATCGAAATATAAGGCTGTTGACTAAAACTTCCATATGTTCGTCCACAGTGGAGCCACAATAAAAAAGAAGCATTCGTCCATTGGAGTAATTTATTTCCATTCTATGAGCATAATAAAAGTACACCTGATGTCATGGGAAGTGTTTCAGACAATGATAACAATGCTGTGCAATACACGAGGTGTTGGTACACGTGTATTTGTGGGCGTGAAACACGTAAAAATATCACATGGCAGGCTATTAACGCGAAAAATAGAAGCCTCCATTGTGTGGGCAAATTTCATTTGACGGAATAAATTAGATCAATGGTTATTAATGTTTTCCCATAGAAAACATGCAACCAACGTTTGTATGGATCGATTCGGCGTCGGGCCGGTTCTTTCACATTCCCTCCTTTATGCGACGGTCTATTAACGCTCTTTTTTACGGACGGCTCTTAATGACAATCGTTACTTAGCAAAAATTTGTTTGTGTGAATATAAAAAAGGCCATTCAAATAAACAAATCTGTTTTCGGGGGCCCCGACGGCAGAGAGCGGCCACACTCTTCGTCAAAAAACTGGTAGTTGTCTGCGCGGTTGTCATTTTTTTTCTCCATCCATTCGAAGACAATCGCAATCAATAGTTATTTAATGAATTGACAAATAAATCACTATTCTCATTATTGGCATCGCGAATTATTGATACGTGTGTAATGCCAGCGACAAAATAAGGGGCGCAATACACGCTAAATGCGACTAATGTAGTGCTAATTATTTTATGACCGAGCGTGTATGCTTTGCGCAAAGAAAACTACCTACACAACTTAAATTGTTTGGGCAAATTTAATATATATTATGATTTCATGGACATCAACTATATACTATCTTTCCGTCAAATAAACGAGTATTTCTCAAACTGTTCACAACCATGTTCAAATCTATTGAATTTAATTACAACAGACCCGCGGTAATCCGACAAACGTTTTGCAAAACAGTGGCGGATTATCGCATTTGTCGGACTATAGAGTACTGCCACTGACGATACATAGAAAATGCAAGCTTTCATATTATATAATTAACGTCATATTAATGGCCAAAGCAGTTTTAACGCATTGGCAGACACATCTTCAATCGTAGATGGATGTGATAAGTATTTATTGCGCATTTGTATGTTGTGTCCAAGTCACGACTTTATTTTGCCGAATGCATTATTTAATTTATTAGATTTTGGTTATAATGTAACTGTAAATATATTTTTTAAAAAACAGATTTAAAAAAAAATCAACAAAAAAACGAAAACCAATCCGACAAAAAAAACTGTACTTTTTTATAAATTGTGGTTAAATATTTGTGTAATTTTTGCAAATTTGTTAACTACGGAATTATTTAAAAAATTGAATACAATATAAAAAAAATATAGTAGGATTTTAACTTTTTATTTCTGTACTAGCTGTAAGTTTCTCTTGAAAACGTATAAATAAAATAAAACAAAATAAATAAAAAAGTTGAGAACAACTGCTTTTGACTTTGATTACTTTTTTTATGCTTCAATGTCGTGTTTTGGGGTGTGCTGTTCTTCACCGGTGTTTTGTCACAAAATATATTAATTTGAAATTAGGGTTTACAATATATGGAAGGACAGGAAGACACGAGACAAGGAATAATAATACACTGGGTCTGTTTTTATGCGATAGATAAGTTCCACGGGCAGTCGCATATAAAAAAATCGCATTAAAAAAAATGTTGAAATACATAGAAAGGGATAGGTTCCATTATTTTTAAAAATCGCATAACTTCAAATCACTGTGATAGAATGTACAAAAAATCGCATAAAAAAAGTTTATAAAATATCATATCTCTATGTCTATTTTACTCGATATTCATACAAATTGTCGTTATCAGCCAGCATTCATTTATTCGTCACCCTTCTGTGTTGAAATCGTCTTTTTAAAAATGTAATCGTTGAATTTGGAGAGAAACAGAGACGAAAAGAGTATCAAATTCATCGACTGATAATGATATGTGAATGATAGTATTTTTTTTATGCGTATTCACATAATAAAGCTTTGTTTTCTATAGAAAAATGAAGGATAGGTTCCATTATTTTTGAAAACCGCATAACTTGAAAAATCGCATAAAAAAGATGTGCATAAAAACAGATTCAAGTGTAATGTGTTTATTGATGATTAAACTCAATTTATATGCTCATGAATTGCGTCGCTAATCTGTGTCCGCGAATGCGTTAAAAACTTTTAAAAAAAACTATTACCGTCATCAAAAGAGTCGGATTACATAAAGTCATACAAAAACAGCGAGAAATAATAAGGGCTCCTGACGCCAAGATTTTTTGTTTGTTTCAAAGTTGGCACACCTGACATATAGTGGGGATCTGTTGGCCAGTTTGTTTGATTCCGTGTGTTTGTCGGCCATTTTGTTCAGTCACAGTAAATTGTTCCGATGGAGAAGTCGCCACACACTCCCACCACCTCCTATCTTTTGACATTGCAGGACAATACCGCTGCCAATATCCATCAGAAGCTCATGGAAATTTATAGTAGCGATGTGATATTATGTCGGAAAAATTTGGTTAAACACCATACTGGAAAAACAAGAAGGAAGAAGCACTGGCATACAAAAGTTGGTGCCTCAACTACAGAAATCTATCGATTTCGATGGTGATTACATTGAAAAATAGTTTAATATATTCATGAAATATCCCGTGAATTTCATTTAAATACAAGCATTTCACGATCCTATATAAATATTGTAACCTTACTTACTTGACGATCTTCGTGTAATCATCCTACATTAATTTGAATTATTTCTAATCAACATTTAAGGAACTTTCCATATAGGAATTGTCTCATACTTTTATCATAAGTCGTATACAAATAGGCGATAGATACCAAGAAGATTAAGAATATTGATAAATAACTGGAAAAAATCGTTATTTATCGGATAAAAACAAGTCAGATTCAACAAAAGAAAATAAAATCTGCCGCTTAATATATTGAGAGCTCATCTGATAAACCTGATAAAAATAATTATAAATAAGCAAAATAAATATATATTTTAATATGTTTTGTATATCATTTTGTACAAACTTTAAATATGATTATAGCAAAATTGTTGATGATGAAGATGATGCATAAATTTGGTTTGGATTTTAATTTTTTCCCCATTATTTTATCTAATTTTTTCATCACAAAATCTCTAAACTTAGTGAATTATAACACTGTTGAATTTCGTTCATATTAATCAATTGATAGACATAATTCAAAATGGATGGTTTTAATCCAATCATTTTATTGTGCAATTTGGCACATTTGATGATTTAAACATGCATATCATATATTTTCTTCTGAATTTCGCCCCATTAATTTATTTAATAAATTTAGACCTGATATCCTTATGCTTTGTCGTTTGGAATTTCAATAATGCTGTTTATGCAAGGAAAACCTTTGAATAATTTGCTGATACATTAGTATGTAAATTTTGGGCAAATTTTCAAATGACTTCTGGAGTATATTATAATAATTTTTTTCAGATGTATATAATTAATTTTAACGTGATCGATTTTTTAACGATCGTTAAATGAAATTAGATTTATATCCATGCAATAAATATTGTATAAAAACGCGAATTTATTCACAAATTCCTATTGATTATTTTTGTTAAATTATAGTAACCATTATGAAAATAATCATAAATTATCAATGGAAGAAAGTTGTGAGACGTTCGAATGATTTGAATTTATTTTTATAATAATAAATAATGGGATATTTATGTTATGTGGCATTTTATCATTGCCTTTTTATATAATTATAGTCAAAAATAAAAATCACTTTTGCAATTTATCACGTTGATACACGCACCACATATTGAAAACCATTATCATATTTATATATATCGATGCAATAAATTCTTTTGTATATACCACTAAAAATTCGTTTAATCTATTGGTTGGTTTCAGAATTATATCAATAAATTTCTTATTAAATTTCGTTCTTGCTAATCATCATGTTTTCTAAAAACGTATCCTCAACGTTTGGCTGCATAATTATCTATTCTATGTGTTCTAATTTTCTGCAGCTCGACTAGATAATTGATTAAGACCAAAGCACATAAAAACAATGGACAAGTCGACGCTGAAAATGGCTGAACACCGTTCGGGCTCATATACAGGTGATTAAGTATTTGAAACATCGCCTTCATTATCTTGACATTCTTCTTCCTTTTTCGCAATGAGATTTACATTTTTGTATGGGAAGGCAGTCGGTCGGTAAATGATCCATGACGGCCACACAGCCTTTCGCCCTCCGGTAGCTATTATGGCTACCGAAGCAAAAAAGGCGACAAAACAAAACGCTATACACTAACAACTACCATTAGTTGAATCAGATGGAAGTATCACCTCTCGCGTATCAGAACGATCATGTTTCTCTCATGAAATAGTTTTTATTGAAGTCAGCGGGTGTCCTCTCTTAGGAAACTAATCTACGCGCTCTTTTGTTGCGCGATCTACCGCAGCGGCTCTCAACGTGTAGCACGCGAGCCCCTCGATTTGCACACCCTCAGATCTCGCTATTATCTCTCTAACATCACAAGATAATGATACCAATCCATTACCACAAAATTCATAGTTCAAAACAATCCATAAAAGCCATCATTCAAATTTAAGCTGGATTTAAAACCCGCCGGATTGATTGCGTTTACTGTGCTTGTTTGTGGTGTTTTGCCACTTTTAAGCCGTCATTTATGCAATATCATATATCATAATATTAAATTTGCTCGCAGTGATGTCTTGGAAGTCGCTGAAGATTGAGATTCACAGGTATACGACGATAAGACGTACGTGTGTTCCGATGGAGTATCGTGTTGGTGCTTCATCACGGTGATGGTAGCCGGCGTGCAGAGCTCTCGCAAAGGAAAATAACAATTGTCATCGTCCTAATTCAAAATTCAATTAAGTGTAATTAACGGCAAGGCTACCAGGCGAACCTACCACACAATGCCTTTGTAACCGACTCTAGACAATGCCCAAGAAGCCTGCTGCTGCTTGCTGCTTGCACCACCTCTCCAGCAACCCGACACTATTAAAATATTTCGCACCATTTCAACAAAACTCCAAAAAAACACAAAAGAATCGCTCTAATGTCTAAACCGTTCAATGATCGCCGGAGTAAAGGAGCAATTATTTCTGGATGTCCATTCCTTTCACGGGCGGTTGACAAACACGCATCCATAAAACTTCCTTAGGATTTGCTAAAATCTACCCATCAATGCTCATTATCTTCCATGATAATTTACAACGGATGTCAATCAGCACCACGGGAAATTTCTGTCCAAATTCTAAAACTCAAATAACATCATTGTCTTTTAATAGTCCGTTTCACATAGTGGTCGCTTAAAAAGTCATTGTTAATACCGATGATAATTTAAATGCAATTTTGTTCGTCTAAAATCAACATAATGGGCAGTTAGATATATTTGATCAAAAATCTGAATCATCCCTGCTGCCGTAAACTCTGAAAGTTCATGTTGCATTTACAAGAACCCAAAAATTTTCATTTAAACCCGAGTTTAATAAGAGGCGGGATTTGATGACTATATTACAAAACTATTACGATAACAATACGAGCAGTGAAATGAAGTTATTCTCAAATCCGCGCATCGGGAGTCAATCTGGTCAATAACCTTAGTAAATAGAGTATAAAGTTTATCAACTGGTTGAACTATTTGAATGCGCAAAAATTCGCCAAAATTGCGGCGTGGCGATATATAGACGTTGAGCTACAATTAAAAATAGCGTAATTAACGCATTGGCACTTTTGTGTTATGTCTGCATATATTTTATATTGTGCGTAATAGTTTTGTAGCATAGACGAATTATTATCCCCATGCAATGGCGCTATTAACCCTATAAATAGTACAATCGCGTAATTGCGATCGATTTCTGATGAAGATGTGGCTGGCAACCACATTTTTAAAAACATATATATGCCATGAAAAACCATGTCAAAATGGTTGGTAATGATTCCATAAAAGGGATCGCTAAAAGCCACCGCAAAAAAAAAAAAAAATAATAATAAAGAAGTTATCTAAGATGAGAGACTTTCTGTTCGACGCCCGTCTATCTCTATCCCATCCGCTCGGCTATATACGGTTCGAGAGCAGAACGGACCCGCGTGCGATCGTGGCCATCTCGACGAGCTAGGGGATTCTATCACGTGAGCGCCTCTTCTCTACCACGTTATCGTACGCAATAGTTTCATATAGATTAGCAAAATTTGAAGGAGTACTCAAACTTTTTTAATTTTTTTTTAACTATAATGATATCAATCCACGTTTAACATAGAACCCATCGAAAAAAACATATGAAACATAGGACCGCAAAGAGTTAAAGCGAGATTAACACAATATCAGCGGTTCTGAGACGGGTGAACTTGATCATTATTGCAGTCGAAATTATAAATACATATTATAAAATACATAATACTATATTTACCGCATTAATGCAGAAGCAAATACTTGGCGTCCCGCCTAAGATTTGTTTATTTATTTATTTGTACTTTTAATTAGTGTTTGTGTAATTTTTTTCAGTATAATGTAAATCAGAAAAACTACAATCTATCAAGATATCAACATTGCGAATAATAATAACATTTTTTACATTCGCTGCATACAAAGCTGATTTTTTGTATACAAATAGTTTATGTTAATTATTGTTAAATAAGCATCGTCTATTTTCGATACAAGATGGCTATGGTTTCGGTACACGTGGATAAAGTTGTAGCAGTAACAGCATCATCGCGGTAGACTGCCGTTTTGTTTACTTGCAATATCCAAACAACAAAATGAGATAGAATCAGTTTTGTTATAGAATTTTATAAAGAACTAGGTGCAGTAGAAAATAAATTACTTATTTCGGGACGGCAATTTATGGACACACACCGAGCTACTTGTGAAATAAGTAATTGTAAAACAATATTTGGAATGCAGTTACATGAACTCAAATCACTGGTTCAATTTCGCCGTGGCTTTGTACGAGTTCTTGAACGTCGGATGGAGCATTTGCTAGTTCAATTTGAGCATTTAATTACTAGCGCTAGATGATTGCGCGCCATCATCGCGAGTCGTGTTGGCATTGTTTTATTTCGACATGTCATTCCCCATTCAATTACTTTTTCGATGTCGATTGTCCACCACAATGGTAGCAAATGCATTTTGAAAGCCTCCCCCCCTGTGCATGTGTGCGAGGTCAGTAGTGTTAATTTAAAAGGCGACCGCGGCCCACCCGCTGCGACAGTGATTGCTACCGTGGCTCCCGAACCGCTCTTGCAACACCTCTGACTGACGCTCATTGTTGTCCAGCCGCACACAATCCATCCATCCCACGGATTCAATGGAATCTCGATCAAATCGGTCAATGCTAGTTTGCAAGCCATCATTCTTGGATCGCCATCTTCTTTCAGTTCACATCGATGATGAATATTTTCTTATCAGCTATTTTACAGAATCTAATCCCGAGCCAAAATTTCGATCCCGGGATTTCGGGATTGAATTATAATACTTTGACGTGATTCGTAATTATATTACGGAGGAATACAAAAATACTGAAACCCGTATCTATTATATTTCATATCGATATTCCCATTATTAGAGTCGATGTGTAGTAAATACATCACCGGTAGGGAAAGGTTAATATACCTGTGAATGCAACCCAAACCTTCAGGACTTCAGAAGCATCGGAGCAATAAGATTTTTGATCAAATACATTTCTACTATTGTGACAGAAAACCCGAGCGTTTTGTTGGCATTTCTTTTTTTTTAATAAATATATATGTACTGAAAACTTTTTTTTGGAAATATTGAAGTCATAGCGTAAACAGAAATAAATCGCGCGTTTAATAATATTCTGTTCAAGTGCAGTTTGTGTCTAAACATGATGAAGTAAGCACGTCTGTAAAAAAAATATGAATGGCATTTTAACATATTAAGGGACATTTTTACCTTGTTGTTTAAAAAATAACCCTTTTTTTGTGTATCGTAAAGAATCAATGTGTAAGAATACGTTCAGAAAATTTCAAGTTGATATAAATGAAATTCGCAAAGTTATGGGCCGATAATGAGAAGCTCCTCTTCGCGAAGCTGAGGGGAGGAGAAACTTTAAACGCGTTTTTCTCGAAACTACCTTTTCCAAGCTCATGGAAGTGCTCCCACACTCCCTAGATGCCCATTCTTTATGAAATTTTGTAGCCACGTGTATAATAAACTTCTTCATTGGATAGACTACAATTATCTAAAAAAAAAATGTTTATTTAATGAAAAAAAAAAACTACAAAAAATGTTAGTAAAAACATATTTTTTTTTTCAATTGCTCACTACTTTTTCATTTTACAATATTTTTCTTGATGTTTAATTCTTTTTGCATAAAAAAAGTCCAAAAATCGATCTTTTTTAGGCCCAACAAGGTAGAAACGTCCCTGTTATTAATTGGATAGATTATATATGAAATTAAAAGTTAAACGTCCGTAAGTTCATTTAGCAGAATTGATAGAAATTTTATTATGACGATATACGCATAATTAAATTATAAATCAAAAATATCCAATGTTTTTCATTGTTTAGCAGTAATCAGTAAGTTAGCTAAAAGGTTCTGTTACATCTTCCATATTTCCAGATCTTGTTACATTTTTATATTAGAGGCACAAATTTTGGCTATTTTTTTAAGTTCGATATAAAAAATTGCTTTGTATTTCTTTATCAGATATTTATTGACATTTCCAGAATATACGAAAAATTGCAGTAAATCCGTTTTTCAATTTTCAAAGATCGATAATATAAAACGAAAATACTTAAAATTCTAATCTAAAATACAACAAGATCAAATAACCTACATTTTCGAGTTTTTTTAAATAATAATGATTTTTTTTAATAAAAAACTTGATTTAATCCTGTTCCTAAGTTATCCAATTTGAAATATTTCTGTGTAGCAATAAATTAAGCAACCTTGGAGATCAACAGTAACAAACGTGTTGACAGTTGTGTCCGTCATATAACAATGAAAAAGTCTTTAAAAGCCGGCAATGTTTCTTATAATTAGTCACGGTTAGCCATTCTTGGTGTAATTGCACATTTTTGGAGTCATTGTGATTTTCTCAATGTCAATATCGTTATTGTAAAGACTTTCTCTTGTTAAGCTGTAATATATTTTTTTCACCTATTATCTTCCAAACTAAGTCAGCTTTTATGTGCATGCACTTGTCAGTTGTAGTTTTTTTGCTTCGGTGACAATTAGACATGCATCGTTACGACCACAATCGATAAATGCATAGGCCATATTTTTTGCTTTGATATTTGAGACAATCAAAAGCGACCCAAACCAATAACAGCGTATTGTTAAGCGCTTTCAAAATGTATTGTCTCATTTCAGCGAAATAAGAAAGGCAATAAAATATTTTTAGACAAAGCGACTCTGAAAGAGTTTGCCAGAAATGGAACATTTTTAATTTTCGGCGGTGTATCACAAACGCGCCGTCGACATCTTTTCTTATGAAATAATGGATTTTTGTTTCCATTTAGGCCGTCAAAACAAACCGAGATCTGCGCCGATTTCATGAAGCATTTTAAACGCTCTCGCACAACGAACATTATCCAATATTGATGCTATCGATACGACGGACAAAATAGATTTCCTAGAAGTAGAAAAAATCAATTAGGTGCTGTCAGAAGCAAAAATGGAACGTTAAATGTCGAAATGGAACGGCCACAAAGGGGACGACAAAGATATCAATCGAACGGCAAAATAACAATACGTACACGTGAAAACCTTAAATGGCTATAAACTGGAGGAAAGCTCGCGTTTCGTCCCTTCGAACTGAAAAAGTCCTTTATCGTCGCAAGAACAATCCCATAGTGTCGACGAATACATATTAAATCGCTGTCTATTAATTTTTAATTGTATAAATACAAATAGACTATCTATAACCCAGTTGATCGATTTTAAATGTATTGAAAATATGTTCATTTTACATCAGAGGAAAAAATATTTATTGCAAAAAATTATGACTAAAATCATTAGATAGTGTTTTCTTGATGCCTGATGACTGCCACAAAATTCAGTAAAACATTCAAAGATGTTTATGATGAAATAATAACAGTCCACAGATGCTATTATTGGTTTTAAAAATTTAAATCAGGCAATAGAAACTTAAGGGATGAACCGAGAACGGGACCGTCTTCGAATTTTGATAATGATGCGCTAAAATTCAAATGCAAATACATTTAAAACTCATCAGAATCATTTGAATAGCATTGTAATTGCTGACGAGAAATAGTTCATTTGTGATAGTAATCGACGAAAATATTATTGGCTTTCTTGAAAAGAACCCCCAATTCCAATTCTTAAACCCAGATTTACTATAAAATTATAAAGTAAAAAAAGAGAAGCATCCGTATTTATCAACAGAAAGAAGACGATATTCCTTAATGATAATTTGCGCCCTTATAAAGCAAAATTACAGGAATTAAACTGGGAAGTATTATTGTATCCTTCTTATTCGCTGGATCTCGCCTCGATGGATTTCCAACTTTTCAAATCCATGATGCACACTCTGAGAGAAAAACGATTCAAAGATGCGGCTGAAATGGAAATGCATTTAAAATCGTTTTAGCTTCTAAATCGGTTTTTTTTTAACGAAAAAGAGATCAAAGGACTTGCTTTTGGAATTGTTTTTATAAAGGCTAGTTTTGCTTGTAGAATTTTAATTTTAGTTTGTTTTTGATTAGCGTGGATTGTGAATATACTTAAGCTTCCATTTATGAAAACCTGTCTATTTTTAATATCAGTTTCATATAGAATAAAATGTGCAAATTCCTATTTATATTTGATGCAAAAATTTGCAATCAGTTCGTCACGGATACGCTATATGGAAATGAAAATGAATGCACTCAAACAAATTTTTATTTCGACTTCCACCATTGAATAACATGCAAAATGAATGTCCAAATACAAAACAAAAAAATGGATTCTAAAAACGCAATATCTGAAATATTCTTGCACTCTTTGATCGTTCAAAATTGTAATACAGTAAAATTGCCAATATAAATCGCTGAAATTTATATATTTTCCCCATTTATAAATAAATAATATATTGTTTAATGACATTCAATTTTAGTTTTGTAGCAGATCTTCAAATTCCCCTCATATTCAGAATCGGATTCTGATAAAAACATTTAGATACACAAACCTTTAGGACTTTTGATCAAATAAATTTCCTCTATTATGAAAGAAAACTCGGACATATCGTTTTTTTTTTTTTGGAAATATATACACTTGGGTCTGTTTTTATGCGATAGATACGTTCTACGGGGAGTAGCATATTAAAAATTTGCATAAAAAAAGATTTGAACTACATAGAAAACTGAGTGATAGGTTCCAATATTTTTAAAAACCGCATAGCTTCAAATCATTGTGATAGAATGTACCAAAAATCGCATAAAAAAATTCATAAAAAATCTTATAAATAAAAGCAATACACATTTATCTTAGAATTGCTTTATTAAAGTAAAGTAAGATAGAATGAATCGATTTCAAGTGTATTGTTTACGCAAATAAATGAGCGAATATTGTGTGCTATTGATAATGTTTATTTATTTAAATACAAGTTTCATACACGCTGCGACGGTCCTGACAGATAAGTGGATTTGTACAGATGATAAGTGGCGGACATACAAACATAGGATCTAAGTATATTATGACGAACTTTGCAACGATCTAACCATTCATTTTTTACGCAGATGGCGATATGGAGACATTCTTACGAAGATCATGACTTTTTTTATGCGTATTCGCATAAAAAAAATCCATCTCGTATAAAACCTGAATCGAATATATTTTTTAGCATCCTAAATCTGCGTATGGTCGATGCCTATGTAATTTAAGTGTCTAATATGATCAGACAACGATAAAAACCATAGAAACGCGAAGTTTGTCTAAAGATTAGCTGATTTGAATAAATTCAAAATTTGCACATTTATCTCTATCAGAAACACAGGATGATTAAATTCTCATGTCACTCATATGGCAAAATTATCTGTGGAAAACTCACACTTCCAGGTATCTATGACAGTGTAACTCGAAAATATGATTGTCGATCTAGAGTTTAATAAGTCTCTGTATTTAAGTGCAGATTAAATATGTTTATAGACGACAAATCGACAAAAAATAAATTTGTATGCAACAAATATGTTTTTTTTTGACGTTGAAGGAAAACCGCATGATCGCATTATGGGTTTAGCAGCATCTCGCATAGCTTGATCGATAAAATCTGCGATTTTTATCGACACCAAACATTTCTTTAGTGCATTGAGAAATTTTCATCCCGAAGCGGGATTAAAAGTTATCGCATTAACCGAGCCGAAATGAGTTTGCACAAAGGTCAGTGCGTCCGTCTGTGAATATGTATGTTTGCATTGCCGGGGGGAGAGATTCACCCCGATGCCAACAATAGTACACAAAACCATCTGGCACTAATTCAACCATTTCCTAATTTAATCTCTACCCCCATTCGATTGTCTGACGGAACATTTCGTAATTTTTGTTTACAAATTTGTTTATAACGGGGCGCCCATTGTGCGTTTAATGGGGCGCTCTAAGTGCTTCGGCGTTTATTTTTTAATAATTAATTTCAATAATACGCCCAGCGTATTGCTTGATTGCTTATCGCACTATTTACGAGTAGATTCGAACCCGAATTTGACGCTTCATCAGACCAAGACGCTTTGTAAACATATATGCTACTCTAAATGTTGGGTGCGTCATGTCGTCTCTGATTTCGAACATTGAAAGACATGTGCTTGCATATCGATTACAGACTCCATTGTATTGTATTCGCTATCATATTAATCATTTTTTTGTGCTGAATAATTTACAGGTGTTGCACTTGTTCCACAATAACGGTATCTATATTGAAATATCATTGGATTCCGTTCGAGCAATGCGAGCGCGATCTTATGGCAATGGTCTTGGGTATTATTTTTTCGATATTTTCGACAGGCAACCGTTTGTATCGAATGATGTGTATATAAAGAGCGGGGTCGGTGGTTGCATTATTTTGTGTGCAATCGAACAAATCTGTTGTGGCGGTTCGAGTGGGCAACGTCAACCGATCGGCAAAACTGATACAAATCAGATTTGCGTCGCACTCGACCCGCTGCGCGCAATATTTACACGGGCATTATTTATTTATAACATGGAGTAGAGCTTTTGTTTGGTAGTTTTGTGATAGGAATCTGGCAGCCCTATTTCCACAAAGAACGGCTTAGCAGCGGAACAAGCGTATCGCCCTATCACGAGAGAACTTGAAATTCGCAGAGGCGAAGAGATGTGGTCGCACCGGTGCGACACCATCAATGTGCTTCTATTTGATGAACAAATCAAATAAATACCCATACTTCAATTCGACCAAAGGAATAATCCTAATATAAAATGTTCATAAATGTGGGAATCTTTATAAAGAGCCATCCAAATGCAACGCCTAGATTTCAGCACTGTATAATTTTTACTAATGACGTATTTCCAAATGACGTAAACCATTTTGTTTTAGTAAAAGATAGTATAAATTCAACGATATAGTAACTTGTTTATATAATTATTGAACAACAAACGAGAAATCCATTATTTTCAGGCACAATTTTGTTTAGTGTTTAGCGATGAAACTCATTTCACAATGAATGCATTCATCAATTAGCAAAATTATCGTATATGGAACCACATAGAAAACTTGTGGGATACGATCTATTATTTTCAAAAACCGCATAACTTCAAATCAATATAATAGAATGCACCAAAAATCGCACTAAAAAAAATTGCGACGATTTAACCATTATTTTTTTACGCAATTCGTGATATGGTGACATGCAATTGTAAAGCTCGACGTTGGATCGCACTCGCACTAGTGTTGATTTTAGATTTTTTTATGCGCATTCGCATAAAAAAAGCTTTGACCTCTATAGAAAAATGAGAGATAGGTTCCATTATTTTTCAAAATCGCGTAACTTTAAAATCGCATAAAAAAGATTCGCATAAAAATAAACCCAAGTGTATATTAATGTGTTTGATGTCTATTTCCAGTAAGATGTCAATACATGTCACACAACTTGAGAAAACATAAAAATAACCATCTAAGCGTAAGATAATATAACACTATTTAGCTAAAAGGAAAGTGTACCGATAATTTGAAGCAGCGATTGACCATGAAAAAGAAAAGACGTGCACAGATTGTGATTTGCATCACAATAACCACCGAACGTCAAGCAAAGTAATCGGCATAATATTTGCATAAAAACTCGTTTATAATTATGCTTTTTTTAAGAGAAATCATATTGAAAGTTCTAATTAATTGAATTATAAGAGATTCTGAAACTGGATTTTTTTGTTTTACGTACCTGGCGTGTAGAGGGGGGTTTAAATGATCAGTTTGTTTGATACTGCGTGTTTGTCGACCATTTTGTTCGGTCATAGTGAATTCTTCCGATGGATAAGTCGTCACGCGCTCTCACCTACACGCCAGGTCCGCCAAATTCGAAAGAAAACTTTTTCGCGAACCTAAGGAACCTTTGTAACCTTACTTTTTAGATGATTCTAGCAAATTGTAATGCACAGCCAAATCAAAAAAATTAAATTATTAATTGAAGTGGGTGGATGAAGCGTTTTTCGATCGATTCGATTTATTTTTGACAAAATCAATTCAGTTCAAAGTATTTTGAAGATTTAGCATGTTAAACTATTTGGGCATATCACATGAACGTTCGGAATTTATAGATAAGAATTACCATGCCATAATTTTTATAAAACATAATAAATACAATGAAAGCTTTTTTGGATCCGTACCTATTAATTGTAATTAGCTACTTAATTTTTAATATCTGAGGTATATATTCGATTTTACAACAATATTTTTAAATAATATATTATGATCTTATTTGTCTACCATGCAGTTATCATGAGCTTTTTCATTTTTTGAAAGCTTTAACATAACACTAACATTTAACTACTCTGAAAGCTCTGTTGATATTTTCATCTCTTTTTGCTGCATTGTATCTCAATTTAACCCTTAAGAACAATTAGGCGGATATATTTATTGACAGAATCCTGTTGAAAATAATATAAAGCAATAGAAATAGCAAAAATTACTCTATATTTATACAATTGAAAACCACAGTACTTTTGTCAATTTTAATTATTCGAATTTGTACAAAAATGACCATAACCTTTCTCGATTACGATCGATATTTGACTAGCTGAAATTCCGAATCTTCATTTGATGTGCTCTAATAATAACCTACACTGTGTATGAACTATCAGCACTATCACAAGGCAGAAAGATGTAATTTATGGCAGAACAAGAACCTTTTTAATATCCATTCATATATCAAATATATCATCAATATTAAATATTTACATTCTCGTAGATTTAATATTGACGATAGTATGCATTAATAAATGATGTTAGCTACTGAATATTTTCTCAATATTTGTTGCAAAAGCATGTTGTGTCTTTATAAGGCGATGGCCACTTAGAATCGTTGATGCAATCATTAACGTGTAAAATTCAATGAAAACATTAAAGCAAGTTGATGATTCGACGATGATGTTTTTGGTAGCGTATTTACGTTTAACATAAGTTTTAAAATTTCGCTATTATCCGCATTATTTGGGAACAATATTCAATGCAGCTGTATTCTGTACGATTCAAAATGCTCGAGTCCTGCTCGGCAAAATTCAAATTAAATTGTCCATATGCTGTTTACGGATATCAATCTTTTCACTTTCATCTCGAGTGAATGGTCCAAAAGCCACAAACGAAAGCTCAATTGCAGTGCATGGGATACTGTGAGCGTAATTCGTTCGTAGAAAGATATGGAGCAAGTCGTCGGAGCATTGTGAAGCTATCAAACCAAGTCGAGCGTAAAATTATGAATGCGTGAAACATTGTTTGGCGTTTATTCCCCCCTATTGTAACTGAAAACAAACTTCCATTGAAGGCGTTGTTTGAGATTAATTTTCGGTTTGTGTGATGTGTATATGTGCCGCCCAAACGGCCAAATTAAGCGTGAAGATCGTGCTTTTTCAATGGGCGCACTCTGCACAAAAAACTGCATTTTCCCTATGTAATGTAGATCGGCTAATCCTCCCATTCAATTCAATTCAATATATTCATACTGATCATATGGCTGCACAACCTATCAGTCCTACCTATGACAATCCGCTGAATTCTTCCGCACAATCGACGCGGAAATAAACCCATCCTGCCTTTAAAATATTTCATTACACCACCATAAAGCACGTAATATACTGGACGGTCGTTTAATCAATTTGATTTATATTACATTTGATAAAGGACCAATAACGAATTTATGTCTCTATTATGACATATCCCTATAAAATCAATTCATCCTCATTGGGCCAATTTATATTCAGATCAACTTCTGAATAACTGATCTAGTAATAACCAAGAAAACAAATATGATAATATAAAAGAGGTATAAAGCTATTATATGAATTATGATGCCTGTTTTCATGCCAACAACAATAATAATTGCAAGTATAACTGCATTAACATTATGTCAAATGCTTCAAATCTTTAATTTGGAAGACGAAGATAATTATGAAAATATAAATTTAAACTCAATAAATTCGTAGGTTATTAATTTGGGTTCGTTTTATCGTAATTTCTTATTAAAAAATCCCACGAACTTATTGAGTGATGTGTAATTCCATCTTTATCTATTTTTTTATAAATATGCAATGTTTAAAATGCAATTCAACCATAAAAAAACGATTTAAATATATTTTTTTCTATGAAATATTAAAAATAAACACGATTTTATACCATCGTTTTAGACTCAAAAAATCTTATAATTTAATATGTCAGATTTTAATGTTAATGGATGTAAACTATTTGTCCTTTTTGTATTTGTTAGCAGATATTCTAGTCTAGAATTTTGAAAAATATCGATTTGATTTTTTTTTTTTGTATTTAAAAAGTTTATACTTTTAAGAATACATCCTCCAAAATAATTTCCAAAATTCCAATTATTTACGAAGTTATGACTATTTTAGTGAGGCGGCAACTAAGCCAGAAGAAATATTTAAACGCATTTTTCTACTTGTTAACTACTTTTTTCAACACCGTTGACGTGATATCTCAAGTTTTAATTAACAAATTTACTACAAATTTAATATGAATCTTTTCTATACAATCTTCTATTGTCCCTACCAGATATCGCTGGTAAAAGTGTATCGAGCTGAAAGAAAAGATATTATTTATATATAGATATTATAAGTTTTTGATTACTTAATATATGCAATTCTTCCAAAATATTATGCATTTTAATCAAGTAATTCAATGCATAGTAATCAAGGCTTTCTTTTAATATGTCCATAATGAAATTCACATGCTTCGTACTCGCCTATTATTTATTAGGAACGTGAAAACACTACGAATTGTTGCTATTATTCAAATTTGAACAGGTGCCGATGACAACAATAAATCGACAGTCCGCTCTTGTAATGAATCGTTTCACAATCACTAGGAATGCTTTTCAATCCACTATGACTAGGCGATGAATTCGTGATATTAAAATTTCAAATTTAATTAGATCCTTTCAGAAAACAACCGTCGTTCGAGGAGGAAATTACAAATTTTGTTCAAAGAACGTTTATTAATTTTTCAATTATATTTCCATCATCTGAAATAAGCGCATCATCTTTAAAATGTACTCACAATCGAGAGTATCTTACATTTTTATTAGGTATGGTTCAATCCATGCAATTGAAAATTTGAAACTAATTCGCACGCTATCAATATTATATTATATAGATCTACTAAACCGCGAGAATATTACAAATCTTCCAGTCATTGTTGGATCTATTGTCCAAAAAGTGGTCCAAAAACCATCCTATAACAGCAATCATAAATTGATCAACATAAAGTCTGCTTAAAAAAATATTTCTCTAAATGATAAAATTGATTTGCTACTTATACAAAGTATTCAAAAACATCCATTTATATCACTACAATCGCTATTGTTGCAATAATCCACTGTGAAGCGTCCAATGTAAAAATTAGCGATGTTTCACATCAATACCGTACTGTTATTCGTCAACGAAATTAATTGAACAACTGGATATTTTTATTTTCCAGTCGATTGAACGCCAAATACAGCGAACAAAGAAAATTTAAAGTGCCAATCAAATAATCAATCACGATAAAATGGCATAAAATACGCAAATACAGCGAGATAATTCACAGAGTCCTTCTATATATCTTTCTAATATGCGCAAAATACAAAATTTAAATAAATAATAGTTCATGTACCGCAGCTTTTGAACGAGCTAATCGCAACATTACGCTTTAATTATCGATGTTAGCGAACAAAATTACAATGCGAATGAAAGTTCAATTCTCTGCACCCCTTTTTACCCCCTTCGGGGTTAAATTCAATTTAAAGTATGCCGCAAATCTGCGAGGGTGATTCGTGGTATGAAAAATCATACATTATTTCTCTCGTTGTACATTCGTTCGGGTCAAAAAAGGGTCGTACTTGCGATTGACAATTTTATTTGTCGCCATTCAATATATATGTATCCTTGATCGAACATACGCCACCGCCCGCACCGACTATCGATCCGCATCAACATCGCGTTTGATTCACTCTATGCAAGACTTTATATTGAATTTATGATTTTTCAATTTTTAATACAAATCAATGGCTTGGCAAGTGTTGTTCGAACTTTTCTTCATTGAAACAAATAGTTGAGAAGTGGTGGGCTGATTTTTTAAATGATTGAAATTCAACAGTTTTTACAGAAAACACAAAAAGTCTATAAAATAGTTTTGACCGATCGTAAATTGAAGTTGTGTACAAATAGCTGGTGTCTTAAAGATATCAAAAGGCATTCAGCATTTCGCATCAAAATTTGTCCACGAGAAAGCTGTGTTTGAAGTGGGTACCGCGTTTGCTCACAGGCAACCATAAAGAACAACGCGTCCACAATTCAGAGCGCTGTTTAGAGCTATTTCAGCGCAATAAAAGGGATTTTTATGCAATATGTGACAATGGTTTAAACACAGATCTATTAATGTACTCAGACTCAAATTGACAGTCAGCGAAGTGGACAACAACCGGTGAAAGATAGAAAAAAGCGACAAAAAAATGAATGAAATTAATGAAAATCCTACGAACTTATTGAGTGATATGTTAATAAAAAAAGAGCACATTTTTAAACTTTTAACTACCAGCGAACTTAGAAATAGCATGAAAAGTTGTTTGGCTTATATATTGTATTGTCTAAAGGCGTCAGATGCTATCCTACGGGACTATTTACGGGCTTTGAGTATTATATATTAATAAAAATAGTTTTTTTGCAAGGTATTCTGAGGAATACATCTCAAAATAGATACAGTTGAGCAACCCAGATGATCTCTGTTGAATTTATTTAAAAAAATGGATTCACCAATAGCATAATAATTTTTAGATATTAAAAAAATACTTATTTTTCTACGAAAAAGCATAGTGACTCACCGGTGAGTCGTTGGTGCCAAGTGGTTAAATATACATATAAGTTAAAAAATCATATTATTTTGATCAAGATCTAGTTCTATAAAAAGGTTTTAATATAAAAATATTATTATTAAGGTTTATGCTAAATTAAATTATAGTTAATCGCGTTATTCCTTAAGAAATCAAAGCCTATTTTATGGCATTTAACGTAAATTTATTATATCCACAATGGGTCAATATTATTCGGACAATGTAAGAATTGGATTGATGTAAGCTCGAATGGAGCTTTATTGTGAAAATAAATACATTTTTATGAATAATTTTGTGGATAATTGTACTGTATAGAAGTAAGGACGTCGGCCACGAGCTCGTCACCCATTGTCATTCTCGCTTCCATTTTTTAGCCATGATTGACAGTTACAATAATAGCGCCATATTGTCACGCGTACACCAACACTGCCGTACAATGCGTGACACATTTTCAACTAAAAAAGCTCGAGTGTCGAGCCACAACAGTTGCGTCACGTTGTCACGGGATTTACATACAACATTTAATAGCCGAAGGGGCACACACAACTCACTCGCCTTTATCATTTTTCAACCGAATCTTTACGACTGAGTAATCCTCACTTGACGACGTGCACAAGAAGCTCTCAGCCAATATGCACGACAAAAAATATCCAAATGTCACATTCGAGGATTTGATCTACTTTGCCTTATAATTTCCCGACTTAACCAGTCGGAAAATGCTCATAAAAACAAATGTCCGTACAAAGAGCACCCCGTCCTATTCGGTCATGATTTACGGCGACAACCCGACGAGATAACATCGATGTTTTGGGTCACAAAGCCATAACATCAATTAGTTATCAGCGCCGATTTTCTAGCCCTGATTAAAAGTACTTTCGTTATATTGCGGCATAAGAGATGAGGGCTTTGCACCCCAAATGTTTTTTCACCGTTTTGTCAAAGGGTAGGTGGTTGGAATAAGGGGTATAAATAATAAATTGAAAAGTTCTTCCACGGAGCGAAATACCTAAACAATGGGGGCTGCAGCCACCCTATGCTGTTGAAAATAATGCCATAGTTGTCACCCCAAATCAAAATCCAGCGTTTTGCAGCGAGCTGAAGAGCCGAAGCCATTTAAGGAAATCGGTAATCTCTTTGTATTGACGAGTGTGCATGGTTTTGATTAGACGTAGAAAATAATTGAGTACTTCATACGCACTTTTAGCATGAAAGCCTACGTGTGAAATTAACTAAATCTTTGGGGCGATTCACACAAATCATGTAAAATTTCAAATAACATAAATGTCTTTTGGTGTTCTTTCCGTGGGATCATTGCCGATCACTTTGACATGATTTCCAAATCATAATCATAATAATGTATTAACTTCTTCTTAGTAAATGAAGCAAAAATCCAGGCGTTTTCCAAATGTTTTTAAAGCAACATCTATCAAATTTATTGTAAATGATTCAGTAATATATGTCAAATCCAATAAGATGGCATTACATACCACATAGCGCATGCTACGATGGACATTCTGCAAGAGCGATTTGAGGGCATGGCAAAGTACCCACCAAGATCATGATATTAAATGCCGAATTAAGCCGTCGAAAATTGAGATTACATGGGTAGATTTGCTATCAGATCGCTGAAGATCCCATAAGGAAGAATAATATAATCAAGGGATAATATCAAATCGATGTTTATGGTCAATATTTTTATTTTTCTTTGAGAAAGAGATCCCAGCTGCGAGATTACAAGCGATGTCGGCGGGAAGAATATGTCTTCCCGCGTTAAAGGCGGTCGATTCTTTCCTCTTCTTTCATGAGCGTCCGCATTCTAACTTTACACACATTGGCATTAATTATTGACTCTCGAATTCTAAAAGCTTATCGTACCGTTATTTGTACGTCATTGATATTTCTGTAAGAACGCTCTCCATGCAAAAATGTCTCGATTGAGTGTTTCGGAAACTTGCAAGCTTACAACTCTATGAACTTCAGTGAACTTAAGAAATTGCGAAAAAATCACACCCATAATGAAGAAAAAAAAATCCTACGAACTTATTGAGTGATGAGTTAAGCGTCTTTTTTGCGACCATCTGAAAAGCTATAAAACGCCTTTTTTTAACGATAAAATTATTCTCGGCATCCGTATTAATTTTTTGGGCGGTCCGGTATTTTCCTGTTCTTTAAAGTCCCAGTCACCTGGTGTCTTCTAATGATATAATGCATCCCCTTGATAAAAATCTTGTTTTTTTAATCATCTTTCTGATTAAAAAGCCTTGTCGGTACTGTGTACAATCACAATAGTCTCCTTCTATTCTATAAACATTTATCTTGAGAAAAATACAGATCGCATTGATAGTCGAAGAATTATTTCCAATTATTCCTAATTAAATTATCTTTAAAATTCCAGATTTTACAATGCAAATATTGTTTTGATTCGATTCCAAAATGTTTTGTTTGTGTGATTTTTGAGTTTGTATAAACCGAAACTAATTGAAGTATGATAAACAACAATTGCGATGATTTTATCGTTTTTTAAGCCACCTTTTGTGTGTTTCGAAAAAACCGCTTGTCGATTGTGAAGGCGGCGAGTTGGGCTTAACAAACAAACTTCATACAAAATGACAATAAAAAAACAGGGATGATTGTTCCTAATCTGCGCACAGTGGTCATAAAGAGCAGTGAGCAGAGCAATGAATAATGCAATTCGCCCTCAGCAATCATTAATGTCATTGTTACCAAATTATTCTCGTCGGGGTTAAGTCCTACACCCCAGATTCGCGAGAGACTGCAGATAGGGGTGGACGAAAATCACGGATGATTTTTTTTTAATCCCATAAAAAACGTTTAAAAACCTACAAAGAGAATCATCGTACAGCTGCTTTGTGAGGACAATGCACGAACTAGCTTATGAATGATGCAAACGCTCGAGGATTTAATACGGTCATTTTAATTTTTAAACACAGTTTCGACGACTTAGCATAAGCTCAAAACCAAAATATGTTATATACATAATTAAAATCGAGCTTCCATGCCATGAAATTAATATGTACAGCCTATTTACATCGTTTCTGTTCAACGTGATTCAGATATTTTAGGTGTGAGGTGTGAATAATGCTTTTGGATTTATTGTACATATAAATACCATTCACAAGCCATAAAACAATAAAAACACAAACTTTTCAAAGTGAAATCCTCAAGACTCAATCTTTATCCGGAGTTCTTGTTTGTTCATTTTTAACGATTGAAAAACAACCCTTGTACGTATTCTCTACGTACAAAGAACAAAAAGTTTGTGTAAATCGCGTTAAACTGTATTGAATCGGGTTAATGAACTGCTTTATTTCAAAAATGTTCATATCGAGCGCACATTTTATGGGATGTAAAACACCATGAATGATTTTTAAAAAAACTATTAATCGCTATGGGATATGAGAAAGTTTGAACAACTTTAGGGAATGGGACGAGGAACAGCAGCAGGTCGCCACTCTGTCTGGCCAGCTGGGCCATGGCATCCCAGGAATGTGGCTTCATCTCAATGAGAATAACACCACATCCTTCATAAATGTTACAGGTATGAATTGGGTATGAATAGTGTCCGTTTTTTACTGCATACCTTTAGCATTACATAGGCATTAAACACACAACAAATCAACGAACTCAATATGCATCATTGACCAAAGACAAATCACAGCAAACTTATACCAAAAATATATTTAAATTCGTATAATATCGACGTTATTGCATAATAATTGATTTTTATAATAAAATTACTCAAATTTTTGGATAAACTCTGATATGGATATTTTCCAATTTAACCCATTTCACACTGTTTGCCCTCAATTCTAAGAGACAATCATGAATCCGGCTCTGGTAGGTATTCAGGTTCGTTTGTTAACGGGGCAATAAAGCTAACAAAAATTATAATAGTGGAAAAAGAACCGACACCTTGAAATAATAAAATATTCATACAGGTACCTGTGGAGGCCAGGATGAGGGGTTTCTGGCTTTATAGCGTTTAGCGGGTTGTAAATACCGAGTCTACTAATTAATATAAACCAGGCTTTGTTAGTGCATATACGATATTTCATTCAACTATGATTGTAAATCAGGGCGAACGATTTATTTACATCGGATGGAGTGCAAAAAGACTTTAAATTGTATTTCACAAAAGTATAAAATGACTTCTGATTCATTTTAGCCAGCGATTTATTCACATGTTCTATCCATAATACTAATATTGATCAAGCAATCATGCCAATTTATATCATTAAAAACTGGTATTATCGACAAGTATCTATACTTTCAAATCTTATATCGATGTTAGATATGGCATTTGAAAACTAAAGTAATAAAAATGTTTATGGCAATCGAAATGTGAATAAGTCTTCTTTCTTATTCCCATAGTCAAAAAGCAAAATATACGAGAGCCAAAATATGAACCATGGACATTTAAAGTGGAAAAAAAACATGGATTTAAAATAATTATATTGATTGAGGAACATATGCCAAGAGATGTTAGCTTAATCATTATTTAATGCCACACATGTTTTTCAAATTTTTATATTAACCTTTCCCTACCGGTGATGTATTTACTACACCTCGACTCTAATAATGAGAATATCGATATGAAATAAAATAGATACGGGGTTCAGATTTTTTGTATTCCTGCGGAACATAATTACGAATCACATCAAAGTATTATAGTATATAAGTATTCATCTGCAGCGACGGAAATAAATGATTTGTCGGGAAATCGGGAATTGTGCGATGACGATATCTTCAACGAGTGTGGAGGCTGAGCGTGCATTTTCAGCAGGTTTTGTATGCCAGTTTCATAAACATCAACTGCCAGCTCTTTTAGGTTATCTTTTGAATTATAAGGTGAAGTGATACACCCACGTCTCATCCCTCGTCACGATTTCAGAAAAGCTTCTCCCTTCTATTTCTCCAGTTTCTCAAACTTTTCCGGTACAATATCACCAAGGAGATTTCGAAAAATGTCAGGAAATTCTTCGTGAAGATCGACAAGCATCACAAGGTGATCATTTCGTACTTGTTCTTCAATATTTTACACAAGTTCCTCAGAAATAACTGATGGACTCCCACTCTTCGCCTCGTCATAAGTATCAGTACGGCCTTCTCTGAAAAATCTAACCAAATTCGTGACACGTTATCGACTCATCACATCACTACCATACACTTCAACAAGCTTCCAATGGATATTCGTGGCGGTATTGTTCTGTAAAGTCAAAAAAACGGTCGATTTCTCTACCAGAAGAATTTGTTTGAAGAACAAACACGCGGGACCAAACAAATTATTTTGAAACAAAAAATTCCTCTGGCTTAAAGAACCTCTGTAACCTTACTTTATAGATGATCTTCATAGTATGCATCATGTACTGAGTTTTATTTTATTTTTTGAGATGACTTTCAGCAATTTCTACACTAACAATATTTTGAAAGAAAGATTGATGTAGTAAATTTCCAAAATTTAGATGATACTGTGAATAAGCATTTTTATACTATAATCTCTCAACCAAAAGTAAAATATAAATTTATTGCAAAAATAAAGCATTATAATCATGAAGTTGCTAAAGAAAGCTCTGAAATTAAGAATATTTGAATAATAAGAAATCGCTCTCGCATAAAGGCTATTAATATAAAGACGAAGAAGATCTTAAGTAATGCTTTTGATCATCATTGATTAATAAATATATTTCCATTAATAATAAAAAGGAAAAGGCGTTTTTTCGCAAGTATCGACTAATTACATGTAATTAGTCGATACAAAAAAAGTTATGGTCTTTAGGTTACATTTAAGGTTTTTATGAATCCCAATTTCTATCTGAACAAAAGGAGGATAAAATAGCACTACCTGACAGTTGAAAAAGCATACATAGTTAAGTCCCGTATTTGTTTTTTCTTATCCGAAGGTCTAAATTAAACTCACGGACACAAAACAAGCACAACGAGATAAAGACGGTCGAGAGTCGATGGTATCTGATGCGATACCCACCTTTCTAAATACAAAAGATAAAAGATTTGACAGAGTCGAGAGAAAAAAAAGAAAGAGGAAAAGCAAAGGAATAAAAGGGACTAAAGCACCAAATTACAACACAATGGAGCGGAGCCGCCCACTTCACACCGCACAAATTCCAAATGGATGAGGGCGGATGGAGAAAGGTCACCGCATGACAGCTCACCTTGATCTTCCATCCTTCCACATAAACATTTGTTTGTGTTTGGCTCTTCGACCGGACAATATGATTTAATACTCCCGCGCCCGTGCAGGTCTGCACTTTGACGCTATAAATTTCACAACCCATAAAATATTCTCCAAAACACTATAAAAGTCCTATTAAAACTTTAAACATCCACGGCTATTTTGTCGGTTGTGAAGAAAACAATTTATAATTCGGTAGGATTCCCAGCCACAATAAATTTTTATACGATCATCCTTGAGAGCCGTTTTGATTTGGACGCGAACCTGAACTTTATGGTGGCCGAGGAATCAAATCGAATTGAAATATTTCGCTAACGATCTGCCTAGTTATTGCGATTGATCAATCGTAATTGGCGATGAATTAATTCGGACCATGGATGAATTTAATTGACGTCATGCAAGATTAAGTACGGTTTGAGCTGCTTCAGATGCAACATTTCATCATCGATGATGAAACATATGGCTTCAATCGCATTCATTTCCATCATCCAGGACAAATGATTTAAAACTGATGAAATTTGAACATCAGATGCAGATGAATTAGTTTTTCATTTAATTTCTTAAATCAATCCACTAAAAGCTCCTCAGCATCATTCGATTGAATGTTTTTTTGATTTAGCAGGTAGTATCGGATGATTAATATTTTTTCAAAGCTCTCTGCATATCTCTTCTGTCTGATTTAGTCACGGTTTTTACTTGAACCTCCACATGGATCTCCTGCTTCGGAATAAATTATGACGCGTTTGTTATGGATCGCAGTATTTTTTGTCGAAATCCTTGTATTATGTCAATAAAAAAAATGCATTGTCTATATAAAGCCTTGCCTGCAGATGGAACTGTCTTCGCCTTCTTTGGAGCCGATTCTCCCCTTTCAGCTCATTATTTTGACTGTTCAGGTGTGAAGTGATGGACCCATGTTTCATCCATGGTTATGAATTGTCGCAAAAACTCGATTAAAACATCCTCACGACTAAGGAATCCAGTCCTGGGATGCTGGACAGCTATAGGTGCTCATGAATCCGGGATTAGTAAACGTTATCCCGAAAAAATCAGGATTTAAATTTTTATCTAACAGAAATCGTAACATTCCCGCAGAAATTTGGACGCTTGGAAACAGTGGCGTAACTATTAACCGACGAGCTTAGGCGACGCCTAAGGGCAGTTACTGTCTAATCTATGTATACAAATATAGAGTACATAAATGTTTTTCAAATTGTCAAATTAACCTTTCCCTACCGGTGATGTATTTACTACACATCGACTCTAATAATGGGAATATCGATATGAAATATAATAGATACGGGGCTCAAAATTTTTGTACTCTTCTGTAATATAATTACGAATCACATCAAAGTATTATAGTATATAAGTATTCATCTGCAGCGACGGAAATAAATGATTTGTCGGGAAATCGGGAAAAATCGGGCTTCGTTTAAGCTCTGCCACCCGATATTTTACTATTGCAAACGAAGAAACACACTCCTCCAGAGTAGAATCTAGCTCGGCTTTGATATTGGTTGGACTGATACGTTTCAAATAAAAGTATTGCATCACATAACGATGACCAATTTTTTTCATGCACAAATTAAGTTCAACGTCCCACAACGTAGCGTCTTTAAATTCAAGACTCAAGCTTTATAATATAGGTATGTACATTCTACCATAATATTTTTTTTTTAATCAACAACTGCCATCTATACGCCAGGACGGGTACTTCTGGGACTGCTCGCGTATAATAGCAACAAGTCTCAGCATCATTACATAATGACTTGTGAATTGAAGATTTTCTCGGAGAGATTGTTTCTGGCTTCGTTTTGACGCAACTGTGACCTTGAATCCCATGTGCTTCCACTGGAGTTTTCAAGGTCCAATAAAAAAACAGGTTGTAAACGATTTGAAGGTGAGTTGTCAACGACTGCAACTATTCATTGCTTGGTTCCGTAAGTATTTAACAAGTTTTTACTAATCATTTAATTAGGCGCTTAGCATTAAAATAAAGCATTGTGAATTATTTAGCCCAAGGTTTACCGCAACCATCAATTTGAACTTCATGATCAAAGCTATGAATATGTATATGTTTTTATGGGTGCACTTGAATTTCCACTTCCACTCCCAGTTCCCAAATTATAAAGTACCCCCTACAGTTGATGATGCACGTGTGTTATTCACCTGAATCCGCTCCTGTCTGGAAGTCACGAGATTCACACGTTTGGGAAGCGTATTTTTAGCACGATCGAAGTTGATATCGATGTTGGGCTATTAGCACAAGAAGGCAAGGAAGAGGAGCGGCTAAAGAGATTCGGGGAGGAACAATGCGGCCCGCGAACAATACGTTATTACGCTCAATCCGCGATACCATCTAACTCCAATTTATATTCGTATCGGGTCGCCCCCGCAGCCTCAGCCGTGCCCGTTGCGGCCCTGCTACCGGACCCGCCACATTTAAAAAACAATCACCCGACTTAATGGCTGCCATTCTTAAATATCACGAGCGTGCATTCATTTCAATTACACACAATATCTTAAATTGCTTATCTATTGTCAATTTAAATCTAGCACAACACGTCCGTACAGGGCCGCATCCGGCACGACAGATGCCCCTCCTACACTGCGTTTTGCACACACGCTTTCAAGAAAATTGCCTCCATAATATTTACTTTGCCACAATGCCCTTTGTATTCAGAGAACACAAAACTATGAATTCATTGCATTTTTTTTACGTTTTTACATACACAAAAGACGTCTTAATCTACAACATGTCATCATGTAAACTATATGATTACATCTTGTTATATCTGCAATATATTAATTGTGTTTACTCTAAAAATTGGAAGCATTAACCCTAGAAAACTAATCTTTACTCTCACAGACTACACATTCATTAGTGAATCATGTGTACTCACTGCGTGTACATTTTAATCGAGTTCGGATATTCCGCAAAATATTAGTCTCTCAATTTAATCTTTTTAGCTTGAGGACGTCTTGAATTTAAAAAAATCAACTTTGATTTTTTTTGCATATTTTTAAAGCTTAGACTTTTAAAAATACATTACCTAAATATAAATCTAAAATTTCAATTATTTACGGAGTTATAGCTATTTTAGTGTCAAAACAATTAAGCCTACTATCTTAAATTAGCTACCTTTTCCAACACGGTTGACATAATATAACAAGTTTTAATGAATTTATTTATTTAATATTTTATATTAATCTTTAATATATAACTTTCTATAGTTTCTACCAGATTTATATCAATTTTTTTATTTTTAACTATTTAAAAAATACATAAAACTGAAAAATTAAGGCCAAAAAATGACTTTTTTTAAACAGTCACAAATTTGTGAAAATTAAATTATTTTTTTTATCTTTGAGGTAGGAACTTTAGCCACATATTTACTTATTAAGAATAATTTTTAATTCTTTTATTTTAGATAACTAAAAGGGTTGAAATCGTGTCAACCAGGATACACTTTGTTTTTACGCCTTACATTTTACCAGCCTATAACTTTTAAGCAACCAAAATGTATACCTCTAGATTTGCCTTTACATATTTACAGCAATAAAATTGCAATTTAATTTCAAAAATAATACAACTAATATATATATTATGACATCTCTTAAATCAATGCTGATCTTAATCGAATGCTGAACAAATATCCTCATAAAATATTTTAAAAATTAGGGTATGAAGTACAATTCCTGCTTTTTTGCAAGGATTTAGATGAAGACCTACATGGCGCTTAAGAAGTACATCTCCTACCCTCGCAACTGATTTATCCCCGTCCTCGTATATCTTTCCCTTATGGCATGTATATATTAGGGTGTAAAAGCAACCCTCATATAACATGGCACATTATTGCATACAGACAAAAATCATATCCGCATTTAAAACTTGTTACATCAGCGAATAATTGTGATTAATTTTGAATAAATTCGATGATGATTAAAGTCATATTCTTGCTTAAATAAAATACTATAAAGTCTAGGATAAGATACGAAATTTTAACATTGATAAAGCGGTATTGTTGTCGATTTTTTGGTGTATTTATTAAATATTATTGCATTTTAATATTTTTAAATAAATTTAAAAGGATAAAAGTGTTCTTTGGGATATATAAGCAGGGGCAAGATCGAGAACGAGCGTGTTCCCGATCCAATTGAGCTACCGTACAAATAAGCGCAACACAATGCGCATTGTGTCCTCTCAAAGTTTACAGGACACGCATTTATTTAAGTATCAGTCGTCATTTCTTGTCCTCATTTCATATTCAAATTTCAATTGTCGCACATAATCAAAACATGACGTCTCTTCAATCTGGACGCGATCAAATCCAGCCTCCTCCCAAGTGCCCCATCAATGGAAACAATTAAAACTAGTTACAACAATGTCCGTCTTTCAGACGCTGCCTTCCAACAATGGCCCTCTACAACAATGCCGCTTTATACCGTCTACTAGAATAAGACTTCAAACGCGCATATTTGTAATCGCATTTTTCCATTGTGCACCTCAATATGAGGCTTTATTGATCTGGGAGCTAACTTAGCTTTGGACAATCTCTGAACCAGTTTATCAGCTGAAAGATAACACGTTTTACGTGTTTAATATTTGAATGGTATGAGAAATATTATTTTAAACATACACGTGTTTGAAGAAACAATACGATTGTGAACATAAAAGCGTTCAATGTGACCATATCGTAACACTTCAACGTGTTGCCACCGTGTAATATATTCGGATCAGTCATCAGAAGCCTAAACACTGACGTGCTGTAGAGAAAGTGAATTTGTCTAGTTATTATTCTGATTCAACATTGATTCCAAATATGAATACAAAACGGTCTTAAATGTTCGGACGATTCAATATGGACGCTCAAACTTTGTTAGATTATAGCGCTCATGTTATTAAAGCAACGCCTATTAAATTGATTGTAAATTATTTAATAATATATGTCAAATTATTATGCATTGTTATAGCGTTGAACAATGTATGAAAATTATCAAATAATATTTTCAAAATCAATGCTCCGTTCGAGAAATGTTTCGTCAAAAAAATCATCTATAGCGATTTGCGGATCAATGGATGATACGGACATGTGATGCATAGCGCACGCCATGATGGACATTCTCCAAGAGTGATTTGAGGTCAAGTTTATTATAAAATTGTGCGATTTAACACCTTTAGACGTCTTCTTTTGGGGTTATCTTAAATTATAAATATATGCGTATAAATCACAAACAATTAATTCCCTCAAAGTTAACATAACGAATGTCATCCAGAAAATTATTATTTAAAAGTTGAGCGTTCTTATTGAAAGATCCTGTATCTTCCATAGACCCATATAGATGCCGGCTGCTATTGTAAAAAATACTATCATATTAATATCCAGGTGCTTTGTCATTTCCGCGATCGTACAGATCATGGAAAATGCCGCATGAAGCCCCGAAAGAGGACGGAGTGGCCACAAGGATTGTATGCTCAATCGGTCCGCTTTTCGGATCGCTGAATGAGCGGCCTGCGATCGGATTCCATACCTGAATAACGAAGAAAATAGGAATTAGACAACTTAGTATATATTATAAAAACGGACAGAGTCAATCAATGTTGATGCATGTAAAGTAGAATGGTTGAGTAAAATTAAAACCATGTGCAACTGCCCTGTTAAGACCCTCCAATTCCATATCGAATTTAACCTTTCCTTTACTATGGTGTATTTACTACACTGAATCGAGTTGAAGTAAATTTGTAATAATGGGAATATCGAATATCGTTATGAAATATAATAAATAAGGGGTTTTAAAATGTCATATGGCGTACTAAATAAGTAGCATTGTAAGGGAAAGGTTCATATTTTTTTATGTAATATTGTAATTATTATTGCAATTCAATATTTTTAAAAATTTAAAAATTTTATTTTTTAAAATTTTTTATTTATTTAAAAATTTATTTAAAAAATTTTAAAAATATTTATTTATTTAAATTTATTTATTTAAAAATTCTTAATAATATATCTGCATTGATACGTTAACCCATTGAGTAGTGAACTATTTTTAAATCATAAAAATCTTAGATGCTATATTTGTACGTCCGCCACTTATAATCCGTACAAATCCACTTATCTGTGAGGACCGTCGCAGTGTGTATGAAGCTTGTACATAAATAAATAAACACTGTCGATAGCACACAATATTCGATCATTGCGTAAACATAAACAATACACTTGTAATCGATTCATTATATCATTCACATATCATTATTAGACGATAAATTTGGGTTAACGATGTATACAATCATACGATGTACGCAACATACTCTCTCCGTCTCTGTCTGTCTCACATATAGTTTCACATATAAAAATGCTCTTTATGAGTCACTGGAATTCGGACTTTAATGTGATCGGGGTTAATATGATCAATACAGTAGTTGGAGAAGGAAGCACTAACGATTAGTTGATGCGGGCGGCGGCATATCATAGCTTAATATCATATTCATCTACACATTAAACATATTTTTAAATTATAAATTAACTATTAAAATTCTGTAATGAAATCCATTTCACATAAAAATCACCCAATTTACTCGAATATTAAATACAGTAGAAGTCTGCAGAATATTTTTTAACAATATCTCTTAATTTCCATATAAATTAAACATACAATTTCCATAATGACTTGCGAAATCCAATTTTAAATTCATTTTATTGAGCAAAATTATAGTTATCGCGCGTAAAAATAGTTTATAAATATTCCAATCTAATATTTATCATCGAATGAATCTCATCGCGTTTAGAATCACACATCTCTCATAATACCTTTTAAGAATGCAGTCATTCCTATATCAAATGTCATATTTTTTGTGGATTGTTTTATCAACTCTTCTTCTGTACAATCTTATTTTACGATTGAATCATGCATATCTGAGCATGTTATTTGAGCGAAATATTACTACAGTTTTCAGATGATCCATATTATTTTTATGTATGTATATAAAAACGTGTGATAAATACGCTATTACGTATATATGAATTCTATTCAATCTTAAAAGGGTCATTGTTGCTCTTATTTTTCTAAATTGAGCTCGATTCGTTACGATTCTTCAAAAATCCATTACATATCTGATGAAATTTCAATAATGGTGGAGATAATTTCGAAAAGTTTCTATATCGAGGCTTGAATACAAAATTATACCGAAGAATAAAAGAAGAGAATCGGATAGTCCATACGAGCGGAGACATCTTGTCTAACCTGAATCATAAAAATAAGTCACGCCGCTCTGCATAAAATTAATATGGGGTCCTCGCATAGAATTTTATTATTACCATAATCAGTACCATTATTTTTCATTCAGGCTTTTAGCTAATGCCGAAGCCATTTCCGACCATAAATAATCTGATGGTATAAAAGAAGAATACGGCGAGAGCAGAGACCAAAAGCCGTGTTCAACAAGATAAAAGGTGTGATGTTTGTTAGTGATAAACGGGAGTTAGAGGAATCCGCGGGTGTAGGGGTTGAGTATCTCTGTTATCTACGTTCATTATTAAAATTTGTAATTATTATAAAAATATATACCTGATTTTAAATCAAATAAATCATACAAACGCTCGGATAATACATATTTAAATACTGGTCCGGGGATCGATTATACAAATTATCGCCTTGCCATATTGACCTTTTGCTTCCGTTGCGATGATAATCGATGAAAAATTACATTCTAAATTTATTCGCCTTTAATAAATACACGTCGTTTAAATTGCTACTCATAAATTCATTGAAATCCCTGCTATATTTTGATTTATCTGCATTTCTTAAGGTTAATTGAGCGGGAATCGCTGTTGTCGCCGTACACATGTGATTTTTATGCTATCCTAGAATTTCTCCAATTAATTTGATATTTGGAATGACGATGGAAAAGAATCAGGTCGAGGAACGTAAGTAGTGAGTCCGGCGGTAGCGCGGCCAGAGGCGGCTCCCCGCGGGGCCCTCTTACGCTCGCCGACCGCTCTTTATTCATAAACACCCGGTTTTATGCCATTAGGTCCTATATTTATACGGTCACGAGGACCGACCATCATTTGTATATATGTATTTATATCAGCTATCATCTACCCACCTGTCCTGGATCGTTTGTCTACCCGAGCGACCGACCCGACACCTATTCACCAACACCTTCTCTCGGCGATCGCCACTTTGGAATGCAATAAAAGTCTTTTTTAGAAGTACAAATACACGCCGATCTTCCGAGCGTTCATGTGCGAAAGCTTAGAAGCCCTCACTTGCATTCCGTGTCTTGAACCAAGTAGAAAATGCGTCAATCGGGCACTCGTCAACGTGGACCAACGACAATTTCATCCGCGATGTTACACACTTTAGGCAGAATCGCATAAACGAAATATATTAGGGCATATCACATGAACGTTCGGAATTGTATGAAAATTACAACGCCATCACTTTTATAAAACATAATTTATTCAATCGAATTAATCTGGAAACGGTTATCCACAATATATGTGCCTGATCCTTGTATTAGAAAATTACACTCAAACTTCTTTTTGTGCAATTTCGAAGTTATGCGGTTTTTTTAAAGCAATTTTTTAATGATTTGGATGTCTGGCATTTGAGATTCCAGATGTCAGACATCCATAAAATTTTACCAATGATGTTTTTTTTATTAACTTTTTTTATGCGATTTTGGATATATTTTATATAGCTGTTTCAATGTTATGCGATTTTTAAAATCCATGGAACGCATCTTCACTTTTTTTAAATGTAAATCATAGCTTTTTTTGTTCGATTTTCCGCGAAACGCATCTACCGCACAAAAAAAGGTTTAAATGTATAAGCACATGCCTGTTTATTAAAATTTGTCACGTAACCCTTTGATTAGTGAATTAATTTTAAATCGAGTTAAACATAGATGCTATATTCATATGTTCACCGCTTATCGTCAACACGAATCCATTTTTCTCTCATGACCGCGCAGCGTGAGTAAAGCTTGTATATTAATAAATTTATAATCGTTCAAATATTATCAAACATTTATCGTGAATGTTATATTTGAAGTAATATTTTGAATAAATAATAATATTGTATTAAAAATAGAAGCTTGGCATTGAAAATGGAGCGCTATGTATTTGATAATATTTAGACGTGTAGGGGTACCTTTACAACATGATTTTGCCGTCGATGTACGAGTGTATGATGAGACGCAAGACACTCGTGCTTCAACGTGCGCAAATGCTCAATATGTTTCATTTGAGTCCGTTCGCAGCATATGCGGGATTCCTCATCAACAGGCTAATTTTCCTCATCAAGGCTGAAAAATCAAACTTAAATTGCGACACTTATCATCCGTATAAATCGAATTATCTGTCAGGACCATTGCAGTGTGGATGAAGCTTGTATATACATAAATAAACACTGTCGATAACCCAAGATATTCTGTATTTTCTTTGCATAAACATAAACAATTAACTTGAAATCTATTCATTATATCATTCACATATCATTATTAGTCGATAAATTTGGGCTAACAATCTATTTAATCGTACGATGTACGCCACATACTCTCTCCAGTCTCTGTTTGTTTCCAAGTGTTAACGTGTAAGAATGCTCTTTATGAGTCACTGGAATTCGGACACAACATTGTGTCTTACTTCTTTGAGGGGTTAAAGATGTATTGAGATGACAATATGTAGATTTGTCACAAAGGCCTAACTCGCAAGCAAGGACTCAACTGTTGTATGTATTGTAGATTAAATTTTACGATGATTTTGGATCTTCTTCGAATCTTATTGTCAAAATTCATTCTCACAAATAGATTTTTCTTCAAAATTATTTTACTTTGCCTTTGTCGATTTAAATTAGACAAATTTGTAAAATATTGCACAGAATCTTTCTCAATCATGATCCAATGATCTTTGATTAAATTAAATTCCGAATCTTAATGCGATACTAATAAGTAACGCTCACCAAAAAATCAAGAATTAAATCAAAGCGACCATCGTTTGAACCATTGCGCCATAAATTATTGCACTGTCACTTTTTAAATGCATCGCGGTTAAAAGGATAATCGACAACAAAGCTCGTCTCAGAAAGAGATACAACTCCAAGTTTACAGAAGAGCGATCCTCTACAAAGGACCGGAAAGAAAAATGCGAACGAAACCTTTGTACACAAAAAAAGAAAAAAATCATTACGCTTCAAATGAGCAGCACATACGACCTAATTTGAAATATCGATTTGATGATATATGCTTGCAGAATTTCTTACGTTCGGTACAATGCACACAATAGCTCCATACTCTGCATTCAATGCAGCCCTTATATTTCAAATACATAAATATGGGTTATATCATGTTTTCGTCTCATTTTTATGCTGCAATATCGCATTATGCTCATGTAAAGATGTAAATTTGGGCAATATTTTGCATTTAATACTGCAAATTTAAAGGATGTCTCAAACATCATTCATTTGTGTAATTTCGGAGGACATTTTAATACAATATAATATTGTAATATATTCTCAATTAAAAAGCTTTGTTAGATCATTAAATCTGCAAAATATATCACACGATCGCAGCATAAACGCATTTATCTGACCGAACTAAATCATACGGTTTCGACATTCGAACATGTCAATATCTGACATATTTTCACGGCCGTGAGCCTCCACAATGGGGAGACATTAATTTTATTCGATCTGTTAAATGATTCATACAAAGTATCGGGGCATTTGGGCCATTGTGCCGAAATCCGCGCTGAAAGAAGCGCGCGTAATGTTTTAGAAGTAACGCGCTCTTCCGCTCTTCTTTTATTACCCAAATTGATTGCCGACGTCAGAGTATGCGCCCTGCGTTCCTTCGGAAAAAACTGGCCCTAAATCCGAGGGCAGGGCGGTTTTTATGGAGTATTTTAGCATGTCAAAGACGGTGGTCGCATTGCGTGCGCTCGTTTCGCTCCCGGTAATGTATGTTTATTTGTTACGCGTCGATTGTTCCTCTGTGTCCCGGTATTGTTCCCGAAAAAAGGGAATACAAATGAGGCTCCATTACTATCCGCTCTCGTTCCCATCAAACGACGCTATGATGCGTCCCGAACAGATTTCATTTACAAATATTTATCGACAGAGCGCGGATATCGCCCAAACAAAAGGTAAATAAACGGATCCATTTAGGCTACAAACACATGCCCATATATCACGCTTATGGCCTTTTTTTGCTATTTTAAAGGTCGTATAGTACCTATTATTTATCTATTCAAATATAACACATTCTCTGTTCAACAATAAAAAAATCAATGGAACAATGTAAAATCAGCGTTTTTCCATAGGAGGCTATATGTTACAAGAGTATATCACGTCTATTTAAAAACCAATATCAATTACGAGCAATCATAATTCAACATCAATTGAAAAACTAAGGCCAACATATGTGCTGTGTCTTGTGAGATCGGCAATTTTACAAACGTTTTTCTAAGAAGCAAACAATATATACAGGGTGCGACAGGGAAACTTCCTTATTTGAATCGCACACCCAAAAGCTATAATTATTTTAAAAATAATAGAATGACACTCATTTGAAAGAATGGATATTAACATTTTTTATTATGATCATATAATAGACAAAAAAGGAGCATACGTTCGCCTTAGAGACGTACTTTCCAAGCAGCCACGAATCGCTTTAATGTCGCACCCACGGGTTATATTTCTATTCAGGAATCGATTATTATATAAGTGAATAGCTTTATAAAAACCAATAATGTGAAAAAAAAATCTTGTCAGGACATCCGGAAACATCGAGCAGGATAGGCAATCAATTTTGCGATCTCCTTAGCGATCTGCATGAGGAAGATCTCTCTGATTAAGGATTCTTAATGATCTAATTTAGCCCCGTGTGACTTTTTTTGTTGGGCTATCTAAAATCCTTGCTTTACATTAACCGTCCAAGGATCCTGGCTTAATTGAAGAATAATATTCAAGCTGCTATCCACAACATATTCGTCGATATGCTGAAAAGAGTGAATAGAAGCGTCAAAACTCCATTTTTTCAATACATTGACTAGAACGAAAACCAGTTTAATTATATATTTTTTTAATATAATGAATAAATACTTTAAATATTTTTCTGCAATATGATTAAATAATTTAATGAATATCCATTATGTAATTTGTGTTATTAATTTTTCAAATAAGGTAGTTTTCCTGCCGCATTCTGTATTTACGAAGTTCGCGAAAATGTCTATATTTACAACTCCAGCTTGCTTTTTTCATAAGAAAATTTCTTTATAGAATCAGAAATATTAATATTTTTCATTCCAGAAAAATATAAATTCTTGATGATTAATAAAGTTTATAAATTATAGATTCGCAACAATCGTTATAAATTAGAATAGATTCGCAGTTTCAAACACCTTTTATCAAAATTTCCTATACAAGTACCTGATCGTAGTATTATATAATAAATATGTGGAAATCAATAAGAAATCACTACTTAAAAATGCTTTATTCCCAAAAAAATCATTTAGGTTCAATAGCATATATGACATATTAAGAATAAGAAAATATGTTTATTATACTGTGGATATATTAATAAATTTGCGATAAGATAAGCTTATTTAAATTTTTGGCAACATAATGAAAATGAAAAATGGATTTATAAATTTGAACAAAGATCAATACATATTAAGCATTTTTTTTTCTAAAAAGCTCAAACATAAGTTGTTCTGATATTAACACTTACAATTCGATAACTAATTTTATAGGACACTAGCTGGTATCCGACGCGTTGCTGCCATAGTAAGTATTCTAAAAATATCGTTTGAAATTTGAAAGAGTTATCTTGTTTAATAGGAATACGAACATCGATTTTTATATATAACATATACTTAAAGTTGATTGCACTATACTTATATTATTTGAAAAAGTGCAAACAATAAGTTAGAAAAATTTTAAAGCAATCGAATGAACGGTATGGCAGCGCATTAAATACGGACAAACAAACATTATTTTTTATATATTAAACTATACCTATGTTACTTGCAAAAATTTTAGCAATAAGTGGACGAAGTTTTATTGCAATCTGATGAACGATATGGCAGCGCATTTCGAACGAACAAAGACCAATTCATTTTTATATATTAGATTTAATACAAATTTAAATTTTACATCTTAGAAGCTAATATTTGGCAACATCATACATACGATCTAAATTTGTGAATTCCTATATAACACTATTTTGGACTACTTTTTTCGCTATACAAAATTCTTTGTAATATTAACATAATTTGACAGTAATGTAGGAGTAACTGTAACTATTAAAGTTTTATTTTATTTAAAAAAAATTGGTGATTCAACTATGTCATCATATACTTGAAGAAGGCTTGGAGACTGATGTACAAGCAATTCAAGTATCGAAAACTTATATTTAATTAAGCACAATTATGACAAGCTTACATAACGACATACATGACCTCATATATTTGATAGGCCGCAATTGTGCAACAACGCAAATGTTGATTTAGCACCGGAGAGCGTGATGATACCCCGGTAAAAGTGTGTTAGTCCGGTAAGTACATCAATCTCGGAGCCAAACGTTAGCGATAACAATCTAGATTGATGTATTGTAACAAATTGACAACACAAAAAATCCTACAAGATCACTCACAGATTCGGGTGTCGGCCACTTTGTGGATGGGTCGTTTACACATCCAAAGGAGAGAGCCTCAAGAATGCAGGTGTTTGAGGTCTCCATATGGAAAAAGTACCCGAACACCGGGTCTGGATTGATCCAGCCAGACAAGGTGTCGCCTATCCCAAAAACCCACATTTTTACTATGTTATTAGTGGACGCATTCACGGGTACAGGGTGGCCTATTGAAAAAAGGGCAACGAATAACCATGTTAAATGAAGAAAATCGAATTTACGAGGGGACTCACCGCGTCAGTATATTTTTTATATTTACATCTTTAGTCAATTATAGCAAAACTGACATGATTTTTTTTTAAACTACTTACATAATATATAAAATATGTATTCATTTATTGGGCGCCTTTCTCAAAAATTATAGCAATTATAGATTCAAATCATGTAAGATTTAATTTCTCAAAAATTGTCCTACCAACTAAGAAGACATTCATGTAAATCAAAAATTTGAAACGAACAGTCATGAAAAGTTAGAACTGTGTGTTTTCACTTTTAGTAACAAAATAATGCACTTGTTAAAGCTTCAAATCTACGCAATTATACGATGTACGCAAGACACTCTCTCCTTCTTTGTCTTTCTTCGAACTGGAACATGCAAAAATACTCTTTCTAAATCATTCAGGAATTCGATCGCCAATACGCGATTGTACTCATCAAATGCATATGCATTTTGGAGGAACACAAATCTTATTAGATTTGTTGCACTCTGAGAAGCTTGAATGATTGTATGGTACATGTGAATATATAAAGGCTTTGAACCGGAACCGAATCGATTCGAAAATATCGGTTTTATCGGTTCGGTACACGTCTCATGCAAAAGATAGATTGGTTGATTTTTTTGGGTTGATATAATATATAACCTTCACTATTTTTATGCAGAATTTGTTTGATCGTATCTATTTCCTCCTGTTATCTTTTTAACGAGTACAGTCGCATGTTTGCGATCAAATCCATTGAGTTCGGAGATTGTGAATGGGAGATAGAAATGAAAAAAGTGTCTTGCGTACATTGTACAATTGTATAGATCGAAAACCCAAATGTATCGACCAATAATGATAATTCAAACTAATCGATTTAAATTGTATTCCCGGAATGAAAAACATAGCCGAACTAATATAAATGTTTGGAACTAAACCGGAACAAAAATACGATTATAACGGTTAGAAGCCTTGTTATGTGAAGATGATAATGATTTTATTAAGGATAACTATGTCCTCTACTATTTAAGGACGATGATTTATATGGCTTAAAATTGCTAATATTTCGATGACGTTAAATTATTTCGTACAATCAGAAAAAAGCCATCCGGCTCGATCAATTTTCCTTTCGTTTCATTCAAAATCTCATAAATTACTTCGTACCGAATGACAACGGGCTACGATTTCATTTTATGTTTTCATATTACATTTTTAAGGCTTTACCTGACCATTTTTTTATTGTGCTTCGAGGATTAAGAGCGGATATGTATAAAAATATTATCTATTTAAAATTCTTTATGTCCACCGCAAGGATACCTGTCATAGTGTCAAAAAAGCTCGAAATACCTAAAATTGTGCACGCTTTTATCTTCCAACCGCAAAATTAATTTGAGACCCCAAAGAACGCGACAGCAGAATTTTTACGCCGACTAATAAAATTTTGATATTGATTTATAATATAATTACGAACTCGCCACGGTGACGAAGGTTGTTTGGAAGTTAATATGGTCTGACCACCCATTTTAACCGGGTTGTTCTCGATATAAATCTTGATTATAAATGTAAATATTAAACAACAAACCTAGCAATAAATTATTTCGACCATTTATTCCGCCTGTCAAGTTTCAAATCTCAGAATCGTGCTCTGTCCGTATTGACTGAAAATTATAAGTTTAAAATGATCTCGATTTGAATGCAGAATTTCATAGCCGATTTCACTGTCAAATGTCTAATCAAGCACATTTAAACTATAATTTTATCACTCGTAATAACGCCTTGAAAGCCTCTGATCTAGTGTAATACAGATCCTCTTAAAAATAAAAAAATCACCAATGACATCGTGTTTCCCGCGACCGCACGGGCGTTTCTAAACTTCCAAAAACGACGACCATTTTTCTCATCTTTTTTTATTTTGTGCGTATTTACTCACATATCCAGGTTTTGCCTTCGTTTGTAAGCTTTTTTTGTGTCTACTCTCTTTTTCCTTTTGTGAACCACTTTCAAGTGGGCTCGGTCCAATGTAGAGGACACTCGAAAAGCCACTGATGCAAAGTTAATTTGTTTGAATATTCATGCCGTTTTTTTCTTTATATTGTATTTATAATTCATCTCGTTACGTTGTTAAACATACACACGTGAATGATTTGATTTAAATGAAGCCCAACATCAATGACGATCGGTTAAGGCCATTGTGGTGCAAGAAAATGGGGGATTTGTATTATATGTAGAGCTAAATACATGTACAAGCGCGTTCGATTTAACCGACGAAAGCTCGGATAATAGGAAGAAAAAGCTCATTTATTGTGGTAATTTGTGAGGGATATTGTAATATTTTTCTAGATATGATCATTTTTGTTATAAAGGCATTTAAAAAAGCATCAAAATGTCTCAAAATAAAATGCGTTTCAATATATTGCCCATCACGAATGATAGTATTTAAAAAAATATATCACAAATCATTTTAAAGATCATTGTCAACTTAACGTAATAATGACAACCTTTAAACTTTTGATTGACAAGGAACGTGACCACATGGTCACGCTTATATATACTAGCTGCTACTCGGCGCGTTGCTGCCACAGAAGTAATAATTTTTTAATGAAAGTGTTACCTTGTTTAATTAGGAATGATATTTTGTTGGTTTTATTATAAATATGAACAAACATACGAACATCGATTTTTATATATAACATTTACTTAAAGTTGATTTTTCTATATTTATATTATTTGAGAAAATGCAAACAATAAATTGGCAAAGTTTTATCGCAATCGCATGAACGGTATGGTAGCGCATTAAATACGAACAAACAAACATTAATTTTTATATATTAAACTATACCTATGTTACTCGCGAAATCTTTAGCAATAAATAAACGAAGTTTTATTGCAATCCGATGAACGGTATGGCAGCGCATTTCGAACGAACCAAACCCAATTCATTTTTATATATTCCTTTGGGACTATCTTAAATCGTAAATTTATGTGTATAAATTGCAAGCAATTGATGCCCTTAAAGTTAATATAACGAGGTTTTTTTGGCAATATCCTCAGCTACGAAACTACAAACGATGCCAGCGGGAAGAATATGCCTTCCCGCATTGAAGGCCATTGGTCGATCCTCTCTTTTTTCTTGCGCGTCCGCATTCTGATTTTGCACACGCACTTTGTCATCAATTATAGATCATCCGGCCTCCTTTGGGGCTATCTTAAATTGCAGATCTATGCGTATAAATTGCTAACAATTGATGCTCTCAAACTTAACATAACGAATGCAATTCAGCCAGATTTATGCGATAAAATCATCGAAAATTGGATCTCCTGAATACGTGCTACTAAGCAAAGCCGCGGTAGATATTTGAATGATGTTATATCTCATATTTAATGCCATAAAATATTCTTTCAATTTTTTAAAAAGATGAGTGTATATCTTACACACAACTTGTTTTATTTACATTTAAATATCGAGCGTCCTTATTAAAAGGCTCTATATCGATTCGATAAATTGAGAAACAACAAAAAACCCCATACCACAAATTATGTGCATTATTTTCGTTCGTTATTACATATTCATGTGGCGTTCGTGAATACAATCTCTACCAACAAAAGGCGACATTTTCATTCTGTTAATTTCCAACAGTAAAGAAATTGACTGCTCGTCAAACATTTGCATTGTCCGCGGCTATTTCAAATGCAAAATCAATAGTCACAATTTGAAAACCACTTCATCAATCAATGGTTTTCGTATAAGCGTTGACGCTTTGTGGTATTTTTTTAACAAATCAAAAAGTCGCCGTTGGAATAATACTTTGTTTCTGACTAACAAAATGCCATTTGTGAAACAATAATGCCCGAAGTGTGCCCATTGTGGCCGGGCTCAATTGTCGAGAATTTAGAATGAAGAGAAAAGCACTTAAAATAAGTCAGTTTTGCCCCCGAATAAGCGTACCTGTACAATGCTTAATGAAAAATCGCCCATTTTTCTAATTCTTTCAACGCTTAAATCACTTTTATGGACTAATAAATATGTTTGTCCTTTACAAATCGCACAGAATCGCTTTGTGCGTCGCTTCATCCGATCATCGATTGAATAGACACACACTGCACTTATTCAATCCGCGCTGGATGAATTGCATATTTCACGCATAATACTCGTCCTGTCCAAGACATATGAAATATTCACGAATAAAAGTTACTTAAAAAAGCATATAGTCAATGTGTTATGTTAAAGAAGCTTTTGTGCCCCATACACACTATAAGGAGAAACATATTTTTCATTGTTGGACATGTGCTATCCCGGTCTTTGTTATTGTCATAACCGCTGACAATAAATAACGGGATAAAAAACCCAACGAATTAGTTAAAAGCGCCCAGGCTTACGATTTTAAGTTTACTGGCCTTGTTGTTTATTTAAAATATTAAAAGATATAGCAGAGGAGAAGAAATAAAATGAAACCTGTTATGGTGTAGTTTGCTCGGTAGCCAACAAGTCATCTAACTGCACTTCTAATACGGGTAATCCATCTTTATAGAGCACTGCCAAATGTTCTTATTAAAAATTTTGTGACATGATTCATTGAACCTATTAGAATCATCTACTTAAAAAAATATTTAAAAAATCACAATGCTAACAATTTTGAAATATCAAATAAATTAATATTTCTTGATTCAAATCTATCCTGAATTTGAAAAAAAATATTCTGAGACAATAATTTTATGCTTATTTAAACTTCATTAAAAAATGTTTTATTATTATGAAAGGTAATACAAACCACCACATAATAAATATCATTTCCTTAGAAAATTCTTTCATGAATATCACTTACGTTTATATATATGTTAGAATAAAAGCAAGTTGGAATCACACATAATGTATTTACGATTGTTTTAATTTTTTTTTAAATTTTTGTGGATGAATAATATCGGCTCTTAAAGCAGCGTGCAACCCAACAAGATGGTGGGTATCTTCTTTGCTCACTTTTCTAGAGCAGATAAGTATATTAATGAACCGCCACTTCTGACACCATTGTAACGTGAAGCGGTGGCTTCCACACTTCCATGTGTTTTCTAAAATGGCCGTGTCCGAACGCGGATTACACAAATCAACAGAGCTGTAACGAGGGTATGAAGCGCCTATGCCAAGTATCTAACTTGCCCCCCCCCCCCTGGAAATCCATTTTTTTAAAGTTAAATAATACTATTATATATGCAATATATTAAATATAATTACATTGTATATTTTAAAATAATATACGAAGATAGTCTTATCCGTATATTATTTTAAAATATACTGTATACCATCTGGTCCGCTTTTCGGACCGCTGATATTACGAATGAACGCCTCATGATTGGTCGAAAATATTGTTATCTTTATTTATTGCGGGCTTATGCCGACTAGATCGGATTAAACAACTTAATATTACAATATAAAAACGGATCGAGTCAATCAGGGTCGGTATTTCTTCGTGTAAACAATACATTTGAAATCGATTCATTTGGGTCATCATTATTAGTGGATACATTTTGATTGTCCATCTGTACAATCGTACGATGTACGCAAGGCACTCCAAACTCAACATGTAAGAATAATCTTTCTGAATGACTGGAATTCGATCGCAAATATGCGACTGTACTCATCAAAAGGATAAAATGGCTCGAGAAACCCTATGAGTCGACATCCACCGCACATGCCTAATGTGGATGAGTTTGGACAAATCTGGTCATTGATAGCTCGCCGTACATGTCCATGACCTCTCGATTGGACCTTATGGCTTCAAAACCTGAAGCTGAAAATTATATTTTGAGATTTTTTACCGTACCATAAAATTATATGTGAATAATTTGCAACAATAATTACAATATAATTTAGATATTAATTTTATGTATGTTACTCATGTATCATTTTCCTAGATTGGTAATTACATCCAATAACAGGCAGATATGATGATGGACAATTCAACAAATTTACGGTGTCAAACATAAATTAAAAGGGTGGTCGTGAGCTTTTTACCATGACTGTATTAAAAAAATAATGCAAATCAACAGAACTGCTTTTCCCCTTCAGCAAACTATGTTTTAAAAAAAGACCCGACAAGGACGACTTAGACTTGTGTGACTATAATGCACCTTGGTGAATGCATTTAACCAAAAAATTAAATTTCCCAAATCTAATTTTTATACATTGTATTGTTATTAAGAGTCCATTGAAGGGAGCGACTCAAAAGAAAGTGTTGGAGCGTTTCAAATCCTGGTCAAACATTTTTGTTATAATGCACATTGAGGCACAAATGCACAATCCGGTTATTAAAAAATAACGGGTGCCCTAGATGTCCCTTAATGGCAACTTATATTATATTAATATCATTTTCATATGCACTATTTTACCTGGATGACCCCTCGGCGAACTCCGAGCGTTTCTGACGCAAGTCGTCACTGTGCGTCTTTGAGTCAAACTCAATCCTTTTATGCGACACAATAAGATTTCTTTGAGGTGCGTGATTTTTTAAAATGATGTCCAAATATTATCGGAGCGGTTATTTGACGTAATTTCGACGAAATTCCGTGGATTTTGTCTTTTAAGCGTCGTTATAATGCGACATTTATTCGTCGGTTTGGAAATTTATATTTTTAAATAAAATTGAATAGATAATTTGAAAAGACAGGCACTTACTGATCACCCACCTTATGCATAAATAATAAACAAATATTGAAGAAGGTATCGATGCACAAAGTATGCACACAACAGGCAATACTAGTAAATCAGGCTTAATCCGATGTGGCCTCGGGCGGGCCACATTGTTGCCACCAAACGCACCTCCGCTAACGAGGAACGCTGCTTCTAAAAGCGTGGTCACACTGGAACTTGCTTCGAAAACGGTCGACATTAACGCTTTGCGGCGTGTCGATCGTAAGTTTTACGTTCGTTCTAACTGCATCTGGTGACAAAACTTGCTCGGCTAAAACTCTCGTGCCGGATTAGTCTTTTGTATACCGCCTTTGGGGACACAAAAAAACAAGACAAAAAAACAAACCATTTTCAAAACATTGCTCAAAGACTCTCAAACTTTCCCGAATAAGATAAATTAATTTTGGTGAATCATTCGATTTTTGCGATGCACAAACTATAATACATATTATAAACATCGCTCACTATCGCGTATTCGACAATTTCGCCAAAATAAAATAAAATCACATAAAATAATGTATTTTGTCAACAGAATAGTTATTTTTAATAGAAGATTTTTAAATTGAAAAATGTGGAACCATCGTATTATGCACGTATATTATCCCTCTTATGAACAATAGGATCGGTGCTATTTGTTGTAGTCTTTTTATCAAGCATTTTACGATCCATTGACGAAATCTTAAAAGCATCGTAAATTTAGCAGCTGGTCTCTTTGTTTAGACTTTCTTTTCTAGTTTCGCCGAAGATCGCCGTTACAATGACTCAAGCAAGCAGAGCAATTTAGTTATCTATAAATACTCATTTTTGTCATTTATGAGCTTCTAAACATTTTGCATATATATATATATATATATATATGATACTCTAAACTGTGAATATGCTTCTTTGTCGGCAAAATAATACATTTACTAATTTTTCAATCTTCAAGAAATGAAGAGCCACTTCGCTCTCGCCTTTCGTTGAGTTCAATTGTGTATAAAATTTTCGTTTTGTATTTGGATTATTTCGCATTCCGCTATTAGTAACTATCAAAGTGATTTTGTTGATCGATAATGCCTGGACCGAGCTCGTGTTTGAATGTTGACAGTGATAAACAAGTAAGATAATTTATTGATTGTACCAATTATTTATTACAATTACATTTCGGTTATGATGTAACTGTAAATATATTTTTTAAAAATAGATGGCTTCTTCTGATGATGAATATGCTCTTCATTCTGATGTTGAGTCTGATGATTACTCCAGTGAAGATTCAATAACAAATAATAATGGAGTTGAAACAACAAACATAGATTCACCAGGTGATGAGTCTAATGATGATCAAAATAATCCTGCTTCACAAGGAAATGATAATTGGACAAAGAGCCATAAAACAATACCAGATTTTGGTTTTGATTCTGCATCTTCAGGAATTAAAAAAGACATTGGAGATACACCTATAGAATTTTTTAGAAGTGTTTGGACTGAGGAAGTTAAAAAATTGTTGATAAAATGTACGAATGCTTATGGAAAAAAGTTGTCGAAAAACAATTTACTAAAAACAAGACGCGGCATGGTGACCAAATTCAATGAAATGATATGGAATTGGATAAATTTTTGGGGCTATGTCTGCTCGGTGGGCAAATAGGTTTTCCAACATTAAGAAAAATGTTTTCACGAGCTCCATTGTATTATCATCCAATATTTTCTTATATAATGTCGGGTAGAAGATTCGAAAAAATATTGAGATGTTTGAACTGTACATTAAACAATAATGACAGGATGTCAAAAATAAGCCCACTTATTGACATCGTTGTTTCGAATTTTCAAAATATATATTCTCCGTCGGAAGAAATTTCTTTAGATGAATCTCTTCTTCTTCATCGAGGACGACTGTGGTTACGGCAATACATGAAAGGGAAGAAAGCTAAATATGGTATCAAATTTTATAAACTGTGTTCCCCAAATGGATACATCCATAATTTAGAAATCTATAGAGGAAGGTTGTTTGATGACGAACCTAGAGGAACCAAAATTGATGCCACCGTACTAAAATTGATGAATCTATTTCTCCACAAAGGTCATCATGTTTTTATGGATAATTTTTATAATAATATATCATTATCCACTAAATTATTAGAAAAAAGGACGCATACAACAGGAACATTACGTGCAAATAGAAGAGGAAATCCAGCAGAAATAACAAAGAAGAAAATTAAGAAGGGAGAACACATATGGTTAAGGAAAAATAATATATATATTTCAAAATGGCACGATACTAGAGACGTTTTAAGCATAACAACCAAACATCACCCGCAACTTATTGAAAAAACGAATAGATATGGAGTCGTAAAAATAAAGCCCATTGAAGTTGTGGAATACAACAAATTTATGGGTGGTGTTGATAGGTCAGACCAACTCATATCATATTATTTTTGCCCCCGAAAAACAATTCGGTGGTATAAAAAAATAATATTCCATCTGTTAGACATGTCAGTATTTAATGCGTGGATTTTATACCGCATTAAAATGGAAAAGGCGATAAGTTTTCTACAATTTAGAGACAATTTAATAGAATCCTTATTAGGTATTGCTCATATAACAGATGGGAGAGAGTTGGTAACTATCACACCTACTCCAATAATAGGCAATACTAGTCATATTTTGGAAAAAAATCCTTTTCCAAAATATTATAAAAAAAAACTTATTATTTGAACTGCAGGTGGTGTTTGAAAAATAATAAACGTGTCTACACTACATGGAGATGCCAAACTTGCGATAAAAATCCTCCTCTATGTAGTGGAAATTGTTTTATTTATTTTCATAAATAATTTTTTTAATAAATTCTAATTTTTTGGATTTTTTTTTGTAAATTTATAAAATTATTTTGCAATCTTATGACCTATATTATTATTTTTTATAGCTTTGTAAACCCTTTTTATGTAATTTTAAAAGTGTGCACTTTGTGTAATTTTCGCAAATTTATAAACCACAGAATCACCCCATATATATCCACATACGAAAATTAAATATAATACAATAAAAATAGAATACGATCCTTGGCAAAAATAAAAATGTTGAGAACAATTGTTCGACTCCCATAAATATAATACAATAACAGGAGACGGGATAACCGACCCTTCATTGGGTGTTCTAGCGATGGTTTTGTTACTCTTTGAATAATGTCGTCAATTGGATTTACGAAACAAGGTAATCAGAATCTGATTGTACGCGAAAGTGTTAAGGACCATGAATTAAGCCATGGCTGACCATTAGATTTCCGTTATAGAGCCACCGCCTGAATGTGAAAATTATACTCGGCCTTATCGAGCTCGAGAAGCGATTTTTTTAAAGAAAAATGTCAATTTAATGAGACTTACTCATGTATCCGTATGTCATGTTGATCAATAATTTACACAACGATACAGAAATCTTTCTTAGACGATCTTAAATAGCACAACTCAAGAGCAGAACTCGATTCATGGAGTAACAAGTCGAACTTATCATGCAAGTTTTTGCGTTGTTTTTTTTGCGTTTAAAAGAATGCAATTTATGTCATGTTCAAACAAATTTAATAAATTATTGGATTTTGCTTGGAAATTATTCAAACAAATCTTCAGAGCCTCATCAATCAAAATTGCTAATAAGTCAATATGCACATCGATAGCAAAGATCGACGACCAATTCACTTCAACTTGTCTTACAATATTAGATGTATCAGATTTTTATATGGCAGTCATTCACTATCATTTAAAGATGATATAATTGAAATAAGCTTAAATTATAAATACATTTATATCATGATTAATAATTATACAGAGTTTTTTCAATAACGACGCTTGAATTTTTTTATATTATAACGGCCATATTATTAAAGCAACAGTTATTAAAATTATTGTAAATGATTTAATAATATATGGCAAATTATTATAGTAGCTTATAGTATTGTATAACGTATACAAGTTATCAAATCAAGCTACTTTCAAAATTAATGCTCCGTTTGGGAAATGTTTCGGATATGAACTTGGACATTTTTTTGAATTTATCTTAAATCATAAATCTATGCATATAAACTACAAATAATTAATCTCCTGAAAATCAACACAGCGAACACCATTCAGCAAATTCAGCTCGATTTATGCGACAAAGTCATCGAAAATTGGATCTCTCAAATACGTATCACCAAACAAAATTATGGCAAATATTTGAATAATGTTATATTTTATACTTTAAATTAATTTAAATAAATTGAGCGTCTTTATTGAAATGCCCTGTTTATATGCACGTTGATCAAAAATTGACTAGGCAGTCAATTTAAATGAATGATCATAAATACATTGTGTTGAATATATGTCGATCTGTCTACTTGTTATATAAGTTTAGGTCAATTTTCTTCTTAATATATTTTTTTCAAACATATCACACAATTAAATGGACTAAATATACTTTTGTCAATCGACCAGAGGACATGAATGAACTCCTTCAATTTATCAAAATAAATTTCAGCACTCTTCGAAAATCTTCGGCGCGGTCATTCATTTTGAGGGATCATTCACAAAAACGCATCCCCGAAATAGATCCCCACCATGAATTCGGACAAAAAAATGCAGCAACAATCGGAGATCAACAATAGGACGAAAGCTATCGGTGCGTGAAATATTTAGTTTTGTCAAAGGGTCTGTCGCCTAATGTGGAAACCCCTTTCCGAAATGGGTACTTATGAAGTGACACTTTGATGTTAACTCCTTTTCTCTTCGATATGATCTGCATTGTGCTATCGTAAATTAGATTCAGGACATTCAGATCCAATGCCGACGACAATGGAATTCCGACAAATAAAGAATTCGTGAATATAATATGATATAAATGCACCGAATGAAGCCTATTTAGCTACATCTATATTGGGTCGGGGCCGTTTTTTGTTTTACCCTTGTGAGTCGTCGCAGTAAATTCGAATCATGTTTTTATACCCTATAAAAATAGCCAACGAATCAATCAATTTTTTGAACTTGTTGTTAGATCTGCGTGAGATTAGATGTTAAGATGAATGAAGGCATGTAGCGCCTCTATAAATTTTATTCATGAATCGTTTGTGATTTTATGTTGGCGCAACATACGCATGTCTTTCTGCTTTTCATTCATTTCACTGTAAGCCTTATTTATACGCCGATGGTAAACTCGGTGTCGTAAGAAAGTAAAAATTTATTCATAAAATTATAATTCAATTCATTACGATGCCTGCGGTGGGAAATAATCACTTGTCGCCTTGTTTGACCACTTTGCAATACAGTTTTCCGAGGAAATTTCGGTCGCTTGGAGGCCGTGTCTCTATACATTTAGGTGGGCTCGGTTTGTGACTGTACTCGTTTTCTACAATGGCGTTGTGCCCATAATTTAAGCTAGTCATAAATTTATATTATGAAGTGGTGTGTGACCGGTATGAGACTAGTAGTTGCAGTCGTGAGTAATTTGTCTGATTTATGGATAGGACAAGTGTGGCTTTTCGACCACTTGTAAACACCAACTAAAGCAATTGTTAAAAAAATATCGACAAGACTTTTTTTCCAACTTGTAATCATTATTATGGGTCGCGTGCATCATTCACATACGACTACATTTGAGTCAAAAAGCATGGAATGCTTTTAAAAAATGTGACTATATTGTAAACACTCAGTAATGGCAGAACCTTTGAACAAGTCGACAATAATAGACAAAAGTACTTTAATATTTTTATAAACTTGTTTTATTTTTTATTGTAATTGTTGAATTCCATCATTGATTTGACAAAAAACTGCAGCAATGTCTTTTGGCATCATTTTTTTGGGTGGTTCTTCGAGGTTATCTAGTTCTTTCAACTCCTTTAAATTTATTCCTGTAACTCGTTATTCATCAATCGTAATGAATTTTAAATTTGAAAGCTTCTCAACAACATTTTGTCAAAGTTAAATTATATTTTCATTGACGACTTCCATATTAAAACACTTCATAAGAAATTCATATAACTCTATGTCTTTCATAAAATCGATATAACTCTTAAATTAGCTGATAGATAGATATAAAATTTTAATAGGACATACAAAAGAATTTAATACATCGATATATTTAAACATAATAGAGATTTTCAAACTGTGTTGCGTGTATCAACATGTTAAAATGCAATACTTTTTGATTAATTACTAGTTAATTCATCGTTCTGTATAAAAATTGTATTTGAATTGTGTTTTTGATCGTATTCTACGACACATTTATAATTTTTTTAAAATACAAATTGCTATATTTTTCCGACGAATAACATTTTTATAAATATTTTATTCGATTAAAATATTAACACATTTGTATACTATCATTCCAAGTCTACATCAAGTTTGTATGACATTTTTTTCAAGCTAAAATCACGCAATTCTTATCACGCGGCGATTTTGCGGAATCTGACTTAATTTTATCCGACAAGTTATAAGTTTTTCAGTTATTTATCTTTAATATTTCTCTAAATTTGCAATTGCTTGGGTTAAATTTATTTAATACCAACAATACCTTTAAAAATATTTCAACGGTTGGATGTAATTTCAATTAGTTTCTTCATAAATGTGTGTCCATTCGAGCATTATTTTCTAAAATAGTTTATCGGTTTTATAAAAATGACTAACTGCTTTATAAATTTAAGATTTCTTACAAATGCATCTTCTTATTTAAGAAATATTTGACAAAAACTGAAAACAAGTGAGAATGATAGTATATCGAGAAGATCGTAAATGAATATTTAAAACATTGCTAATCTCAGCATTTCTACTAGATATTTGGGCACTTCTAAATAAATTGGAAAACTCATTGTCTCAGGTCAATATTGTATGAAAGAGTATAAATTTTTATATATTTCATAGTTAATTCTAAAAAATTATTACCTAATATTCCTGTTTTTAGTGTACAGTATCCATTTAAACTAACTTTATTGTATCAAAAACCGTTTTTATTGTGCTCAAAAACAGTTCCCTGGTATGACACCAAAGCGATATAGTTGCTTTTGATTAAATTAATTAAAACAATAACTTTAGGAATCAATCAAATTATTTGATATTTCCTAAAGCAATGGATTTTTTTCGGTTCATCTGTGGTTTTTCTATGGCTATTTGTCTATTCCTTTGGGCAAAAAAGTATCTTGGATAACTTTCTTATGACGATTTGCCCAGTTTACTGAGAAACGCCCATTTACATTGAAGATTTCCAAAATAATATATTATGGATTTGTGTGAATATTTGATAAATTAACTTTAAAAAGCGCTCTTATAATCTAACCAAAATAGCACAAACAGCGAATCGAGTAACGGTGCTACTGAACGGATAAAGATTCCCCATTTTTAAAGCTGCCCAAGGGTTTTGAATCTTAAAATGGATCAAAACGAATAATAATTCAATTGTCTGCCTTGAATGAAGCAGAATGCTGGGCGCATTTCGATTCTATTCTTCGTCATCTCCATTCAGCCGTTGTTTTCAAATCGCTTTTTTTCTTATTCTCCAAGGCATTGTGCGAATATTTCCCTCCGTCGCCTCGCGAAACCTCAGGGCATCGATTGTTACATTCATTTCTTTAAATGTAATGTTTTCCATGGCTCAAAAATCGAATTTCGCGTTCATATCCACCCGATACCAACAAAAGACACCAGGACCCAATTTATTTCGTTATTTATACGCGGGCGAAACGAAAAATGGCGAAAATCTCCTTATCAACCTTGCGGATCTTTGTTTTTTTCACCGTCATCATTCATTGTGTATTCAATATTCACGATCGACCGAAATGCATACTCAAAAAAACCATTTATCATGAAAATAGATCTTATTGTACGCACGGGGACTTTGATAAACCTGTAACAACAATAGGGGATGATTTATGTCGGTAAATAGTGCAGTCGCGTTATAGTACACGATGCATTGTTGACACAATTATTACTCTATCAATATGTATCCGAAGCGATCTCCGACGGACTATTTGGAAGGGATTATTTTAAATTCTCGTGTGAAAGTCAATTTTGTCCAAACTACGCGATATTATCAATACGAATGAGCTTTCGATACAAATCTGAAGAAAATGCTCCCTTCGCGCTTTGTCTTCGCCCGGTTAAAATAATGTTGGATTCGCATGGGAATTCAAGCGCCCTTTAAGGCATTTTTATCCGTAAGCCGCCCTCTCAGCGGGTCTCAAAAATTTAAATCTGTATAGTATATATGGTGTTGGGATCTTTAACTCTTCAACCTGTGATATAATATATAAATGGGAGGAACACTTTTAAAATGATGCAAACAATATATTATTTTATTGTACTGCCAAAGAGTAAGAATTGCCAAAAATTCTTAATTTGCGCATATGAATTCTGACTTAATCAAATATCTTACCCCCGAGCTCTCTATATATTAGTGATTGATGTATAAGCGGAACAAAATTATATATTTTTAATTAAAATATTGATAAATTCAATCAGAATTTTAAATGGGTTGTTCTAATCTAAAGACAAAAAAATTGGGTGCTTTTTCAACATGGTATAGTAAGGGATAAAAAATGCGTGACCTGGTTGACAGGATTTCAACCCTTTTATTTATATAAAATAAAAAAAGCAAAAAAGATTCTTAATAAGCAAATATGTCGCTATAGTCCCTACCACAAAGAAAATATTATATAATTTTATTTTTACAAAATGGTGACAGTTTTCAAAAAAAGTCATGTTTTGGCCTTATTTTTTTATTTATTTAATTTTAAATAGTTGAAAATATTTTTTTAATATAAATCTGTTAAAAACAATAGAAGGTTATATAGAAAAACTATTTTATTAAATTTGAAATAAATCTTAAAACTTTGAAAATATGCAAAAAAAAAATATTCAAAATTCTACCCCCTTAAGCTAAAATAACATTAATTTTTAAAATTTGATATGAATTTTAATTATATGCCTTGATTTTAAGATGCCTTGATAAATTTATAAACAGCACCCATTTATGTGACCCATGTTCATACAAGTATCCCATGAGTTTCTTAATCAATCGTCGATTTTATTTGAACAAAAAAGGAAGAAGGGAGCCACATTGAATTATTCAATGTTCATTAAAAGACTAAAACGGATGTAATGGTCGTAAAAGTAACAAGGTGTAACGCGTCCCTCGTCATTATCCTGGCAGGGTTGCTCTGGAAGCGAGAAGTCAAGTGGAGAAGGCGTCGAAGTCGGCAGTGCTCCGCCTCGTCGAGGCGCCCCAGGACTCTTGCCCTTCGCCTGATAATCGTAAAGTTGATAAGTTAATTCGGTTTTTATAACCGGATCGCGAGAATCGTCCCGCCCACAGAGTCCCGGCCGCCCGCCGCCAATCTGGGAGTGGCCGCCCTTACAATCGCCGCCTAACCCACGGAGCCTCTTTCACTTACACCCATATATGTTGGCCCTTCTCGCAATTGTCCCATCTGCAAAACGAGCCTTTCCCACGATCATTTCGAACTACATTGTGACCATATAGAAGACTAAACTGTTGCTTTGGATATCTTCATTTGGCACAACGACTTGAACTCCATACAGAGTGATTACAAATGCGATTAAATAATCAGCTGAAAATAATTTGTATCTGCTTAGATGACAATATAGCATAAAAGCGACGAGAATTTTCTTCGGGCGCAGAACCCGATTGTTTACAAAAGAATCTGAAGTGATTCCCGCTTTTTTGTTCCTTTATAGATATGGTCTTTTGATACATAGTTATCCGTCATAAATGTTCCTTTTAAGTTCGAAGAAGACCCAAGCATTATAAAGTGCCTATATGTTTACCATCTTAGATCTTGAAGATCCCTGTATCACTCAATCTCAAACATTTCTTATTTTTAAATGTTTAATTCATATGAATACTTCTTGTTGTTTAATATGTATCATTTGAATCACATTGATCGATCTTTTAGCTAGATTCATATAAAAATCAGAATGCATCTTAATCTGTATAACCAACAGTCTAATTCCTGAATCAAATATATTAAACCTGCTGCTTGATATCCACATTTTGAAAAGCGGGGTTCTGTCGAAAGTATTTTGTCAACGATATCCTGGGCGATCTCCATGAGCGGTGCCGACCAGTCTAGAATTTGGGAGACAACCAGTCGCCAGTATTTTAAATTTTTATACCTGCAGCCATCACAATGTCTTTTATTAAGTCCTCGTTATGTAAAAAGACGCATTCCTCATTCATAACCATTATATTCCGATGACTTCCAAAGCTAAAGTCAAGTGTGTGGATGTAATTCGATACATTGGAATGAATCACCGTGAGCTTTAAATGCATCAAAAGCCTATTTATTCTCAAATTAACCTAATTATAAAACGACCAATACGTAAAGCCAACTCATCTTTGGAATTTAACACATGCAACAAAAAAATACACAGGTAAAATTCACAACATAAAAAATTAAGACCCATTGTTTACGTTACAAAATTTAGGGATGCTTTTTTGTTCCCCGGTATCAAACGAACAAAACCGAACAGGATGTACACACCCTTCAGACGGAATTATCTCATGTCCGGTTCGCAGCATATTTCTTACTCAACGAGTTATCTCGTTCGTGGAATTTTTCATAACTATGATTTTAAGCGCGTAAACAGTAGCAAGGAAGACCGCCTTCATATCCAAGAAAGCGTTTAATAATGGCTCATCGCTTCCATTCGCCTCCGACGATCTTTCTATCATATTTCAAAGCAATAATACTCTCTTTGGACCTTTCGGTGTCGCACAATGCTCGAGTACTCTGCCTTATATTTTGACGAAGATCCATCAAGTCTCATCCTTTGTCAGGACCATTATGGCTGTTATGAAAATACCTGCATATTTCATTTGACTCGTTACCTGCTCGGCGCAGATTTCTTCTCGAATTCCAATCGAAACAATAAATATCACATATTTGAATAATTGGATCTTGACGAATCTCTACATACGCAAATATATTCAACGGGGAAGATCACCCCACATGAGAGGAGCGATCTCTCAACGACAGTATAAAAACGATTACGATTTCACAAAGCCTCACACAAAAGACGCGATTATGTACGGATTTGTGTTAATGTATTTTATTGCGGTGTAAATGCTATTTTCATGCAACGATTAAAAGTGTTATTAAACGCATAATAATTACGGTATACATACATAAAGTATGAAATATGATCGTAAAAATGCGTTACCTTATATATTGTATTGTGTTTCACCGCGAGGAGTCTATGTTTATAGCCAAATGTAAAGTGCTATGAATAATGCAGATTATTTATTTGGTCAAAGGATCTTGATGGAATTCGGCACATATTCCCAGGTAAAAAAATATAGACATTTTTTTTATTTTTGAACATCATGAAGGATCATCCAAAAACAACGCTTAGATATCAATATTATATAATATTTACATGTGACATTTTTTCAAATGTTTTAAATCAATTTGTATTAGTAGAAGGTTGTACAATTTTAACTATGAACAGATATATACATATTGCAATAACGCATTTATATTATTATTGAACAACGAACGAACAATATAATTTTTTCAAGCAAAATTTTGTTTAGCGATGAAATTCATTTCATAATGGATGTAGAAGTTTGAGATTAGAATTATATTCGAATAGGATATTTATCGTATGACTGCGAATGAGCTTTCCGACAGATAGTAACCCTAGTTACGACGACGCCCTTGACTGCGATAACTTATATCAAGGGATCGACCCTCTTTTCATCTCGAAATATCGACTAAACTTGATTGACCGCTCACTGGAACAATCCCCTTTCGATGAAATTACACTCGTATGATCTCGTAAAGCTGACGATGATGAACCAAATATTCACGAAATTAATTTAAATTTTCCCTTACAAAACATGCTGATCCTTTAATTAATCAATGTCTCGTACAAAAAATGTATATTCCCATGGATGAGTCCGATCAGGCGCTGTCGGGAGTGTCGAGCACCTCACTCATTGTCCGAAGAAAGGTAGTTGTTTAACGAAGGATCGGTGAATTGTTTCACACGAAGCTTTCACACTTCTGGGAAATGGTGGCCGATGGCACAATGGATAATACATTTTGTCGTCCATAATGGCAGCCAAAGTTTGTCCCTTTCGGGCCGTGGCGACTCGCCGGGACCGCTTCCGCCCGCAACCTCTTGTCCTCCGGAGAGTTCCCATTGTGGTCGCCACAACAGTTTCCATGGTAATTTTCTGCAGAATACCTCAAAGAGGACAATGAATTGTATAGCACCCTCTATATCGCCACTGTAGCGCAAGAAGAGCTTTTTCATCCATCCATCAGCCATTATTCTGGAAGGTGGTCCAATGTATCCACACACAACTTTATCAATTAACAATATACGTGTGCCGACAATGGACACCGCCTTTGCTTTAATAGTAGCTAATGGCACTTGTGTAAGGCTGTGTCGCCTTCTAAACTATAGATTAATATATTTTTTCGTCCAAAACACAGTTTCCACACAAAGTAACAAAATGAGATGAAATATCTGACCATTCAATGAAACGCTTCAAATAATATGAAACGCTCATGATTGAAAATAGTTTTCATCGAAGCTTCTATAGATCATTCATCCGAAATTAATATAATAAATACAATAAATTATTAAATTTTACTTCTGTTAAACCAAACATTGAAAACTATACAAATGAAAATAAGACATAAATAAGAGACGACTTTTATTCAAATTAATCTTAATAATAAATCAATTTAACCCAAGATTTCTAAATACCCTCAACTTATACACTAATTTATATAAATGGTATTCATCAAAAGAGGTGATTATTTCTTATTGGAAATTAATGTGGTACTATTTTTTTTGTAAATTGTTAGACATTCACATTTTAAATATATAAGTGAGAATGTCATATATGCATTGCTGATCTTATATAACCAAGAAAAAAATAAAGACTCATAAGTACACTTGGGTCTGTTTTTATGCGACAGATACGTTCCACGGGGAGTCGCATATAAAAAATTCGCATAAAAAAAGACTTGAACTACATAGAAAACTGAGGGATAGGTGCCATCATTTTTAAAAATCGCATAACTTCAAATCACTGTGATAGAATGTACCAAAGATCGCATTAAAAAAGTTTAAAATAAATTCATATAAATCCAAAAAACTACATATTTATTTTAGAATTGCTTTATTAAAATTTTTTCACCCGATAATCGTACAAATAATCGAAAAAACATTTATTCGCCATCCTTCTGTGTTAAAATCGTCCTTTTTAAATTGAAATCGCTGATTGACCCCTTAAAGAGGTAAGACACAGCGTTGTGTCCGAATTCCAATGATTCGGTACGATTGTATAGATCGTCAACCCAAATTTATCGACCAATATGTGAATTCATAATAAATCAATTTCAAGTGTATTTCATGTATATTGTTTATGTTTACGCTAAGAAATGCCCAAATATCATGTGGTATCGATAGTATTTATTTATATAAATACAAGTTTCATACACGCTGCGACGGTCTTGACGATAAGTTGCTAGATTTAAAAGCAATTGCTTTCGCCCATCGCCCAATACACACTCACATTATATCGGTTGTAATTGGCATTAGTGTTAATTTTAGATTTTTTTATGCGCATTTGCATAAAAAAAATATTTGTTCTCTATAGAAAAATGAAGGATAGGTTCCATTCTTTTTGAAAATCGCATAATAACAGACCCATGTGTACTTAAATTTAGTATAAAATCGGATTTTCATAGAAACTATTGATGGAGAGTACAATATGGTCAAATAATATTTCATTGGTTTAGTATCGTCTTTATTCCTTTACAATTTTATATTAAAAAAGTTCCATTAAATATTTTTGTACTGAGTCATTCAATTGGGACGCTCAAAATTTGTTAGGTTATAGCTGCCATATTTTTTAAGCAATATCTATCAAATTTATTGCAAATTACTTAATAATATATGGCAAATTATTACTAAAAGTTATAGTGTTGAATAATGCATACAAACTATCAAATTTTAATTTCAAAATCAGTACTCCATTAGAGAAATGTTTCGCCAAAATAAATTAACTTTAGCGACGAGACCCATTTTTTGATTGAATTAAGCAACTTTTTGTTGTCTATGTAGATAATATGGATATGGACCAAATATTATTCCAACAAGATCAGGGCTATCTTAAATCGCAGGTCTATGCGTATAAATCGCAAACAGTTGATGCCTTCAATGTCAATATAACGAACGCCATCCAGCAAATTCAGCCAGATTTATGCGACAAAGTCATCAAAACTAGATCTACCGAATACGAGCCACTAAATAAAACCGCGGAGTGACGTTATAAAAAAAACGTAGTAAAATCTCCTATGGAGATCGCCTACGTCCGATGGTTCGGATATGGCACATTAAGAAGAAGTGACGTTATAAACCGTCATTTCAAAGACTTTCAATGGTTTAAAAATGTTTTTCATTTGCATTATATCCAAAAGACTTTCATTTGATTAAAACACGGACGACATTTTATGATTATTCGAATCCTAGAACATATATTGAAAATCAAAAACGTCATTTTTCAATCAATGGATGGCTATATTGTTTCCTGATTGTAAAATAACAAATCCCAATTGAGAAAAAGGTCAAATAATAGTACCCCAAAAAAATACGTTAATTCCCAATCTCGTATCCATGGAATTACTGCGTACAATATATTAATGTGATGACAATGGCATTATTAGAAGCTACCACAATCCGCACGTTTATTTGGAGCATAAAAGACAATTTTATTGTCGCAAAAAAACACTCATCAAACAAACTGAGCAAAAACCGATTTGATTAAGCCCCCAAAGAGCCTGAAGCCGCACACAAGGACCTCGATAATACGAGCCAAGAGATAAGATGAAAGAGCTTCCTCGTTATACGACAATGGGGTAGAAATACGGCTGACATTGTTTATGAGAATACTTTTTCGCTATTATGTCGAGAGAGAGAGCGAAACCCTCACTCCGGCCACATTAGATGTCAAAAAATAATTGCGATACCCAAATATGTCGAATATTATTTTTCAATATTTGCGATAAATTGCAATAAAAATATTCAGCATTCGTGGTTATTAGGCTACTGAGAAGAACATATGCCTCTCGGGAGGCATACAAAAACCTTTCTATACAACGTATAAAACTGCACACGTATACAATCGTCATGGCACAATGGGAATAATGGCGAATGACAATGGATGAAAGACACGCGGAACAAATAAATATTACTATTCAATAGTGCCAAAGTTGCAAAATTGTACAGTTGCCATGGACGTACGTGAAAAGGATGGGATCACAATGCCAAAATCACATTTGGACAATAGGGGTATTTTAGAGTCTGAATCGCACACCTGAGCTCTTCAGGGTGGTAAAAGGCCGCATCCTGGGCATATTGTGTGAAAAGAATTAAAGACAAGGCTTGCGATCCTCAACGAACTACATCAGCTCCCGAACTAAAACTGTTTCAACCCGTACCATAAAATATATATATAAATCGACAATATTAAATTATTTCATATTTACTATGCCAATGCAAATTTTGATCAATTAATACCAACATCTTATTTGATTTCAAAGGTCTCATATTATAGTAATTGATTAAATTTGCATAGTATGAAATACACT